>JAUCMX010000005.1:8803828-8872082 GCA_033459395.1 Hemibagrus guttatus | reverse complement strand
TCCATTCTACTCCACAGCCAGAGGTAAGCTCGACTCAATCCTCTTAGCCCAGCTGCTATAAATCTGCACGTTTAGTCCTGTTGGTTTAACGGACAGAGAATTGTTTCTGACCGCTGCGTGCCTTTACTTTCACACATGAAGTCATCGTCAGCAGTCGCAGTAATGAGCAGGTTTAGGATAATGACCAGTTCGGACAGGGTTGGGTCAGGTCGGGTTTCTGTAACAGAGCTCACTGTCCACATCACTGTCTGACCTCAGCTACATTAAACTCCTCCGACTGCAGAAAAAAAGTATTAAGGCATGCACACCTCTGACCATCACACCCATATGTACATGTTAGACATCCTTCCAGATGTAATCCCTCTTTGCTTTTATATGAAGCTGCAGTAGATGTTGGATCGTGGCTGTGGGGTTTAGTGAGATGACACACACCGTACGCATTCCAGTTCCTCCCAGTGGTCAGTGGGGTTGAGTCAGGGCTCTGTGCAGGACACTCCAGTTCTTCACTCCAACCTCCACCTCCACATCATATCTTCATGGAGATGCTTTGTGCACAGGGACGTGATCATGCTGGAGCAGGGTTTGGACTCTGAGGTCCAAACCCTCTGTACAGCTGTGTGTTTCCTAGTGTTCATGGTAACATTCTGAGGTGCACACATAAGGGTGTGATGATCGGGGTGCTAATACTTTTGTACATGTTTAGGGATGACCCCTTCCTGTTCCAACATGACTGCACACCAGTGCACAAAGCAAGGTCCATAAAGACATGGATGAGTGAGTCTGGTGTGGAGGAACTGGACTGGAGACTGCACAGAGTCCTTCCTCCACACCAAACTTGCTCATCCATGTCTTTATGGACCTTGCTTTGGTCACTGGTGTGCAGTCATGTTGGAACAGGAAGGGGTCATCCCCAAACTGTTCCCACAAAGTTGGGAGCATGAAATTGTCCGAAATGTCTTGGTATGCTGAAGCATTAAGAGTTCCTTTCACTGGAACTAAGGGGCCGAGCCCAACCCCTGAAACACAACACCTGAACTCGATGATGTGGAAGGGTGTCCCAAAACTTTTGGCAACATAGTGTATTTATGCACATTGCATAGAAAGTTATATTAATGAAAGCATCCCGAGGTTAAGTTAATGAACGGAATAGAATTGTCCCTCAGAGACTGTTAGAACGGTCAGACTCGTATGTCATTCTTCCCCTAATGGTTACCACAAAGTTATAAACATACAATTGTTTAAAAATGTCTTTGTATTGTGTACTATTACGATTCCATTTAACTGGAAGAAACCAGCCCAAACCTGTTCCAGCATGACCTCCTGTTTCTGCTCAACCTCACTAATGCTCTTGTGGCTGAATGAACACAAATCCCCATTGCCTTGTTCCAGATTCTAGTGGAAAGCCTTCTCAGAAGACTGGAGGCTGTTACAGCGGCGTTCTCGAGGAAAATCCATATTAACACCCACGGGATGTCCAGCAGGCTCATACAGGTGATACTGCGATATGGAAAAATGTTAGATTCATAATCATATACATTTTCTCTGGAAACACCTGCATGTATTCGTGACTGCTGCCTTTGATGATGATGATGATGATGAATGAAGAATTATTCTGTCAAAATGTGAACAATAAGATTACAGAATATTAAATAAAAACCCCTCATATATCACAGCTTTAGGTGGTGTTCAGGTGTCTACACAGGTGTAACAGTATAGTGTATGTACACACAGAGTAAACACACGGGGAGTGAGGGTCAGCTGGTAGTGTGAGGATGCAGTATGTAGTGAACTGCTGTGAATTTTCAAGCGATGCTGTGAGGATTCGTGTTCATTCAGCCGTGAGAGCATTAGTGAGGTCGGGCGAGGAGCCTGGCACGCACTCAGCATTCCAATTCATCCAGTTCCACTTCATCCAAGTGAAAGTTCACCTTCTTGTCAGATATTTCTAGACTACAGAGTACAGTGAAATTGTTATGCTGCAGTGTTTTGTCCATACAGTTTACATAAAGTTCATACAAACAAGCAAACTGCAGTGCAGAGCGCTCCAAACGTCTGAAGTGTCCTCAGAAAGAGCAGACATTGCTGTGTCTTTTATGAGAATGCTGTAGATGTTTAGGGATAGAGAGGTAGAGAGGATGATTTCCACAGGTCAACCATTGATGGTGACAGGATTATGAACCTCCATTAGTTGTTGTCTTTCAGAGCCAGCTGGTTGTTGTGGCATCATGTGGACAGATTCTGAGGATATCTCTCCTGTAGGCAGACTTGTCATTGTTGGTTATTTCAGAGGTGTTCAGTGGGGATGAGGTCCGGGTTCTATGGAGAGCATGCAAGTTCATCCACACCTAACTTGGAGCTGCTTCATGGAACTGTTTGGTCTTAGATCCAGTGAAGGAAAACTGTAAAGCTCCACACACAGAGATGTTCTGTACAACTGTGCGACTCAGAGTCAGGGGAAGAAACACATATGGGTTAAATGAAAGTAATAGGAATATAATTGTTCCTCAGAGACTGTTAGGCCTGAGATCATAATCTTTTGCACAGAAAAGTTCGTTACTTTGTGGTTAATGTAAAAAAAATTAGTGAAAAGTATTTGAGGTTTTTGCAACCTATACATGTATACCATATACTGTGCTGAGGAAAAATTCTGTATCAAATAAATGATTCAATGAAACTTTTCTGGAAACTGTGATGTATTCTGGGAGAGCAGAGAGAATTGGACCTGTGACATGACCTTCATGCATTTCTACTATAAAAATGTAGAAAAAAGGAAAATATAGCTCGAGGGAAAGATTTTAGTATGCACTATATGGCCAAAAGCAGGTGGACACCGGTGCAAACACTCGCTGTCCATTTTATTAGAAACACCTGCACATTCACGCACACATCTAATGAGCTCATCCACCTCAAGGTTCAAGGTGTTGTGTTCTGAGATGCTTTTTATATATATTCAGATTGTTTATATGAGTTACTATATCCTTCCTCCAGACCAGTCTGATCATTCTCCTCTGATCTCAGGGTGTTTCTACCTACAGAGTCTCTCTCAGTGGTTTTTTTTTTTTTTGTTCTTCCTCACCCTTCTGTGTCCTGTCCACCACTCTGACCTGCATGATTTTATATATTGTGCTGCTGCAATGTGATTGGATGATTAGATAACTGCATGAAAGGTGTTCCTAATAAAGTGGATGGTGGGTGAATGTGATCTTTCTTCAAACTGCTGTAGGATGTTTTTGTATGGTGTAGCATTAAGATTTTTCTTTACTGGAACAAACCAGCCCAAACATGTCCCAGCTTGCACAAAGAGAGATTTATAGAGGCCTGCTGTGTTATGGTCGGTGTGGAAGAGATCGAGTGTCCTGCACAGAGCCCTGACCTCAACCCCACACAACACCTTTGGGATTGAATTGGAATGCAGACTGCTCTCCAGGCCTCCTCACATGACGTCAGTGCCGAACCTCACTATTGCTCCTGTGTCTGAATGGGCACAAATCCCCACAGCCATGTTCCAGATTCTAGTGGAAAGCAGAAGAGTAGAGGCTGTTACAGCAGAAAGTACAGAACAAAATCCATATTAATGCCCATGGTTCTGGAACGAGATGTTCAACAAGCTCATATAGGTGATGGTCAGGTGTTGGCCATACAGTGTATATAAACACTATGGTGTAGAGTAAACACTGAGTGTAAGATATTAGTAGGGAAAGTGTTTGTGAAGTGAATGACAGTGATCATAAGGTGCTGCAGTACTCCGGACAGTTTCAGTGATAACAGGAAGTAGATTGGCTGGCTGGGGTCTCTGGAATGTTCTGGATATGGCTGCTATAGTATTTATAGTGCACAGTATGGCTGAACGTATGCAGACACTTTACTATCAAACCTATATGTGCTAGCTGAAAATACTATTCCAGATTTATTGCTCCTGTGCTGCTATAATATCCTCTAGCTTTTGGAAAGCTTTCCTCTAGCTTTTGAAGCGTGGCTGTTGGGATTTGCTCATTCAGCCAGAGGAGCATTAGTGAGGTCAGGCGAGGAGGTCTGGCACACAGTCTGCATTACAATTCTGCCAAGTTCAAGTTCACTTTCTTGTCAAACGTTTCCAGAATACAGAGTACACAAGAGACAATGAAATTCTTGCACTGCAGAGTTCGGCTCATACAGTTAACATCAAGTGCATACAAACAATTAAAACGCACAAGACTGCAGTGTAGAGAGCTTTCACAGGGCGGGAGGAACGGTATTACACAGCACATTCTCCACGGTGCACAGGGGCATTGTCATGCTAGAACAGGTTTGGGACTCTTAGTTCTGAGGGAAATTGTAAAGCTACAGACATTCTGTACAACTGTGTGCTTCAGGCTTGGTGGTAACACTTTGCTGAAGCTGTGATGGTCAGGGTGCAAATACTTTTGGCCATGTAGTCTATATGTATGGGCAATGCAGAGAAAACATTATCATCAAAAACATCTAGAGGTGAGGTGAATGAATGGTAATGTAATTGTCTCTCAGAGACTGTTCGGACTGAGCAGACTGAGACTGAGAATGTTTATTGCACAGGAAAGTCCATAACTTTATGATCAATTAAAATGAATTCCTTATTAACAATTTATTACATCACATTAACATAAACTCCAAAATATTCATGAAAAGGACTTTAGGTGCCCTAACCTGTCTTTTTAGATTTCGCTCTACAGAGGAATACATTCTGTTCTATTTGCTCAGTTTTGACATCTATATTTCCATAAAATTATTAAATTAAACTGTTTCTAAAAACTATAATATATTTTTAAAGAGCAGAGAGTACTTACCATGACATGACCTTCATGCATTTCTACTGTAAAAATGTAATCTCTGTACTGTACAGAATCTCTGTATTATAGAGTATCTCTGTACACTGTAGAGTATCTCTGTACTGTAGAGTATCTCTGTATTATAGAGTATCTCTGTACACTGTAGAGTATCTCTGTACTGTAGAGTATCTCTGTACTGTAGAGTATCTCTGTACTGTAGAGTATCTCTGTATTATAGAGTATCTCTGTACTGTAGAGTATCTCTGTACTGTAGAGTATCTCTGTATTAGAGTATCTCTGTACTGTAGAGTATCTCTGTATTGTAGAGTATCTCTGTATTGTAGAGTATCTCTGTATTGTAGAGTATCTCTTTATTTAGAGTATCTCTGTATTGTAGAGTATCTCTGTACTGTAGAGTATCTCTGTACTGTAGAGTATCTCTGTATTGTAGAGTATCTCTGTATGTAGAGTATCTCTGTATGTAGAGTATCTCTGTATTTAGAGTATCTCTGTATGTAGAGTATCTCTTATGTAGAGTATCTCTGTAAAATGTAGAGTATCTCTGTACTGTAGAGTATCTCTGTATTATAGAGTATCTCTGTATTTAGAGTATCTCTGTACTGTAGAGTATCTCTGTACTGTAGAGTATCTCTGTATTATAGAGTATCTCTGTACCTGTAGAGTATCTCTGTACTGTAGAGTATCTCTGTACTGTAGAGTATCTCTGTACTGTAGAGTATCTCTGTATTATAGAGTATCTCTGTATTATAGAGTATCTCTGTACTGTAGAGTATCTCTGTACTGTAGAGTATCTCTGTACTGTAGAGTATCTCTGTATTATAGAGTATCTCTGTATTATAGAGTATCTCTGTATTGTAGAGTATCTCTGTACTGTAGAGTATCTCTGTTATTGTAGAGTATCTCTGTATTATAGAGTATCTCTGTACTGTAGAGTATCTCTGTATCTGTAGAGTATCTCTGTATTGTAGAGTATCTCTGTACTGTAGAGTATCTCTGTACTGTAGAGTATCTCTGTATTGTAGAGTATCTCTGTACTGTAGAGTATCTCTGTATTGTAGAGTATCTCTGTACTGTAGAGTATCTCTGTATTGTAGAGTATCTCTGTATTGTAGAGTATCTCTGTATTTAGAGTATCTCTGTATTATAGAGTATCTCTGTACACTGTAGAGTATCTCTGTATTATAGAGTATCTCTGTACTGTAGAGTATCTCTGTACTGTAGAGTATCTCTGTACTGTAGGTATCTCTGTACTGTAGAGTATCTCTGTATTGTAGAGTATCTCTGTATTGTAGAGTATCTCTGTATTGTAGAGTATCTCTGTACTGTAGAGTATCTCTGTATTGTAGAGTATCTCTGTATTATAGAGTATCTCTGTATTATAGAGTATCTCTGTATTATAGAGTATCTCTGTATTATAGAGTATCTCTGTACACTGTAGAGTATCTCTGTATGCTGCAGTGTATCTCTACTTTGTAGCAGTAAGATTTCCATTCAACAAACTGGACCAAACCAGTTCCAGCATGACTGTGTCTCTCAGCACAAAGAGAGGTTTATAAAGGCCTGGTGTGTTACAGTTGGAGTGGAAGAGATGGAGTGTCCTGCACATAGCCCTGATCTCAACCCTACTCAACACCTTTGGGATTGAATTGGAATGCAGACTGTGCCTCAGGCCTCCTTGTCTGTTGTCAGTGCTCGACCTCGCTAATGCTTCTGTGGCTGAATGAACACACATCCCCACAAATATGTTCCAGATTCTAGTGGAAACCCTTCACAGAAGTGTGGAGGAAAATCTATATTAATGCCTATGCTACTGAATGGGATGTCCATGTGGCAATGTAGTACATTTATACACTAAATAAACACTTAAACATTTTGTTTGTTTACAGTTAATGCTAAATCCAGTCAGAATGCCTTCACTGGTGCAGCTGTGGAACCACCTCATGATGCACTGGTTCATAAATAAAAATCTTAAACGCACTGTCATACCAGCTCCACTACACATCCAGTTTGTTCAGTCCATTTGAGGTGCTTATAAATGGCTACAGAAGAAATTAAAACTGACTGAAACGATTCCTTCGAGTAATTCGAATACAAAAAAAATCATCGAGGCAAATTTGTTGCCTCGAGGCTTTGTTTAGTCCATTTACTGTAACTACACACAGAGCACTGTGTTTCCCCACGGACCATTATTACTGACGCACAACCCGCTAAACTTGGGGAGAAAAGATTCAGGCCGAAGTTATGATGTCCCTAATTTAGCTAAGTTTTGTGAAAGCCTAAGCGTCATTCATGTTGATAGCCTCTCTCTCTGACACACACACACACACACACACACACACACCAGTATGTAGAGAGACATTTAAGAGGGTTTATTTTCCAGATAACTCTAATTTCAGTTAAGTTGCAAAACATAAATGCAATGTTTAGGTATTATTATTATTTTTTTTAGGTTGTACTATGGTTACATTTTTTTTAAGTAATTAAGTTTTTTTATTTATATATTTGTATTTGCATTTTGATTGCAATATGTCAATTAAATGCACTAAATGGGTACAGAATTTATTTTCATTTCTCTATATAGGAAACAACTTAGTTGTTCATTTTAAGAGACCAATCTTATTTTCGCTTGCATATTTAGTATTCCTCTTTAATAAAGAAAAAGTACTTCTTATCTGATTACTCGATTAATTGATGGAATAATCGGTAGAATATTCGATTACTAAAATAATCGATAGCTGCAGCCCTAGACCGTATAATCTACTGCGAAGGCTCGAGCGAGTTCACAATGCATGTCATGGGACCATCTAGTGAATAGCCAAAAGTATGCGGCTATTATCACACCCATATCTGTTTGTTGAACATTATTACAGATTAATTCCCTTTGATGTTATTATGAGTTCCAGTCTTCTGGAAAGGCTTTCCACTAGATTGTAGAGCGTGGCTGTGAGGATTTGTGTTCATTCAGCTACAAGAGCATTAGTGAGGTCAGGCGAGGAGCCTGGTACACAGACAGCATTCCAATTCACTCAAGTTCAAGTTCACTTGATGTTTCCAGCATACAGAGTACACAAGAAACAATGAACTTCTTACTCTACAACATCACAACCATACAGTTAACCTCTTGCATGTCTTCAGACAGAGCAGACATTGCTGTGCCTTTTTGAGAATGCTGTTGGTGTTTAGGGATTAAAATAGGGACTCTGACAGCTGAACACCCAGGAATCTAAAGCTGATGATGATTTCCACAGGTGAACTGTTGATGGTGACAGGATTATGGACCCCTCTGTTTTTTTCCTAAAGTCCACAATTAGCGCTTTAGTTGTTGTCATTCAGAGCTAGATGGTTGTTGTGGCACCAGGTGGGGAGAGGTTGAGAATCGCATTGCCATTGTTGGTTATTCCGAAGGTGTCCAGTGGGGTTGAGGTCAGTGCTCTGGGCAGGACATGCAAGTTCTTTCACACCAAACTCATCAAACCATGTCTTTATGGAGCTGCTTTGTGTACAAGGACATCGTCATGCTGGAGCAGGGTCTGGACTCTGAGTTCCAGTAAAGGAATTATAAAGCTACACACACACACACACACATGTTCTGTTCATGTGATCCAGACTTTGTGGTAAGAGTTTGGGGAAGAAACTCATATGGGTGTGATGGTCAGGGGTGCACATACTTTTGGTCATATAGTGTATATTATGGCCATTGCAGAGAAAACATTATTAGTAAAAACATCCAGAGGTAAAGTGAATGAAAAGTAATATAATGTTAGGACTGAGCCGATATAATACTTATGGCACAGAAAGTAAGTTTATTAAATCGCATAAACTCTAAAAGATTACTGATAAGTATTATATTTCATTATTGATGAATAATTATGTTGTATGTGTCTGTTATTCAGGTGCAATGATTTATATACTTTAAAATCATTACATTTAACTGTTTTCTAAAAACTGGCCTGACCTTCATGCACTTCTGTTGTAAAAGTAATGGCATTTTAAAATCTTTACAAATGGCTGTTGAGTTTTTGAGTTAAGTGCAGTTAATGCAATACTCATAGCATGTGTTTCCTGCTTCTCTACTAGAGAAATTTAGAACAAAGAAATACAAAACCTGGAAAAAACTTCAGTATACTCTACACTATATGGCCTATGGACACCTGATCATTACATCCATGTGGGATTCTTCCCCAAACTCCTACCACAAATTGTACAGAATTCTATATAATTAACATTTCTCTTCACTGGAACAAACCGGCCCAAACCTGTTCCAGCATGACTGTGCTGCTGGGCACAAAGAGAGGTTTAGAAATACATGGCTTACCAAAGTTGGTGTGGAAGAGATCGAGTGTCCTGCACAGAGCCCTGACCTCAACCCCACACAACACCTTTGGGATTGAATTGGAATGCAGACTGCTCTCCAGGCCTCCTCACATGACATCAGTGCCGAACCTCACTATTGCTCCTGTGTCTGAATGGGCACAAATCCCCACAGCCATGTTCCAGATTCTAGTGGAAAGCAGAAGAGTAGAGGCTGTTACAGCAGAAAGTACAGAACAAAATCCATATTAATGCCCATGGTTCTGGAACGAGATGTTCAACAAGCTCATATAGGTGATGGTTTATGTACTATGGCCATATAGTGTATATAAACACTGCGTAAAGTATTAGTGGGGTGTCAGGTGGTAGTGTGATGATGCAGTATGTAGTAAAGCATTGTGAATGATGGTAACAAGGTGCAGTATGACTGGGGTTTGCATCATATAGGAAGTGTGGAAAAAAAGCTGTTTGTACAGAATGTCTTTGTATTACAAATTTCCTTCAGAAGAACGAAGAGACTGAGCCCAAACTTGTTCCAGCATGACAATGACATGTGCAGAAAACTTCTTTCATAAAGACATGGTTGGCCAAGTTTGGAGTAAAAGAATGTGTAAAAGTAAGTGCACAGAGCCTTGAACTCAACTATATAGTAAAATAGAAATTCTATTCTCTCTCTCTCTCTCTCTCTCTCTCTCTCTCTTAAATCTCAGACTAAAATGTGTTCAGTGTATAACAAAAACAAAACCTGTGGTTTTGTCATTCTAGTACTTTTGGAGGGGAATATAAGTCTGTACACTGATGTCTTTATTAGAATTAATTATTGTGTTGTCTCAGCATAGTTGGTTCTGTCTTCTGGGTGGCACATCAGAAATTAAATGTTATGTATGGAAGATATGGGAGAAGGAGGAAAGGGAAGAGGGGGAAAGCTTTTGGGAACAGTTTGGGGATGGCCCATTCCTGTTTCAACATGAATGCACACCAGTGCACAAAGCAAGGTCCATAAAGACATGGATGAGTGAGTTTGGTGTGGAGGAATTTGACTGGCCTGACCTCAACCCAATAGAACACCTTTGGGATGAATTAGAGCGGAGACTGCGAGCCAGGCCAAAACTGGGACGTTTGCCTTCACATGCACATGAATGTAATATGGAGTTGTCCCGCCCTTTCAGCTATAACAGCTTCAGCTCTTCTGGGAAGGCTTTCCACAAGGTTTAGGAGTGTGTTTATGGGAATTTTTGACCGTTCCTCTAGAAGCGCATTTGTGAGGTCAGGCACTGATGTTGGACGAGAAGGCCTGGCTCGCATTCTCCTCTATATATTTAACCAGTATTTAATTTACAGTACACTACACGTGTGCAAGCTGGCAGTTGATTATAAATATGAAGAACGTTGTGAGTCTAGAAAAGTATGTTAATAGCTGTAGTAGTGCAGTGTGAGAGTGTTAACACCTGTCACACACAGGTGAGCTGTTGTATAATGTTATTGTGAATGGTGTGAATGATCTCCTGTAACGTTCTCTGTGACATGAATCTGAATGAGTCTTTTGGAGAATGAGCTCCACTGACTCTGTAGTGTGTTGTAGAGTGTGTGAGACGGATTGTCCATGATGTAGAGCGGTTATAGGTTATAGGTCATCAATAATATTTTAGAATTTTTAGATTTCATTTTCAGATTCTTAGAGAGGTTGTTAGCTATTTAGAGGAGCCCTTGGTTGTTGGACTGCTTAACCAGTCCTAATGAATCAATTAAGCCGTAACGTCTTTTTGTTTTTTGTATTTGTATTTGCAGCCCAACCCTAAGAGGTTAAACTTGTGCACACACTTGTATATAGGTAAATATAGATACTATTATATGCATAGTGTAATATTACCTACATGAACATTATGATTCATGGTACAAAAAGCCACACACATCAAGGAACTTGAGCAAGGAGCAACACACCCTGATCAGCCCAGTGTTCAGTCATTTACCACTTTAACCAGCGCTGTCTCAGGACTATAATGAGGCCTAAACACTAACTGAAATATTTCATGCAGGTGGTTCCCATAAAAGAATAAGATTAACTGCTAACATTATATAAGGACCTTAACTACTAATAATCTTCTGTGGAGTTTGATATTGGCCTATAGTTCAAAATCTGACAAGGTCAAGGTCAGGTTAATTAATCAGTGATATAACTGCTACATAATCAATAAGTAAGAATGTAGTATTTTGAGTTTCTCCACTTGCTTATTAGGTTTTATCTTTGCCACCGTTGCATGTGTATTAGTGTATGCCACTACCGTCCAGGTGAGTAAATGATATGATATGAGTCACTGGTGATGTCACAGTACATGACATTATCATAAGATCTCAAATTGCGCACAGTCCTTGATATCCGTTATCTCTGTTACATTACTATTGTTTTTTTGTCTATTCATAAAGAATTTGAAATTGAGTTTTTAACTTAATTCATTTCCATTTTTTTTTAATTTAGAAAGGAATGATGTTCTGTTGCAAGTCGTCTCCTGCTTCTTGTGTCCAGTTTCACACACCTCTTGACCTGACCTGCACAAACTCCTCAAGAGATGGCACTGCTTCACAAAGGCTTCAGATATCTGGAGAAAGCAAGTCTGACCTGTACACAGTAAGTTGTCAAAGTCATCTTTTCTTCATGACATCTTGATTCAAAATGAAGGTCAGCCGGTCCTGCTCAGTATTTTATATTTTATATTTATCACAAAGCATGGTGTTACAGGGTAGTAATCCCACTGAATTCTAACCACTCCCACCTTCTGCCACAGAGTTTGATGAATCGTGCCTGCTCTTATAGTTTGTACTTGCCTGTGACATTTTTAAACTGGACAGCTGAAGATGAAGAAATGCAGCCTGGTCTGATGAACCTGGATTTCGGCTGAGGAGCACAGATGTAGGGTCAGAATTTGGCACCAATTTGGCAGCCTTGAGTCAACAGTCCAGACAGGTGGGGGTGGTGTAATAATTTGAGGAATGGTGTCTTGGCACACGTTGGGCTGTTAATACGAATCAATCATTATGTGAATGCTACTGATTATTTGAGTTTTGTTGCTGGGTCTGTTTATCCCTCCATGACCACAATTTACAGTCTTCTAATGACTACTTCCAGCATGATAATGCACCATGTTACAAAGGAAAGGTTGTCTCAAACTGGTTCCATGAACCATGTGAGTCCACTGTTCTTCAGGGACCTTTCTAGTAACCGGATTTGAATCCAGTGGAACACATGAGAGATGTGGTAAAACGGGAAATTTGCAGCATGAAAGTGCACCGGAAAAATCTTCATGGGTTGTGAAATGCAGCTATGTCAACATAGAGCAGAATCTCAAAGGAACGTTTTCAACATCTTGTGGAATCCATGCCATGAACAATTGGGAATTGAGAGTGAGGCTCTGCCTAGTGTTCCTCATAAAGTGTTTATTGAGTATAAAGAGCAGTGGGCCTAGAAGAAGGTCATAAACCAGGAGATGCAACCCTCTCAAGATCCAGTATTCTGCCATTTACCACAATAACCAGCGCTCTCTAAAGTTTATGTTTCTCAACTTGAAATTAAAGTTAAGTTTTTTTGTTGTTGTTGTTTCTATTTTTCCTGATCCAGAAAGGAGTGATGTTCTGTCACAAGTTGTCCCCTGTTCCTTTTGTCCCGTTTCATACACCTCTCGACCTGAGCTCCACAAACACATCGAGAGATGGCACTGCTTCAGAAAGGCTTCAGATATCTGGAGAAATTAAATCTGAGAAGATTTCCACAGTAAGTTGCAGTCTGGTATTCTCCTCACTGAGATCTCACCCAATCTAATCTGTTTAAAAGATTTAGCCAACGCTAAGCCAGGAGTTTTATCTTTATCATTGGTGTTGTGTATGTTAGTGAATGACGTCTACTTCCTTGTGAGTAACTAATACATAACACTGGTGAAGTCACAGTAAGTACATGACTTTGTTAGTATAAGATTGAAATTGGCCACAGGTTCAAATGCACTATTGATTATTCACTGTACAGATTGACTCTGGTAACTACAGATGTATGTGATGGGTGAGGTTTTTTGTGGTCTATTATTGTTTCTACTCAAAGTTAATTAATTAATTTAAATTGTTTTCTAACTTTTCTCTTTCCTTTTCTGATCCAGAAAGGAACGATGTTCTGTCACCAGTCGTCTCCTGTTCCTTTTGTCCAGTTTCATACACCTCTCGACCTGACCTCCACAAACACATCGAGAGATGGCACTGCTTCAGGAAAGCTTCAGATATCTGGAGAAATTAAATCTGAGAAGCTTTACACAGTAAGTTGCAGCAGTCAGTCCGGTACTCCTTTCACCAAGACTAAAATAATGTGGAAAAAAATCCACAATTGTTCAGTCTGTGGGAAGAGTTTTGCTAGACTGGGAGACCTCCAAAAACACCAGAGAATTCACACTGGAGAGAAGCCATTTCAGTGCACACAGTGTGGGAAGAGTTTTACTCAGGAGAGTAATCTCCAGCAACACCAGCGGGTTCACACCGGAGAAAAACCGTACCATTGTACGTGGTGTGGAAAGAGATTTACTCACCAGCAGAATTTCCAAACGCATCAGAGGATTCACACCGGAGAAAAGCCATATCAGTGCTCAGAGTGTGGAAAGAGTTTTACTCGCAAGAACGCAGTACAGCGACACCAGCGCGTTCACACCGGAGAGAAACCGTTTCACTGTATGCAGTGTGGGATGCGTTTCAGTGAGAATTGTACTCTCAAAGAACACCAGCGACTTCACACAGGAGAGAATCTTTATCATTGCTCAGAGTGCGGGAAGACTTTTCATCAGAAGAAAACTCTACAAGGACATCAGCGCATTCACACCGGGGAGAAGCCGTATTACTGTACGGAGTGTGGAAAGAGTTTCAGCAGGATGAATACGCTGCAGCAGCACCATCGCATTCACACAGGAGAAAGGCCATTTCACTGTTCAGTGTGTGGACAGACTTTTGCTCAACAGAGTACTCTCCACCGACACCGGCACATTCACACTGGAGAGAAACCGTATCAGTGCTCACTGTGTGGGAAGAGTTTTAATCGCAAAAACACACTACAACTCCACCAGCGCCTTCACACAGGAGAGAAGTCCAGCGCTGAGGACATTTACTCTGGAACTTCAGAGTAGCTTCAGTTTTTCCTCGAGTCCGAACCAGAGTGTGATTCAGCTTTGGTCTGGATTCAGACTCACTCGATTCTGTTGAACCCCGGTGTGTCTGGGTTCGTGTTACATCATCACAAATGCTCATAGAGAACATGAATAGAGAACATGTCTCAGCAGATTTTCTGTTTTTCTTAATTATTTTGGTGCTATTATATGCAGCCTCACCTCTTCTGTGTCCCACAGCGATCCTCGGACGCTCTTGGTACACGTATGTTGTGGAAATTAATGAAGTTGTCATCAGCTAAAACTCATGCAGACATTACTTCCTGAAAGACTAAGGACTCCAGAAGATGTGTTCACTTCATGGGGATCGCAGCACACTTCAGACCTCCTCTTACAGGAAGTCTCAAGTCGGTACAGTGTGGCGCTTTCTGGTCCACATGACCATTTTAACTTTGCTAATTTTTCAGCGGTTTCCTGATTAGCTCCACTGAGCTAAATCTCTGAGTGTTGTGTTAAAGCTCACATTGCGTACAGTTTAGACCTCCAACAGTGGATGCTAATGGGCAGCCAGCGGCTAACTTGCCCAGATATGTGGTACAAATCCCTGCTGGAGGAAGTGTTCAGTTTGACTGCACAGAGATGTAGGAGTTATGGTCAGGAGGGTTTGACACTAAAATAAAGATTAAAGGGATGCTTAATTTAAATGTTAAAATGTTTAAGCAGTCATACCTTGTTTAAAAAGACAATGACAAAAAAAGGAAAAGTGTGGAAAGAGAATTCTTGACAAACCAGATTTTCCAGGGTTCACATGGGTGTAGCTGTGATCATCTGGCAGAGAAATCAGGAACAGTACCTTCATGTCTATCACTGCATATTTCAGCCCATTCTCATGTGGTATGAGTCTTTATACAGTCACTCTTTATAAAGAGTTTATTCTATTTTAATTGGCTGGACATTTTCATGCAAAAGCATAATTTATCTGGATTTTTATGAATCAGGAATGCATTGAAACATTCAAATGAATGTGAGCAAAACACAAGAAGCAAAAAAACAAGCTCTAACTGATGCCTCCTTAAGTCTTCAATCCTTCAGCTTGTTCCCTGGAAATCAGATCAACACATGTTGAACTTTTACACAGAGTCAGAGGTTCTGTGGACTGATCAAGTAAAACCTCTTTGTGCGCACAGGAGTGTGTGTGTGGAGAAAAACAGGCAGCACTTATGGAAAATGGCGTCCTGCCAGCCGTCACGCTCTGCGATGGATCTGTTATGTGTTGAGATTTTATGGCAGCCAGTGACACAGAAAACAGTGAACTGGTAAATGCAAGAATGGATTCCAGCAAATTCTGGAAGCAGTTCCAGTCAGTCAGAAACAGTCCTCAAAATCTACCATCAGCTACTTCAGGAGATGCAAGATGAAGCTCGTGGAATGACCTTCACAGTACTGTGAACATACTGAATACATGTGTGTAAATCTAAAATATGTGTGTAGCCCACAAAGCTTTCTGCAAGGAAGAGTGGGAGCAACGTCATTACACTAGAAAAAAAAGACTTCCAGCTGGCTACAAAAATGTGTGTGTTGGTGTCACTAAATACTTAGTGGTATTTAATTTTTTCCATTATTTTTTATTTCATACTATATATAAAGTAAATGTGTTAATATTTGATATCAAATAAAATGTTATTTTTAAAAGGTTTTTTCATTTTACGAAAACCATATATACCACTTTATATTTTTAAAAAAAATGCATTTTTAACAGTTGTGGGATTTTAGTTATTTTTCTGTTTGAAGGTATAAAATAAAGTTGTTGTCTGTATTTTAGTGTTGAATGAATAAATAAAGTTTGTTATGCTCTAACATGAACAGGTAATGAAACAAACTGAATCCTGTGGAAAATTAACTGTGAAACAGAAGACTTTCAGAGATGTTCAGTCTTAACTAAAAAAAAAAAAGCCTGATGTGGTGGCAGATCTGATGTGGTCTCATTCCAACCAAGCAAGAACCATACCTGAGTCTATGAAAAACAAGAGCAGCTGATTAAACAGGTGGAATCAGGTGTTTCCACCTGATTAGAATGAAAACCATAACCGGCATTACTTAATAATTACTTCATTAATCGAATAGCTGACATCAACATACGTGGTAGTTTTTGCCATATATCCAGGGAGAAAGTGTTTAATTCATTGGCAGAAGCTGGGTTCCTGCCTGACTGAGTGTGGAGCTTTTCTTGCTCAGTCCTGTAAACTTGGAGATTTTTCATGGTCAGTCATTGGGAACAGTGGTGATCAGTGACTGGTTTTTAAGATCAGTGGTAATCAGTGATTGGTCATTGGGATCAGTGGTGATCAGTGATTGGTCATTGGGAAAAAAGGTGATCAGTGATTGGTCGTTAAGATCAGTGGTGATCAGTGATTGGTCATTAGCATCAGTAGTAATCATTGATTGGGCATTGGGATCAGTGGTAATCAGTGATTGGTCATTGGGAACAGTGGTGATCAGTGATTGGTCATTAGGATCAGTGGTGATAAGTGATTGGTCATTGGGATCAGTAGTAATCATTGATTGGGCATTGGGATCAGTGATTGGTCGTTGGGAAAAGGGGTGATCAGTGATTGGTCATTATGATCAGTGGTGATCAGTGATTGGTCATTGGGATCAGTGGTGATCATTGATTGGGCATTGGGATCAGTGGTAATCAGTGATTGGTCATTGGGATCAGTGGTAATCAGTGATTGGTTATTGGGATCAGTGGTAATCAGTGATTGGTCATTGGGATCAGTGGTTATCAGTGATTGGTCATATGAAACAGTGGTGATCAGTGATTGGTTGTTAAGATCAGTGGTGATCAGTGATTAGTTATTGGGATCAGTGGTGATAAGTGATTGGTCGTTGGGAACAGTGGTGATCAGTGATTGGTCGTTGGGAAAAGGGGTGATCAGTGATTGGTCATTAAGATCAGTGATTATCAGTGATTGGTCATTGGGACCAGTGGTTATCAATGATTGGTCATATGAAACAGTGGTGATCAGTGATTGGTCGTTGGGATCAATGGTTTGGTTGATGGGATCAGTGGTTAGTGATTGGTCATTGGGAACAGTGATGATCAATGATTGGTCGTTGGGATCAGTAGTGATCAGTGGTCGCTGGCTTTACACTGCTCTCGCTCATGTTGGCAGATCATTTTGCTAATGTTAAGTACTGATTTCTAGAACAAAGAAAAACTTGTCTGTCAGTCGAATCACTGAAAAACATTTAAAGCTTAAAATTAGAAACATATCCAGTAACGAGTCTAATAATCTCTGATTTGATGTTTTATAATCTCACAGGATGCCAGCATCAAACTGCACATTTGAGCTGATTAGAGCTGAAACGGTTTCTAAATTTCTGCACTATGAGGAAGTAGACGAACAGTATCTATCAGGTCCACATCAGTGTCTGTGCTCTCTGTCATCACTGACTGGCTAGCTGTGGAAGCATGCATTATATGTTGCATATTATGACACTGTGAGTACTGTTGTAGCTACCAGATTGCAGGAAAACCAAATCAAGTGCTGCCTCCTGCTCCATTAATCCTACACCTGCAGTGAGAGAGGTACGGGTTGTTCAGGTTCTTTACCTATTCAAAGGTCAGTTATGAATTTCTGATTATGTGCACCACAAGCAGGTATACCGAAGCTAGTCCAGTTCTCTGGCGTTGGACTAAGCATCAAAAAATTCATCACTCAGGTTCTGTTCTATCGTGTTTTTTTTACTATAACACCATCACAGATCTGCTGTTACATCTGTCAGCTTTGACAGCAAGGAATTAGTGTCTATAATGAACTCAGAAACTACACTGACCTAATAGTTCCTAGACACTGTTTACATTTACATTATTTACTGTCCAGTGTCACCCAAATGAGGATGGGTTCCCTTCTGAGTCTGGTTCTTCTCAAGGTTTCTTCCTCATATCATCACAGGGAGTTTTTCCTCACCACCGTCACCGCAAACTTCTCATTAGGGATAAATAGTTTAATAATTTAATTATTCTTTTTTCCCTCTACTTTCTGTTTCTCTATTTTTGTAAAGCTGCTTTGAGACAATGTCCATTGTAAAAGGCGCTATACAAATAAATTGAATTGAATTGAATTGAAATTTTACTGAATCTTGGCTCGAGTACTACACAAAATTATAGAAGGAAGTAATCAAACACTGAACTGTGTGCTGTGTAAGTATGGGTCTGGATATGCCTGGGACAAAGGTTTTTTGGACACAGAATACTGAGACCCATCAGAGTTCTAAAAGACAAATGATGTCTATTAAATCAGCCACTGAAACACTGTCATTTATCCCAGAGAGCACTTGCAGTCTGTCTGTGCTAATGCTAAGGCATTTAAAACAATTTAAGCTCGGATCTGAGGCTGCGCTCGGCTCTACTGATTATTTACCATACTATTTAACAGTATCTCTAACAGATGGTTTGGAAACATCTGAAGATCCCTCATGAGAATCTGGAATCTGTAGCCAGAGATATTAAAGTCTGGACTGACCTCAGCCTGCTGCCATGGCAACACACACCAGGGAAAGTGCAAGGAAAATGAAAATGAGTTCTCTTCTCAAGAGCACTTTCACCGCTAAATTATATTCTCCACCAACTGAATATAGCTTTTCCTAAACTTATAAAAATGTGAATGTAGACTATGGAGTGACCTGGTCATTCTCTAATCTTAATTTGGCCAGCTGTATAATAAGTAAAACTAAACATCACGTTAGCTTCTACCTTGGGGAAAAGAATGTAATGGTTATCGATGTAGTGCTCTACAATGCTGAAAAAAGAATCTTATACAAGTAAATGTAGTAAAGTGAAATAATTTCGTTCTGTTATTTGAGTGCAATAAAAACTCCAGCATACAGGAAAGAGAAGAATTTAAGTAAGAAAATCTGTTTATTCAACAAAAACAAACTTTAAATATTTAGTATACACTTGATTGAGCAATGATTTAATGAATTGTTTGAACAGAGCTGGCCTGATCATGCTGTGTGAGTCTGATAGCTGTGTAAGTTTAGACTGATGCACTGTCAGTTCAAATCATTTCTGTAACCAGCTCACAGTGGGCTTTCGGCCATAAATATTTTTAAATAGATTTTCTGCCAAAAATAGCAACAAGTTTTAAGCAATTTCCTCTTGGGACTAATAAAGTTCTTTAAATCTTGAAGTCACACAATTGTTGCAACATAGTGGCATATTACATAGTGTAATCTCACAGGTGTGGAACCTTGCAGGTGTGGAGCGTTGCAAGTCTGGAACCTTGCAGGTGTGGAGCCTCACAGGAATGGCATCATACAGGTGTGGAGCGTTGCAGGTGTGGAGCATCACGTGTGGCATTATACAGGTCTGGAGCCTCGCAGGTGTGGTGTGGTGTGACATCTAGGTGTGCCATTTTACAGGTGAGACATCTCCTAGGTTGGCGGGTTTGGTAACACAATAGTTTAAAAAACAAAACATATTTTCCGGACTTCCTGTTAAGCAGTGACGGTAACTTAGCTTTGCTTCCCCTAGGAGGCAAAAAAACTAAAACCAGCTAATGCTGACAGTTGTTGCAACTGTTTCATTGCACAGGTTTGATTCATGTCTTCAGTCAGCTTGCCGTATCGGTCAGATAAAGGAAACATCTGGTCACTGACTCCATAATGCTAAATGGTACAGTTGAAGTAAACATTCTTGATGTTAGCTTAATGAATCGGCTATTAGCCGTATTTTTGTCCTCTTGAACGTGCTCTTTTCTTTTCTCCCACCTGATGTCACTGGACACAGCGATGGTGCTGGAGCTGACTATTGCGATTGAAACTCTTGCCACACTCACAGCAGTGGTAGGGTTTATCTCCGGTATGTATGCGCTGGTGCTGCTGTAGAGTACTCTGCTGAGAGAAACTTTTTCCGCACTGCGTGCAGTGATACGGCTTCTCTCCGGTGTGAATGCGCTGGTGCTGCTGGAGGACACTGGGGGAAATAAAACTCTTCCCACACTGGAAACAGTGGTAGGGTTTCTCTCCGGTGTGGATGCGCTGGTGTCGCTGAAGATGGCCCCTCTCGGTGAAACTCTTTCCGCACTCGGAGCACTGATAGGGCTTCTCCCCAGTGTGAGTGCGCTGGTGCTGCCGGAGGTGACTCTGCTGTGTGAAGCTCTTCCCACACTGCGAGCAGATGTACGGCTTATCTCCTGTGTGAGTGCGCTGGTGTCGCTGGAGATCATCTCTTTCGGTGAAACTCTTCCCACATTCCGAGCAGCGATACGGTCTCTCTCCGGTGTGGACACGCTGGTGTCGTTGAAGAGTACACTGCTGAGTAAAACTCTTTCCACACACTGAGCAGTGATACGGTTTCTCTCCTGTGTGGATGCGCTGGTGTTTCTGGAGAGAATTCTGCTGATTAAAACATTTTCCACACTGGACACAGTGATACGGCTTCTCCCCCGTGTGGATGCGCTGGTGTGTTTGGAGAGTGCCGTGCTGAGTAAAACTCTTTCCACACAGTGAGCATCGGTAGGGTTTCTCTTCTGTATGGAGATGCTGGTGTTTTCTGAGGTGATCTGCTGGAGGAAAACTCGCCCCACGGTCTGAGTAGGGGCGGATTATTTTAGCCATTTGTCTGTGGATGGTGTTTGTGGAGATAGTGTCAGCCTTTTTCTCACTACTAAAGCTTCTTCTAGACATCAGCAAGTAACAGGGTGTTGCTCATATCTAGACTACAAAATCAGAAAAGTGAGAAAGTGTTTGTAAATACTGAATAGAATAAATTACCAAACACTATAAATGTATGAATGTAATTTTGGGCTTGTGAATTAGGGTTTGATCTGAGATACAGTCCACCCATTAATGCCATCTGATTCCTGCAACTGATCCTGAATGTAACCCTGACAAGTTCTCCACACCTCTATGTTGCTCAGCTCCATCCTGCTGCACCTAATTAATCTCATCCCATTCTGCACCACACTCCATCCTCTAGCCAAAGCCCAACTGAAACCACCATCAGGATACAAAGTAGGACTTTTCCTACTTATTCCTTCATTTAATACACTGCAGCTACAGAGTTAAATTTATTTAAATATATTTAATAAGGGACAGAGTCATCAGTCAGAGGGATCTGATATTAAAGGTTTTGCACAGAATTGTAACATTGCTTACATGTATTTTTTTTATTTATCATTAGAAATAATAATAATTACAGATAATCTTTCTCAAATTCTGTAGATATCAGCTCTGTGTTTCATGGAGCATGTTGTGTACTGTAGAAATAACTCTCCTTTTTCAGGCTCGTCTGTGTGGAGCAACAAACATTCGAAATGAATTTAAGCTGCAAAAGATTCACAATATTTCTACAAAATTTCTGTAGTTGAACTCACCATGTCAGTAAAAGCCTCTGAATGACAGATGGAGAAACAGCTCTGATATAAACACTTCAGCTCGGCTTCTTCTTCTGTGGTCACTTCATGTCGGCACAGCGCTGTGCTGCATTACCCCCACCTGCTGGATGGAGACAGCGCTGTGCTGCATTACCCCCACCTGCTGGATGGAGACACCGCTCCTCTGATACTTATCCTTCTTTTAAACAAGTTATTTACATAATTATCAATAATTTGTCTCACATTTCTGGCACAGAAGAGTGAGACCCTTTACCTGATTGAAAACACCACTTATTTGCTTCAATGTTAACGTCCGTCAGTCCCTACAAAGACATGAGGACAGCAGGGGATGAGCCTGATTCCACATCCGTCATGAACCTTTATCATGTCTCATTGACATACAGCCTGATGCTGATCGTATATCTGTACACTTCTGATGTTTAACACATTAATTCATGTCCTGAGTGTAATATATATAATGTCCTTCAGACTTCTCTAAGGATATATTTTCATTTTGTATTGAACAGTTAATGAACTACTTTCATCAAACACTTTCATCAAGTGTAAAGGAACAATAGAGTTCAATAGAGTGCATTTAAAGCCAGGTGCCTTGTCCTGTTAGCAAGGACGAGTGTGCATATTAGCAAAAAAATGGAATGATTAGAGTCATGGATTCAGTTTATTCAGGAAACACACTGTAAAATACACTATACTGCCAAAAGTTTAGGGACGTCTGCCTTTACATGCACATGAGCTTTAATAACATCCCATTATTAATCCAGAGGGTTTAATATGGAGTTGTCCCACCTTTTGTAGCTATAATAGCTTCAACTCTTCTGGGAAGGCTTTCCACAAGGTTAAGGAGTGTGTTTATGGGAATTTTTGACATAGAAGTGCATTTGTGAGGTCAGGCACTGATGTTGGACGAGAAGGCCTGGCTCGCAGTCTCCGCTCTAATTCATCCCAAAGGTGTTCTATGGGGTTGAGGTCAGGACTCTGTGCAGGCCAGTCAAGTTCCTCCACACCAAACTCACTCATCCATGTCTTTATGGACCTTGCTTTGGTCACTGGTGTGCAGTCATGTTGGAACAGGAAGGGGTCATCCCCAAACTGTTCCCACAAAGTTGGGACCATGAAATTGTCCAAAATGTCTTGGTATGCCGAAGCATTACGAGTTCTTTTCACTGGAACCAAGTGGCCGAGACCAACCCCTGAAAAACACCCCCCCCTTCCCCCACCAAACTTTACACTTGGCCCAATGCGGTCAGGTAAGTCCCGTTCTCCTGGCAACCGCCAAACCCAGACTTGTCCATCGGATTGCCAGACAGAGAAGCATGATTGGTCACTCCAGAGAACACGTCTCCACTGCTCTAGAGCCCAGTGGCGGCGTGCTTTACACCACTGCATTCGAAGCTTTTCACTGCACTTGGTGATGTAAGGCTCGAATGTAGCTGCTCTGCCATGAAAACCTGTTCCATGAAGCTCTCTACGCACTGTTCTTGAGCTAATCTGAAGGCCGCATGAAGTTTGGAGGTCTGTAGCTATTGACTCTGCAGAAAGTTGGCGACTTCTGCGCACTGTGTGCCTCAGCATGCACTGACCCAGCTCTGTGATTTTACATGGCCTACCACTTCGTGGCTGAGTTGCTGTTGTTCCCAATTGATTCCACTTTGTTATAATACCACTAACAGTTGATCGTGGAATATTGAGTAGTGAAGAAATTTCACAAATGGCTGCACAGGTGGCAGCCTATCACGGTACCAGGCTTGAATTCACTGAGATTCAGAGAGCGACCCATTCTTTCACAAATGTCCCAAAACTTTTGGCAATATAGTGTATCTAAGATATACCTAAATAAATTAAACAATCACTGCACACACTGATGCTGGCTCCGAGTCGGGTGAGTAAATCTCCTCCCACATGGCGGACTCGTACGGTGTCTCTCCTTTGTGAGTGCGTTGGTGTTGCTGGAGGTGACCCTGCTGTATGAAGTTCTTCCCGCACTGCGTGCAGTGGTACGGTTTCTCCCCGGTGTGGATGCGCTGGTGCTGCTGCAGGGCGGTTTGCTGTTTGAAACTCTTACCGCAGTCTAAGCAGTGATACGGCTTCTCCCCTGTGTGGACGCGGCGATGTCGCTGGAGAGTTCCGTGCTCGGTAAAACTGCGTCCGCACTGGGAGCACTGGTACGGCTTCTCTCCGGTGTGGATTCGCTGGTGGTGCTGAAGGGTGCTGTGGTTGGTGAAGCGTTTCCCACACAGCGAGCAGTGATACGGCTTCTCCCCCGTGTGGATGCGTTGGTGTCGTCTCAGGTTACTCTGTATAGTGAAACTGGTGCCGCACTGCGAGCAGCGGTATGGCTTCTCCCCCGTGTGGATGCGCTGGTGTCGCTGAAAAGTGCTCTGCTGATTAAAACTCTTTCCACAGAGTAAACAGTGGTGGGTTTTCTCTCCGGTGTGGATGCGCTGGTGTCGCTGAAGGGTGCTGTGCTGAGCGAAACTCTTCCCGCACTCGGAGCACTCGTACGACTTCTCTCCTTTCCGGGGGGTTGTTCTAGTCGTCTGTCTGTGTGCGCTGATAGAGTCAGACGTCTCTGGCTGAGCATCACAGCTGCTTCCAGACATCTGGCTGCAACACGGCATCGTTCATATCTGGAGCAGACCAATAGGAATAAATCGATTTACTTTTATTATTGTGCTTGATAAATAACCAAACTGTTTCCAATAGCAGCTTTTTCTTACTCTGCTCTTCCACAGCTAAGAAAAAACATTTCACTTCCATAAACTCTTAACATGTCTCTTAACATCTGCTACGTCTTCAGTTATTCCTCAAACATAATCCTCTTTTCAGAAGAAGAAAATCACAGAAAGATTCAGAATGAGCTGTTGCTATAGAAACGACACTGAGTGCATTAATATAAACCTGTGCTGCTGTTGTAGAGAAGTAACCAATCAGAATGCAGGATTCAGCAGTAACTTCACACTGTATTTCATTAGTCATTTAAATGTTATATTTATCACTTACAGTGCATTATGGGTAATAAAGTAAAGCATTATCAATATGTTTTTAGTTAAAACTGGATTCTTGGTCAGTATTTATGGAATCATTCCCAGCACTCACTCATTCTCACTCTCACTCTGTCTGTCTGTCTGTCTCTCTCAGGTTTATACGTCATCAGCAGCAGTGATGAGTTCTGATTGGCTAAAGGAGGCTCGACTTCTTCTGCACGTCACCTCTATAATAATAAAGTTGCTCGTTCATCATGTGTGATGTCATCTGCACTTATAAAACACGTTACTTTTTCATTAATTGTATTATATAAAGATATTAAGCGCCCTATTCTGTCATTTTGATTTCGGACTTAGACCGCTGAGTGCTGTGTGTTCATCTGGCCAGGAGATGGCGCTGCTGGACATTTCAGCAGAACTCTCACCCGTGATTCATTGACACGGTTATATTTATTCCAGGTTTTTATTGTAACGTTACCGTACAGACCTGTGAACGAACCCGCGTATGGAAGAGAACCGTGCAGAACCGGGAAGTGTTCTGTCTCATGTCTACATTAATGTTCTAGATCAACACAAACACTTCATCCACAGGATCAGATAAGAAGAACCTGAAACAAGGCTTTTAATGTGTTCAATAATCCGCATTAATTATACCCACAGTCTGGTGAAGGCTGAGTCCCAAACGGCTTCCAGTCTGCATGGAGTGCACTATATAGGGTGTAGATTGTATTACTACATCATGCACTACAGTATGATGACAAAATACTAATTTAACTCACCATGTCTGTAATTCCCTGTACAAACAACAATGCAGTCCGGCTGCTTCTTCTTCTTTTATATCACAGTGTGTGGTGTAGTGGTACATCAGCGCCCCCTGCTGGCTGCTGGCATTATTTCATTATCATTATATTTAAATCTTTGACTGAAGCTGAGCCTTTTAATAAGCATCAAGATAGAAAACCTTCTTCCATGACGCTATTTTTTAAACTCTGCATTAAAAAATAAATAAATAAGAAACAATTAAGAAAGAAAACTATAGTGCAAGGATATAAGGTGCAAAAAAAAAGTTGCACGGTGCAGTAACTGAGTCTTACCCTGAAATTTACTTTAAACAAAAAAGAAGCTATTAAAAATCAAACATTTGGCCTTGCTGTGTCCTTGACCCCTTCACATGCTGGTGATAATTTCTATATAAATCCTACAAACTTTCACTGACTCGCTCTTATGATATCATACTAATGAATATCCTGAATAAACAACCTGAAAATAACCTGGTGATGGAAGTACAATGGTAAACATTGATTATAAGCATTACTAGATCATTATCTGTCTATTTTATTCTAGTTGGTTAATGAAAATTATAGAATTTAGGTTTTCATTGTTTCATATTTTATATTTTTACAAATCTGTACCCACAGATAGAGAGTAATTAATAAGAAAGTGTGTGTTTATATCAAAACTAAAAGGAGTCTCTCTCGAGATCAGAGTGTTAAATGTAAAACCCTGAATATAAAATCACAAGTTTTAGGACACAATGATTACACGTGAATTAATACGTGGTCATGGCTTTATAATCTCATGGCAACACTTTTTTTTAAAATGAAATATAAATGTCTTTTACTGCAGACATTTCCTCAGTGAACACTTACAGATGATCTATTACTCTTTATTCTTCAGTCCTGCTTTTAGAAAACTTAATTTCTTTCTTACTCACTGCAGCAGAAGGGTGTGACCCTTTAACTGAAGCAAGTGTGGTGTTGGCTGTTTCTGTGATGATTCTCAAATTTAATGATTTAATTAACTGCGTTAAGTCTCCATTTAGGTCAGTAAATAGTATTTTATAATCAATGTGAATGATTTGGAAGCCATAAGTGATGTGTTCATATCTTCTGGTTCTAGTTAGGACTCTAGCTGCTGTGTTCTGGACTAACTGGAGCTTGTTCATGCTCCTACTGGAACATCCAGACAGTAAGGCATTACAGTAATCCAACTTAGAGCTAACAAACACCTCTTTGAAAGCAACATTTGTTTTATAGTTTCACCTTCGCTTTCCTGACTCAAACCAAGTCACTAAAATCAACCACATCACTGGGTAAGTAGTTCAAATTTTCAGGTTTATTCTCTAAAGAGTTTAAGACTTCAGCAAACGTTCACCTGTTAGTTTGACCCATTTGTTGAATTTGTTTTTTTACACTTCACATAATTAACCAAAACCCGTGTGTTCATGTGTGTTTGTGTGTGTAAAGAGACGATGGGTGTCTCGTTCTTCATCCCAGGGGCTGTACTCAGCACAGGAATCAGCTTTATATTCTCTCTTATCAGTTATAAAAAATATCTGGAATCAAAGGAGAAGAACAAGGTAAATTTTATAGGATTTTATAAAAGATTTTATAGAAAACAGATCAGCTACTGACCAATCAGAATCCAGAAAGCAGCAGCTCTGTGGTGTTTTCCTCTGAGATCCCACATTTTAATCCAGGTGATGACCTGCTGAATGAAGTCCAGAAGTCTGCCAATAAACGACTATATGCAGCAGTGGAAGGTAAGAAATATTAACACCTTCAGTCATTAATAATACAGATGTCATTAATAACAGAACAATAATAATTATTATTATTAATCTGTTAAGATTATTACGTAACTTTACGATTCTTTACTCACTTATCACTTATCGGTTGATATCACATTCTTACACTCACATGTTCGTGTGTGTGTGTGTGTGTGTGTGTAGGTAAAGTTGAGCCACTAGGTAAACCACTGAAGAGTACATTTGTGGCCGAGTGCTATGGTGCTATACGCAAAGTGAGTAGAGAAAATAATTAATGCTGCAACTCAGAAAGCCAGTTTTCATGGGACTGTAAAAGGAGGTTTGGATAAGTTTCAGCTTGATACACAGTTACTGGTGTAACACTGTGCTGCTCCATACATCACTCCATATCCTCAGCTATATCACTCCAAATTAAATCAAACCCTATTTTCCTAATATAAGCCACCAATATCTTTCAGCCACATACCACACTCATTTATTGTGATCTACATATGTTCTAGGTTATTAGAACTAAAATAAAATTTTTTATAAATGATTATTGCACCCTCAATACAGGAACCCTGAGCGGGATGAGGTGCCGTTCTGCCTGTTAGCTCAGAGCACTGAGGCGAGGAGGCTGTGGGTCCATGTGGAGTCTCCACTGAAGGCAGAAGGTGATTACCTGCAGGAGGTGTACAGCTGTGTAGACAGCGGTGGCTCAGTGCCGGCACACACAGGAAAAGTGAGTAAGAATAATGTTATTTCAGCACAGGCTGATTAAAAAAGAGCACTGAGCCAAGGGGTGTTTATTTATAACATCAGCAGAGAGAGAGATGAGGGAATGATCCTGACCAGGATAAAGCTCTTCCTGATAAATGAAAGAATAATTAATAACTGATCTGTTTGCTCAGGTGAAGGAGGAGATGCTGTTTGTTCAATCAGTGATGACAGGAATCGGTGATGTGGTGATGGAGCAGGGGAGTGACCAAACCCTGGTACTGGAGCCTCCGAGAGACGGCAGGAAGTTTTTCCTTTTCTCTGGGCGATATGAGTCAGTAAAAAACGAGAGACATGAACGAAAGTGCTTGCCACTGACATGGATGTCATTCGCATGGGCGATCACAGGATGCTCCATACTCGGCAAGCTGCTTTACACCACACTCAACACAGAGAAGAAGAAGAACTAGACAGTGCTGAAGAGTCACCATTACTCGAGTCTTCACTCCTCTCTCTCACAGTGCGGTGCGTGAATTGGTCGAGTGTTATATTCTGATTCATATAAAAGCACATCCTTCTATTCTTTCGATATTTTAATTAGTTACATTTAATGTTGGTGAAAAAAGTTACTTCCTGTTGTCTTTTTCATTATATCAGCTATAAACACTCGTCCCCTCAGCAGTCTCTCTTTATTCTCCTTCTTCAGCTATAAACACTCGTCCCCTCAGCAGTCTCTCTTTATTCTCCTTCTTCAGCTATAAACACTCATCCCCTCAGCAGTCTCTCTTTATTCTCTCTCTCTTCAGCTATAAACACTCGTCCCCTCAGCAGTCTCTCTTTAGTCTCTCTCTTCAGCTATAAACACTCGTCCCCTCAGCAGTCTCTCTTTAGTCTCTCTCTCTTCAGCTATAAACACTCGTCCCCTCAGCAGTCTCTCTTTATTATATCTCTCTTCAGTTATAAACACTCGTCCCCTCAGCAGTCTCCCTTTATTCTCTCTCTCTCTTCAGCTATAAACACTTGCCCCCTCAGCAGTCTCTCTTTATTCTCTCTCTTCAACTATAAACACTCGTCCCCTCAGCAGTCTCTCTTTATTCTCTCTCTTCAGCTAAAAACACTCGTCCCCTCAGCAGTCTCTCTTTATTCTCTCTCTCTTCAGCTATAAACACTCGTCCCCTCAGCAGTCTCTCTTTATTCTCTCCCTCTTCAGTTATAAACACTCGTCCACTCAGCAGTCTCTCTATATTCTCTCTCTTCAGCTATAAACACTCGTCCCCTCAGCAGTCTCTCTTTATTCTCTCTCTTCAGCTAAAAACACTCGTCCCCTCAGCAGTCTCTCTTTATTATCTCCCTCTTCAGTTATAAACACTCGTCCCCTCAGCAGTCTCCCTTTATTCTCTCTCTCTCTTCAGCTATAAACACTCGTCCCCTCAGCAGTCTCTCTTTATTCTCTCTCTCTTCAGCTATAAACACTCGTCCCCTCAGCAGTCTCTCTATATTCTCTCTTCAGCTATAAACACTCGTCCCCTCAGCAGTCTCTCTTTATTCTCTCTCTTCAGCTATAAACACTCATTCCCTCAGCAGTCACTCTTTATTCTCTTTCTCTTCAGCTAAAAACACTCGTCCCCTCAGCAGTCTCTCTTTATTATCTCTCTCTTCAGTTATAAACACTCGTCCCCTCAGCCGTCTCTCTTTATTCTCTCTCTCTTCAGCTATAAACACTCGCCCCCTCAGCAGTCTCTCTTTATTCTCTCTCTTCAGCTATAAACACTCGTCCCCTCAGCAGTCGCTCTTTATTCTCTCACGCTCTTCAGCTATAAACACTCGTCCCCTCAGCAGTCTCTCTTTGTTCTCTCTCTTCAGCTAAAAACACTCGTCCCCTCAGCAGTCTCTCTTTATTCTCTCTCTCTTCAGTATAAACACTCTCCCTCAGCGTTCTCTTTATTCTCTCTTTTTCAGTTTTAAACATCGTCCCCTCAGCAGTCTCTTTATTTTCTCTCTTCATATAAACACTCGTCCCCTCGCATCTCTCTTTATTCTCTCTTTCACTATAAACCTCCCCCTCAGCAGTCCTCTTTATTCTCCCCTTCACTAAAACACTTCCCCTCAGCAGTCTCTCTTTTTTCTCTCTTCAGTAAAACATTTTCCCCCCAGCGTCTCTTTATTTTTCTCTCTTCAGCTATAAACACTTCCCCTCAGCAGTTTTCTTTATTCTCTCTCTTCAGTATAAACACTGTCCCCTCAGCGTTTTCTTTACTCTCTCTTCAGCTAAAACACTTCCCCTCAGCAGTTTTCTTTATTCTCTCTTCACTATAAACACTCGTCCCCTCAGCAGTCTCTCTTTATTTCTCCTCTTCAGTATAAACACTGTCCCCCCAGCAGTCTCCTTTATTCTCTCTCTTCAGTATAAACACTGCCCCTCAACATCTTTCTTTATTTCTCTCTTCAGCTATAAAACTGTCCCCTCAGCAGTCTCTCTTTATTCTCTCTCTTCAGCTAAAAAATCTCCCCTCAGCATCTTCTTTATTCTCTCTCTTCAGCTATAAACACTTGTCCCTCAGCAGTCTCTCTTTATTTTTTCTCTTCAGTATAAACACTGTCCCCTCAGCTCTTCTTTATTTTCTCTCTTCAGCTATAAACACTTGTCCCTCAGCAGTCTCTTTTATTTCTCTCTTCAGTATAAACACTGTCCCTCAGCGTCTCTTTTTTCTCTCTCTCTTCAGCTATAAACACTGTCCCCTCAGCATCTTTTTTATTCTCTCTCTTCAGTATAAACATTTCCCTCAGCAGTCCTCTTTATTTCTCTCTTCAGTAAAACCTGTCCCCTCAGAGTCTCTCTTTATTTTTCTCTCTTAGGTATAAACACTTGGCCCCCCCACAGTCTCTCTTTATTCTCTCTTCTTCAGTTTTAAACACTCGTCCCCCAGCCCTCTCTCTTTATTCTCTCTTCAGCTAAAACATCTCCCCTCAGCAATCTCTCTTTATTCTCTCTTCAGCTATAAACACTCTCCCCTCAGCAGTCTCTCTTTATTCTCTCTCTTCAGTATAAACACTCGTCCCCTCAGCAGTTTTCTCTTTTCTCTCTCTTCAGTTTTAAACACTCTCCCCTCAGAAATTTCTCTTTATTCTCTCTCTTCAGCTAAACACTTGTCCCCTCAGCAGTCTCTTTATTACTCTCTTCAGTATAAACAATCTCCCCTCAGCAGTCTCCTTTATTCTCTCTCTTCAGCTATAAACCTGCCCCTCAGCAGTCTCTCTTTATTCTCTCTCTTCAGTTTTAAACACTCGTCCCCTTAGCGTCTCTCTTTATTCTCTCTCTTCAGCTATAAACACTCTCCCTCAGCAGTCTCTCTTTATTCTCTCTCTTCAGCTATAAACACTTGTCCCCTCAGCAGTCTCTTTATTCTCTCTCTTCAGCTATAAACACTGTCCCCCCAGCAGTCTCTTTATTCCTCTCTTCAGCTATAAACACTTTTCCCTCAGCAGTCCTCTTTATTCTCTCTCTTCAGTTTTAAAAAACTCGTCCCCTCAGCGTCTCTCTTTACTCTCTCTTCAGTATAAACACTCGTCCCCTCAGCGTCTTTCTTTATTCTCTTCAGCTATAAAACTCGCCCCTCAGCAGTCTCTCTTTATTCTCTCTCTTCAGCTATAAACACTTGTCCCTCAGCAGTCTCTCTTTATTCTCTCCCTCTTCAGCTATAAACACTCGTCCCCTCAGCAGTCTCTCTTTATTTCTCTCTCTTCAGCTAAAACACTCGTCCCCTCAGCATCTTTCTTTATTCTCCTCTTCAGTATAAACACTTGTTCCCTCAGCAGTCTCCTTTATTCTCTCTTCAGTTTTAAACACTGCCCTCACGTCTCTCTTTATCTCTCTCTTCAGCTATAAACACTTGTCCCTCAGCAGTCTCTCTTTATTCTCTCTCTTCAGTTTTAAAAAATTCTCCCTCAGCAGTCTTCTTTATTCTCTCTTCAGTATAAACACTCGTCCCCTCAGAAATCTCTCTTTATCTCTCTCTTCAGCTATAAACCTTGTCCCCTCAGCAGTCTCTCTTTATTCTCCTCTTCAGGTATAAACACTTTCCCTCCCCAGTCTCCTTTATTCTCTCTCTCTTCAGTTTTAAACACTGCCCCTCAGCCCTCTCTCTTTATTCTCTCTTCAGCTATAAACACTCGTCCCCTCAGCAGTCTCTCTTTATTTCTCTCTCTTCAGCTATAAACACTCTCCCTCAGCAGTTTCTCTTTATTCTCTCTCTTCAGCTATAAACACTGTCCCCTCAGCAGTCTCTCTTATTCTCTCTCTTCAGCTATAAACACTCGTCCCCTCAGCAGTCTCTCTTTATTCTCTCTCTTCACTATAAACCTTTCCCCCCCAGCAGTCCTCTTTATTCTCCTCTTCAGTAAAACACTTTTCCCCTCACAGTCTCTCTTTTTTTCTCTCTTCAGTTATAAACACTCGTCCCCCAACCTCTCTCTTTATTCTCTCTTCAGCTATAAACACTGCCCCTCAGCATTTTCTTTATTTCTCTCTTCAGCTATAAACACTTCCCCTCAGCAGTTTTCTTTATTCTCTCTCTTCAGCTATAAACACTGTCCCCCCAGCAGTCTCTTTTTTCTCCTCTTCAGTTTTAAACACTCTCCCCTCAGAGTTCCTTTATTTTTTCTCTCTTCAGCTATAAAAACTTGCCCCTCACAGTTTTCTTTATTCCTCTCTTCAGCTATAAACACTCGTCCCCTCAGCAGTCTCTCTTTATTCTCTCTCTTCAGCTATAAACACTCTTCCCCCCAGCAGTCCTCTTTATTCTCTTCTCTTCAGCTAAAAACACTCGTCCCCTCAGCAGTCTCTCTTTATTTCTCTCTCTTCAGTTTTAAACACTTGTCCCCTCAGCCGTCTCTCTTTATTCTCTCTCTTCAGCTATAAACACTCGCCCCTCAGCAGTCTCTCTTTATTCTCTCTCTTCAGCTATAAACACTCGTCCCCTCAGCAGTCTCTCTTTATTTTCTCCTCTTCAGCTATAAACACTCGTCCCCTCAGCAGTCTCTCTTTATTCTCTCTCTTCAGCTAAAAACACTCGTCCCCTCAGCAGTTTTCTTTATTCTCCCTCTTCAGTTTTAAACACTCGTCCCCTCAGAAATCTCCCCTTTTTTTTCTCTCTCTTCAGCTATAAACACTTGCCCCCTCAACAGTCTCTCTTTATTCTCTCTCTTCAGCTATAAACACTTGTCCCCTCAGCAGTCTCTCTTTATTCTCTCTCTTCAGCTAAAACATTTTTCCCCTCAGCAGTCTTTCTTTATTTCTCTCTCTTCAGTTATAAACACTCGTCCCTCAGCAGTTCTCTTATTCTCTCTCTTCAGCTATAAACACTCGTCCCCTCAGCAGTCTCTCTTTATTCTCTCTCTTCAGCTAAAAACATTGTCCCTCGCAGTCTCTCTTATTCTCTCTCTTCAGCTATAAACACTTGTCCCCTCAGCAGTCTCTCTTTATTTCTCCCCCTTCATTTTAAACACTCATCCCCTCAGCAGTCTCCCTTTATTTTTTCTCTCTTCAGCTATAAACACTTGCCCCCCCAGCAGTCTCTTTATTCTCTCTCTTCAGCTATAAACACTCTCCCCTCAGCAGTCTCTCTTTATTCTCTCTCTTCAGTATAAACACTCGTCCCCTCAGCGTCTCTCTTTACCCCTCTCTTCGCTATAAACACTTTCCCCTCAGCAGTCTCTCTTATTTCTCTCTTCACTATAAACACTCGTCCCCCCAGCAGTCTCTCTTTATTCTCTCTCTTCAGCTATAAACACTTTCCCTCAGCAGTCCTCTTTATTCTCTTTTTCTTCAGTAAAAACACTCTCCCCTCAGCGTCTCTCTTTATTTCTCTCTCTTCAGTTTTAAACACTCGTCCCCTCAACAGTCTCTCTTTATTCTTCTCTCTTCAGCTATAAACACTCGCCCCCCCAGCAGTCTTCTTTATTTCTCTCTTCAGCTATAAAACTCGTCCCCTCAGCAGTCTCTCTTTATTCTCTCCCCCTTCAGCTATAAAACTCGTCCCCTCAGCAGTCTCTCTTTTTTCTCCCTCTTCAGTTTTAAACACTGTCCCCCCAGCAGTCTCCCTTTATTTTTTCTCTCTCTTCAGCTATAAACACTTGCCCCCCCAACATCTTCTTTATTCTCTCTCTTCAGCTATAAACACTGTCCCCCCAGCAGTCTCTCTTTATTTCTCTCTTCAGTATAAACACTCTTTCCCTCAGAGTCCTCTTTACTCTTTCTCTTCAGCTAAAAACACTGTCCCTCAGCAGTCTCTCTTTATTTCTCTCTCTTCAGTTATAAACATCGTCCCTCAGCCGTCTCTCTTTATTTCTCTCTCTTCAGCTATAAACCTGCCCCCCCAGCAGTCTCTCTTTATTCTCTCTCTTCAGTATAAACACTGTCCCCCCACAGTCTCTCTTTATTCTCTCCCTCTTCAGTATAAACACTCGTCCCCCAGCATCTCTCTTTATTTCTCTCTTCAGCTAAAAAACACTCGTCCCCTCAGCATCTCTCTTTATTTCTCCCCCTTCAGTTTTAAACACTCTCCCCTCAGCAGTCTCCCTTTATTTTTTCTCTCTTCAGCTATAAACACTTGCCCCCCCAACAGTCTCTCTTTTTCTCTCTCTTCAGTATAAACACTTTCCCCTCAGAGTTCTCTTTATTCTCTCTCTTCAGCTAAAAACATTTTCCCCTCAGCAGTCTTTTTTTATTCCTCTCTTCAGTTTTAAACATCGTCCCTCAGCAGTCTCTCTTATTCTCTCTCTTCAGCTATAAACCTCGCCCCTCAGCAGTCTCTCTTTATTCTCTCTCTTCAGTAAAAAACACTTGTCCCCTAGCGTCTCTCTTTATTTCTCCCTCTTCAGTTTTAAACACTCATCCCCTCAGCAGTCTCCCTTTATTTTTTCTCTCTTCAGCTATAAACACTTGCCCCCCCAGCAGTCTCTTTATTCTCTCTCTTCAGCTATAAACACTGTCCCCTCAGCAGTTTTCTTTATTCCTCTCTTCAGCTATAAACACTGTCCCCCCAGCAGTCTCTCTTTATTTCTCTCTCTTCAGTATAAACACTTGTCCCCTCAGCGTCTCTCTTTTCTCTCTCTTCAGCTATAAACACTCGTCCCCCCAGCAGTCTTCTTTATTTTTTCTTCAGCTATAAAACTCTTCCCTCAGCAGTCCTCTTTATTCTCTTTTTCTTCAGCTAAAAACACTGTCCCCCCAGCAGTCTCTCTTTATTTCTCTCTCTTCAGTTTTAAAAACTCGTCCCCTCAACAGTCTCTCTTTATTCTCTCTCTCTTCAGCTATAAACACTCGCCCCCCCAGCATCTTCTTTATTTCTCTCTTCAGCTATAAACACTGTCCCCCCAGCAGTCTCTCTTTATTTCTCCCCCTTCAGTATAAACACTCGTCCCCTCAGCGTCTCTCTTTAATTTTTCCCTCTTCAGTTTTAAACACTGTCCCCTCAGCAGTCTCCCTTTATTTTTTCTCTCTTCAGTATAAACATTGCCCCCCCAACAGTCTCTCTTTATTTCTCTCTTCAGCTATAAACACTTGTCCCCTCAGAGTCTCTCTTTATTTTCTCTCTTCAGCTAAAAACTTTTCCCCTCAGCAGTCTCTCTTTATTTCTCTCTCTTCAGTATAAACACTGTCCCCCCACAGTCTCTCTTTTTTTCTCCCTCTTCAGTTATAAACACTCGTCCCCTCAGCATCTCCCTTTATTTTTTTCTCTTCAGCTATAAACACTTGCCCCCCCAACAGTCTCTCTTTATTCTCTCTCTTCAGCTATAAACACTCTCCCCCCAGCAGTTCTCTTTATTCTCTCTCTTCAGCTAAAACATTTTTCCCCTCAGCAGTCTCTCTTTATTTCTCTCTCTTCAGCTATAAACACTTGTCCCCTCAGCAGTCTCTCTTATTCTCTCTCTTCACTATAAACCTCGCCCCTAGCAGTCTCTTTTTATTCTCCTCTTCAGCTATAAACACTATTCCCTCAGCAGTCCTTTTATTCTTTTCTCTTCAGCTAAAAACACTCGTCCCCTCAGCAGTCTCTCTTTATTCTCTCTCTCTCTTCAGCTATAAACACTCGTCCCCTCAGCAGTCTCTCTTTATTCTCTCTCTCTTCAGCTATAAACACTCGTCCCCTCACACATCTTTCTTTATTCTCTCTCTTCAGCTATAAACACTTGTTCCCTCAGCAGTCTCTCTTTATTCTCTCTTCAGTTATAAACACTCGTCCTCTCAGCTGTCTCTCTTTACTCTCTCTCTTCAGCTATAAACACTTGTCCACTCAGCAGTCTCTCTTTATTCTCTCTTCAGTTATAAACATTCGTCCTCTCAGCAGTCTCTTTATTCTCTCTCTTCAGCTATAAACACTCATTCCCTCAGAAGTCTCTTTACTCTCTCTCTTCAGCTATAAACACTCGTCCCCTCAGAAGTCTCTTTACTCTCTCTCTTCAGTTATAAACACTCGTCCCCTCAGCAGTCTCTCTTTATTCTCTCTCTCTTCAGTTATAAACACTCGTCCCCTCAGCAGTCTCTCTTTATTCTCTCTCTCTTCAGCTATAAACACTCGTCCCCTCAGCAGTCTCTTCATTCTCTCTCTTCAGCTATAAACACTCGTCCCCTCAGCAGTCTCTCTTTATTCTCTCTCTTCAACTTAATAAGAGAAAAATCTCAGCTGCTCATGTTACTGAGAAACACATAGAAGTGTATACTCCTCTGTCCTGAAGATGTGCAGAAGTTCCAGCTTCACCTCTGACTGATGCACAGCACTGACACTGGAGACTCCTTACACACACACACACACACACACATCAGTAGAGAGTCTGCTGTCCAAGCCCCTGTGAATGAGCTACAGAAATGATAACGAGCACTAAATTAACACGAACCTGTCCGAGCTGCTGTTATAGAGAATACTGTTTGAGCGGATATCATGATGAAATACTTTGTGTTGGGGAACTGATGCAGGTGAGGGTATAACACACTGACCATGATTTACTAATATTCTGTACTTTTATTAAGGGAAATAAACTGATTCATCTGCTGTAATCTTACACATATTTTTAGGCTTTTCCTCTGTACTGAATAAACTGATTAACAGGAGAGACTCGAGGTGTGGTACTCAGTGTGTGGCCTGAGCAATAACCACTAACCCGTGTGAAAAGCAGTCATGTGATTTACGTTACATGCTCGGGTTCGACTACATTCTCAGATCGATTAACAAAGCTAACTGTATTGGCCTCTTAAACTCAGCAGAAGCACCAGTTATGTCTGCTATTTCCCTCCGAACTTTATGTTCATCCTCGACGTCTCTGTTCACATCACTGAGATCGAATATATCAGGAGAGTTGAGAAAGCTTCTTCTTAACTGGTTGCAGATGGGAATAAAGTTCATCATTATCTATCGTGATTATCTGTCGCTTTTTTCTCTTCATCAGGATAAATGAAGCACTTCAGTAAGCGTCCTGGTTGAAGAGGAAGTATAAACAGAGCAGTAGGACACTCTGGATAAATACACACACACACGCTTTCATTTCAGCCTTTAAACAGGTCTCACAGCTGCCAATCAAAACATAGGAATATTACACATCATATTTCACTCCCGGGTTCCATTCATCGGACTAATATCAGGGTCACAGGGTCAAAGGTCATGTCCATGGTAAGAATAACCCACACAGCTAAAGCAGTTTTACAAAAGCATCAGGAAGCAGTGTTAAGTGCTATTAAACACATCATGTGTATTAACGTCAGTTTCCCTCGTTAGCATGGATAATTAATGAGATCAGTTCTGCTTCTCTCTCTCTCTCACACACGTACACAGTGTGATGAGTTGTTCATTCGTCTCCCTCTGAAGACTCCTCAGCTTCCTCCAACCACTGGATGAACTTCAGCAGCTGCACAGAGTTAGCACACACCACGGGGTCATCATTTCTCTCGTCCCACAACAAATCAAATAATAAAAACTAATCTGTGTTTATTCTGTTCTAATATTTCCACAAATAAACCGATCATGAAGATCAAGAGCTGTAACTTTAAACCTAATCCCACAAATGAATAAATAAATAAATAAGAATAGAAGACTTTCATTTTCCAAATAATGTATATATTGTGGAATTAGACTTATAATTATAAACTCTATCACATTACACTAATATAGTGTTGCAGAAAAGTGTGATAGAAAAGAAATATAAACATTATTATTATTATTAAGACATTTCCCAGTCAGTTCCTCACCCCTGGGTTCTTGCGCAGGGTTTTGCTCCGCTCCGTCTGAGCTCCCTGAGAGAACCAGCGCATGATGGAGTCCTCATCTAGAATCTCCAACTGGTATACACTCATCAGCACCTACAGAGTGTGTACACACACACACACACACACACACAGAGATAAACCACAGCACACTATAACTATATAGTGGAGCTTACATACACATTACAGGTTGGGTGTGGCTTTGTGTGATGAAGGTAGTTCTTTGTTGTGGGTGTGGTTTAGTATGGTGGGTGTGGCTTTGTGTGGTGAGGGTAGCCAGTGTTGTGGGTGTGGTTTAATGTAGTGGGTGTGGTTTTGTGTGGTGAGGGCAGCTTTGTTGTGGGTGTGGTTTAGTGTAGTGGGTGTGGTATAGTGTTGCGTGTGTGGTTTTGTGCAGTGGGGACAGCTCTTTGCTGTGCATGTGGTTTAGTGTGGTGGGCATGGCTCTGTGTTTTGGTTGTAGGTATGTATTATGGGTGTGGCTTTACCTTGGCAAGGGCGGGCCAGTGTGTGTCGTGCTCCATGAACACTTCCTCCAGAGTGGACAGACAGTATGCGTGATCCTGAGCTCGCTTCACATAGTTCTTAAACACCGGAGACCACTTCTTCAACAACTAAACACACACACACACACACACACACACACACACACACACTTTATCTGGCTTTCTTTCACAGCAATAAGCAATCGAACATATAGAGCACTTCTCAGATATCTAATGAAAAACTGCTGACTCACAGGCAGCAGTAAGGTACAACAGTGTACAGACAGACAGACAGACAGTCAGACAGACAGAGAGACTCACGGGCAGCAGCAGAGAGGAGTACTGGGCAGCAGTGATGTACAGACAGACAGACAGACTCACGGGCAGCAGCAGAGAGGAGTACTGGGCAGCAGTGATGTACAGACAGACAGACAGACAGCAGAGAGGAGTACTGGGCAGCAGTGATGTACAGACAGACAGACAGACAGACAGACAGCAGAGAGGAGTACTGGGCAGCAGTGATGTACAGACAGACAGACAGATGGGCAGACTCACGGGCAGCAGCAGAGAGGAGTACTGGGCAGCAGTGATGTACAGACAGACAGACAGACAGACAGACAGCAGAGAGGAGTACTGGGCAGCAGTGATGTACAGACAGACAGACAGACAGACAGACAGCAGAGAGGAGTACTGGGCAGCAGTGATGTACAGACAGACAGACAGATGGGCAGACTCACGGGCAGCAGCAGAGAGGAGTACTGGGCAGCAGTGATGTGAGCTCCATGCTGTTGGAAAGGAAACTCCAGCACCACTTTAGTGAGAATCTGCATCACCTCCTTCAGAGAGATGTTATAGGCGTACCTGTAAAATAATTATAATAACCCTGTAGTGTTCCCGGAGCTGATTATATTTCTGTTACACCTCTGTGAGGGTTTTATTCCCCTTACACCACAGCTCTTATACGAACACACACAATCTTTAACTCTCATTAACCAGAGACTCATTCATCCGTGTGTCTCAACAGAAACCTGACTCACTTGAGCGAGTTTATCTCCAGAACCAGATTGTCACAGCTGATGTTCTCCTCCAGACCTCGCTGCAGAGTGCCGAGAACCTCGTTCTGAAACACTGACACACACACAAAAATAAATAATCCACTCTCTTTCAGAATGCTGTGTAAGGTACAGAACTATCCGTTCAACATTAGCTACCATGGTCACCATGACGACGGTGTTACCTCCCAAATCACACTTTACCCCAGCACAGTAAAACAGTATGCACTGATATTATAAAACTGTAATATACTTATATAAGTCCATTGTGTCAGATTTGTATAGTTAAAGTTTCAGCTACAGAGCGTGTGGTTACCATGACAACAGACCACCAGTAAAAAAACACCAACATCTAAACTGTCTACAAAGTACACCATAAGCTGCATGTCATTGCATGCTGTATTAGCTAACTTACTAGCAAAATGTTTAGCAGCACCACAAAGCAGCATTTCTGGTCGCCATGACAACCTACCACCTCAAACCAGTGTCTGCAGTGTACCAAAACCAGTGTGTAAAGTGGGTGCACCTCCTGCAGCACAGAGCTTTCAACATGCCAAGTGTTTAGCATCATCAGTTACCATGGAAACGGTGTCCGAAGCAGCAAGTAACCATGACATGCCCATGTGTCAGTACCTTTAACATCGTCGAGCTCGGGTGATTCAGATCGGCTCCCAGGGTCATGTGACCCTTCACTGGCCTCACTCTCCGTCTCACTGTCAGGATCAGACTTCAGAACCAGACCTGCACACACACACACACACACACACACACACACAGATTACAATGCAAACACCAAACACAGACTTTTCATTTAGGGGTATGTGTGTGTGTGTGGGGGGGGGGGTGTTTACCCCAAATGCACTGTGTTAGCTCCTCCTCGTCCACATCATCAATGCTGCTGTTCTTCCACAGGTAGCCCCGCCCCTCAGAGCCCACCTCAGCTGGGTTATATGCTAAACACAAACAAGTAAAAAAACTCAACCATACAGGTGTGTGTTCATCTTCCAGTCTACATAGGTATGTGTGTGTGTGTATGTATACCCTTGTGTTTGGTCTTGTCTTTATGAACACTTATATCATTACTGTCACTCAGGAACTCATCTTCATCATCATCTTCCTCCTCCTCATCTGGGTGATGCAGAGAAACAACTGTCCTCTCAGGGAGAGACACGCCTGGGCCGACCACCACCTACACCCAAGGGGTAAGGGTCAAAGGTTAGGGTTTAAAGTATGGGCTATACAATGATAGTTAAAGGTGAGGGATATACAGCACAGTGTGTGTGTGTGTGTGTGCACTCTTACGCCGTAAGCGAGTACACACTGTGGTTTGAGTGTGACTCCATCTTTCACCTCCACTCCATCACAGATCACAGACTGACGAACCGTCACACCGTCACCGATACGAACATTGTTCCAGATAAACGCTTGGTCCAACACCACACCGTCACCTAGGACACACACACACCAATCAGAATCTGAGAATAAACAGGAAGTGAGAGCGAGGCAGGAAGTGAGAGTGAGGCAGGAAGTGAGAGCGAAGCAGGAAGTGAGAGTGAAACAGGAACTGAGGGTGAAGCAGGAAGTAAGAGAAGCAGGAAGTGAGAGTGAAGCAGGAAGTGAGAGTGAAACAGGAAGTGAGAGTGAAACAGGAAGTGTTACCGATGAGACAGTTAGCCCCGATCACGGTGTTTGAGAGGCTGCAGTTGGCACCAATCACCGTGTTTCGTCCAATCAGAACATTTTCCTCCATCAAACTGCCATGTCCTAAGCCGACGCCCACTTCACGGTAAACATTGTGGCGAGAGTGCGTGCAGCTCCGCCCCTCCTCATCTGAGAAGTTAGCTTCAGGGGTGATGGGATACGCCCAGCGGCCAATCAGATCGCAGGATACGGCGTCATACATGTGCAGGTTGGAGACGCGCGCGCCGTAGCCATCTTTACTCACGAACATGTGGATCTGATTCCCCAAAATCTGACAGGAAACAGGAAACAGCTTATAGCACAATTTACCATGAATTACACAAAGCTGTTCACACTACTACATACCACTATGATGAGATACTTATTCACACAGTTTACTCTGTACAGAGACGCTAACTCTGGCTATCATGATGACAATAAAAAGAAATGAATGAGTTAAAGGTTGACAGAGTGTGAGGTGTGTAAGTGCTGACCTCCTCATTGACCAGAATCCCACGCACAAAGTCATTCCTGGTCTGATAGTCGAAGTTATCAGTGAAGAGTTCAGCAACCTGAGGAAGAGCCGTACACTTGTTATATACAGGAGAGTGTGTATGTGTGTGTGCTGCAGAGTAAACACACACCTGAGGGGAACAGATACTGATGTGGCAGTCCAGCAGATCATGACGGACCTCAAACTCGTCACTGCCACTGTGGAAAATGTTCTGTAACAAACAAAGGGATCATTAACGTCACGTCACGTACGAATCCCCTGTGGGCGTGTCCCAAACCACACAGGTAATGTAGTTACCATGGGGAAATGGATCTTATTCAGACCCTGTGTCTTCTGATAGTGGAGCACTCTGTTACTCTTGGTATCCACGGCAACGATGACATCATCCTCATCGCAGCGTGTCCGGTTGCCTGGGGACGACTCTCTGAAAATCATTGTCATCACCGAGATGTTCTTCTCCTGTTTACGCCTCAGTCTGGACGGGGGGGATGGGGGGGGGGTTAAGAGCTGTACATCTTTATCATTTATAAAACAAAATTAAACTATATTATAGGCCACACACACACACACACACTTGTGTTGCTGCAGGGCATGGGACAGGTCGATGTTGGACACCACATCTCCGTACACCAGGATGAAGTCGGAGCGCACAAGGGATTTCGCGTCCACGTCCCTCAGCACGTCTCCCAGAGAGCGGTACAGCTCTGATGTGATGATGTGCACCGTGTTTGGAGAACTGGGACGACACCACTTCGACTTCCTGTATGATCACACACAACATCCATCACAGATACACAGAGAGGGAGACAAAATCCCTCAAACAGGGGGGGGGGGGGGAATCCGGGAAAGAGATAGTGAGAAAGAGTGAGAGAAGGGGGGTGAGAGAGAGAGAGAGAGAGAGAGAGAGAAAGAGAGAATGAGATGATCCTCACAGAAGATGGTCCTTTATCTTGTTGGACATCCAGCGGCAGAAGACAAACGTCTCCTGAACACCTGTAGAGGTCAAGAACTCCAGAGTGTAGTCAATCATGGAGACGTTGGCCAAGGGGAGTAGAGCCTGACGGACACACACACGTTACAACGTGTTAGTGTGTATACCAATGTTAATGTGTATGTTACAGCACATAATGTGTGTTACAGCATATCAGCGCGTGGTACTGCATGTCAGTGTGTGTGCCGCAGTATTAACGTGTGTATTACTGAGGTAAGGCGGTGTATGAAGTACTTAAACTAGCTCCTATTTTTCCTTGTTTATGTATTATGTTGCAAAGTTAAAAAAAAAAATAAATCCAAGTCAGTTTAGGTTAATGCTATCCCAAGTTTGTGTCCTATTGAACCAGTGTTAATGTATTCAGTGACTGAGAACTAAAGCACTTTTGTACATCGCTCTGGATAAGAGCGTCTGCCAAATGCCAGAAATGTAAATATAAATGTATGTTGTAGCCCATAAACCCCCGTGCTGCAGTGGGACGGCCCATACAAAATGAAGTTGTTTGTGTGAAATTGGACCAAACCATTCCTGAACAGAGGGGGAGCCTTATTACATGACTACCATCAACACCTACAGCAGCTCTCTGATGTCTCTGTATTTACAGGTGTTACATCAGACATTTCAAAACAGACTGCCGATGAAGTGCTTAGTCTGATTGGTCCGCTGGCCTTGGAGGCGGGGCTTGTACGGTAACACAGAAGCGAATGGCCGGGTGGAATGTAGTATGCAAAGCCTGCTGATGAAGCGGCTATAAACTCACCCTCGGCTGGTCCTTAGTGATGGGGAAGAATCTCCGGTTGAAGCTGTCGGCGATCAACACGGCCTGGAGCGGCTGTTCCTCCTCATCCTGCTCCCCGGAGCCGCTTTTCCTCCCCACACGGTTCTGCTGCTTCCCTGCTCTCGCCGCCATGATGCTTCTGACGTCACACAAAGTTACGGGACGCCAACGAGGACATAAAGTGCGACGCACTTCTAGTAATATCTTCCTGCCTGTGATAAATATACTCTTTATTTAGTTTTTTGTTGTTTTTACTAATTCGTCTCCTACAGAATGCATATTTTGAAACTAATACACTTTACAGTTTAAAACAAAATAAAAATATACTGTGATCATTCAATATATTCACATTAAGATGCCCATTTACAACCCTGTTTACACCCAGAAACACACACTAAATATAAAATAAAATAAACAACAGGACACAGCTGGTCTGCTAACAACTCAGGATGTTTATTAAAGTGCAGATTGTAAAAAAAAAAAAAAAAAAGAAAATGAAAAAAAAAAAAAAACAGGAGAAAAAATTTAAAAAAGGCACGGGTTGTGGAGTTTCAGCTGGATCAGAACCAGGAGGTGAACTCTTCACGATCCTCCGTTGCAGTAATGCCACAGCTCGGCTCCGTCCCAATAACTTCACTCCACACCAAACCGCCAGCCCTTACACACTCGGTGTGGAGGATTAGTAGAACACGACAACAGCTGAGATCCCATTAATACAACACTGCTCGACTCCAGCTTCTCATAAACATTAATAATAATGATTAAATAATTATCCAGAACCTTCTCTGGGATGTAACAGGTTCTTCTGAGTCCGTTCTTCTTTCCCACATATACACAGTTAAATACAGGAAATAACATGAATGTGATTAAATACCACAAATAAAATGGAATAATCTAACATCGAGAGAACATTCAAGATTTTTACATAAACAGTGAAATGCAGCATTAATATACACTTCACCCCAAACACTAGAACCTGGGTTTAGTGTCTAGAACTTGGGGGCTCCACCCCCAAAACTATCTCTAAGTGAACTAACCTTGATGGTTCTTAAAAAAAATAATATAAAAAACCCTTAGAAAAGGGGAATTTTAAAGGTTCCTCTGAGGTTAGAGGTTCTGCTTGGACAGTTAAGAATACTAGGTTCCTAAAGTGGTTATAGATTCTGATGACCTAAAATCATTCGACCTGTGAGGCCAATTTCATATTTTTGTTTTGCTGTAGACTGAAGACATTTATGTTTGAGATTAAAAGTTGAATATGAGAAGAGATTTCAGAATTTCAGCTTACATTTCCTGGATTTATTTAGAGTTTTGGATCAGAACTCTAGACTGAAATTCATAAGACTTTCCTGTTCCCATACTTTTGCTTACCTGATAATTGTGTGGTCTGATACACAAGATTCTACGTTTTATGTTGTTCAACACGTCTATAGGTAATATCAGGAAATAAAACCTGAAATCCTAAATTCTTATTACAGTCTGTGAAGGGTTGAGTGTTAGCATTAGGGGGTGGAGTCTGACATGTATTAGAGAACATGGGGGCGGGGCTTACCCCGCCCCTGTGGTGTAGCAGACAGTAATACAGTCACAGTATTTACATTAGCTGTTATTACAGTGAGATGTACAAAGCTCTGGTGCATCATGGGATACAGAAGCTGTAAAATTCACTGTATATATATTCATATACATTCAAGAACATAAAAAACAGGCTGTAATTTAAACCTCCACATTTCACCTCTACGCTTCTTCTTCTGTTCGCAGTGAAACATTTTAAATAAATGACATATATATATATATATATATATATATATATATATATATATATATATATATATATATATATATATATGTCATTTATATTTAAAAAACACGTTTAAAGAGATGTGCCTTCAGGAGTAAATATATCACAACCCGAGTTTTCAGAAATCTGGCTTTATCAGCACTCAGGAGTGATTATATACAGCAAATCACACTCAGGCCTGAAACACACACGAACAATCACACGAAATTCAATATGAACACCTCTCAGCCCTGTAACTAACAAACCACTGCCCTGAAGGGGGCGCTGCAGGATTCAGCAGTCACTTGAACCTAATGGGATTACTGACTAGATGTGAGTGCTTTCTAAATAAAACATTTAGCTCATGATGAGGGGAGGTGTTGGAGGAATAAAACATAAAAACAAAAGATAACATTTAACAAAATTTAATTTTATGACTTGACGTGAAGAAAGGAAGGAAGAGCCGAGTGTGTTTCAGGCCTTTAACATGTGATACACAGTGTGTGATATTGTACTAAAATGTCATGCAGTGTAAAGAAGATTAACTACAGAAGCGTCTGAGACTCAATGTCCTTTAAACTGTGCAGAATTCTGATTATTTACAGAATTATAAAAGACTTCATTACATATAACACATATAATCACTCTCATCAACCAGCTGACCAATCAGCATCCAGTTCAAACTAACTGCACATTACATCACACCCTCATCAACCAGCTGACCAATCAGCATCCAGTTCAAACTAACTGCACATTACATCACACCCTCATCAACCAGCTGACCAATCAGCATCCAGTTCAAACTAACTGCACATTACATCACACCCTCATCAACCAGCTGACCAATCAGCATCGAACTGGAGCTAGTGCCACACCCTTTAGCCTCATTTCTAGTATTTAATGTCAGACCTTAGACATAATTTTATATATAAGAGATATTGCATGTCCACAGTCTGTGTGCTTGCTTGTGAGTGTGTGTGTGAGTGTGTGTGTGTGTGTGTGTGTGCACAGTGGGTTTGTTACAGTCAAAGGCAACAATAATTAAGGAAGACTCAGTAGTTAATAATTAAGGATGTGCTGACAATCAGTTCTACAATACATCATGATATTCAACACCAGAACAGAGCTAATGTCTTGAAAATGACCATCCGGATTTTTCCACTGAGGTAACGTATGAGCCACGAGGATAGAGCTCTTTAATTTGGACATATTTGAAGAAGCCTGTGTCTTCCTACAATTTATAAACGTAGTAATAAAAAGTCAGAAGAGTTACAGGATCTTGAAAATCAGGTTCATAATCCTGATATTATACAACAAACACAAGCTGGTGATAAACGTGTGTTTATGAACAGTGTGAGTTGTGAAGGTTGTGTGTTTGGTCTCAGAACAGCACCTTTAAGGATAGTGTGTACATCACATGAGTAAAATATCACATCTGCTTTTGCCTTAATAAATCTGTAATATGTGGCATTTCACTATAAAAGTGTGAAATGGTGGGTGGAGTCAATAAAAATCACTTAACTGATCGTCTGCAGTCTGAAGCCCCACCCACATGTATATGGATATTTTTGAAAAGTTTTTACTTGTCTATTTTTTTTTTAAATATTTTTTTGTGTGCATCCACACAAAGAGCATTTTCAGAATCTCTCTCACTTCTCCCATTCTCTCCATTTAACAACAGCACACCGAGAGTACATCATAAAACACCTGGAGAGTAATGTGAAAATAAGACATTGCAGGCTAACACTGGGACATTTCTTAAGAACGTACGCTGATTTCCTGTCCAAAATTGTACAATTTCTCCACCCCAAAAAAAAAAATCATGTTCAGTGACCCAAAATGCGGTTTCGATGTGGATGCAGATTGTATGCTAAAACATTGGTATATTGGTGGGCGGAGCCTGAAAAGCACTTCAGGAAGAGATACTGTGTGTACACGAACACCACTGAAGAGCAATACTGAAAATTTAAAAATAAAACATCTGTACAGACTGTTCCAGCACCCAACTGTGGCCAGTACTGAAACCACAGGGACATGACCAAGCCCCTTATGAAGCGCCACCTGATTAGCCCAAGAGGAGTGAACGAAGGGAATGTGAATGAGTACATTAAAAATAGAGGTGTGTTTTAGCCATACTGAAGGTGTGCACTACACCTGGACAGAGACCTGGACTGGAGAAGACAAAGTAAAATATTCTGTCTAATACACCTGCGGCACATCGCAGTGGACATTCCTCTGTCAAATTAATGCTAATAATCACTAGCCGTGCTATGAGTGTTTTTTATGTTGTGGCAGTGGTGCAGTATCGTAAACACAAACACACTAACAGGATTATGCAAAAATTACAGCACACACACGGTCCTATAGACTGCTACATGCTGTAATACTGAGGTCTTTAACATCCTGCTGTGGTGTTAACTGAGGTGTGATGCTGATTATCTGAGGCTTTAGTCATGTGGTAGCACCTGTCCAGCTGTGTCAATTATCATCTGTGATGTTTGATTATGTGGTAGCATCTGTCCAGGTGTGTTGATGATTACCTGTGGTGATAACCACACCTGTCCAGGTGTGTTAGTTGTTACCTGTGATGTTTGGTCATGTGGTAGCATCTGACCAGCTGTGTTGTTTGTTATCTGTGGTGATAACCACACCTGTCCAGGTGTGTTGTTTGGTCATCTGTGGTGTGTGGTCATGTGGTAGCACCTGTCCAGGTGTGTTGATGATTATCTGTGATGTTTAATCATGTGGTAGCATCTGTCCAGGTGTGTTGGTTATCATCTGTGGTGTTTGGTCATGTGGTAGCACCTGTCCAGGTGTGTTGGTTGTTATCTATGGTGATAACCACACCTGTCCAGGTGTGTTGGTTGTTATCTGTGGTGTTTGGTCATGTGGTAGCACCTGTCCAGGTGTGTTGGTTGTTATCTGTGGTGTTTGATCATGTGGTAGCATCTGTCCAGCTGTGTTGGTTATCATGTACAGTGTATAGTTGTGTGCTAACACTCGTCCAGATGCTGGGCGATGAACTCCTGGATGCACTTCCTGTACTGCTCTGAGTGACTGTGAGATTGAAAGTACTGAGTTGGCTGATCCAGTGACTCCCTCATCTCCTCGTTCACCTTCGCCATGCGCAGCCTGAGACACACACACACACACACACAGACACACACAGAGAGAAGAATGTAGGTCCTGATTTTCCATCACATCCTAAACATGTTCAGAGAAAAAACATGATGTGAAATAGATATCAATCTGCTTTATTCCAGATGTTGCAGTGAGACACCTCAAAGACCACTGGATGACAGAAATGTGGTTAGCTGTTATTAATAACCCAGATGACCAAAACACACAGAGCGGTCTGTATGAAGGGGTATAGGTGGATGGGCTTTAGGAGGACAGGAGGACCTTAGGCCTTAAATTTACTACTGTGTGTATATGGATGTGTGTGTGTGTGTGTGTGTGTGTGTGTATGTGTGTGTGCTTTGTATACAGGGTGACGATGTCAGCATTGGTAGTATCCATGGCGATGGAGAGCGGACTCCTGCCATCCATGTCCGAGACGCTCTGACAAGCTCCACGCTTCAGGAACACACAAACCTGTCTAAAGGTAGGAGAGGAAGAGAGAAGGAACATGAAGTGTCTACCAAGTAGGTATGTGTGTGTGCCCAGTGTGTGTGTGTGTGTGTGTGTGTGTGTGTGTGTGTGTGTGTATACCCAATGTGTGTCTCTGGGTGTGTGTGTGTGTGTGTGTGCCCAGTGTGTGTGTACCCAGTGTGTGTATGTGTGTACCAATTGTGTGTGTGTGTGTGTGTGTGTGTGTGTGTGTGTACCCAGTGTGTCCCAGCATGGCAGCATGGTGCAGTGCTCCTCTTCCTCGAGCATCCTGCTGATCCACATTAGCTGAGTTTTGTAGCAGGAACTCACAGGGGAGTAAGGAACCCTGAAAACACACACACACATGCACGCACACACACACACACACACACACACACACACATGCACGCACACACACACACGCACAAACGCACACACACATGCACACGCACATACACACGCGTGCACACACACACTATGGAAAACTGAGAGAGCTGAAATATTGATGCTTCTAGCTGGCAAATCTTCATTAAACAGGAAGTGGCTGTGCGCTCACCCCCTGTACTGCCTGCATCAATGGTGTACAGCTCTGATCCTCAGCGTTCGCCCAGTTAACATCTGCACCGAGCGCTAGCGCCTCCACCATGTCGGCTAAACTGGAGGCACACGAGGCCCAGTACAGCAGCAGGTTGGGGGAACACTCCGTCACCCGGGTAACAATGGGCGGGGACTCGCGCGGAAGCTCAGTCTCCTGCAGATCTGAAACACACCAGGACCGCTGTAAGGATTTAAAAGCTAACTGAACACAGGAAGCTGCAATCAGGGTCAGAGGTTAGAGGTCATACCGGGTTCACTCAGACTGGTGTTGGATGACGAATTAAGCATCTCTCTGCTACCATCAGCACTGGTGTGAATTCCACTGTCTGCACTCTTCACTGTCTCACACACGCACACACACACACACACACACACAAACTACATTAAGACACTTACATCACATTATTAGAGTGAAAAGTTATTTTTAGACACAGTTCTGAGAGTGTTACCTAAAGAGTGATCCTTCTACACTTTCTGTGTGAGTGTTACCTAAAGAGTGATCCTTCTACACTTTCTGTGTGAGTGTTACCTAAAGAGTGATCCTTCTACACTTTCTGTGTGAGTGTTACCTAAAGAGTGATCCTTCTACACTTCCTGTGTGAGAGCGTTACCTAAAGAGTGATCCTTCTACATGTCCTGTGTGAGAGCGCTACCTAAAAACATTTCCTGTAGTGTTTAGAAACAGTTCCCAGTTCTCCTCACTGTTACTCTGAATAATCCTGACTTGTTAAAGCTTCTCTAGGATTATAGAAATAAATAAAAGTCACTTCTGTCACTGAATCAGATCCCGGACCCGTCACTTACAGCTCCGCAGCTTCGACGACGTGTCAAAGTAGGAAAAGAGGGAATCGAGCTCATCAGGGCAGAAGAGCGAGTCACGTCGAGCCTCCTGACCAATGAGAGGTGCTGTTCACCGTCCAGAGGATACAAGAGTCATTATCACATGATCATAATAACAACAGCAAATAATGAAAAGATCACACACATCCTGTTAGAACATCTTTCACATGGTCTGACATTTGGGACACACCTGAGGTGTTGGAGGCAGGGCGGATTTTAGGGGTGGGAGGGGGAGGCCGAGGGGGCAGGAACTCCGTGCTTCCTTTCAAATGCATGTCATGTTTACTCAGCATCATGACCTTTGACCTTTGCTCCTGAGAGTCTTGCTTTCGCACAAACCTCCTCTCCACATACTTGGCCCGGATGTACGCCTCGATTTCCTGCCTAGACACACACACCAACACATTCATCATTCAACCTGATTTTTAGAAACAAATGAAATTTTCTATTAATATATACGACTCTGCGTACCTGGAGTCTCCAGGATGGGGTTTCTTCCACCCCATCTCTCCTCTGCGAGCCTCATAGATCTGATTAATCAGCTCATTACCCAGCTCACACATCAGCTATGACACCAACACCATGTGACAGGAGATAAGAATAATATTAATAAACGTTTACTTGAAAGCCATGCCGTTGGATCAGAACACACACAGCTGGCATAAACATGAACACAAACAAGTGTAGCTCTGTGGGAGATTCTCATAAGACGCTCACCTTCAGGAGTTCTGGTTCCCAAGAGTCCAGTGTCAGTGATCTCACCTTGGAGTTATGAACTCCTAAACTCCTACAGGACACATCGTACAGGCATCATAAACAGGCCTGGTGCAGTGCTAGTGTAGCAGTATTACTGAGAGTATTGTAGCAGTATTGAATCTGGAGCAGTGTGTGTTAGTATTAGAGAGAGTATTGTAGCAGTATTGAAGCTGTAGTAGTGAGTGTATTTGTATTAGTGAGAGTATTGTAACAGTATTAAAGCTGTAGCAGTGAGTGTGTTAGTATTAGAGAGAGTGGTGTAGCAGTATTTAAGCTGTAGCAATGAGTGTGTTAGTAATGGAGAGAGTATTTTAGCACTATTAAAGCTGTAGCAGTGAGTGTGTTAGTATTAGAGTATTGTAACAGCATTGACGCTGTAGCAGTGAGTGCGTTAGTATTAGAGAGAGTATTGTAGCAGTATTGAATCTAGCCATGGGGGTCACAGTCCAGTGACTTCTGTGCCGGTCCCAAGCCCGGATAAATAGAGAGGGTTGCGTTTAAGGGCATCCGGCGTAAAACATTGCCAAATTTAACCATGCGAATCGTCAGTACGAATTTCATACCGGATCGGTCGAGGCCCAGGTTAACAACGACCGCCATCGGCGCCATTGACCTACAGGGCGCCAGTGGAAATTGGGCTACTGTTGGTCAAAGAAGTAGAGGAGGGAGGAGAGTGCACAGACAGAGAGAGAAGAGGAAAGGTAAGAGTGTAGGACTGAGAATAGGAACTCTGAATGTTGGTACTATGACAGGGAAAGGTAGAGAGCTGGCTGATGTGATGGAGAGAAGGAAGGTGGATATACTGTGTGTACAGGAGACCAGGTGGAAGGGTAGCAAGGCTCGTAGTATAGGAGCAGGATTCAAGCTGTTTTATTATGGTGTGGATAGTAAGAGAAATGGGGTAGGTGTGGTCCTGAAGGAGGAGTTTGTGAGGAATGTTCTGGAGGTGAAGAGAGTGTCAGACAGGGTGATGAGTCTGAAGTTAGAGATTGAAGGGGTGATGTTGAATGTTGTTAGTGGTTATGCCCCACAGGTAGGTTGTGAGTTAGAGGAGAAAGAGAGATTCTGGAGTGAATTAGATGAGGTGATGGAGAGTATTCCCATGGGTGAGAGAGTGGTGATAGGAGCAGATTTTAATGGACATGTTGGTGAGGGGAACAGAGGTGATGAGGAGATGATGGGCAAGTTTGAAGGACAGATGGTAGTGGACTTTGCTAAGAGGATGGACATGGCTGTGGTTAACATTTATTTTCAGAAGAGGGAGGAGCATAGAGTGACTTACAAGAGTGGAGGTAGGAGAACACAGGTAGACTACATCCTATGTAGAAGAGGCAATCTGAAAGAGATTAGTGACTGTAAAGTGGTAGTGGGAGAGAGTGTAGCCAGACAGCATAGGATGGTGGTGTGTAGGATGACTTTGATGGTCTGTAAGAAGAACAGGTCAAAGATAAAGATAGAGAAAAAAACCAAGTGGTGGAAGCTGAAAAAGGAGGAATGTTGTGAGGAATTTAGACAGAAGTCGAGGCAGGCTCTGGGTGGTCAGGTAGTGCTGCCAGATGACTGGGAAACTACAGCATAAGTGATCAGGGAGACAGGGAGAAAGGTGCTGGGTGTGTCATCTGGAAGGAGGAAAGAAGATAAGGAGACTTGGTGGTGGAATGAGGAAGTTCAGGATAGTATCCAGAGGAAGAGGTTAGCCAAGAAGAAGTGGGACATGGACAGGACAGAAGAAAATAGATAGGAATACAAGGAGTTACAGCGCAGAGTGAAGAGGGAGGTGTCTAAGGCCAAGCAGAAGGCATATGACGAGTTGTACACTAGGTTAGACACTAGAGAAGGACAGAAGGACTTGTACAGGTTAGCTAGGCAGAGGGATCGAGATGGGAAGGATGTGCAGCAAGTTAGAGTTATTAAGGATAGAGGGTGGAAGTGTGCGCACAAGTGAGGAGAGTGTACAGAGGAGATGGAAGGAGTACTTTGAGGAGTTGATGAATGAGGAAAATGAGAGGGAAAAAAGAGTAGAAGGGGTGAACTCTGTGGAACAGGAAGTAGATAAGATTAGAAAGGATGAAGTCAGGAAGGCTTTGAAGAGGATGAAAAGTGGAAAGGCAGTTGGTCCTGACGACATCCCGGTGGAGGTCTGGAAGTGTCTGGGAGAAGCAGCAGTGGAATTTTTAACTAGTTTGTTCAACAGGGTTTTAGATAGTGAGAAGATGCCTGAGAAATGGAGAAGAAGTGTGTTAGTGCCGATCTTTAAGAATAAGGGTGATGTGCAGAGTTGCAGCAACTATAGGGGGATAAAGTTGATGAGCCATACAATGAAGCTATGGGAAAGAGTAGTGGAAGCTAGGTTAAGGAAGGTAGTGGAAATTTGTGAGCAGCAGTATGGCTTCATGCCCAGAAAGAGCACAACAGATGCAATTTTTGCTCTGAGAATTTTGATGGAGAAGTATAGGGATGGTCAGAGGGAGTTGCACTGTGTGTTTGTAGACTTGGAGAAAGCGTATGACAGGGTGCCAAGAGAAGAGCTGTGGTACTGTATGAGGAAGTCAGGAGTAGCAGAGAAGTATGTCAGAGTGGTGCAGGACATGTATGAGAGGAGCAGGACAGTGGTGAGGTGTGCTGTAGGTCAGACAGAGGAGTTCAAAGTGGAGGTGGGACTGCATCAGGGATCGGCTCTGAGCCCCTTCCTGTTTGCTATAGTGATGGACCAGTTGTCAGAGGAGGTCAGACAGGAGTCTCCTTGGACAATGATGTTTGCAGATGACATTGTGACATTGTGTGTGTGAATGAAAGGGAGGGAAGTGGAACAGTAAGGTTACAGAGTGAAGAGGTGAAGAAGGTACAGGAGTTTAAGTACTTGGGGTCAACAGTCCAGAGTAATGGAGAGTGTGGGAAAGAGGTAAAGAAGCGAGTGCAGGCAGGTTGGAATGGGTGGGGAAAGGTGTGGGGAGTTCTGTGTGATAGGAAAATATCAGCGAGAATCAAGGGGAAGGTGTACAGGACAGTGGTGAGACCAGCCATGCTGTATGGTTTAGAGACAGTGTCACTGAGGAAGAGACAGGAGTCAGAGCTAGAGGTAGCAGAGCTGAAGATGTTGAGGTTCTCTTTGGGAGTGACAAGATTGGACAGGATTAGGAACGAGTACATCAGAGGGACAGCTCATGTTGGACGTTTGGGGGACAAAGTACGGGAGGCCAGATTAAGATGGTTTGGACATGTTCAGAGGAGGGAGAGTGAGTATATTGGTAGGAGAATGTTGGACATGGAGCTGCCAGGCAGGAGGCAAAGAGGAAGGCCAAAGAGGAGGTATATGGATGGAATTAATGAGGATATGAAGCTAGTCGGTGCAAGTGTTGAGGATGCAGAAGATAGGGATAGGTGGAGAGAGATGATTCGCTGTGGCGACCCCTGAAGGGAAAAGCCAAAAGAAGAAGAAGAAGATTGTAGCAGTATTGAAGCTGTAGCACTGTGTGTTAGTATTAGAGACAGTATTGTAGTAGTATTGAAGATGTAGCAGTGAGTGCGTTAGTATTAGCGAGAGTATTGTAGCAGTATTGAAGCTGTAGTAGTTAGTGTGTTAGTATTAGAGAGAGTATTGTAGCAGTATTGAAGCTGTAACAGTGAGTGCGTTTGTATTAGAGAGTATTGTAACAGTATTGAAGCTGTAGCAGTGTGTGTTAGTATTAGAGTGAGTATTGAATCTGTAGCAGTGAGTGTGTTACTATTATTGAGAGTATTGTAGCAGTATTGAAGCAGTAGCAGTGAGTGTGTTAGTATTAGTGAGAGTATTGTAGCAGTATTGAAGCTGTAGCAGTGAGTGTGTTAGTATTAGAGAGAGTATTAAGCAATATTGAAGCTGTAGCAGTGAGTGTGTTAGTATTAGAGAGAGTATTAAGCAATATTGAAGCTGTAGCAGTGAGTGTGTTAGTATTAGAGAGAGTATTTAAGCAGTAGCAATGAGTGTGTTAGTATTAGAGAGTATTTCAGCAGTATTGAAGCTGTAGCAGTGAGAGTGCACAGCAGACCAACTGGTCCGCACAACAACTTTGCAAATGTTTTACACCGGATGCCCTTCCTGGGGCAACCCTCCCATTTTTCCGGGCTTGGGACCGGCACTGCATCCATTGGCTGGGAATCGAACCTGGGCCTTCCACATGATAAGCGAGAAACCTACCACTGAGCCACCAGTGCCCCAAGCTGTAGCAGTGAGAGTATTGTAGCAGTATTGAAGCTGTAGCAGTGAGTGTGTTAGTATTAGAGAGAGTATTGGGCAGTATTGAAGCTGTAGCAGTGAGTGTGTTAGTATTAGAGAGAGTATTGTAGCAGTATTGACGCTGTAGCAGTGATTGCGTTAGTATTAGAGAGAGTATTGTAGCACTATTGAAGCTGTAGCAGTGAGTGCATTAGTATTACAGAGAGTATAGTAGCAGTATTGAAGCTGTAATAGTGTGTGTGTTAGTATTGTGTTAGCTCGGTAGTAGGTTTCTTGCCTTTCATGTGGAAGGCCCGGGCTCGATTCCCAGCCAATGCCTCAACCCCAGCTACTGGATGCAGTGCCAGTCCCAAGCCCGGAAAAATGGGAGGATTGCGTCAGGAAAGGCATCCGGTGTAAAACATTTACCAAGTTGTTGTGCGGACCAGTTAATCTGCTGTGGCGACCCCCAACAGGGAGCAGCCGAAAGCAACTTTATTGAAGCTGTAGCAGTGAGTGGGTTAGTATTAGAGAGTATTATAGCAGTATTTAAGCTGTAGAGGATGAAGTGGATATAAGTATATAAGAAGAAAAGAAGTATTGTAGCAGTATTGAAGCGTAACAGTGAGTGTGTTAGTATTAGAGAGAGTATTGTAGCAGTATTGAAGCTGTAGCAGTGAGTGGTTAGTATTAGCGAGAGTATTGTAGCAGTATTGAAGCTGTAGCAGTTAGTGTGTTAGTATTAGAGAGAGTATTGTAGCAGTATTGAAGCTGTAACAGTGAGTGCGTTTGTATTAGAGAGTATTGTAACAGTATTGAAGCTGTAGCAGTGTGTGTTAGTATTAGAGTTTTTAGTATTGAAGCTGTAGCAGTGAGTGTGTTACTATTATTGAGAGTATTGTAGCAGTATTGAAGCAGTAGCAGTGAGTGTGTTAGTATTAGTGAGAGTATTGTAGCAGTATTGAAGCTGTAGCAGTGAGTGTGTTAGTATTAGAGAGAGTATTAAGCAATATTGAAGCTGTAGCAGTGAGTGTGTTAGTATTAGAGAGAGTATTAAGCAATATTGAAGCTGTAGCAGTGAGTGTGTTAGTATTAGAGAGAGTATTTAAGCAGTAGCAATGAGTGTGTTAGTATTAGAGAGTATTTCAGCAGTATTGAAGCTGTAGCAGTGAGAGTTGCACAGCAGACCAACTGGTCCGCACAACAACTTTGCAAATGTTTTACACCGGATGCCCTTCCTGGGGCAACCCTCCCATTTTTCCGGGCTTGGGACCGGCACTGCATCCATTGGCTGGGAATCGAACCTGGGCCTTCCACATGATAAGCGAGAAACCTACCACTGAGCCACCAGTGCCCCAAGCTGTAGCAGTGAGAGTATTGTAGCAGTATTGAAGCTGTAGCAGTGAGTGTGTTAGTATTAGAGAGAGTATTGGGCAGTATTGAAGCTGTAGCAGTGAGTGTGTTAGTATTAGAGAGAGTATTGTAGCAGTATTGACGCTGTAGCAGTGATTGCGTTAGTATTAGAGAGAGTATTGTAGCACTATTGAAGCTGTAGCAGTGAGTGCGTTAGTATTACAGAGAGTATAGTAGCAGTATTGAAGCTGTAATAGTGTGTGTGTTAGTATTGTGTTAGCTCGGTAGTAGGTTTCTTGCCTTTCATGTGGAAGGCCCGGGCTCGATTCCCAGCCAATGCCTCAACCCCAGCTACTGGATGCAGTGCCAGTCCCAAGCCCGGAAAAATGGGAGGATTGCGTCAGGAAAGGCATCCGGTGTAAAACATTTACCAAGTTGTTGTGCGGACCAGTTAATCTGCTGTGGCGACCCCCAACAGGGAGCAGCCGAAAGCAACTTTATTGAAGCTGTAGCAGTGAGTGTGTTAGTATTAGAGACAGTATTATAGCAGTATTTAAGCTGTAGTAGTGAGTGCATTAGTATTAGAGAGTACTGCAGCAGTATACTACAGTAGTAGTATACTACTAGTATCTCTAAGTATTGTAGCAGTATTGAAGCAGTAACAGTGAGTGTGTTAGTATTAGAGAGAGTATTGTAGCAGTATTGAAGCTGTAGCAATGAGTGGGTTAGTATTAGAGAGAGTACAGTAGAAGTATTGAAGCTGTAGCAGTGAGTGTGTTAGTATTAGAGACAGTAGTGTAGAAGTATTGAAACTGTGGAAGTGAGTGCTTTAGTATTAGAGAGTATTGTGGCAGTATTTAAGCTGTAGCAATGAGTGTGTTAGTATTACAGAGAGTATTGTAACAGTATTGAAGCTGTAGCAGTGACTGTGTTAGTATTAGAGAGAGTACTGTAGCAGTATTGAAGCTGTAGCAGTGAGTGCGTTAGTATAAGAGAGAGTATTGTAGCAGTATTGAAGCTGTAGCAGTGAGTGTGTAGTATTAGTGAGAGTATTGTAGCAGTTTGAAGCTGTAGCAGTGAGTTGTAGTATTAGAGAAGTATGTAGCAGTATTGAAGCTGTAGCAGTGAGTGTGTTAGTATTACGAGAGTATTGTAGCAGTATTGAAGCTGTAGCAGTGAGTGTGTTAGTATTAGTGAAGGTATTGAAGCTGTAGCAGTGTGTGTGTTAGTATTAGTGAGAGTATTGTAGCAGTATTGAAGTGTAGCAGTGAGTATGTTAGTATTAGAGAAGTATTGTAGCAGTATTGAAGCTGTAACAGTGAGTTAGTATTAGAGAGAGTATTGTAGCAGTATTGAAGCTGTAGCAGTGAGTGTGTTAGTATTAAGAAGTATTTAGCAGTATTGAAGCTGTAGCAGTGAGTGGTTAGTTAGGAGAAAGTATTGTAGCAGTATTGAAGCTGTAGCAGTGAGTGGTTATATTAGTGAAGTATTGAAGCTGTAGCAGTGGGGATTGTGGGTATGTAGGTTTCTGTAGCGGAGGGGTTGATTCAGAGGATGCAGTGGCGTCCCAACAAAAATGGGAGTTGGCAGAAGCATCCGGCGTAAAATTTGCCAGTTGTTACCATGGTTCTGGACCAACGGGACAGCCAAACACTATTGAGTTTTGTTTTTTAAGGCATATTAACGTAGAGTAGTGTAGTATTAGAGAGTATTGTGCGTTTGAAGCTGTAGGGTTATATTAGAGAGAGTATTGTACATTTGAAGTGTAGAGTGAGTGTGTTAGTATTAGGAGAGTATTGTAGCAGTATTGAAGCTGTAGCAGTGAGTGTGTTAGTTTAGGAAGTATTGTAGCAGTATTGAAGCTGTAGCAGTGAGTGTGTTAGTATTAGAAGAGTATTGTAGCAGTATTGAAGCTGTAGCAGTGAGTGTGTTAGTATTAGAGAGAGTATTGTAGCAGTATTGAACTGTAGAGTGAGTGTGTTAGATTAGGAGAGTATTGTAGCAGTTTGAAGCTGTAGCAGTATGGTGATTAGAAGATTGTAGATATTGAAGCTTGGTGATTGTTGTTTAAAATATTGTACAGTTTGAAGCTTACGTAGTGGTTAGTTTGAAGATATGTAGCAGTATTAACTGTAGCAAAGTTGTTAGTATTAGGAAGTATTGTAGCAGTATTGAAGCTGTAGAGTGGGATATTGTAGATTGAAGCTGTAACAGTGTTTTAGTATTAGAGAGTATTGTGCAGTATTGAAGCTGTAGCAGTGAGTGTGTTAGTATTAAAAGTATTGTAGCAGTATTGAAGCTGTAGCAGTGTGTTAGTATTAGGAAGTATTGTAGCAGTATTGAAGCTGTAGCAGTGAGTGTTAGTTGAGAGTATTTAGCAGTATTGAAGCTGTAGCAGTGTGTTAGTATTAGTGAGTATTGAAGCTGTAGCAGTGAGTGTGTTAGTATTAGAGATATTGTAGCAGTATTGAAGCTGTAGCAGGTGTGTTAGTATTAGAGAGTATTGTAGCAGTATTGAAGCTGTAGCAGTGAGTGTGTTAGTATTAGAGAGAGTATTGTAGCAGTATTGAAGCTGTAGCAGTGAGTGTTAGTATTAGGAAGTATTGTAGCAGTATTGAAGCTGTAGCAGGGGGAGTTGGAGAGTATTAGAGAGAGTACTTTTTTTAGCAGTATTGAAGCTGTACAGTGAGTTGTTAGTATTAAACAGTATGTAGAGTATTGAAGCTTTTTAGTATTAGAGAGTATTGTAGCAGTATTGAAGTGTAGAGTGGTGTGTTAGTATTAGAAGTATTGTAGCAGTATTGAAGCTGTAGCAGTGAGTGTGTTAGTATTAGAAGAAAGTATTGTGTAGTATTAAAGTTGTAGCAGTTTAGTGTGTGAGTTTAGTTGAGAGTATTGTAGCAGTATTGAAGCTGTAGCAGTGAGTGTGTTAGTATTAGGAAGTATTGTAGCAGTATTGAAGCTGTAGCAGTGAGTGTGTTAGTATTAGGAATATTGTAGCAGTATTGAAGCTGTAGCAGTGAGTGTGTTAGTATTAAGTGAAGGTATTGAAGCTGTAGCAGTGGTGTGTTAGTATTAGGAGAGTATTGTAGCAGTATTGAAGCTGTAGCTAGTTAGAGGAGTATTGTAGCAGTATTGAAGCTGTAACATGATTGTTAGTATTAGAGAGAGTATTGTAGCAGTATTGAAGCTGTAGCAGTGAGTGTGTTAGTATTAAGAGAGTATTGTAGCAGTATTGAAGCTGTAGCAGTGAGTGCGTTAGTTAAGAGAGAGTATTGTAGAGATTGAAGCTGTAGCAGTATTGTAGTTGTAGAGTATTGAAGCTGTAGCAGTGGGGGATTGGTGGTATGGTAGGTTTGCTTAGCGGAAGAGGGTTGATTCCCGAGGATGCAGTGCCGGTCCCAACGGAAAAATGGAGGTTGCGTCAGGAAAGCATCCGGCTAAAACGTTTGCCAATTGTGTACCAGTGGTTGCTTGGACCCCGAACAGGGAGCAGCCGAAAGCAACTTTATTGAAGCTGTAGCAGTGAGTGTGTTAGTATTAGAGAGTTTTAGCAGTATTAAGCTGTAGAGTGAGTGTTAGTATTAGAGAGTATTGTAGCAGTATTGAAGCTGTAGTGTGTGTTATATTAGGACAGTATTGTACAGTATTGAAGATGTAGAGTGAGTGTGTTAGTATTAGGAAGTACTGTAGCAGTATTGAAGTGTAGCAGTGAGTGTGTTAGTATTAGGAAGTATTGTAGCAGTATTGAAGCTGTAGCAGTGAGTGTGTTAGTTTAGTAAGAGTATTGTAGCAGTATTGAAGCTGTAGCAGTGAGTGTGTTAGTATTAGAGAGAGTATTGTAGCAGTATTAAGCTGTAGCAGTGAGTGTGTTAGTATTAGGAGAGTATTGTAGCAGTTTGAAGCTGTAGCAGTGAGTGTGTTAGATTAGGAAGTATTAGCAGTATTGGAAGTATTGATAGCAGTATCATATTGAAGCTGTAGCAGTGAGTGTGTTAGTATTGAGAGTATTGTAGCAGTATTAAAGCTGTAGCAGTGAGTGTGTTAGTATTAGGAGAGTATTGTAGCAGTATTGAAGCTGTAGCAGTGAGTGTGTTAGTATTAGAGAGTATTGTAGCAGTATTGAAGCTGTAGCAGTGAGTGTGTTAGTATTAGTAAGTATTGTAGCAGTATTGAAGCTGTAGCAGTGAGTGTGTTAGTATTAGGAGAGTATTGTAGCAGTATTGAAGCTGTAGCAGTGAGTGTGTTAGTATTAGAGAAGTATTGTAGCAGTATTGAAGCTGTAGCAGTGAGTGTGTTAGTATTAGGAGAGTATTGTAGCAGTATTGAAGCTGTAGCAGTGAGTGTGTTAGTATTAGAGAGTATTGTAGCATATTGAAGCTGTAGCAGTGGTGTGTTAGTATTAGGAGAGTATTGTAGCAGTATTGAAGCTGTAGCAGTGAGTGTGTTAGTATTAGGAGAGTATTGTACAGTATTGAAGCTGTAGCAGTGAGTGTGTTAGTATTAGAGAGTATTGTAGCAGTATTGAAGCTGTAGCAGTGAGTGTGTTAGTATTAGGAGAGTATTGTAGCAGTATTGAAGCTGTAGCAGTGAGTGTGTAGTATTAAAATGTAGCAGTATTGAAGCTGTAGCAGTGAGTGTGTTAGTATTAGGAAGTATTGTAGCAGTATTGAAGCTGTAGCAGTGAGTGTGTTAGTATTAGGAGAGTATTGTAGCAGTATTGAAGCTGTAGCAGTGAGTGTGTTAGTATTAGTAGAGAGTATTGTAGCAGTATTGAAGCTGTAGCAGTGAGTGTGTTAGTATTAGGAGAGTATTGTAGCAGTATTGAAGCTGTAGCAGTGAGTGTGTTAGTATTGGAAGTATTGTAGAGTATTGAAGCTGTAGCAGTGAGTGTGTTAGTATTAGAGAGAGTATTGTAGCAGTATTGAAGCTGTAGCAGTGAGTGTGTTAGTATTAGGAGAGTATTGTAGCAGTATTGAAGCTGTAGCAGTGAGTGTGTTAGTATTAGTTTAAGTATTGAAGCTGTAGCAGTGGTGTGTTAGTATTAGGAGAGTATTGTAGCAGTATTGAAGCTGTAGCAGTGAGTTGTTAGTATTAGAGAAGTATTGTAGCAGTATTGAAGCTGTACAGTGAGTGTGTTAGTATTAGAGAGAGTATTGTAGCAGTATTGAAGCTGTAGCAGTGAGTGTGTTAGTATTAGGAAGTATTGTAGCAGTATTGAAGCTGTAGCATGAGTGTGTAGTATTAGGAAGTATTGTAGCAGTATTGAAGCTGTAGCAGTGAGTGTGTTAGTATTAGAGAAGTATTGTAGCAGTATTGAAGCTGTAGCAGTGAGTGTGTTAGTATTAGGGAGAGTATTTAGCAGTATTAAGCTGTAGCAGTGAGTGTGTTAGTATTAGGAGAGTATTGTAGCAGATTGAAGCTGTAGCAGTGAGTGTGTTAGTATTAGGAAGTATTGTAGCAGTATTGAAGCTGTAGCAGTGAGTTTAGATTAGAGAGAGTATTGTAGCAGTATTGAAGCTGTAGCAGTGAGTTGTTAGTATTAGAGAAGTATTGTAGCAGTATTGAAGCTGTACAGTGGTTAGTATTAGAGAAGTATTGTAGCATATTAAGCTGTAGCAGTGAGTGTGTTAGTATTAGAGAGTATTGTAGCAGTATTGAAGCTGTAGCAGTGAGTTGTTAGTATTAGGAAGTATTGTAGCAGTATTGAAGCTGTAGCAGTGAGTGTGTTAGTATTAGGAGAGTATTGTAGCAGTATTGAAGCTGTAGCAGTGAGTTGTTAGTATTAGGAGAGTATTGTAGCAGTATTGAAGCTGTAGCAGTGAGTGTGTTAGTATTAGGAAGTATTGTAGCATTAAGCTGTAGCAGTGGTGTGTTAGTATTAGGAGAGTATTGTAGCAGTATTGAAGCTGTAGCAGTGAGTTGTTAGTATTAGAGAAGTATTGTAGCAGTATTGAAGCTGTAGCAGTGAGTGTGTTAGATTAGAGAGAGTATTGTAGCAGTATTGAAGCTGTAGCAGTGATGTGTTAGTATTAGAGAAGTATTTAGCAGTATTGAAGCTGTAGCAGTGAGTGTGTTAGTATTAGAAAGTATTGTACAGTATTGAAGCTGTAGCAGTGAGTGTGTTAGTATTAAGTATGACAGTATTGAAGCTGTAGCATGAGTGTGTTAGTATTAGGAAGTATTGTAGCAGTATTGAAGCTGTAGAGTGGTTGTTAGTATTAGGAAGTATTGTAGCAGTATTGAAGCTGTACAGTGAGTGTGTTAGTATTAGGAGAGTATTGTAGCAGTATTGAAGCTGTAGCAGTGAGTGTGTTAGTATTAGAGAGTATTGTAGCAGTATTGAAGCTGTAGCAGTGGTGTGTTAGTATTAGGAGAGTATTGTAGCAGTATTGAAGCTGTAGCAGTGAGTGTGTTAGTATTAGTGAAGTATTGAGTTAGCTGTAGCAGTGGTGGTTAGTATTAGGAGAGTATTGTAGCAGTATTGAAGTGTAGCAGGGGGAGTATGGGTTAGTATTAGAGAAGGGGATTGTAGCAGTATTGAAGCTGTAACAGTGAGTGTGTTAGTATTAGAAGAGTATTGTAGCAGTATTGAAGCTGTAGCAGTGAGTGTGTTAGTATTAGGAGAGTATTGTAGCAGTATTGAAGCTGTAGCAGTGAGTTGTTAGTATTAGGAAGTATTGTAGCAGTATTGAAGCTGTACAGTGAGGGTAGTATTGGAGTATTGTAGCAGTATTGAAGCTGTACAGTGAGTGTGTTAGTATTAGGAGAGTATTGTAGCAGTATTGAAGTGTAGCAGTGAGTTGTTAGTATTAGGAACGTATTGTAGCAGTATTGAAGCTGTACAGTGAGTGTGTTAGTATTAGAGAGTATTGTAGAGTATTGAAGCTGTAGCAGTGAGTGTGTTGATTAGGAGAGTATTGTAGCATATTGAAGCTGTAGCAGTGAGTGTGTTAGTATTAGAGAGTATTGTAGCATATTGAAGCTGTAGCAGTGAGTGTGTTAGTATTAGTGAGAGTATTGTAGCAGTATTGAAGCTGTAGCAGTGAGTTGTTAGTATTAGAAAGTATTGTAGCAGTATTGAAGCTGTAGCAGTGAGTTAGTATTAGAGAAGTATTGTAGCATATTGAAGCTGTAGCAGTGAGTGTGTTAGTATTAGAGAAGTATTGTAGCAGTATTGAAGCTGTAGCAGTGAGAGTATTGTAGCAATTGAAGCTGTAACATGATTGTTAGTATTAAAAGTATTTAACAGTATTGAAGCTGTAGCATGAGTGTGTTAGTATTAAAAGTATTGTACAGTATTGAAGCTGTAGCATGAGTGTGTTAGTATTAGAGAGAGTATTGTAGCAGTATTGAAGCTTAGCATGAGTGTTAGTTGAAAGTATTTAGCAGTATTGAAGCTGTAGCATTGATGTTTATATTAAAATTTGTGCATTTGAAGCTGTAGCAGAGGATATAAATATTTAGCAGTATTGAAGTTAGAGTGGTTTAATAGGAAGTATTTGGCATATTAGCTTAGCAGTGAGTGTGTTAGTATTAGTGAAGTTTGTAGCATATTAAGCTGTAGCAGTGTGTTAGTATTAAAGAGTATTGTAGATTTGAAGTGTAGCAGTGGGGTGTTAGTATTAGGAGAGTATTGTAGCAGTATTGAAGCTGTAGCAGTGAGTGTGTTAGTATTAAGAAGTATTGTAGCAGTATTGAAGCTGTACAGTGAGTGTGTTAGTATTAAAGTATTGTAGCAGTATTGAAGCTGTAGCAGTGAGTGGTTATATTAGGAGAGTATTGTAGAGTATTAACTGTAGCAGTGAGTGTGTTATATTAGGAGAGTATTGTAGCAGTATTGAAGCTGTAGAGGAGTGTGTTAGTATTAGAAGTATTTAGCAGTATTGAAGCTGTAGCATATTTATATTGTGAAGTTTTGCAGTTGCTTTAGCGTTTAATAATATGACAATGAAGCTGTACATGATGGTTGTTTTTAATTTGAACTTAGCAGTGATTGTTAGTATTAGGAGAGTATTGTGCGTTTGAAGTGTAGAGTGGTGTATATTAGGAGTTACAATGAGCGAACAGTGAGGTTTAGATTAAATTTTGCAGTGAGCGTAGCAGTGAGTGTTTAGTATTAGAGAGTATTTAGCAGTATTGAAGCTGTAGCAGTGTGTTAGTATTAGGAGAGTATTGTAGCAGTATTGAAGCTGTAGCAGTGAGTGTGTTAGTATTAGAAGAGTATTGTAGCAGTATTGAAGCTGTAGCAGGGGTGTTAGTATTAGTGAAAGATTGTAGCAGTATTGAAGCTGTAGCAGTGAGTGTTAGTATAGGAGAGTATTGTAGCAGTATTGAAGCTGTAACAGAGTGGTTAGTATTAGAGAGTATTGTACAGTATTGAAGTTAGAGTGGTGTGTTAGTATTAGGAGATATTGTAGCATATTGAAGCTGTAGCAGTGAGTGTTGATTAGGAAGTATTGTAGCATATTGAAGCTTACAGTGAGTGTGTTAGTATTAGTTTTAGGTATTAAGCTGTAGCAGTGAGTGTTTAGTATTAGGAGTATTGTAGCAGTATTGAAGCTGTAGAGTAGTGTGTTAGATTAGAGAAGTATTGTAGCAGTATTGAAGTGTACAGTGAGTGTTTTATTAGTGAAGTATTTAGCAGTATTGAAGCTGTAGCAGTGAGTGTGTTAGTATTAGTGAAGTATTGTAGATATTGAAGCTGTACAGTGAGTGGTTAGTATTAGAGAGAGTATTGTAGATATTGAAGTGTAGCAGTGGTGTGTAGTATTGAGAGTATTGTAGCAGTATTGAAGCTGTAGCAGTGAGTGTGTTAGTATTAGTGAAGTATTGTAGCAGTATTGAAGCTGTAGCAGTGAGTGTGTTAGTATTGGAATATTGTAGCAGTATTGAAGCTGTAGCAGTGAGTGTGTTAGTATTAGGAAGTATTGTAGCAGTATTGAAGCTGTAGCAGTGAGTGTGTTAGTATTAGGAGAGTATTGTAGCAGTATTGAAGCTGTAGCAGTGAGTGTTAGTATTAGTGAAGTATTGTAGCAGTATTGAAGCTGTAGCATGAGTGTGTTAGTATTAGGAGAGTATTGTAGCAGTATTGAAGCTGTAGCATGAGTGTGTTAGTATTAGGAGAGTATTGTAGCATATTGAAGCTGTAGCATGAGTGTGTTAGTATTAGGAGAGTATTGTAGCATATTGAAGCTGTAGCATGAGTGTGTTAGTATTAGAGAGAGTATTGTAGCAGATTGAAGCTGTAGCATATTATATTTAATTTTGCATTTGAAGCTTAGCAGTAGTTTGTTAGTATTAACATATTTATAGCAATTGAACTGTACATGAGTGTGTTTTTAAATTTGTAACATATTAACGAATGAGTGTGTTAGTATTAGGAAGGTTTGTTGGTTTGAAGTGCAGGATGTTACGGATATTTAGGTGAAGTTCATTAGTGTGTAGATAGAGAGAGTATTGTAGCCCAGATTGAGCGTAGCAGTGAGTTGTTGTATTAGAGAAGTATTGTAGCAGTATTGAAGCTGTAGCAGTGAGTGTGTTAGTTTAGTGGAGTATTGTAGCGTATTGAAGCTGTAGCAGTGAGTTGTTAGTATTAGAGAAGTATTTAGCAGTATTGAAGTGTGCAGTGAGTGTGTTAGTATTAGAGAAGTATTGTAGCAGTATTGAAGCTGTAGAGTGTGTGTGTTAGTATTATGAGAGTATTGTAGCAGTATTGAACTGTAGCAGTGAGTGTGTTAGTATTAGGAAGTATTGTGAGTATTGAACTGTAGCAGTGAGTTTTAGTTGAGAGTATTGTAGCAGTATTGAACTGTAGATGATGTGTTAGTATTAGAGAAGTATTTAGCAGTATTGAAGCTGTAGCAGTATGGTATATTAAAGATTGTAGATGAGTATTGTAGCAGTGAGTGTGTTAGTAGAGTATTGTAGCAGTATTGAAGCTGTAGCAGTGAGTGTGTTAATATTAGAGAGAGTATTGTAGCAGTATTGAAGCTGTAGCAGTGAGTGTGAGAGTATTGTAGCAGTATTGAAGCTGTAGCAGTGAGTGTGTTAGTATTAGAGAGAGTATTGTAGCACTATTGAAGCTGTAGCAGTGAGTGTGTTAGTATTAGAGAGAGTATTGTAGCAGTGAGTGTGTTAGTTAAAAGTATTGTAGCAGTATTGAAGCTGTAGCAGTGAGTGTGTTAGTATTAGTGAGAGTATTGTAGCAGTATTAAAGCTGTAGCAGTGAGGTGTTGAGAGTATTGTAGCAGTATTGAAGCTGTAGCAGTGAGTGTGAGAGTATTGTAGCAGTATTGAAGCTGTAGCAGTGAGTGTGTTAGTATTAAAAGAGAGTATTGTAGCAGTGAGTGTGTTAGTAGAGTATTGTAGCACTATTGAAGCTGTAGCAGTGAGTGTGTTAGTATTAGAGAGAGTATTGTAGCAGTGAGTGTGTTAGTATTAGAGAGAGTATTGTAGCAGTATTGAAGCTGTAGCAGTGAGTGTGTTAGTATTAGTGAGAGTATTGTAGCAGTATTAAAGCTGTAGCAGTGAGTGTGTTAGTATTAGAGAGAGTATTGTAGCAGTATTGAAGTTGTAGCAGTGAGTTAGTGAGAGTATTGTAGCACTATTGAAGCTGTAGCAGTGAGTGTGTTAGTATTAGAGAGAGTATTGTAGCAGTGAGTGTGTAGTATTGAAGAGAACTGTAGCAGTGAGTGTGTTAGTATTAGAGAGAGTATTGTAGCACTATTGAAGCTGTAGCAGTGAGTGTGTTAGTATTAGAGAGAGTATTGTAAGCAGTGAGTGTGTTAGTATTAGAGAGAGTATTGTAGCAGTATTGAAGCTGTAGCAGTGAGTGTGTTAGTATTAGTGAGAGTATTGTAGCAGTATTAAAGCTGTAGCAGTGAGTGTGTTAGTATTAGAGAGAGTATTGTAGCAGTGAGTGTGTTAGTATTAGAGAGAGTATTGTAGCAGTGACTGTGTTAGTATTAGAGAAAGTATTGTTGCACTATTGAAGCTGTAGCAGTGTGTGTGTTAGTATTAGAGAGAGTATTGTAGCAGTATTAAGTTAGAGGAGTGTAGCAGTGTGTGTTAGTATTAGAGAGAGTATTGTAGCACTATTGAAGCTGTAGCAGTGAGTGTGTTAGTATTAGAGAGAGTATTGTAGCACTATTGAAGCTGTAGCAGTGAGTGTGTTAGTATTAGAGAGAGTATTGTAGCAGTATTAAAGCTGTAGCAGTGAGTGTGTTAGTATTATAGAGAGTATTGTAGCAGTATTAAAGCTGTAGCAGTGAGTGTGTTAGTATTATAGAGAGTATTGTAGCACTATTGAAGCTGTAGCAGTGAGTGTGTTAGTATTATAGAGAGTATTGTAGCAGTATTGAAGCTGTAGCAGTGAGTGTGTTAGTATTAGAGAGAGTATTGTAGCAGTATTGAAGCTGTAGTATTAAGTGTGTTAGTATTAGTGACAGTATTGTAGCAGTATTGAAGGTGGAGTATGGGGAGTGGTATAGCAATGGCTGACCCTGTGCT
>JAUCMX010000005.1:8521328-8798828 GCA_033459395.1 Hemibagrus guttatus | reverse complement strand
TGGACTGCAGAGCTAAATCTCGGATCCCGTTAATGAACTGTCTGTTAGCATGACTGTAAACTCGACCGGCGTCAATCATCCCGATACTCAGCTTAACTAACTGTAACACACACAAACACACACACACAAACACAATATCAAACTCACCTGAAACACTCAACTTCTGCTTGAATTGGTGTAATGTGTAATAAACAATAAGAGCAGCATTTGCTTCTCTATTAAATCATAACACATGCTAATGATCAGTTAGAGAATACAGACATAACTACAGATTCTGTGCGCTTGCACACACACACACACACACACACACACACACAAAAATCAGGAACTATTTTATGATTTTAATTAATATTTAACGGATTCACTCTCTAGCTGACACTGTCCATCATTTTAATAAAGTTTCATTAGAGAATGTATAAACATCAGTCAACCTTCAGACTCAACACAAGCTATTATTAAGGTAAAATCCCACTGCTCTCTGTCATGATGCTCCTCTAGCTCCTTACACACCTGAGTGGAGTATAAAGGAGACACTGGATCAACTTCACAAGCTACTTCTAGTGTTAGCTGAAGACAAACAGTCAATAAATCATCGTGAAAAGGAACGCGTGCCAGCTGCCTTGGTTTATGCCATAACTTCATTCACCTCGTTAACCACACCCTTTTAGTTTAAACCAAATAACTAAAGTAAAACACGTTTATTGAATGGAATCCTATGGGGAGAGGATACGGTCTGCTGAACTTGTGAGAACAGAATGCTCTTCCTGAAAATATTTCTGTGGAGATTATAACAGAAGTTTACACTGAGGCTTATTCAGTAACGAGAGTGTGCGGGGGTTAAAAGCGGTACTGCAGTGAGCCACTAGAGGGCCTCACAGACATTTTGGTTTCTCTGCTGTTACGACGTCCACCTTCATATCACTGGTCTACTCTGTCTCAAACGTCTCTTCTGCAGAAAAATCTTCCAACCTCGAAAGTGTGACCTACACACAAGTGATTTTAATCATCTGAACACGGAGCTCAGAAAACCTCCTGAAGCAGCTATGTGACCCGACTCTGAACACCAGGAGCTCCTCCCACGTAAAGTCACAGAAAACTGACTCTAAATACAAGCTCTTCATCATTTTCATTTACAGGGACACGTCAGTTTATCATCATTATTCTGTTTAAAAGTGAGAAGCTACAGGAGTGTTGGTATACAAGCGAAGAAGATAGTGATAACACACAGTGAAGTTGAAATCTGAAAGACGATTAAAACTGCTCAGCAATGAGAACTGATACACATAACACACAACAATAACTATAAAAATATTACTGAGACAGAAAAAAAGTATCATTTAACATCAACACTCACCTTGTCCAGTTTGGACTCCAGCTCTCCCACATCCCCTTCTACATCTTCTACAGCAGCCCTGCACAACATCATCATCATCATCATCATCATCATCATCATCAATCATCATCCTTATTATCATCACTAGATCCTAGAAAAGGCTGTAGCACAGCAGGCTTACATAGGAATAACATTCATGAAATGTATCAGTCAGGATTTAGGGCTCATCATAGCATAGAGACAGCACTGGTTAAACTGGTAAATGACCTGTTACTGACCTCTGATCAGGGTTGTGTCTCCTTACTAATGTTACTCGATCTTAGTACAGCTTTTGATCATACTACTACTGAACGTTTAAAGAACTGAATGGTTTTGTGCCGCAGAATTTGAGTAAAACTTTTTTGCAGCATAGAATCTCAGTCTCAGGTGTTTATAATGATTTATAATCTCAGTCTCAGGTGTTTATAATGATTATAATCTCAGTCTCGGGTGTTTATAATGATTAGAATCTCAGTCTCGGGTGTTTATAATGATTTATAATCTCAGTCTCGGGTGTTTATAATGATTAGAATCTCAGTCTCGGGTGTTTATAATGATTTATAATCTCAGTCTCGGGTGTTTATAATGATTTATAATCTCAGTCTCAGGTGTTTATAATGATTATAATCTCAGTCTCAGGTGTTTATAATGATTTATAATCTCAGTCTCAGGTGTTTATAATGATTTATACTCTCAGTCTCGGGTGTTTATAATGATTATAATCTTAATCTCAGGTGTTTATAATGATTTATAATCTCAGTCTCAGGTGTTTATAATGATTTATAATCTCAGTCTCAGGTGTTTATAATGATTTATAATCTCAGTCTCAGGTGTTTATAATGATTAGAATCTCAGTCTCGGGTGTTTATAATGATTTATAATCTCAGTCTCGGGTGTTTATAATGATTATAATCTCAGTCTCGGGTGTTTATAATGATTTATAATCTCAGTCTCGGGTGTTTATAATGATTATAATCTCAATCTCGGGTGTTTATAATGATTAGAATCTCAGTCTCGGGTGTTTATAATGATTTATAATCTCAGTCTCGGGTGTTTATAATGATTATAATCTCAATCTCGGGTGTTTATAATGATTTATAATCTCAGTCTCGGGTGTTTATAATGATTTATAATCTCAGTCTCGGGTGTTTATAATGATTATAATCTCAATCTCGGGTGTTTATAATGATTAGAATCTCAGTCTCGGGTGTTTATAATGATTTATAATCTCAGTCTCGGGTGTTTATAATGATTTATAATCTCAGTCTCGGGTGTTTATAATGATTAGAATCTCAGTCTCGGGTGTTTATAATGATTTATAATCTCAGTCTCGGGTGTTTATAATGATTATAATCTCAGTCTCAGGTGTTTATAATGATTATAATCTTAATCTCAGGTGTTTATAATGATTATAATCTCAATCTCAGGCGTTTATAATGATTATAATCTCAATCTCAGGTGTTTATAATGATTATAATCTCAGTCTCAGGTGTTTATAATGATTTATAATCTCAGTCTCGGGTGTTTATAATGATTATAATCTCAATCTCGGGTGTTTATAATGATTATAATCTCAATCTCAGGTGTTTATAATGATTATAATCTCAATCTCAGGTGTTTATAATGATTATAATCTCAGTCTCAGGTGTTTATAATGATTATAATCTCAATCTCGGGTGTTTATAATGATTATAATCTCAATCTCAGGTGTTTATAATGATTTATAATCTCAGTCTCAGGTGTTTATAATGATTATAATCTCAGTCTCAGGTGTTTATAATGATTTATAATCTCAGTCTCAGGTGTTTATAATGATTTATAATCTCAGTCTCGGGTGTTTATAATGATTTATAATCTCAGTCTCAGGTGTTTATAATGATTATAATCTCAGTCTCAGGTGTTTATAATGATTATAATCTCAGTCTCAGGTGTTTATAATGATTATAATCTCAGTCTCAGGTGTTTATAATGATTTATAATCTCAGTCTCGGGTGTTTATAATGATTTATAATCTCAGTCTCAGGTGTTTATAATGATTTATAATCTCAGTCTCAGGTGTTTATAATGATTTATAATCTCAGTCTCAGGTGTTTATAATGATTATAATCTCAGTCTCAGGTGTTTATAATGATTTATAATCTCAGTCTCGGGTGTTTATAATGATTTATAATCTCAGTCTCAGGTGTTTATAATGATTATAATCTCAGTCTCAGGTGTTTATAATGATTTATAATCTCAGTCTCAGGTGTTTATAATGATTATAATCTCAGTCTCGGGTGTTTATAATGATTTATAATCTCAGTCTCGGGTGTTTATAATGATTTATAATCTCAGTCTCAGGTGTTTATAATGATTTATAATCTCAGTCTCAGGTGTTTATAATGATTTATAATCTCAGTCTCGGGTGTTTATAATGATTTATAATCTCAGTCTCAGGTGTTTATAATGATTTATAATCTCAGTCTCAGGTGTTTATAATGATTTATAATCTCAGTCTCAAGTGTTTATAATGATTATAATCACATTTCAGTACCTGCTGATGTTCTAAGAGTCAACTCATTTCTAATTTAGTTAGACATTTCCTCCTGATACAGTCCCGTGCTAAACACCAGCGCCTTCCTGTTTTCTTTCACCTGAAGTACAGAATCATTACCAACTCTGAATATTAAGCAGTAACTGACCCACTGGGTACCCACAGCACCACCAGTCTCCTGCAGGACACCGTTACAACACCATTAACTGTGTCAATAATCAGTCACAGCTCACCTGTTAAACCATTACAGACTCTTTCACGATGTGGGGGAAAAAATAAAATGCAATAACTAACAACCGTAAACCAAAACAAATATCATTTTTCATAAGGTCATAGATGAAATAACAAAAATGTCATATTTACACATGATGCCAGGCAACAAAGGCCATTTTATTCACTCCATGACAAAATAATCATCTGAATGATAACTAGCACACAGAAACACACATGACTGCAGGAAAGGAGAGTCAGAGAAATAGGATATATTATATTCTGTAGATTATATTAGATGATCTATTATTAGATGACGGTGTAAAAAAGAGAAGGTTGAGAATAAACCGCAGTGTGCGAGCGACAGTCATTCACACCTACCGGAAACGGGGCGAGTCTTTCAGACACTCCTCAAAATCCACCTTCATTATCATTATTATTTATGATTTATTACGACTTAATTATTTTATTATTATTTATTATTATTGCTGGATGGTTGCAGGAGGAGAGCGATGGGACAAGGAGCGGATTGTGATGCTCATGGACCACAGAATAATAATAAGAGCCGAGATCCGGGGCCGTGACGTCACGCCGATACCGGAAGTGAACTCATCCGTTCGTTTCTGTAATACCGGTTTTTTATTATTCGACTCGTGTAATTTAGTTGCGTTTAAATTTTAATATAACATGCGACGTGTGTTCGACTATATCCCAAGTTCAAATGTGTTCGTTGTAAATGTTTTAACTGATATTTTCTCTGATTGTAGTTCTGTCACGGTGTAAAAACTACATATCCCATTAACTCTTGCTCTCCAACCTCGCTAGTGTTAGCATGTGGCTAATCTTCGCTAACCAGCAAGCTAGCGCTAGCTCAGTTACCTCAGGTTTCACTTTTACGCTATTAGCCGTTCTGTCAGATTCTACCTCAGATTAGCTCAGTTAGCACGTCTCAGATTCTCCAAAACCTTCAGAATTTAAGGCTCAGTTAGCACGTCTCAGATTCTACCTCAGATTAGCTCAGTTAGCACGTCTCAGATTCTACCTCAGATTAGCTCAGTTAGCACGTCTCAGATTCTACCTCAGATTAGCTAAAAGGTTAGCCCCCGTTCTCAGAATTCTTTACCTCAGATTAGCTCAGTTAGCACGTCTCAGATTCTACCTCAGATTAGCTCAGTTAGCACGTCTCAGATTCTACCTCAGATTAGCTCAGTTAGCACGTCTCAGATTTTCTTCTAAACATTCCCCCTTTTACCGCAGTAACTTAGTTATTATTATTAATGACCTCAGATTTCAGAGACAAAGACATTTCACACACAGCACTGTGAATATATTTATTTACATTTATCTTTTTAATAAAAAACTGTAGAAATGTAAAAATATCACTGTCTAATTTACAGACAAAAACAGACGCTCTGCTTCAGTGAGTGGTTTAAGTAATGAGTAGAAGTGATACATCACACCATACTCACACACACTCCATAAAAAACACACTCCATACTCACACACACACTCCATACTCACACACACACTCCATACACACACACACACGCCATACTCACACACACACTCCATACTCACACACACTCCATAAAACACACACACACTCCATACGCACACACACTCCATACTCACACACACACACACTCCATACACACACTCACACACACTCCAATCACACACACTCCATACACACACACACACACACTCCATACACACACTCCATACTCACACACTCCATACACACACTCCATACTCACACACACACTCCATACTCACACACACTCCATACACACACACTCCATACTCACACACACTCCATACGCACACACACTCCATACTCACACACACACACACTACACACACACACTCCATACTCACACCACATACACACACACACTCCATACACACACACACACACACACACTCCATACTCACACACACTCCATACCACACACACTCCATACGCACACACACATACGCACACACACTCCATACTCACACACACACACCATCTCCACACACACTCCATACCACACACACTCCATACACACACACACACACACACACTCCATACTCACACACACACTCCATACTCACACACACTCCATACTCACACACACACTCCATACTCACACACACACTCCATACACACACACACACACACACACTCCATACACACACTCCATACTCACACACACTCCATACACACACACACACACTCCAAAACCCCCCCCACACACACACTCCACACACACACTCCCCCCCCTACACACACACACACACTCTCCATACACTCCAGATCAATGGATTCTGAACGAAAAATAAAAGATGAACAGAATTAATGCCACATACTCAGATGTCACTCAGCTGACACACTCAGTAGTACAGACACAGTGACCGTGTTGTGTGAGCCCTGACACTGATGACCACTTTACACCAGTACTGCACCACACTCCCTCTGATCCTCCGGTACTGCTCAACTGATCCCTCCATCTCTCAGAGTATGAGGAAGACCTGCGTCAAGACTCTCTCTGTTCTGGTGCTGACGAGGTGCAGTGAACTTCCTGTATTTAATACACTTTACACTTCCCAAGTTCATGTCCATTTACACTCACCGTATACGTACAGTAAGGCGGGACGGTGTTCTGGTAAAACCCGAGATAGCTATATTTTGCTCTCCCTCATCTAGATGTAATAATGAGGAAATGTAAGGGGAAACTCTGGTCTTTCGTCATATTTGTATCTTTTGTTCTCAAACCCAAAAATAGATCAAAATGAATGGGTCTGGCTGTTCCAATACTTTTGACTGTATAAATACAATGGGATATAAAGTCCACACACCCCTATAAAAATGGCAGTTTTTTGTGATGTAAAGTCCACCCATATTACAAACCCACAGACCGGTCTATGTGGAAATCTGTGATCTGGTCAGATGAGCTGACCTTCAGCTTGTTCTCCACAAGTGGGTGAGTCTTTTGAAGGTTACATCAATACAGTGGTAGAGACGTGAAAACTCAACCCCTACAGTGGAGGAGTCTGGTGTCTCTGTGATGATGTGGGGACATTCACTTCTACTGCTGAAAATAATAACTGTCAGTGCAGAGACATCCATGTGACCTCAATGCCTTCTGGACAGGTTCTGCTGAGAACAAGGTTCTGATTATAGAGAAGGTGGACGCTCATCACACTGCTGAGGAACCAGGACTGAAGCAGATCCCAGAGAAGGAGAGACTATATTCTATGGGTTTGTTAATCCCTGTCGCTCCTCCTGTGTGCCAGTCATTTCTGTGGCATTGTTCCGAGATACTGCTCCACTGCTGGACGTCTGTACAATATAGAGAGATGTATATAAAGTCATTTAAATGCATTATAAAAATATAAAAGTTAATATTCTAAAAAATCTATAAATACTAACCCCTTTCGAAGAATGATGAATAAAATTAAAGATGAATTCAGGTGAAAGTCTCTATTTATAAAGAAACTGTAGAAGGTTTTCTTCTCACAATGTCAGGACATCAGATAAATGTGTAAAACTCTTACTGATCGGAAGTTTAAACAGTTAACTGTTCTCTCTCTCAGTGATGATGTGAGATTACTGAATAAAATGTCAAACTATTCTGACAGTAAAAGTGTCATTTCTAGCTGATAATTCTATTTCTTCTGTGGAAGTGTCCATGCAGTGACCGAGTGGTGTTTAATCAGGGTGATGTGGAGCTTATTCTGGTTACAGTACACAGTCATGTGATCTCTGATGTCACAGTGCTGCATGGCTCTGGTACTTACAGGGTTTTTGTTTATATCTTTACATGTGCGCAGGATTTTCATAATGATCACCACCAGCACAGCCGGCACAGCCAGCAAAAAGCCACCCAACCCGATATCAGGATAATTGCATACAATGGTAGTCTCTGACCTGTTTAAAACACACACACACACACACGTTCATTTCTTATAGGTGTTATCAGTAGCTCTTAACAAAACTTTTTTTTTTTTTAAATCATTTTGACATTTTTAATCATTTCCTGTCATCTGATGTCATTTCCTCTTGCTGTGACTAACATACAAGTGCACAATTCAGTCCAGAGATTGTGAGTGATGTTCTTCACTAGCTCACTAGGGGCAACAAGAACAGCTGATGATCTGTTAGATGATCTGGTTTTTTTTTTTAAAATTGTATTTTATTAGTGTTTTTTAATCATGTTTTAATATTTAATAGAAATTATATTTTAAAATAAATTACAGGTGAATCTGGAATGGTTTACAGGAGTGTTCTGAATTCTCAGGAAGTCCCGCCCCCTTCCCCTCATCCTCCCACCCCTCATTTTTCAGATTTTAACGAGCAGGTTAATGTCATGTGATGTGATTTAATTAAAGTCATGATCAGATGCTAAAATCAGACTGTTTGCAGTGATCACACCATCACTAACATAAAACTGGACTCAACGTTTCCCATCATTCAGTTTATTCTGATAAATGTTGAATTTACACACACAAATCACACTGAATACGGGACCTTTCATTAAAACTGTGTAAATATGAAGGTTCTCTTTATTCTCCATGTCTCTGACGTGTAGACTCCCTCATCAGTTGAATTTACTCCTCTCAGTGTAAGAAGTGTGTTAGTGAGTGATGTTCTCGGTGTGTATTCAGCTGTACAGTGTAGTGAACCTTTATCCACACTGCAGATCTGTACACCATGTGGATCTGCTGAATCTTTGCGTTTACAGATCACCTCCACCTGGTCTGATATGTGCAAATCCAGCTGCAGATCTTCACCAGGATTCATCTTAACTGATGATATGGAGGCTGAGGAGAAAATACACCAGGAACCTTAACTGGATGTAAATGTGATATAACACATTAAACCTAAATCAGTGAGAGTTTATAAACTACAGATCAGTAAAGACACTTACGCTCGATGATGAGAAGCACATCATTAACGTCCTTCTCACCACACCGACACGTGTATGTGTTCCTCTTACTGTAATCATCTGCAGTGATGGTGAGGGTGAGATTTCCCTTCAGATACTGATCATGGGACATTTTAAATCCCTCTGCTGACCAGCAGGATGTCTGATCACACCGAGCCACTACATTACTTCGGTTATTGGACGGAGTCCATGTGGCCTCATGAGAACATGTCCGTCACAGGGAAGAGCAGCAGCTTGATTAAACTCTACCTTTACAGTGACACCTGATACAGGAACTGAAAGAGAGAAGCAGATAATCAGAATAAAATGTAAATCTATACAAGTAAATATGATTACATTAAAATCATGTAGGTTAAACACTCCATAACTTCATACTTAAGAGAACACAAAGTCATCATCAATAAATCCAGAGCACATAAACAGACTAAATATAAAAAGCTCCATCCCAACATGCTGACCGCTACACTGCTGTCATCTGCCAGACCTTCACTTCTGCCCCAACTTCATCTACATCACACAGTCAGAACTCCACTACTCCTTCATTGAAGCATCTCTCCACCGTAGCAGCAGAAGAGGTTTTGCAAATTATTCGGTCCTGCAATCCTACCACCTGCACACTGGATCCAATCCCTTCCACTATGCTCCAGACCATCTCACCTGACCTCCTACCCTTCATCACCACAGTCATCAATATCTCCATAACATCTGGTCATGTACCAACTTTGCAGCACCACACTGCTGCTCCTCCACTGGCTTCCGGTAGTTGCATCAGATTCAAAACACTGATGCTTGCCTGCAAAGCCAAGAATGGACCAGCACCATCTTACCTCAAAGCTAGAATTACACCTCACACTCGCTCCCTCAGATCCACTAGCACTGCTCGACTGGTCCCACCCTCTCTCAGGGTAAGAGGTAGGTCTACATCTAGACTCTTCTTTGTTCTGGCACCGAGGTGGTGGGTGAACTTCTCCTAGAACGCCCTGTATAGCCATGTGTCTGCCACATGCCAGAGATGTAAATGTAAGTGTGAGCAATGAGACTGAAATCACACTCACCTGTGATGAAGGTGAGGAAGAGTAAAAGCAGGAGGAGGCGAGGAACCCTGCAGGATCTCATATTTCAGACACATCACCTGCGGCACTGCACAGGTGAGAACAGGTGAGGATTTAAGCAGGTACCTAAACACAACAACCTCAGTGGGAGAGCATAAGAACAAAGTGCGCACACACACACACACACACACACACACACACAAAAAGCAGCTGTGACGGCTAGGTGAGAGGAGAGTCATTACTACGCTAAAGTATAAAAAAAAACCGTGATGTTTAACTGCGATAAGATCATTAAAGTAGTAAATACATTACCGTTTATTAACAAAAGTAAAAAGACAATCTATGTCCAAACTATGTCCTGCAGGTCTGTTTATTTCCTCAGCGGACATTTTAGAAACTTTTCGTGCGAGTTTATTGAAAGTGCTCTGTCTGTATTAACACACAAAGTCACCTCAGCCGTTAAAACTCTAATATTTATATAATCTTTATATTGAATATCTGTAATGAACTCACGGTGTGAAGTTTTAAAAACTGCTCTAATCTCTCGGGGTGTTAAAGCTTCCTGTACTTTCATAACAGAACAAGAAAAACCAATAAAAAAACCCCATGCGCACTTCAGTCTTAGAGCAAAGGGCACGACAGCGCACAGGCGTTACACTACGCATGCGCACTTGCTCTGTAATTACAGCTTTTTCAGGGTGTGGTTTCCACTCAGTTTTGCAGGTTATTTAACATCTTGGTAGTTTATTAAAACCAGACACTTCACACATTTTCACCTTCTTGTTGCATAAATATTCCCAGGTTTTTGAAATGTTAGTTCACTGACAGATGATAAACGATATGTATGATGAAATAATAAACTAATAATAAAGAAGGTATAAAGAAAACAGTTGTGTTTAAGTTTAAGAATGTGAAAACGTGTGAGTTTAATCACACTTTTATGTAGTGTGCTACAGAAACTAAGCACACTGAAAACAGGGAGACAAAAAAGAAAGAAAGAAAATGTATACATTTTACAGTTTTAAAGATTCAGTGCAAATTTACAACTGTTGTTCCCATTCTCTATGAGTTTTTAATGAGTATAAAATACTCAGCTTATCTGCAATGTATTAATTTTGTCACATACACAATCATACACAGTAGGATATGTAGTGAAATGCTTTTAACGATTGTCCTTGATATGAAGTCGGATAGAAACATTCCAATAAAGTGAGAATAAGATACAATAAAATGAAATAGAACATATAGGAAAATATAGAAAACATAGGAATATGGTGGAATATTGGGATAGAAAATAAACAGATAAAATTTATTTAAAAAAAAAAGAACTCTCTGTATACAGTGATCAGAGCTGCATATAGTACAGTCATGTGGAATAAATATAAAATGTTATATATTGTTAAAGTGCAAAAATGTGCATGTAGTAAAATTGTACTATTGTTCACGCTGCCAGACCTTCTTCACCAGAGTGTTGATGTGACCTAGATACCAGAAACTGTCCACTCTATCCACTGAGTTCCCACTGAAACTGAGTGGTTGGTAGTCCACTATCAACAATTTGTCTTGGTGATGCTCAGGAGGAGATTGTTCTTGTGTCACCAAGTCTCCTGGTTTTTAATCTCCTCTAGGTAGGTCATCTCGTCTTTGTCGGAGATGTAGGATGTAAGATGTAAGTTGTTTTGGATAAGGGCTAAATGACAGAAACAGTGATTACAGCAGGGGCTCACAACCTTGAGCGGCTCCAGTGCTAAGGGTGAAGGAGGATGAGACATGTTTGCTTACCTGTACTGTTTGTGGTCTGTCTGTCAAGAAGTTTGAGATACAATGTGTCTTAAATACTAACACATTGTTTGAAGTCCCAAGATCTCCAACTTAGAGGTGAGTATGGATGGAATTATGGTGTTGTATGCTGAACTGTGGTCTACAAACAGCATTTTAACATAATTCTCCTTTCTGTATGCAAACTGTAGTGTAGTGTGTCTAGGGTGTCAGGTAGTAAAGTGTTGAAGTCTCTGACTAGTTTTTCTAAGGACTTCATTGCAATGGAGGTCAGTGCTACTGGGCAATAGTCACTAAGGTAGGGGGCCTGTGGATTCTTCAGTAGCCACTTCCAACTCCACTACCTTCATCAAGTTAGTTCACAACACTGTTATGGTGGGTTAACGGCTAATGGCTAAGATGTTGGACTACTGCTCAGAAGGTTGTGAGTTCGAATCCAAAGTTCACCAAGCTGTCACTGCTAGCAATGCCCTTAACTCTAAATTGCTCAGTTGTATAAAATTAAATGAAAATGTTAGTTGCTCTGGATAAATATGTCTCCCAAATGGCAGACTTGGCTGAATATCTCAGTGAACACAGGTGCTAGCTGGTCAGTGCTAGAGTTCCCAGTGTGACCACTTCTTCTTTCCGGACCTGCCTGCTCCATCCAGATGCTCTACCCCTGGTTGGAGTCTTGCGGCTTGGTGGTGTTTCATTTATGTCCAGTGTCACACAACTGAGGATGGGTTCCCCTTTGAGCCTGGTTCCTCTCAAGGTTTCTTCCTCATATAATCTCAGGGAGTTTTTCCTTGCACTGTTGCCTCAGGCTTGCTCATTAGGGATAAATGTTAGGGATAAATAGTAACTTAATTTTAAACTTAATATTCAATTCAATTTACTTGTATAGTGCTTTTAACAATGGACATTGTCTCAAAGCCGCTTTACAGAAGTATAGAAACATAGATTATCCCTATTTTATCCCTAATGAGCAAGCCTTTAGGTGATGGTGGCAAAGAAAAAACTCCCTGAGATGATACGAGGAAGAAACTTGAGAGGAACCAGGCTCAGAAGGGGACCCGTCCTCATTTGGGTGACACTGGACAGGAAACAATGTAACTGTAAATAATGTCCTTTCTACAACAGCAACCAAGATCTCTTGAGGAACTAATAGGTCAGTTCATTATAGACTTAGCAATAATTCCTTCCTGTCGCAAGCTGACAGATGCAATGGCAGTTCAGAGGTGGTGTGATAGTCTAACATTGATTCTATCTACAGCAGTCCCCTTGGTCACAGGCAGGTCCACACAGATCTATCCACATTATCAGTGAGCACCACCAAACAATGAGACTCCAACCAATGGTTGAGCGTCTGGATGGATCAGGCAGGTCAGGAAAGAAGAGGTAGTCACGCTGGAAACTCAGAACACTGGGAGCTCAGGAGTGGGATATATAGCTCGACAGAGAAAGACAGAGAGAGAGAGAAAGATATTAAGTATGATTGTGATCATGTGATGTTTAAAGACAATGTAGATTATGTGTAAAGTGCAGGCAGGGACTCCGGCAGAACTAGCTATGACATCATAACTGAAAGGGAGAGCCAGAAGGTCACAGATATGAAGGCTTCCCGCGACATAAAGCATCCAACCACTTCACAGTCAGCAAACCTGAGAGTGTGAGAGTGGTGAGGCGACAGCATACAAACATCCCAGTACACCAAACACTCTATACCCATGAAACTTCCAGATCTGCTCCTTTACCTAAGAAAAACTATACACTTATAAGTGTTTGGACTTAAACACTGAGACTGTGTCTGAATCCCCAACACTAATTGGAAAGCTGTTCCATAACTGTGGGGCTTTGTAAGAAAAAGCTCTGCCCCCTGCTGTAGCTCAGGTACTGTGGGACAAGACCATTTAATGCTTTATAGGTCAGTATAATATAATAAACTGTTTTGAGACAATGTTCATTGTTAAAAGTGCTATACAAATAAATTGAATTGAAAAATATATAAAGAAAAGCAGTCAGCCTAAAACAGAGTCTTGTGGAACAACAAACTTTACCTTGTTATAAGTAGAGAAGTCACCATTTAGATCTACAAACTGATAACTAAGATCAAGTAACACCAGTAAGGAGACACAACCCTGATCAGAAGCAGGTAACAGGTCATTTACCACTTTAACCAGTGCTGTCTCTCTGCTATGATGAGGTTTAAATCCTGACTGATACATTTCATGAATGTTATTCCTATGTAGGTATGAACATAACTGCTGTGCTACAGCCTTTTCTAGGATAAACGGGAGGTTTGATATTGGCCTATAGTTGGACAGCTGGCAGGGGTCGAGGCCAGGTTTTTTAATCAGGGGTGTGATAACCGCTAGTTTAAAAGATACACATAGCCAGTGCTAAGGGAATAATATATTAAGGATTATAGATTATCTGTTTTAAAGAAACATGTCGGTAAGAGATCTATTATGCAGGTTGATGGTTTTGAAGAAGAAATTAGATAAAGTATATCAGTCTCTCAAAGGGGAGTGAAACATTCTAAGTGCTGATTAGATGTACTAATATTGTTATCTACAGGATTATCTATCGTATTTTATCTGGTTTTAAATTAATAGTCTGATTCTTTGCCTGATATTCTCAATTTTGCCATTGAAATATTTAATGAAGATTATTTTTGTTAGCTTCAATTTGGGTGGAGAGATTTTCTGTAGCTCAGGAGGTTCTCCTTACACACTACACTAAATTTAGTTGGACACCATTTAGGTTCTAATTTTCTGTTTTAATGTGCGCAACTAATCATTATAATAGGGTGCTATTTTTTCTCTCTCTAATTACTTTTTGTCTAAGTGTAGCTACATTATCTAGTGTTTAGCAAAACGTTTACTCCAAGTAAGTAGATTAGTGTTGAATTAAATTAAATTAAATTGGCCGATAGTGCCATCTGCTGTTTTGGAAAAGGAAGTTTCTCAGCTGCATTTGCATGAGAACACTGAGATATTTGTGAGAAAGTGGTGCAGAGAAAAGTCTTACAATCATAACAAAAAAGTTTGCATTTGTATACATTGGATTTTGTATTTGTTCAAAGATTTGTAGAATGGATTGCATTTATTTGTGAAATATGATGACTATTTTTTGCATTTTCTCTCAAATGACAAATAAATGCAAATGATATTTGCAAATCAGCTTCTGTTTGTTTGAGAAACAAGTTTTCCTTTGCAAAGCAGATTGTATTTGTTTGCAAAATGGAAGCTTAGTATGTTGTAAAATCTCCACATTCTTGAACTCTATAAGTTTCTGATTTAATAAGCAGTGTAATAGTGCACTAGATACGGCATAGTGCTCATGTCTAGGTAATGGTATTGTTAACTATAACTATTTACCTCAGTTCTCCCCCTTTCCTTGCTATCAATGAAAGCCACTCGTTCCAACATCCCACAGTATATTAGTGATGAAATTATGGTTAAAGCCCTTTCTCTACACATTTATGGCATTTGCATTTTACGCCAGTAAGCAGTGGTGGAGGATCTGAGGGATTGTGGTGCAGTATGTGGTTTAATAAGAGCTGGTAAAATGGAATTGGTCCATTCTTGGCTTTGTTGGCAAGCATCAGAGTTTTGACTCTAATGTGTGCAGGTATACCAGAAGCCAGTAGAGGGAGAGCAGCAGTGGGGTGGGGTGGGAGAACATTGGAAGGTTTTTGTGCTGCTATGGCAGAGTTTCTTAATCTTCTCATTGTAAGAGGAGGCAAAGTCTTCAGCAGTCAGGAAGGACAAAGATGTGGATATTACAGGTATCTTGTGCAGAACCTTAAAGCTTTTCCTTTTCGGAGGCAGTCTTAGCAGAAGTCACCTCCAAGGAGAAAAACAGGAATTTGGGAATGATAATCTCTTGACTGCGGAAGCCAGTCTCCATCATTAACTTTTTTAGAAGGTTCGGATATATGGTGGTAAAAGCTGACACTGAATTTATGTAAAGATGGATTTAATTGTAGTTTTTCAGAACCAGCAAAGACAATGGCACAAAGGGGACCATCCTAATGAGGATGTCATTGTCAAACCATAAGTGCTCTGGCCAAAGCAGAACTATTTGCATAACCTTTAGGTGACCAGATGGAAGTGAGCCAGCTGAAGTCTCAGAGGACAACATGGACAGAGGCTCAGGTAGGGTACATAGTGAAGTGTCAGTTGATGTAGAAATTCCAGAGATTGAGACTAAGGATTTGGGAAGTGTGAGTGCTGCTAAATCTATTCCCGAACTGCAGCTAGCCTTGAAAATGGTTAACGATAATGATTCTGTAGCCTGGGTAAAATGAACAATGTTGTGGCTCAAACGTTAATGATATATTTTCCTTGTTTGTTTTGTTTCTTTAAATAAAGTTCGGAGGTTTTATATGGTTTGGGTGAGATGGACATGGTGAAAGCATGGCTACAACATGTCTATCTAACTTGATGTGTTAACCTGTGTTTTGCTCGAAGCCTGATTTGTATAACATGCCTGTTTTCTGAGAGGAAAATGTGATTGGTGTGAGGGTCAAACTTGTGTGAGATGAGATGTTTTTTTTAAAACTGGGGGGTGTGTGTGTGTGAAGGGGCTGAGGAGTGCACGCTGAGTGTTGCTCGCCGTTTTCATTACGCTTTTATTTAAAATGTACTTTTTTTCTCTCTTGTCATCTTTAAGAGTTGAAGTATAGAAAGATGGTCGAGGTCGGGTGTCATGTGTGCTTTTGTTTGTGTTGTACTGGTCTCGGTCGACGCGGGAAATTGGATAATAAACCAGAGATTGATGGGACAGCGCTAGCTCCTCATCTAGTCAAGTTTCTGAGACATGCGGTTGTCTGCTGACAACGTTGGAGAAGCGTTCTCAGCCATCTTCTGATCTGTTCTGCTCTCTTCAGTTCCTCGCCGATCACCCAGACCAAGCAACCTTGAAGGATTTCTACGGTTCGTGAGCATATAACTACTTCCTAGTTTATATATGCTCTTTAGAGTGAAGGGGCTTTTTTTTTTTTTTACCACCACAATGCTCCCAAGCACCATTCAGGCCTGCAACAGGGGTTGTTTTTTTTTAGTTTCTTTATTTTCTTGTCTGCTAAGGTGGACATTGAGTCTGGGCCCAGTGAACGAGCTTAGCTGGTTTACACATCTTTATATTTAAGAGCCAATCTACACTGCTATAGGTTTACTTTGTGAGTTGAAATATGACAAGTACATGCACATTTTGGAGAATGTAATTTTACTTTAATACCTTTCATATTGATGTAAGAGAAATACACAAAGTACCCCAGTAACACGGAATGTGACTATCTTTTTGTTTGTTTCTTTTTCTTCCTATTAATTTCAATCTCACATTTTGTCAGGCTAAAGGAGAAATAAAGGATTCATTTTGTTCATTCTTGATCTTGTTTGTTTAATTCCAGTTCAAAGAGAAAGGGTAAAGTGGTCTTCCCATAGAGCTGTTTGAAACTAATTGAGTGTATAAAATTATTTTACGAACCCAGAGCTCTCTTCTTCCGTAAAGTGAAGAGAGTGCTACAATGGCATCAAAATGCAGATGGAACAAAAAGTATTTAAATGAAAAGAAAAGAGAGTAACAAGGATTTTGGTCTAAGACTGGCTATAAAAGTGGGCATGGCAGAAAGTGAAGGACAAGACGATGGTCTTCCAGAAAGTGAGTTTTCAGACTATAGCATCTCAATATCACTGTCACACTTTACCAAGGAGGAGGACTGAGAGGAAGCAGGTAAGTGCAGAGTGGACTTTAATTACAAAACACACTGGTGAAAACAAAGAAACTGAAACGGCATACAAATAAAAGACACTGAAACAAGCTAAACTGAAACACTGTAGTTAGAACCCTAACAAAGACGCAAGGGGAAAAAGCACGGCAGAAGCACAGACAATAGATCCACAGAGCACCGTCAGGAAGAGCCGTCTCTGAGGAAGCAACCATAATACTAGCCAACGACTGAGTGGAGTGAGGGAGCTAAATGGTGCACTGGTAATTGGGTGCAGGTGATAGTGCTAGAACTCCAGTGATTGTAGGCGTGGTTGAGTGGCTGTGCTCGGTGCATCCGTGACAATCACATGCAGCAAGGTGGTTCCTCTTCTGAGTAACGGTTGGAACTTTCATTCATTCATTCATTGTCTGCCGCTTATCCGAACTACACTCGGGTCACGGGGAGCCTGTGCCTATCTCAGGTGTCATTGGGCATCAAGGCAGGATACACCCTGGACGGAGTGACAACCCATCGCAGGGCACACACACACACTCTCATTCACTCACGCAATCACACACTACGGACAATTTAGAGATGCCAATCAACCTACCATGCATGTCTTTGGACTGGGGGAGGAAACCGGAGTACCCGGAGGAAACCCCCGAGGCACGGGGAGAACATGCAAACTCCACACACACATGGCGGAGGCGGGAATCGAGCCCCCAACCCTGGAGGTGTGAGGCAAACGTGCTAACCACTAAGCCACCGTGCCCCCCACCGGTTGGAACTTGTGTTGCAGAAACAAGCATCAACCTTGCAACAGCATAGGGTGCGCTTTTCCCCTTTTGTATCTGTATATATACTCATGCCTTGCAACTATAAAATTGGAGATGTCTTAGTAAGCGTAGACCTCAGCCTCTTTATTGAGATATCTCTCCAGGCCTGTCTTTTGCAGATCTTCAGTTGCTGGGTGCCTGTGTTTACTGACTCAAAGAGTTGACAACCTCTGAAAAGAACTGATTTATCCTTTTTGTTCTAACAATGATACATTAAATTGTTACAAAGATCAACTAAAAATTGAACAGGAGTCTGTGCTAATGAAAATTTTCCTGACCTAAAGCAATTTATAGAGAAAGCAAAGTGTCTGATGGTTAAGATTATTATTTTAATAATAATCTTAACTAATTTATTTCTAAAATTGATGATGAAGAACCTTAGGAAAATTTGGTCTTTTTTAGATGGTGCTTAATTCTTTTTTTCACTTTTGATGAGTGAATTCCAAATAACCCCTTCCAATCTGAACTGCACAGGAGACTGTCAAAAGGGCAAAGCTGTACTTTCACAAAAGAAAATGGACACAATCTTCCTAAAAGAAACACACAGTAATGGTAATTGTTACGTTCCATGTGTGTTTTGTGTATATTTTGTTTTCTTTTCTCACTCTACTGTCTTTTTGTGTTATTTCTTACTCCATTTCTAGGTCTGTGTTTATTTGCTGACTAGACTGTGAATCATCGTTCTGACATCATGACACTCTGCCAATCATATGATGTGCCGGCTGTATTTAAGGCCTTGACATGATCGGGTGTGGTGTGCCATGCCAGCGTACCTTGTGCTCCAATGCGGTCAGCAGTGGTGTTCGACACCAGTTGATTAATGCATTTTGTCTTATGGAGTCATGCTTGGTGGTGTGATTTGATCTATTTTTAGATTCGTTCTTTGGCTGTTGACTTGTATAGAATTGTCTCTTGATCAGATTGGTTTATACTTTGTTAGATTAGGTTTGTGTGTTATGCCACCCATCTACTTTTGCTTTTTAGATTAGAGGAGTTTAATTAGGGCATTGTATATGCTGAAGATTATGGTTTTTATTTTCATACCTTTTTTTTGTTTGTTTATTTGTTTGTTAGTCAGTTTAGATGCTAGTTATAAGGATTTGTTTTGTTTATTTCTTTTATTTGGGTGACGCTCCTTTTCTTGTGTTCTAAACTTCTCATTCTTTTTCACTTAATAATTATTTGTACACTTCCACACAGCGTGTTCAGTAAAGTCTTTTGAAACATATTACTTTGCAGTGTCATCTTTGAACTGTTCCAAACCCAGTAACAATTGTCTCACTTTAATGTTACTGTATCATCCTCTTTAACATCAAGCATGTAACATTTATTGGTTGCAGTGGGATGATGTGTGAGACATTGTTGCTGATGTGATGACAGCTCAATCCTGAACAGAGTATTGTTTGAATGGTAAGTTGGAAGCTGTTTAGTAAATGTGTCGAACATAATCGGTATGGTTGACTTAGACTTGGATAGGTTTGTTAGTGAACCAACTGTTGAACAATTAGAAACAATGTTTTGTTGAGGGTTGCTGAGCATTTCCAAATTTCAGATATTAAGAGCATCGTTGTGCAGCATTTAGGGGAACGAGGGGTGTTGGTGTTGACTGGTAGTTCACCTGGTGTTGATGCTCACCCTTCCAGGTCATGTAAAGGGGAAGCAAATGAAGCTGCTGTGGCAGAGGGTGCTGAAGCCAAAGCTGCTTTGCCACCGTTCAAACCGGCTGAGGTGGAGTCTGGAGGCGATGTGCACCTCAAAATACATCTCGCAAGACTTCAAAGTGAAGAGCGAGAGATATTAGCGGAGAGTCGTGCCGAAAGGGAGCTATGAGCTCGAAATTTATGCTTAAACCAGAAACACGCCAGTTCCACCTGTGCAATCTCTGCAGAATGCTGCAGCCTCGACTGCCTCGACTGCCTCGGGGTCATCCGGGAGTACATTTGATGTGTGTAAACACATATCTCTTGTACCTCAATTTAGAGAAGCCAAAGTTGATTCTTATTTTAACCCATTCGAACGAATTGCTTCTGCCCTACATTGGTCTAGGGATGTTTGGCCTTTGCTTCTGCAATGTAGGTTAACTGGAAAGGCTCAAGAAGTATGCGCTTCTCTGTCTTTGGAGGACAGTCTGGATTATGACATTGTCAAAGCGGCAATTTTGCAAGCATATGAGCTTGTACCTGAAGTGTATAGGCAATGTTTCAGGAACCACAAGAAGAGTTCAGGTCAGACTTTCATAGAATTCACTAGAGGAAAATGTGTATTGATCAACAAGTGGTGCACATCGAATAAAGTGTCAGATTTTCAGGCGTTGAGTGAATTAATCCTTTTGGAGGAATTTAAGATTTGTATCCCTGATCATATTGTGGTTTACCTCAATGAACAAAAAGTAACTTCTTTGTCTTAGGCATCTGTTTTTGCTGATGAGTTTACATTGATTCATAAAAATGTTTTTACTCCAGCTCGTACTGAGAAAATTTTGTCTGTTTTGTCTACTTCAAAAGACCAGTCATGCTTGAAAAGTAATGCCACAAGAACTGGGAGGATAGGGAGTGTTTTTACTGTCATAAAACGGGACATGGTACTGCTGATTGTCTTTTGTTAAAACGCAAGCAACAAGGCACCAGTACTAAAAGCGTTGCTCTCGTGGAAACTGTTGACATCGTTGATGTTGAAAGCTGTGACAAGCTTGATGCCAGCTATTAACCTTTTCTGATGGAAGGCTTGGTATCTGTTGATGACAAGCTTACGAATCAGGTAAAAGTAACTATGCTTCGTGACACTGGCGCCATGCAGTCATTTATAATGACGGGCGTGTTGCCTGTTCCTGAGCAAACTTTTTGCGGTAGTCATGTGTTGGTCAGAGGTCTGAAATGGGCACAGTAAAAGTTCCTCTGCATCAGATATATTTGAAATCAGACTTGTTCACTGGAGTTGTGAAGGTTGGAGTGCGTGACAGTTTACCTGTGCGAGGCGTGATCTTCATTCCCGGCAACAACATAGCTGGTGGGAGAGTTATGCCATTGTTAGAGGTTTAAAAGAGGTGATAAACCTGACTTGTCTGTGTCCACTGATGAAAAGTTCCCTGAAGTTTTCCCTGTCTGTGCCGTTACACATGCTCAAGCTCATACATTTGCTCATGCAGATGACTTGTTTTCATGGCCCGTACTTTTGTAAACCTGATGGTAAACCTGACGGAAAACCTGTCGTGCAATTTTAAACAATTTGAAGTTGCATGTAACACGAGATAGATTTTACTTTGCGTAAATGTTTTTCTTCTGTTGTTTCTCCAGAGGTGGCACAGGTGAGAAAAACGTATCATATGTCACGTATGTCATGTAAATATGCTGAAGGTGTATCATGCTCGAGAACATTGAGAGATGCTGCAAAGGTAAAGCAATCTGAAGTCATTAATGTACCTGTTGCTGCGCTGGTTTGTGACGTTACTCCCGATAGTGAAGATGATGGTGTAATAATTAGACACATGTACCAACAGTGCACTAGGTTTAAGAACACTGAGATTTTAGCTGACTTAAATTCTCCCGTCTCATCTGTCTGATCCTCAGTGGAGTGATATTAAAGACTTGATTAGTGCCTTCCCTTCACTTTTTCACGATGTTCCTTCTCCTACCACTGTACTTCAACATGACATCAGTGTTGGTAATGCTGTCCCGATGAAACAGCATGCTTACAGAGTTAATGCTCAGGTGGAGCACTGCCCGGGTTTTCACTATTCAATTCAATTCAATTTATTTGTATAACGCTTTTTACAATAGACATTGTCTCAAAGCAGCTTTACAAAAGTAGAGAAACAGAAAGGAGAAAAAAAGAATTTTTAAATTAAATTATTAAATTATTTTGTCCCTATTTATCCTTAATGAGCAAGCCTGTGGTGACGGTGGCAAGGAAAAACTCCCTGTGAAGATATGAGGAAGAAACCTTGAGGTTTCCAGGCTCAGAAGGGAACCCATCCTCATTTGGGTGACACTGGACAGTAAATAATGTAAATGTAAGTAGTGTCCTTTCTACAACAGAAACCATGGGCCCATGAGGAAATATTAGGTCAGTGTAGTTTCTGAGTTCATTATAGACACTAATTCCTTGCTGTCAGAAGCTGACAGATGTAACAGCAGATCTGTGACGGTTTTACAGTCTCCAAGTACCTCTGTCCACGGCTGTCTCCTGGTCACAGGCTGTCCACACAGATCTATCCACAGCATCAGAGAGCACCACAAAGCAGTGAGACTCGGACCAGGGGTAGAGCCAGTGGTCACACTGGAAACTCAGAACACTGGGAGCTCGGGAGTAGGTCGTATAGCTCAACAGAGAAAGACAGAGAGAGAGAATGATATTAAATATGCTCGATCATGTGATGTTTAAAGACAATGTAGACAATTCGTTGTTCCTCTCATACGCTCCTGTACACCAAACCTGGAACTTCTGACTATCAAATGTCATCCTTTTTACCTTCCTCTGGGTTTACATCTGTCATAATCAGCGCCGTTTATATTCCACCACAAGCGGACACGGACACTGCCTTATATGAGCTGCATGTGGCACTCACACAGCATCAAACACAACACAGAGATGCGCTGGACTTTTAATCAGCACATCACCTGCCCCACAGTGAAAGGACACTGGACCATTGTTACACAACAATAAAAGATGGCTACAAGGCACAATCTCGCCCCCGGTTTGGGAAATCTGACCAGGCCGCCATTTTCCTCATGCCAAAATATAAACAAAGGCTCAAGCAGGATGTTCCGGCTCAGAGGGAGGTCGCACACTGGATGGACCAATCGGGGGCTGCTCTACGGGATGCACTCGATGACACAGACCGAGACATGTTCCGACGCAGCTCTGATGACATCAATGTGTTTACGGAAGCGGTTGTGGGATTCATCAGTAAACTAGCAGATGATACTGTGCAAAAAATGATCATCAGAACGTTTCCCAATCATAAGCCGTGGGTGGATAAGACCATCCGCGATGCTCTGAGATCTTGCGCCACTGCCTATAATGTGGGACTTGCATCGGGCGACATGGACTCGTACAAGGCTGCGTCATACAATGTTCAGAAAGCGCTGAAGTAGGCGAAGCAGCAATACGAGAGGAAACTAGAGTCACAACTCCAACAGAGTGACTCTAGGAGCCTGTGGCAGGGACTAAAGACAATAACTGACTATAAAGCACCAACATCCGGTATGTCGAATGCGGACGTGTCTCTGGCAGATGAGCTGAACATCTTCTACACTCGCTTCGAGGCTGCAGCTATCAATGCTAATGCTAAGGCTAACGCTAATGTAATAACTAATGCTAAAGCTAATGCTAGTGGCTGCAGACAAGAAGAGAACGCCAACACCGAAATCGCATTCATCATCTGCAAGCATGATGTGAAGAGAGCCTTCAGGGGTGTGAACACCAGGAAAGCAGCAGGACCAGACGGAATCTCAGGTCGAGTCCTCAGAGCCTGTGCTGACCAGCTAGAACCCGTGTTCACTGAGATATTCAACCTCTCCTTAATCCAGTCGGTAATCCCCACATGCTTCAAAGAGTCCATCATTGTTCCTGTCCCGAAGAAATCCCATCCTGCTTCCCTCAACGACTACCGCCCTGTAGCCCTGACTTCAGTAGTGATGAAGTGCTTGGAGCTGGTCAAAGACTTCATCATCTCTTCACTACCTGACACACTAGATCTGCTACAGTTCGCCTACCACCCGAACCGCTCAACAGATGATGCCATTTCTCACCTCCTTCACACATCACTCACTCACCTGGACACTAGAAAGGGGAACTATGTTAAAATGCTCTTTGTCGACTACAGTTCAGCGTTTAACACTATAATTCACTCCACACTCACCACCAAGCTGCAGCACCCGGGACTCAGTCCATCTATGTGTCAGTGGATCTCCAATTTTCTAACCAGCAGACCACAGTCAGTAAGGATGGGCAGACATGTCTCAGCCTCCCTCACCCTCAGCACTGGAGCCCCCCAGGGTTGTGTTATGAGCCCCCTGCTGTACTCATTGTACACGTATGTCTGCGAGGCCACTACAAACTCCAAAACCGTTATCAAGTTTGCTGACGACACAGTTGTGGTCGGTCTGATCTCTGACAACAATGAGATGGCCTACCTGGAGGAGATTAGGAATCTGGAGAACTGGTCCCAGAGGAACAACCTCCTCCTTAACGTAAGCAAGACAAAGGAGTTGATAGTGGACTTCAGCACGAAGCAAGAGAAGAACTACTTGACCCCCGTGATCAATGCGAGCCCAGTGGAGAGAGTGGACAGCTTCAGATACCTCAGTGTTCACATCACGCAGGACCTGTCATGGTCCTGTCACATCAACACCATGGTGAAAAAGGCCCAGCAGCAACTCTACCACCTCAGACGCTTGAGAGACTGCCCTCTAAGGTGTTCAGGAACTTTTACTTGTGCACCATAGAGAGTATCCTGATGGGAAACATAACGACCTGGTTTGGGAACAGTACCATGCAGGACAGACGAGCTCTTCAGAGGGTGGTGCGATCATCTGAATGCATCATCCATACCAAGCTCCCTGACCTGCACTCAATTTACAGCAAGCGGTGCTGGACCAAGGCCAGGAAGATTGTGAAGGACCTCAGTCACCCCAACAATGGACTGTTCTCTCTGTTGTGGTCAGGAAAGCGCTTCTGCTCCCTGAAGGAGTCCCTGCTGTAGCCTTTGCTACTTGACTAACAAATAACCTGCACCCTTTGATCGGACTAGGCATGGTGGATCATAAATAACCAAAAGATTGCTCAGGTACTGTGGTGCGAGACCATTTAGTGCTTTATAGGTTAGTAATAGTATTTTATAATCAATGTGAAATTTGACTGAGAGCCAATGCAGTGTGGCTAAGATAGGAGTGTAGCAGAAAAGTGTGATTTCCACTCTATGACTATTTATTTCCTGGGTTATATCATCATTCAGCAGGGAGTTAAAAAGGACATGAGTAAAGTTTGTGCTGTCATGGATTGGCCTAGCCCTAGTAGTGCCAAAGAGCTCCAACAATTTTTGGGATTTGCCAACTTCTATTGGCATTTCATCCGGAATTACAGTATGGTTGTGGCTCCACTGACCTTCCTGTTGAAAGACAAACCCAAAAAACCTCTGTGGAATGTACCAGCTCAGACAGCCTTCGAGCAACCCAAGCATCATTTTACCATGGCTGCCATTCTACAACACCCAGATCCCAACATTCTGTTCATTGTAGAGGTGGATGCTTCTAACTGTGGAATTGGTGCTGTACTTTCTCAGTGACACGGCAACTCCCCGCAAACTCTTCCCATGCACCTTTTTCACAATATGGGGAACAAGGCACGATTGGCCATCAAGTCAGCATTAGAGGAGTGGTGCCTCTGGCTTGAGGGAGCCAAACATCCATCCAAACATTCTCCCACCATCCATTATAGTCACACCTGTACATTGGGAACTTGTGGAGGAAATTAGACAGCTCAGCAAAGTGAAACACCATGCCCAGAATGCCCATCCACAAAACTATATGTATCTTGACCTTGATCAGCAGACTATTCAATGGGTCCACAATTCCCCCAGCTTTGGACATCCAGGAATCCACAGAACGACCCAACTGGTGTGAAATGCCTTCTGGTAGCCTACATTCAACTAACATATGTGAGAGTTTGTCAATGCCTGTTCTGTCTGTGCTCAGTCTTGAACACCATAACAATTACCAGCAGACCTCCTCGAACCCTTGCCTATACCACAACGCCCATGATCCTACCTGGTTGATTTTGTCACAGACCTTCCCATCTCTCATGGATTTACCACCATACTTGATATTATGGACTGCTTTTCCAAAGCATGCTGATTAGTGCCATTAAAGGGGCTCCTCACAGCCTTGGAAACAGCCAAAGCCTTGTTCAGTCATGTGTTTCAAATCTATGGGCTCCCGGAAGACATTGTATCTGACAGAGGCACCCAGTTTACATCTAGATTGTGGAGAGACTTTTGCGAACACCTGGGTATTAACATTTGCCTCACTTCTGGTTACCACCCACAAGCCAATGATCAGATGGGACAGACTAACCAAGAACCGGTTTCTCAGATAATAATGCAGTCAATAACAACTCTGTTGGGGTGACTTTCTTCACGGGGCTGAATATTCCCAGAAGTCTCTCATTCATACATCCACTGGTCTAACCCCATTCCAGTGTGTGCTGGGCCACCAACCTCCTCTCTTTCCCTGGTCAGTCAAACCCTCCAATATGTCAGATAGGAGAGCACCCATGTCCACCTCTAACAAGCCATCCACTGCCAATGCCTGCAAGCAAATCGCCGCCGACACCCCCAGGTCAGTTTGTGTAGCTGTCAACAAGACATCTTAAACTTATCCTCCCATCATCAAAGTTTTGAGACACTTCCAGGTTATCATTGGACTTCCTGTTTCTTATCATATTAATATCCATTTAGCAAGTAGCATTATGCGAAGTGTTTAGCTCTGTCTGCATTACCATCTCTTGCTCCATTGCTCCATTGTTGCCTGGTTCTTTGCATTTGTTTGCACCTCAAACTTTGTCTTTACTGGTTTTTGATCTTTGCATGTGACTGTGACCTCGTTCACTGTTTTGGATTGTTTGCTATGTTTTTCTTCATTAAACTCTGCATGTGGATTCCACTCTGTACACTCCAACTCAGTCGTTACAGTTTTATGTTTTTAAACATCACCTAAACATTTGTAGAAAATGCTTTATTATTCCAGTAGTTTTCTCAGACAATTGTATGGTGCAGTGTTTTTTGGGTTTTTTTTTTTTTTTTGCTGTGAGCTGTCTCAAACAAAGTTCTTTTGTACTTATTTTAGTTTGATATGGACCTCTTTTATAACTGTCCAACAGTGGTGGGACAATTGCAAGTGTGACGACGGTGCACACACCACCACATGCATTCGCGAGGGAACTGCTCTTTGCCCCTCCTCATCCACAGACCACAAGTAGCGGTGGTGATTCATCACCATGGATAGAGCCAAACTGGAGTGCAAAGGTGGGCAGCCAAAAGCCTCCAAAACTCACCAGACCAATCAGGAGCACCGCAGAACTCTTCACACTCCAGAAGAAGAAGACAGCGGAAGGCTAGGCTCCACTGGCCATGCAGGGTAAGTTGGTTAACAGACAGAGTTAATGAGGCCCATTTCTCTTTCTGTCTATTTCAGAATCTTCTGAATAGACCATGCATGCTCTGGAACCGGCAAAGCTCTGTCACACTTCTGGGTTGCTTCTGGCCTCCCGACTGCCACTAGCACCACTAGCCCACCTCTGCCCTGACCAGGACAATGGAATCCATCTATAATAAACAGTCCCTAGATGAAAAGTAGGATGGATGGGAGTGCTGGTTTGTTGTTTCATAAATACTGTACTGTCTTAGTGTCTGGTAGTCGTATACATGAACATCGCTTCCTCTGGTGTCCGTGTACTGTGAAAAGTCGGGCTAAAAACTTGAATAGCACCATTTTGGATCTGGAGTGCCTGCTGAGTGCTATCTTAGACAAATTCCTGGACCAATTTTATTTTAGCTACACAAAATGACTCTCCCATTTTATATCTTCTTCTTCTTCTTCTTCTTCTTCTTCTTCTTCTTCTTCTTTCGGCTTTTCCCTTCAGAGGTCGCCACAGCGAATCATCTCTCTCCACCTATCCCTGTCTTCTGCATCCTCAACACTTGCATCCACTAGCTTCATATCCTCATTAATTACATCCACATACCTCCTCTTTGGCCTTCCTCTTTGCCTCCTGCCTGGCAGCTCCATGTCCAACATTCTCCTACCAATATACTCACTCTCCCTCCTCTGAACATGTCCAAACCATCTTAATCTGGCCTCCCTAACTTTGTCCCCCAAACATCCAACATGAGCTGTCCCTCTGATGTACTAGTTCCTAAACTTGTCCAACCTTGTCACTCCCAAAGAGAACATCAACATCTTCAGCTCTGCTACCTCTAGGTCTGCCTCCTGTCTCTTCCTCAGTGACACTGTCTCTAAACCATACAGCATGGCTGGTCTCAACACTGTCCTGTACACCTTCCCCTTGATTCTTGCTGATATTTTCCTATCACACAGATCTCCCGACACCTTTCTCCACCCATTCCAACCTGCCTGCACTCGCTTCTTTACTTCTTTCCCACACTCTCCATTACTCTGGTCTGTTGACCCCAAGTACAAACCCGATTCCAAAAAAGTTGGGACACTGTACAAATTGTGAATAAAAAAGGAATGCAATAATTTACAAATCTCATAAACTTATATTTTATTCACAATAAAATATAGATAACATATCAAATGTTGAAAGTGAGACATTTTGAAATGTCATGCCAAATATTGGCTCATTTTGGATTTCATGAGAGCTACACATTCCAAAAAAGTTGGGACAGGTAGCAATAAGAGGCCAGAAAAGTTAAATGTACATATAAGGAACAGCTGGAGGACCAATTTGCAACTTATTAGGTCAATTGGCAACATGATTGGGTATAAAAAGAGCCTCTCAGAGTGGCAGTGTCTCTCAGAAGTCAAGATGGGCAGAGGATCACCAATTCCCCCAATGCTGCGGCGAAAAATAGTGGAGCAATATCAGAAAGGAGTTTCTCAGAGAAAAATTGCAAAGAGTTTGAAGTTATCATCATCTACAGTGCATAATATCATCCAAAGATTCAGAGAATCTGGAACAATCTCTGTGCGTGAGGGTCAAGGCCGGAAAACCGTACTGGATGCCCGTGATCTTCGGGCCCTTAGACAGCACTGCATCACATACAGGAATGCTACTGTAATGGAAATCACAACATGGGCTCAGGAATACTTCCAGAAAACATTGTCGGTGAACACAATCCACCGGGCCATTCGCCGTTGCCGGCTAAAACTCTATAGGTCAAAAAAGAAGCCATATCTAAACATGATCCAGAAGTGCAGGCATTTTCTCTGGGCCAAGGCTCATTTAAAATGGACTGTGGCAAAGTGGAAAACTGTTCTGTGGTCAGACCAATCAAAATTTGAAGTTCTTTTTGGAAAACTGGGACGCCATGTCATCCGGACTAAAGAGGACAAGGACAACCCAAGTTGTTATCAGCGCTCAGTTCAGAAGCCTGCATCTCTGATGGTATGGGGTTGCATGAGTGCGTGTGGCATGGGCAGCTTACACATCTGGAAAGGCACCATCAATGCTGAAAGGTATATCCAAGTTCTAGAACAACATATGCTCCCATCCAGACGTCGTCTCTTTCAGGGAAGACCTTGCATTTTCCAACATGACAATGCCAGACCACATACTGCATCAACTACAACATCATGGCTGCGTAGAAGAAGGATCCGGGTACTGAAATGGCCAGCCTGCGGTCCAGATCTTTCACCCATAGAAAACATTTGGCGCATCATAAAGAGGAAGCTGCGACAAAGAAGACCTAAGACAGTTGAGCAACTAGAAGCCTGTATTAGACAAGAATGGGACAACATTCCTATTCCTAAACTTCAGCAACTTGTCTCCTCAGTCCCCAGACGTTTGCAGACTGTTATAAAAAGAAGAGGGGATGTCACACAGTGGTAAACATGGCCTTGTCCCAACTTTTTTGAGATGTGTTGATGCCATGAAATTTAAAGTCAACTTATTTTTCCCTTAAAATGATCCATTTTCTCAGTTTAAACATTTGATATGTCATCTATGTTGTATTCTGAATAAAATATTGAAATTTGAAACTTCCACATCATTGCATTCTGTTTTTATTCACAATTTGTACAGTGTCCCAACTTTTTTGGAATCGGGTTTGTACTTAAACTCCTGTACCTTCTTCACCTCTTCACCCTGTAACCTTACTGTTCCACTTCCCTCCCTTTCATTCAGACATATGTATTCAGTCTTACTACGACTGACTTTCATTCCTCTTCTCTCCAGCACAAACCTCCACCTCTACAGGTTTTCCTCCACCTGCTCCCTGCTCTCACTACAGATCACAATGTCATCTGTAAACATCATTGTCCAAGGAGACTCCTGTCTGACCTCCTCTGACAACTGGTCCAACACTATAGCAAACAGGAAGGGGCTCAGAGCCGATCCCTGATGCAGTCCCACCTCCACTTTGAACTCCTCTGTCTGACCTACAGAACACCTCACCACTGTCCTGCTCCTCTCATACATGTCCTGCACTACTCTGACATACTTCTCTGCTACTCCTGACTTCCTCATACAGTACCACAGCTCTTCTCTTGGCACCCTGTCATACGCTTTCTCCAAGTCTACAAACACACAGTGCAACTCCCTCTGACCATCCCTATACTTCTGCATCAAAATTCTCAGAGCAAAAATTGCATCAGTTGTGCTCTTTCTGGGCATGAAGCCATACTGCTGTTCAAAAATTTCCACTACCTTCCTTAACCTAGCTTCCACTACTCTTTCCCATAGCTTCATTGTATGGCTCATCAACTTTATCCCCCTATAGTTGCTGCAACTCTGCACGTCACCCTTATTCTTAAAGATCAGGACTAACACACTTAATCTCCATTCCTCAGGCATCCTCTCACTCTCTAAAACCCTGTTAAACAAACTAGTTAAAAATTCCACTGCTGCCTCTCCTAGACACTTCCAGACCTCCACCGGGATGTTGTCAGGACCAACTGCCTTTCCACTTTTCATCCTCTTCAAAGCCTTCCTGACTTCATCCTTTCTAATCTTATCTACTTTCTGTTCCACAGAGTTCACCCCTTCTAATCTTTTTTCCCTCTCATTTTCCTCATTCATCAGCTCCTCAAAGTACTCCTTCCATCTCCTCTGTACACTCTCCTCACTTGTGAGCACCCTTCCATCTCTATCCTTAATAACTCTAACTTGCTGCACATCCTTCCCATCTCGATCCCTCTGCCTAGCTAACCTGTACAAGTCCTTCTCTCCTTCTCTAGTGTCTAACCTAGTGTACAACTCGTCATATGCCTTCTGCTTGGCCTTAGACACCTCCCTCTTCACTCTGCGCTGTAACTCCTTGTATTCCTGTCTATTCTCTTCAGTCCTGTCCATGTCCCACTTCTTCTTGGCTAACCTCTTCCTCTGGATACTATCCTGAACTTCCTCATTCCACCACCAAGTCTCCTTATCTTCTTTCCTCCATCCAGATGACACAACCAGCACCTTTCTCCCTGTCTCCCTGATCACTTCTGCTGTAGTTTCCCAGTCATCTGGCAGCACTACCTGACCACCCAGAGCCTGCCTCAACTTCTGTCTAAATTCCTCACAACATTCCTCCTTTTTCAGCTTCCACCACTTGGTTTTTTTCTCTATCTCTATCTTTGACCTGTTCTTCTTACAGACCATCAAAGTCATCCTACACACCACCATCCTATGCTGTCTGGCTACACTCTCTCCCACTACCACTTTACAGTCACTAATCTCTTTCAGATTGCCTCTTCTACATAGGATGTAGTCTACCTGTGTTCTCCTACCTCCACTCTTGTTAGTCACTCTATGCTCCTCCCTCTTCTGAAAATAAGTGTTAACCACACCCATGTCCATCCTCTTAGCAAAGTCCACTACCATCTGTCCTTCAAGGTTCCTTTCCTTAACTCCAAACTTGCCCATCACCTCCTCATCACCTGTGTTCCCCTCACCAACATGTCCATTAAAATCCGCTCCTATCACCACTCTCTCACCCGTGGGAATACTCTCCATCACCTCATCTAATTCACTCCAGAATCTCTCTTTCTCCTCTAACTCACAACCTACCTGCGGGGCATAACCACTAACAACATTCAACATCACCCCTTCAATCTCTAACTTCAGACTCATCACCCTGTCTGACACTCTCTTCACCTCCAGGACATTCCTCACAAACTCCTCCTTCAGGACCACACCTACCCCATTTCTTTTACTACCCTACACCTTAATAAAACAGCTTGAATCCTGCTCCTATACTACGAGCCTTGCTACCCTTCCACCTGGTCTCCTGTACACACAGTATATCCACCTTCCTTCTCTCCATCATATCAGCCAGCTCTCTACCTTTCCCTGTCATAGTACCAACATTCAGAGTTCCTATTCTCAGTTCACTCTTACCTTTCCTCTTCTCTCTCTGTCTGTGCACTCTCCTCCCTCCTCTACTTCTTCGACCAACAGTAGCCCAATTTCCACCGGCGCCCTGTAGGTCAAGGGTGCCGATGGCGGTCGTTGTTAACCCGGGCCTCGACCGATCCGGTATGAAATTCGTACTGATGACTCGCATGATTAAATTTGGCAATGTTTTACGCCAGATGTCCTTCCTGACGCAACCCTCTCTGTTTATCCGGGCTTGGGACCGGCACAGAAGTCACTGGACTAGATTTGTCCCATTTTATATCAACGTCCTTAAAAACTATGATTGATAATAATAATTAGGAATGAAAAACAATAGGGCTTTCCTGAATAATCTCCAGTACCACAGAAACCTTCAACATGTTTAATGTAAGCTAAATTCCTGTTCATTAAGATGAAAGCCCTGTGTGTTTCAGCCTGAAGAACTGAACTGTAAACTAATATAACAAGCAAAAACTACTATACAAACAGGAAACAGTCTAATTGGTAGCATTACTTCCTAATTTGTTTCCTCCTCGTTTTCCTCTTGCTCCTGCTCTTAGTGTTTACCTGCAGAGGTTTTAATCCGATGTCATGAGAGACTTCTCTAAAGATGGATCAGTTCTCTGACAGCAAGCAAGATGATCATCTGAACTGTCTCACAGTCAGATGAAGGTTTCTACCTCTGTAAACACCCAGAGAGGAGAGTCACTGAAGAGCTGGCTCTCAGTCAAATGTGAAAAATTATGAATTCAGTATCTTTAAATGATACAAGCTATAGTGCTTAGTTTATGTCCATTGATTATGGTCAAGTATTTCTATTTATCACACATTGTATATCATTTTGAAGAGCATTTCGTTTACTTTATTTACATAACATTATTTTACATAATGTTGCATTTACTTTGTGTGTGTGTGTGTGTGTGTGTGTGTGAATTTGGTAGCTAAATGCAGAGTCTGAAAAGAAAACAAAATAAAACAAAAAAACATTAACTTTTTTATTTCTTAGTCTTAATATACAATTCATATAGAAACAACTTTTAAAGCATTGAGTATTACAAAACGTAAAGACTCCAGTTAAATTAATTAACTGTTTTCTTTTCTTTTTTTCTTTTTTTAAGAAATAACCATCAGATATTAGATTTAATTAACAGGACAGATGATCAGTGGTGATGAACGTTTACCTCCATCATTGAGACAGGGGCTGAATAATGGATAAAGTGTCTCAGTGAAATTCTGACCAGTGAAAGAGTAGATATGAGATTTTGCATCAACATCATAGAAGGAGATCAGACCCTCTGCATAATCCACATACACCCCCACCTTCTGAGGAGACTGATTCAAGAAAAGGCGGACAGGAGGAGAGTCCAGAGCATATTCAGTCTCATTCCTCCGCCACACAGACCAGTATCCACTCTCAGGGCTGTATGCAAGATCCCCTTTCCTGTTAATGGACTCTCTGACCACTCCTAAATCCCACTCTGTGTTCTGTCTGACCATAACCTCATAGTAAAATCTCCCTGTGGAGAAACCCTCCTTTCCCAACACATTAATGTCTTCATCAAACCTCTCTGGATTATCAGGCAGACTCTGTGCTGTGTCTCTATGCTTCACTTCTCTCATATCATCAGACAGGATGAGTTCAGGATGAGCTGTATCAGGATCCAGAGTCACATCCACTGAGAGACAGAAATACAGCGTACATCAGTTTTTGGAACAGTGAAAAAAAACAAAAAAATTATGTATATATATATATACACACACACAGTGGGGCAAAAAAGTATTTAGTCAGCCACCAATTGTGCAAGTTCTCCCACTTAAAAAGATGAGAGAGTCCTGTAATTTTCATCATAGGTACACTTCAACTATGAGAGACAGAATGAGAAAAAAAAAATCCAGAAAATCACATTGTCTGATTTTTAAAGAATTTATTTGCAAGTTATGGTGGAAAATAAGTATTTGGTCAATAACAAAAGTTCATCTCAATACTTTGTTATATACCCTTTGTTGGCAATGACAGAGGTCAAACGTTTTCTGTAAGTCGCCACAAGGTTTTTACACACTGTTGCTGGTAGTTTGGCCCATTCCTCCATGCAGATCTCCTCTAGAGCAGTGATGTTTTGGGGCTGTCGCTGGGCAACACGGATTTTCAACTCCCTCCAAAGATTTTCTATGGGGTTGAGATCTGGAGACTGGCTAGGCCACTCCAGGACCTTGAAATGCTTCTTATGAAGCCACTCCTTCGTTGCCCGGGCGGTGTGTTTGGGATCATTGTCATGCTGAAAGACCCAGCCACGTTTCATCTTCAATGCCCTTGCTGATGGAAGGAGGTTTTTACTCAAAATCTCACGATACATGGCCCCATTCATTCTTTCCTTTACACGGATCAGTCGTCCCTGGTCTCTTTGCAGAAAAACAGCCCCAAAGCATGATGTTTCCACCCCCATGCTTCACAGTAGGTATGGTGTTCTTTGGATGCAACTCAGCATTCTTTCTCCTCCAAACACGACAAGTTGAGTTTTTACCAAAAAGTTCTATTTTGGTTTCATCTGACCATATGACATTCTCCCAATCCTCTTCTGGATCATCCAAATGCTCTCTAGCAGACTTCAGATGGGCCCGGACATGTACTGGCTTAAGCAGGGGGACACGCCTGGCACTGCAGGATTTGAGTCCCTGGCGGCGTAGTGTGTTACTGATGGTAGCCTTTGTTACTTTGGTCCCAGCTCTCTGCAGGCCATTCACTAGGTCCCCCCGTGTGGTTCTGGGATTTTTGCTCACTGTTCTTGTGATCATTTTGACCCCACGGGGTGAGATCTTGCGTGGAGCCCCAGATTGAGGGAGATTATCAGTGGTCTTGTATGTCTTCCATTTTCTAATAATTGCTCCCACAGTTGATTTCTTCACACCAAGCTGCTTACCTATTGCAGATTCAGTCTTCCCAGCCTGGTGCAGGTCTACAATTTTGTTTCTGGTGTCCTTTGACAGCTCTTTGGTCTTGGCCATAGTGGAATTTGGAGTCTGACTGTTTGAGGTTGTGGACAGGTGTCTTTTATACTGATAACGAGTTCAAACAGGTGTCTTTTATACTGATAACGAGTTCAAACAGGTGTCTTTTATATTGATAACGAGTGGAGGACAGAGGAGCCTCTTAAAGAAGAAGTTACAGGTCTGTGAGAGCCAGAAATCTTGCTTTTTTGTTGGTGACCAAATACTTATTTTCCACCATAACTTGCAAATAAATTCTTTAAAAATCAGACAATGTGATTTTCTGGATTTTTTTTTCTCATTCTGTCTCTCATAGCTGAAGTTTACCTATGATGAAAATTACAGGCCTCTCTCATCTTTTTAAGTGGGAGAACTTGCACAATTGGTGGCTGACTAAATACTTTTTTGCCCCACTGTGTGTGTGTATATATATATTCATGTGAATAATAAGTACTCACAGACCTGCATATTGTTGAATTCTCTTCAGTTCTGTTTGGAAAATAATATTGGAAAATGTTATTTGATGTTACATTTAATTAAATTTGATTATTATAAATTGCAACAAAATAACTGTAACAATAAAAACTAGTAGTGATAGAGACATGTATTTTTGTTATCAAGTAATCTTTATAACATTAGCAAAAATTATTTATTCTTAGAATGACTCAGCTCAGGTTAAAGAAACCCTTAAATATCAGTAAATACTGACCAGTCTGATCAAGCTTCTCCATTTCCTCTCTGAGAGATTCCTGAAGCTGAGACAGAGCTCTCCTCAGAGTCTCCACACTCAGATGAGTGTTAATTGTGACATCAGTCCAGTCCTGGGTGTGTGGAGGTCTGCACAGTGATGGGTAAATCTACAGTACAGCAGGAGAGAGGAGACATCCCTCAGCATGGGCACTGCTGTCCTGTCATGTGCTGCATTGCTACTGAGAAACAGAGGGACTCTGACCTGTAGGAGGTGAAGGTGATCCTCAGTGTGTGAGAGCTGCTCCAGCTCAGTGTTTCTCCTCTTTAGCTCAGTGATTTCCTGCTCCAGATCTTTAATGAACTCTTCAGCCTGCCTCTCTGCTGCTTTCTGCTTCTCCTCCATCACCTTAAGCAGCTCAGCCTGGCTTCTCTCAATACAGTGTATCAAAGCACAGAAGATATCCACAACATCTGCTTTCTCCTTCTCTTTGGTTTTCTAACAGGAGAGAAATCGAGCTAAATCATTCTATTCCATATGGACATATCTTATATATGTTAGTTAAGAAACTCACTTTATTGAGTTTTACAGAGTCTTTGATTTCCTCAATCTTCTTCAGTCTCTCCTGGATCATCTGCTGAACTTCTGCTTCTGTCTTTCCCAACTGAATCTAGGACAAATATTTGGCAATATATAAACTTTCATTATATTTCTCAATGTAATTCATTTCCAAACTTTAAAAATAATTAACTATTATTCATTTTTAGTCTCTTACCTTCTTGTCTCCACTCTCCTCCTCTAGAGGAACAGTGTTATGAGTTTTGTGGTCTGTCTCAGTACAGAACTGACACACACATGTCTGGTCGTCTCTGCAGAACAGCTCCAGGGGTCTCTCGTGTTTCTGGCAGATGTAGTCCTCCAGGTTCTCCACAGGGTCAATCAGTTTGTGTTTCATTAATTTAGCTGTAGTTTTATGGGACATTAGATGAGTGTTACAGTAAGAAACTCCACAATGCAGACAGGACTTTAGAGCCTCCAGCTTCTTCTCAGTGCAGGAGTCACACTGAACCTTCTTGAGAGGCTTGAAAGGAAGCTGATTTCCAGTACTGTGGGATTTCACCTGAACTGTCTTCTTAAACTGAGCAGCAAGTGCAGAGATGAATGTATTCACACATAACTCAGGTCTTTTGGGGAAACTGGTTTTACACACTGGACACTGGCAGTGTGAACTGCTGTCCCAGAACTCTTTGAGACAGATCATACAGAAGTTGTGTCCACATGGAGTAGAGACTGGATCAGTAAACACATCCAGACAGATGGGGCACTGGAGCTGATCTTCACACAGGATGCTGCTGGAGGAAGCCATGACTGACACACAACGAGAGTGGATTTAGACCTCAGAAATCTTCACACATTGTTCATGGATTTTCATTTTAATTAAATCTAATCAATAACACTAGTAATCATCTCAAATTTTAAACACATTCTTTTGAAACACTTCATATTCATTTTGATCAATAATTAAAAATGCATTATTGTCATGCACTAAATGAAATGTCCTTATGCACTATTTATATATTTTTATTATCCAAGCAGGGAACAATAGTCAGTGCCACACTGTTACTGGGAATAATCACTAAAGAAGTGGAGTCACTGTTACCACCCCAGTGCTGATTATTTTCCAATAACAGCATGTTGCAAAGTGTTACAGCAGATCAGGAAACTGCTCAGACTCCAGCAGCACAAGGTGGCAGGTCTGAGCAGTGTTAGCCCCAAAGTGCTTAAAACCTGTGCTGACCATCTGAGCTTGAGCTGATGCGCCTAAGCTTTGCAAGACCACATGGATTGTTCCAGTACCCATGACAAGGGGTCCAACTACCCCTAATTATTTCAGACCAGTGGCATGAACATCACACATGATGAAGTGGAAAGACTGGTTCTTACTTGCCTCAGACCCACACTTGCCTCATCACTAGACCCCCAGAATTTTGTTTACTGACACTACATAGGTTGTAGTGTTTTTAGCTTCGGACCAAAGCTGCATCTCAATATTAGTCTTACTTGATCTAAATGCTGCATTCAACACTATAGATCATAACATTCTCGTAGACCGCTTACAGAATCACATAGGTATTCAGGGACAGGCGTTAAAATGGTTCAGATCCTACCTGTCTGATCGATACCATTTTGTAGATTTAAATGGAGAACTGTCCAGTGTAATGCCAGTGAAATATGGGGTCCCACAAGGTTCAGTTTTAGGACTTCTGCTTTTCTCAATATACATGCTTCCCTTAGGCAACATCATTAGAAGGCATGGGATTAGTTTCCATTGTTACGCTGATGATACACAGTTATATATCTCATCAAAACCAGATGAAATATCTAAACCGTCTAGATTAACAGAGTGTGTTAAAGATATTAAAGATTGGATGGCTGATAATTTTACCCTATTTTAATTTTACCCTAATAACCCTAACCCTAACCCTAGTAATATATTACTAAATCCTGATAAGACGGAGACATTACTGATTGGTCCAAAAACCAGTACACAGAAGCTCTCACAATTCAACCTGTACTTAGAAGGATGTTCTATTACTACTAGCTCTACAGTGAAAGACCCGGGCGTAATATTAGACAGCAGTTTGTCCTTTGAAAAACATATTTCCGATATTACAAAAACAGCCTTCTTCCACCTCAGAAATATCGCCAAGCTTAGGAACATTTTATCTGTATCTGATGCAGAAAAGCTAGTTCACGCATTCATGACCTCCAGACTGGACTATTGTAATGCATTATTTGGTGGTTGTCCTGCATCTTCAATAAACAAGCTACAGTTAGTCCAGAATGCTCCCCCAGAGTCCTTACCAGGTCAAGAAAGTATGACCATATAACCCCAATATTATCATCCCTGCACTGGCTACCTGTTAAGTTTAGAATTTATTATAAACTAGCATTACTTATGTACAAGACTCTAAATGGTTTAGCTCCCACATATCTAGCCAGTCTTCTAACACGTTACAATCCATCACGCTCCTTAAGATCTCGAAACTCCGGATTTCCCTGGTAGTTCCCAGAATATCAGAGTCTACGAAAGGGGGTAGAGCGTTTTCGTATTTAGCTCCTAAACTTTGGAACGGTCTTCCTGACAGTGTTCGGGGCTCAGACACAGTCTCCCAGTTCAAACGTAGGCTAAAGACATATCTCTTTAGCCAGGCATACACCTAATACATCCCATAACTTTGTGCTCCAATACACCCTGATTAAATGCACATCAACATCTAGTGCCTGCTAATATTATGAATAGCAGCTACGCTAATTCCTTTCCATTTGTTTCCCTTCTTCTACCCACCCCCCGAGTCACACAGAGATTGTGCCAGCTCCGGTGGCATCCAGAGATGGACCAGCTCCAGCCGGGTTCTGCTTTTTGAGGACTGGAGTAATCAAAGCAGCACTGCCAACCCTATGTGGTCGACAACAACCTCCTAATTAATTTACACATAACATTCTAATCTTTCTAATAAAATAATAAAAACATTCTAATAAAATTCTAATCTTCCATCTAAGGGAGTTTTTCCTTGCCACAGTCACCTGAGTCACCTCAGGCTCGCTCACTAGGGAAAATTTTGTCTAACATCTAAGACTGTTTGTTTGTATGTTTATTGTTTCTTATGTTCTGTAAAGCTGCTTTGAGACAATGCTCTTTGTTAAAAGCGCTATACAAATAAAATTGAATTGAATTGAATTGAATTAATGATGCAATAATCTACCAACTGCAGAGGACAGTTCCCACATGCACAAGGCAGGCTGCACAATTAGGGTCATGTTCTTTGATTTTCTTTAATAAATTCAACACAATTCAGCCTTCCCTAAGTAGTTTGCATGTGGACATTACCACTATCTCTTGGACCACAGACTACCTGACATATAGACCTCAGTTTGTGCACCTAAAAAACTACATGTCAGATCAGGTGGTGTGCGTCATGGGATCTCCACAAGGGATGGTCCTGTCTCCATTTCTGTTCATGTAGTGAACAACAAACAAAGTTCTGATCACATTTCAGGTCAAACTTATGCAGAAATACAGAAAAAATTTAATAATTAAATAATATCTCAGTCAATTAATTAATTGATTGATTAATTATTTAATGACAGTTATTTGTCCAACATTATTATTTCATAGAAGTGCTTTAGTCTACTTAATTTTGTTAGTATTTCACTTTTCTTAAGGAAAAACTTTAAAATGGAGATTGAGCTGAAACGTCCTGATTCCTGATCATTGAAACGGTGGATTTTACACTTTACCTTTGTTTCTCCTGAGTAATAGATGTTAAAACCTCTTTCTGAAATAATCTCCAGCACCACAGCAAAACTTCCACATGTTTAATGTAAGCTAAATTCCTGTTCTTCATGACAAAGCCCTGTGTGTTTGAGCCTGAAGAGGAACTGGACTGTAACGCGAAAGAAATAAAAAACAAAATACGACAGAGAGAAAGTATAGTAGCCCTACTCACCAATTTCTATTTCTCTTTTCGTCCTGTTCCTCCTCTTGTTCCTGTTCTTTCAGTGTTTACCTGCAGTGGTGTAAAACCGCGAAGAAAGAGAGAGGAGGTTCAGACTCGAGAATTGGTCCTGCTGAAAGGATCTGGTTTTGGTCAGGAAACGGAGTTTCGTTTCAGCCGAGTGACGTCACGAGAGACACGCCCACGCTCTGGATTTTCTCAGGTTATAATTACAGTTAGTAGCCAAATTTCTGTAAAGCTGTAGGAACCAGAGATGGGCACTCGAGTTTTCATGGACTTCAGACTCGACTCAGACTCGAGCTGAAATGACTTCAGACTTGACTCGACATAAAAGACTCGAGTCTTTTATCCTTAACTATTGATATCATAAAGAAAGATTATGTGTCTTACTTGTGTATGCTGTATCGCGGTAGATCGGACCGGACCGGACCGGACCCTTATTATAGAATTCAATGATGTATAGTGGCCGTGTGCAGCGCGTAAAATCCGAAATGTCATGATTATAGTCTCAGGAAACATGGCAGGACCTGCAGTGCCATATGTTTTATTATTTGCATTTTCTAATGTGTAAGAAGGAACGTCTGGAAGATCAGCCACATGTACAGAATGTGGAAAAACAATAAAGGATACTGGGACAACAACTTGGAACTTTATTAGACACCTGAGAATACATCCACAAAGGTTACTCACATTAACTCATCGATATAGCTATAACACTGTACAGGCTGCTCGCTCCATTACACTGCCACTGTCACCCTCTTAAAAACGTGAGCCAAAATAAAGCCTTTAAATCTAGCTCTACGCTGAGTTTTTAGTATAGAGAAAATGTGTGGCTTTTACTTAATATTTTTATGAGAGAGAGAGAGAGAGAGAGAGAGAGAGATTGACAGATTTGTTAAAGCTGCTAGGAAGGACATAGTAACTCGACTAATCACTCTTTACAACTGTGTTGAGCAGAAAAGCATCTCAGCATGTACAAAACTTCAAACCTTGAGGTGGATGAGCTACAATCACAGAAGACCACATTAGGTTCCTATGCTGTTAAGAAGAATTATGAGCACAGACTCACCCAAACTGTACAACTGGTCTTTATTATTTTTCAATCAATCAATCATAGGCTTTTAAAGTACATTTCAAAAGAACTGAGGTTTGTCCAAAGTGCTGTACAAAAGTGAGTGAAACACTAACATAATAATACAATCCTCACACAGAATGTCACTTATATGTATTGCTTTACACAATTCATTTGAGCCTCAATATTAAACTTAAAATTGAGGTCTTTGTAGCCGAGGCTGAACTCTAAAATGTTCACACATTTTTATCCCTAACATAAAACTTAATTTCATTATCACTCTGAATTATAATTGGATTATTTAACACATCAGTGTTGGACATGATACAAAGCTTGCTCCAAACTATGCAGTAAAACAGAGATGGAGGGCTAAGCTGTGTTAGTGAGAGAGCTGTGAGTGCACATGACTAAACATACAGGTCCATATAAAAAACACTGACAATGATATCGTTTTCTGATGTCACTTTCAGAAGCCATCTTTACTCAAGGCTCCACAACAAAGCTAATGTTAATCTTCCTAAAACAACAGTGAGGTGAGTGTTCTGTAAGAAATAATTCAGTAACAAAGAGAAATCACAATTTAACTCTGTCTAGATTATATAGTGAAAGTGTGTGTATGCAGAACAAAACAGTATATTGTATGAAAAAATATAAAAAGAAATAGAAATATCTGCATGCTGACACCTGAAGCAGTCTCCCAGATGTCTGTAACCTAAGTAGATAAGGGTCTGGAGAGCTCAGTGCCTCTCTGTGGCTCCGTGTGTTCGATCCCGAATAATCTCCTTATCCATCCCTGGTAATCATGGAGAACAGAATTCAGTTTAAAGTCTGGAAACTGTAGAGGATTTCCTTCTCATTGTGAGACATCAGGAATTTTGAGTTTTAAAGAGTCAGAGCATCGTTTGTAATGCTGAGTGTTCAGATAAATGTGTAAAACTCTTACTGATCGGAAGTTTAAACAGTTAACTGTTCTCTCTCTCAGTGATGATGTGAGATTACTGAATAAAATGTCAAACTATTCTGACAGTAAAAGTGTCATTTCTAGCTGATAATTCTATTTCTTCTGTGGAAGTGTCCATGCAGTGACCGAGTGGTGTTTAATCAGGGTGATGTGGAGCTTATTCTGGTTACAGTACACAGTCATGTGATCTCTGATGTCACAGTGCTGCATGGCTCTGGTACTTACAATTATCTCACTGAGAATCGGACTAATTCGTTTCCAAATAGGCTTAAACAATGAACAGAACAGCAGCAGCAGCACCAGAACAACTGCGAGGAGCACCATCAGGATAATAGTCCACTTTGGTAGACCTTCCAGATCTGTCTCAAACACACACAAACATTATTTATTAGCATTTTGACATTTTGAGTTCTTTAATCATTTCTTGTCATCTGATGTCACTTCCTCCTGCTGTGACCAAGACACTTCTACAGTGCACAATACAATCCAGAAACTATGACTGAATAATTTTCTTAATGTACGAGTAATGCACTAGCTTACTGGGGACAACAGGAACTCCTTTAGATTATTTATTTCTTAAATTGACAATTTAGTTTCATTTATTATCTAACACTAACCCCTAACCCTAAAACTACCTGCAGGCCATTTAGACTCTCAGCCAGAAGAACATCTAGAGCCTGGACTTTTTCAGGACTATGCCATATCACCTACAACCTCAGTCGGATTTTAGCTCACTTGCACAATAGTACAATTGCACTGCATGCTTTTTCACTTTACCAATATATATGACATTCTCTAGTCATATTCATCATCCATTCACACATCACCAAACAATCTGATAGATAATCCTGTAGATAATAATAATATTGCTCTATGTTTAAAGTGTTACTGACCTCTGATCAGGTTTGTGTCTCCTTACTGGTGTTACTCGACCTCAGTGCAGCTTTTCACACCACTGATCACACTATTCTATTTGATAGACTAGAACATGTTGTTGGTGTTAAAGGAACAGCCCTCTCCTGGCTCAGGTCTTATTTGACAGGTCGTTATCAGTGTGTAGATCTAAATGGTGACTTCTCTATGCATGCTAAGGTTATGTTCGGTGTTCCACAAGGTGCCGTCTTAGGCCCACTGCTTTTCTCCTTATATATGCTACCCCTTGGTGCAATTATTCGTAAACATGGTATTAGCTTCCACTGTTATGCGGATGACACACAGCTATATGTTTCAGCTAAGTCAGATGAGAGACACCAGATTATTAAGATTGAAGAATGTATAAAGGACATTAGACAGTGGATGGTCACTAACTTCCTCCTGCTTAACTCTGACAGACAGAGGTGCTTGTACTAGGACCACATGCAGCTAGAAGTAAGCTTTCTGATTACAGAGGAACTGTGGATGGTCTTTCTGTTTCATCTCGTCCAGCAGTAAAAGATCTTGGTGTGATTACTGACTCTTGTCTTTCGTTTGAAGCTCATGTAGATAATATCACTAGAGTAGCCTTCTTCCATCTTAGAAATATTGCTAAGAAATATTCAATTCAATTAAAAAAACTTTATTTATCCTCAAGGGGCAATTTAAAGCACGCAGAGTAATTAAAAAAAGATCAGTGCAAATACAAAATAAATAAAATAACAAATAAAATATAATAAATACAATTGTTGTATGATGATAATTGGAATAAGTCTGTTAGTGCAAAAAGCTTTAAGTACACATCTGTAAACATCTTTATAAAATATAAAATATCTGTAAATAAATATAAGCTGTCTAAACTGTGAAAATTTATTGCTTAAAAGCCGAAAAAAAATAGGAAGAAGAAGAAGAAAGTAAAAGAAGATGAAATAGATTGATGTCCAGATTTCAGATCTCTATATGAATGTTTTCACTGAATGTGAGTATGAGAGTCTATGAGTCTGTCTGAAGGAGTGTGGGTTGGAGGTGGAGGGTTATAATGTGGAGAATGGTGGTTACTGAGTTGATGGGAGGGGAGGGGAGGGGAGGGAGGGGAGGGAGGGAGGGAGGGGAGGGAGGGGAGGGGAGGGGAGGGAGGGGAGGGAGGGAGGGGAGGGAGGGGAGGGGAGGGAGGGGAGGGAGGGGAGGGGAGGGGACAACAACAAAGGTTGTTCTCCTTCTCCAAGTCCTACAGCTGGGACATCGTAGCCATCGTCCTGATGGGAGCCACTCAAATGCAGGGAACAGGACATGAGAGGGGTCCTGTAAGATCCTGCCAACTGGCCTCAGTGTCTGCTGCTCACAGAGAGTGGAGAGGGCTCCGACTTGTAGTCCAATTATTCTGGAACACACCTTAACTGTGTTCTGAAGATGAGTTCTGTTTTGGAGACTAATAGAATGAAACCAACATATGAAATAGAAGGTGAGTACACTTGTAATGAATGTGTAGTAGAATGTTTGGAGGATGGCCCAGCTGACTCCAAACAAGTTTAGCTTCCTCAGGAGATGCTGCCCGTTGGCATTTCCTGAGGATGTCCTCTGTGTTGGAGGCGAATCTGCTGGTCAAAAATGGTGCCCATATACCGGTACTCCTCGACGATCTTCCATGGATGGAAAACATCACCACAATCTCCTTAGTCTTTTCCACATTTATTTGCAAACAGGAAGACTGTGACAGTTTTGGTCAGAATGATAGTGTCCACACAAGGAGATGTGTAACGAGACTGTGTCTACTTGCTCATTAATATTATAGGATGTGGATATGAGGCAGTTCCAATCAGTGGCTTCAAAGCAACCCTGTAATCTAATAATGCTGTCACTAGTCCACTGTTTGATAGTTTTCACCGCCTTCTCTGCTCTCCTTCCTGCTGGAGTATATGCTGGTGCAAGCAGTCTGGAGTGATGGTCAGCAGAGCCGAGTGGGGGGAGAGCAACAGATCTGTATGCACTATGTACTGAGCCATGGCATTTGTCCAGAGTCTTTCCAAGGTGGGTTGTGCATGTAACATTGTTGAAAACCTTTCAATGACTTTGACAATGACAATGACTTCAATGACCTTTCACTGAGCAGTGATTGAAATCTCCCAGTATGAATTTGGGAGAGTCAGGGGATATAGTTTCAAATCTGTCCAGTACTCTTAATATTCAATTCAATTCAGTTCAGTTTTATTTGTATAGCACTGTTAACAAAAAGCACTGTCTCAAAGCAGCTTTATAGAACATAAGAAACAGCAAACATACAAACAGACAGTCCTAGATGTTAGACAAAATTATCCCAATTGAGCAAGCCTGAGGTGACTGTGGCAAGGAAAAACTCCCTTGGATGGTATGAGGAAGAAACCTTGAGAGGAACCAGACTCAAAGGGGAACCCATCATTTGGGTGACACCGGAGAGTGTGATATGTCCTTTCTGCATTTATGTATAGTCAACTGTGTGATGCAGATACAGCATGTGTAGAATGTTATGTGTAAATTAATTAGGAGGTTGTTGTCGACCACATAGGGTTGGCAGTGCTGCTTTGAATACTCCAGTCCTCAGAAAGCAGAAACTGGCTGGAGCTGGACCATCTCTGGATGCCACCGGAGCTGGCACAATCTCTGTATGTCTCGGGGATGGGTAGAAGAAGGGAAACAAATGGAGAGTAATTAGCGTAGCTACTGTTCATAACATTGTCCGTGGATGTGTCTGCATTAGCTCTAAGGTGGATATAAACCAGAATGAAAATAAGCTGTGGAAATTTCCTGGGAGGATAAAATGGTCGTGGGAAGACAGTTAGCAGTTCAATGTCCGTGGTGAATAGTCTCTCCCTGGCGGTGTCTGTCGAACACCAGCATGTGTTTACATACAGACAAACACCGCCGCCATATTGTTTCCCTGTGAGCTCATCACAGTCCAGTCTCAGGGGGGTCCCGAAACCGTCTATGTGCAAACAGTTATTGACGTCGTTCTTGTTGAGCCAGCTCTCAGTGAATGTGAGGAGTGAAGCTGTCCTGTATTCATGCATGTAATTTATGTTTGCCTGAAGTTCGTCTGTTTTATTGCACAGGGAGCGCACATTAGCCAAAATAACAGAGGGAAGCAGACGGTGTTTACCTTTCTCCCATTTGAGTCTGGCTCACACTCCACCTTTCCTTTTCCCCCTTCGAATTTTCTTTTTGTTGTGAAAAGATTCCTCTTGGTTAATTCGGAGTATTTTCTCTGGAAATGTAGCTGTATTTAGGGTCCGGTAGGAGTGATTAAGCTGTAGCAAAACATTTCTGGACTATGTGACACGCTGGCCACCTGTAATACTATGTCTATTTGCCGTGACAAGCACCAGAAAGTGCGAAAACTGCAAAAATAGTAAAATCCAAAAATACACGATTATCCATAGTGTTTAGAGTTATGATCCAGTTTGTGGGAAATGCAGGAACGTATGTAGCAGTAGCAGCAACAGACAAAGAGTAAAGGCAGACGAGACGAGCACAAAAAAGAGAGAAATGCTCCCCACAAAAGAGTTAAAAAGCAGCATAAAATAGAATAATCATGTCAGATGCAAATATCACACAAAATATAAAGGAAAATAATTTTTAAAAAGTAAATAAGCTACTCTGCGAGCCGACCCGGTCACTGCACGAGCATTGACCCGGATAAATATGAAGTCACTACATGATGCAGAAAAATTAGTTCATGCTTTTGTTGGCTCTAGGTTGGATTATTGTAATGCCTTACTGTCTGGATGTTCCAGTAGGAGCATGAACAAGCTAGTCTTAACTAGAACCAGAGGATATGAACTCATCACTCCTATCTAAGACACACTACACTGGCTCCCAGTCAAATTTCACACTGATTATAAAATACTATTACTGACCTATAAAGCACTAAATGGTCTTTCGCCACAATACCTGAGCGATCTTTTGGTTATGTATGGTCCGCCATGCCTACTCTGATCAAAAGGTGCAGGTTATTTGTTGCTACAACAAGTAGCAAAGGCTACAGCAGGGGGCATTTTTTCTTACAAAGCTATTATTTGGCAATAACAATTACATAAAATATACGCTATTTTACATGTTATTGTTTGTCATTTAAAACAAGTTCTGATTTTAACAAGCAGGTTAATGGTCATCTCATCTTATTTATTTAAAATAATCAGACTAAAAAGCTAAAATCAGACTGTTTGCAGTTATCACACCATCACTAACATAAAACTAGACTCAACGTTTCCCATCATTCAGTTTATTCTGATAAATGTTGAATTTTACACACAAATCACACTGAATACTTACCTTTCATTGATACTGAGTAAATATGAAGGTCCTCGTTATACTCCATGTCTCTGACAGTGTAGACTCCCTCATCAGTCGACTTTACTCCTCTCAGTGTAAGAAGTGTGTTAGTGAGTGATGTTCTCGGTGTGTATTCAGCTGTACAGTGTAGTGAACCGCTAACCACTCTGCAGATCTGTACATGTGAATCTGAGATTTCACCCTTATAGATGACCTCCACCTGGTCTGATACGTGCAAATCCAGCTGCAGATCTTCACCAGGATTCATCTCAACCAGTGATATGGAGGCTGAGGAGAAAGAAAACACCAGGAATCTTAACTGGCTGTAAATGTGATATAACACATTAAACCTAAATCAGTGAGAGTTTATAAATTATAGATCAGTAAAGACACTTACACTCAATGCTGAGACGTACTTCTTCAATGTCTTTTTCATCACAATAACAGGTGTATTTGTTCCTCTTACTGTAATCATCTACAGTGATGGTGAGGGTGAGATCTCCTTTCAGATACTGATCATGGGACATTTTAAATCCCTCTGCTGACCAGCAGGATGTCTGATTACACTGAGCCACTACATTATCTGGCTTATTGCCCAGAGACCAAGTGACCTTACCAGAACATTCCTTTTTAAACTGTAAAGTAGCAACCTCATTAATCTTCACCTTCACAGTACGGAGAACTGATACAGGAACTGAGAGAGAGAGAAAAAGATAAACAAAATAAAATGTAAATCTATACATATAAATATGATTTCATTAAAATCAGGCATGCCATGAACATTTCAGTATAAATCCTTCCTGTAGAAATCTGTTTGTAAACCAAAAAAGATACACGTGACCTGTCTAGTAGAATCAATATGCAGATTTAATAAGACAAGCACACACTGTAAACAAATGCAAAACGTAAGGCGCAATCCAAAACCAGTGAAGCAAACACAGTTTAGTAAGTCAGAAGAACAGTCAGTGATGCAAACTATGCCACAATACTCAATCTTAAACCGAGAAGACAGATCAATGGGTCATACCCTGGAAATACAGACAAATAACAAACAAATGGCTTGATGATATAGAAAATTAACAATAATTCACATCATGACGACGTTAATGCTGGGTTAAATGTGAGGTGGTCAAAATTCAGGCAAAGACACGGTAAGAGGTCAAAAATCGTCAAAGACTCTCTCTCGCAAACAAGAAGGTTTCATGGGTTGAACTGTTACAGAACCCCCCCTCCTATGAACACCTCCCAGTGTTCTTCTGGGGCATTCCCTGGGTCTTGGGGCTGGACAATTGGGGTGGGCTTGGTGGAAATCTGCAGTAAGGGAGGGGTCAAAGATCTTTCCTCTGTGCTGAAATGTTCCCAATCCACTAGGTATTAGGAGTTGACCCCTCCTTCTCCTAGAGTCAAGTATCTCCTTCACGAGGTATGCAGGGGCCCCTTCAACTTCAATGGGAGGAGGTGGGTTGGAATCTGTGTTATCATTTATGTTGGTGTTGGACAGATTTGAAAAGTGAGATGTGGAATGTGGTGGACATACGGTAGTGGGCAAATGAGTTGAAGACTATAGGTGGTTGAGTTGATTTGTCTTAGGATCAGGAAAGGTCCGATGTATATTAGGCTAGTATTGTGAATGTGGGGTCTCCAGTGGTTGGCAAACCTGTGTTGTTGGATTGCTCTGCTCAGATGGACATAGGTGCTTTCCCAGACCTCTTGACTTCACCAAAACCATTTCTTTACAGCTGGCACATCTGTGGGTTCCCCAACACCATGGAAATAGGGGTAGTTGGTAGCCCACTATGCATTGAAATGGTGTGAGGCCAGTGGAGGAGTGTGTGAGGAAGATTTGGGCGTATTCTGCCCAAGGTAGAAATTTTACCAAAAGGGTGATGCTCTCTGCTTTTGAATATATTCCAGGTTACGGTGGTCAGTCACTAGTGCCCTCAAGCTAGTGTCACCATGCTTCTAAAGCAGCTTTGATCGCCAGTAATTCTTGATTCCCCACATTGTAATTAGCTTTAACACTAGCTAGTTTTCGTAAGAAAAAGGAACATGGGTAGAGCTTACTGGGGTAACCATGTCTCACAGCTTGATGAACTGGAGATTAGGATCAGGTTGGTGAAGAATGGGTGCTGTTGTGAAGCTTCATTTCAGTTGTGCAAAGGGTGCTTGTGCTTAGTTGGTCCAGACGAGTTTCTTGGGTTTTCCCCATAGCAAAGTGGTAAGGGGGTTGGCGATGACACTGTAGTTCTGTATGAGCCATCAGTTGAAGTTGGCAAACCCCAAAAACATTGAAGTTATTTGACAGTGGTCAGAGCATCCCAGTCTGTGACTGTCTGTACCATCTCAACCATGTGGTGACTGACATCCCAGGAAGGAGATCATGGTTTTGTAAAATTCACACTTTTCTGCTTTGGTGTAGAGGTGATTCAGTCGAGTTAGCATGGACCGTACTTGTGCCAAATGGTTTTGGAATATATCAGGATGTCATTGATATAGGCTATAATACAGTGGTTGAGCATGTCTCTGAAGATTTCATTCACAAAAGCTTGAAAGACAGTGGGTGGATTAGTCAGACCATATGGCATCACCAGGTACTTGTAGTGCCCCCTGGTGATGTGGAAAGCTGTCTTACATTCACCTCCTTCCTGGATCCAAATGAGGTTGTAGGGACTGCACAGGTCTAGCATGGTGAAGAACTGAGCCTCCTGGAGCTACTCATGGGCTGTCAGGACCAACGGTAAGGGGTATTGATAGCGAACTGCAGTAGCATTTAGTCCCCGGTAGTCTCCATCTTTCTTTTCCACAAAAAAGAATCCTGCTGCAGCCAGGGAAGTGGAGTGGCAAATCTAGCCTGCATTGAGAGCTTCCTTAATGTAACTTTCCATAACCTGGGTTACAGGGACTGACAGAGGGTATACCTGGCCCTTGGGGGGCATAGTGTTTGGTAGGAGCCATTCATTGAAAATGATCAGTGAGTATACAGTGAGAAGCTGTAATTCTTCAACCAGCCACCAGTGGATTAAGTTTACTGCCAAGCCGGAGTCCACTAGGCCAATCGCTTTCTCTGGTCATAAAGCACATCTTTGTCCAGCTTGGCCGCAGTAGAAGCACAGCTCTCTCATTAGGTGGTGCTGTCACTTCTCAAGGAAATATCCTGGTCTTTCCCAGCTGCATGGGTTCTGGGGTTGTGGCCATTGCCTGGCAAATGCTAGTGGATGTGCACATGAACCTGATTTTTGAACACGAACATGATTCTTTTAAAAACAAATTAACATTGAGTGATGTTCATCTAAACTAACACTTTCAAACAGTATAACTAGAAGATCCTGATGGCTTGGCAGTCTGCCAATGGATAAGCTCAATTCAATTCATTTTTATAGCACATTTTACAATAAAATATCAAAGCAACTTTACAAAAATATGAAAATTCATAAGAAAAATGACAAAGTTTAAAATTTCAATTAATATTTATCCCTAATGAGCAAGCCCAAGGCAAGAGGCAATAGCGGCAGGGAAAAACCCATCCTGGGTAACACCAGAGAGTGGGATAATCCTTTGTAATTTTGTCTTCTGTTTAGTTGGACTGAAAACCTGCATCCACACAAGCACTTTCCAGATAAGACTGGACACCATTGATCTAATGTGTAGCGAAATGCTGACTTTAAGTAATCTGTCACCTGATCAAGTTCTGTGGGGTCAGCTGGCAATCCAGTTAATGATAATCATTCTGGGAGATTAGTGATAGACCTCTCTGAATAAAAATGCATCTAACAAGGTGATGTGGCAATGTGCACATATCATGTCTAAGACACATTTTAAACTAGATGAGATAATGGTCTGAACTTGTGGGAGTGTGACTATATTTTCTATATTTAACCTGAATGTTAAAATGACATCGTGTGTGACCTCCATTATGAGTGGATCTTACTACATTCTGATTAACACCTACTGAATCTAAGATGGACACATCGGCTGATTTCAGAAGATCTTTTGAATGATCAAATGAATATTGTCGAGATAAACAATTAGGTTTAAAATGAATAGTGAACTCTGCAAGTTCACAGAGGAATTCCGAATATGGCCCTGGAGGTCTGTAAATAACAATTAGAGGAATCAAATTGGCAGACATATTTTTTGTGGCTATATATGTTAAGTTAGTAATGTGTTGTTCAAATGTGTTGTTCCCTTTCAAGGGAACCCTGTGCTTGACAGTATGGAAACGCCCCATGCAGAACTGGTGTCTCAAGCGCGTGCGAACACACAAATATCATTGGCTGAAACTGGGTCAGGTGACATAGAAAGGCACGTCCGCAAGTCTATTAAAGGGCATCTACATCACATAATTCCAGCTTCTATGTCTTCAGGAAGCTGCTTGTCTGTATCTGTATAAATTGTCTGTCTTCTCATGGCCCCACTATCTTACAGAGGATGACAAACCTGATCTTTGTGTTGCTTGTTTCAGAGCGGAACACACAAGCTCGGCACTAGAGTCAGCTGGCTGCATGCACAGCAAGAGCATTCTCCCTCCAAAAGCTCTGCTCCCACTTGGCTTTGTTCTCAAGCTTGCTCCATGTGGCTCGGGGCCCATGTCAGCTGAAGTGGTGTGTCAGCTTCAGTCATGGGTTTCACAGGTTGAGTTAGCAGAAGTGGAGCATGAGACAGATGGATCACCTTTCTCTTGCCCTCTCTCTACAGAAATCTCACAACAGTCAACCCGCATGATGATCTGCTGGAGAAGATACGTGAGCTCGGCATGGGCCGAGCATGGGCCAAACTGTCCTGAGCCATCAGAGAAGCAAAGCATACATAAGAACTGAGAATCCATAGCCACTTCCAGGACAGTGGCGACACCTGGTGCATGTGAAAGGGAATACAGGCAATTACTAACAAGACAACTTCACCTGCCTGTGACAGTGATGCCTCTCTTACAGCTGAACGAATTCTATGCTTAGTTTGAGGCACAGAACAATGTGGCAAGGAAGACTATCCCTCCTCCAAATGACCAGGTGCTTTGTCTTACCATGGCTGATATGAGGAAAATTATGCAGAGTTAAACCACAGAAGTCTGCTCGACCAGACAACATTCCAGGCAGTGTGCTCAGGTAATGTGCAGACCAGCTAGTGGATGTGGTCACTGAGATCTTCAACATTTCTCTGAGCAGCGCTGTTGTTCCAACATACTTTAAGACCACTACCATCATCTCCGTGACAAAGAATTCTACAGTGTCATGTTTCAATTATTATTGTCCCATCTCACTCACATCTATTGTCATGAAGTGCTTCAAGAGGTTTGTCATGTGGCGTAATAAAATAACAACCAGTCTCTAAATGTTGACAGAACAAAAAAGATGGTTGTTGAGTTGAGGAGAGCATGGAGTGACCACTCTCCACTGAACATCAACTGATCCTCCTTGGAGATCGTCAAGAGCACTTGTGGATCACAAGACTTGGTGGGGAACCTCACCTGGTAACTCAATACCAGCTCCATTACCAAGAAAGTCCAGCAGCATCTTTACTTTCTAAGAAGGCTGAGAAAAGCCCATCTCCCTCCCCCCTTCCTGACTACATTTTACAGAGGGACCATTGAGAGCATCCTGAGCAGTTGCACCAGTGCCTGGTATGGGAATTGCACTGACTCGGACCACAAGCCCCTGCAGCAAATAGTGAGGACAGTCAAGAGGATCAGAGTCTCTCTTCCCTTTATCATGGACATGTTACACCACACGCTGCATTCACAAAGCCAACATAATTGTGGACGACCCCACACCCCACACCCCCCTACTGTCTGAAAAAAGGTACTTCATTTAATGCTACATACTCGTTTGGTTTAATCAATGATTCCTTTAAATATACTACATTAAAATCTTGATCAGTAATAATTTAATTAACAATAAGATTAAATTCAACTTTATTGTCATTGTGCAAATGTGGGTAGTTGAGTTCTTGCTCGTCTGTTCCCTGGCCCTGTCTCTGTATTTGCATATGGAACCTGATTGGCTCTTGTATTTGATGACATAGTAACACTGATATTTATTTCTTACAAAAAAGCCAAAACCACTTCAAAACCACTGCCATAAGAATTTTCATGCTCTGAAAACTCAAATTCATTCCTGAAAAAGTAAATAAAATGAATCCTAAACCATGTTTAATAGATGCTTGGAAGAGTGTATGTGGGACTAACTGAGCCCAGTTTGAGCAGTGAGACTGAAATTACACTCACCTGCAAGGAATGTGAGGATGAGGAAAAGCAGGAGGTGGTAAGGAACCCTGCAGGACTTCATATCTCAGACACAACACCACCTTCAACACTGCACAGGTGAGAACAGGTGAAAAATTAAGCAGGTACCTATACTCAATAACTTCACTGGGAAAGCATAAGAACAAAGTACACACCCACAGAGACACACACACACCTGTTTCACACAAGCAGAGCAGAAGCAAAAACATGTTCCAATTATTTTAATTACGAGTTTAATTTAAATATAAAATATATCCTACAGTGCATACAAACTGCATGTTAGATGGTTATGCGGTATAGAGGAAGAACTACACAAAATGTTGGTGCTCATAAGCTAAAGCACATGACGGCTGGTTGAGTGAACTCAAAGGCACGCGTTCTCCATGGCATCATTTCGATAAGTTTATTCCATGTCACAACATTTTTTTCTGTTCAGAGCTGCAATCTTTTCCCACCAAGATCTTTATGGACTGCTAAGTAAAGTCTTCTCCAGCACATCAAAAAAAATTCTCAATAGGATTAAGGTCTGGACTCTGTGGTGACCAATCCATGTGTGAAAATGATGTCTCCTGCTCCTTGAACCATGCCACTGTCATCTTGGAGCATGCCTGTGCCATCTGGGAAGAATAAACCCATTGGTGGGAAACCTGCTCATTCAGTCTGTTAAAGAAAGCAGTGAGTTCTTCTCATGTGATTTCACCAAACATTTAAGTGATCTCGGGCCAAGAGTTTTTCCTGACATATCTTCCTGGAAGATGATGGTTCAGCACTTCCAGGTTCCCAGCTGAAACATATTTAATCACTGAAGTATTTATCCTACCTGTTTGCTTAGTTCAATTCAGGTGGTGAACTTTCCTTTATTTGCGGTTCACAGTTCGGTTCGGTTGCGCATTGTGCCTGTGTGAAAGCACAACGGGGGCGCGCGCTGCTTCCGCTCTGCGCATGCATTCCAGGTAAAACAGGCCTGAAACAGGCCTGACAATCTCACACACACACACACACACACACACACACACCGAACACTGCAGCTGTTACATACGTAACCATAACCATTTGCAACTAGCAACTTTATTAAACTTTGGAACCTCATCAACTGATAATTACTACTACTACTACTAATATTAATAATAATAATAATGATGATGATGATGATTATTATTATTATCATTATCATCATCTGTCTTTCATGAGCCTTTATGTTGTTTAGCTGAGACAACAGGCTCATTAAATGAACCATATTTTCTTTAGTAAATACATCACCGTTTGACATTTATTATAAATAAATAAATGAATAAATAAAATACCAAATACTATCCAAAATAACAATCCGGTATTTCTATACACTTTACAGAGATATATCCTGTCGGGTGTGTTTTCTTCCACAGCGGCCATTTTACACAAACTCTTCATGACACGTTTATTAAAAGTGCAGCTCTGTATTAACACATAAACTCATCTCAGCCGTTTGAACGCTGATATTTTGTATAACATCCATCATAAGGTTATGTTTAATATTTGTATCATATCAAACATAATATCTGTAATGAACTCACCGTGTGAAGTTGTTTTCTGCACTGCACTCGTTCGTTAAAGCGCTTGTACTTTCTTCCACTTTCTTTCCAGAAGAGATAAGGAGGGAAGCGGGGGGAAAGACACACATTACGCATGCGCACTCCTACCTGCTGGTGGTCTGTAATCACCTGTATCATTCCTTTACTGGTTTTTTTATCAGACTGGGGGTTTCCCTTTCATTTCTACCGTTTATTCCTGTTAATATTTTATTGAACTTGACACAAACTAAACGAACTACAAATCGAGCAAATACATTTCACCTTGATGCACAGTAATATTTACACCTTTTAAGCATGTTTGTTCATGTGTTATAGGCACCCAGTAACACTCTTGTGTTTAACATTAAAAACTGTAAGAGTTTAATCATACTTTTATTTAGTGTCCTACAAAATGTCACTGAAAATAAGGAGACAACAAATAAACAAAATTTGTACCACTGTACGATTCGAAGATTCAGTACAAACTTACCACTGCTGTTTCAATTCACTGTATTTGTTTTAAATTATTATGACATACTCACATTACCCTTAATTAAATTTTATTCCAATAGTGGTTTTAAAATGCTTTTAATATGTAAAGCAGCTTTACATATAAAATACAGACATTCAGTCATTTATAAAAACGACAGAGTTTAAGCTCAAATGTATCCCTAATGAGCAAGCCTGAGGCAACAGTGGCAAGAAAAACCTCCCTAAGATGATATGTGAGGAAGAAACCTCAGACTCAATAGGGAGCCTCATCCTCACCTGGGTCACAATATTAAAATATCATAGAAAACCATATCCTCAAAATATTATGACGTCATATCGCAGACTGTTTCATACTCTGAATAATCACTGATAATAATAGACTTAAATAATTTTGTATCACGTAACTTCATCGCTAATTACAGTACATGTAGCCCCTCAGTGTAGCTCTGTTTATCTACTGACCTCTTAACAAACTCAGCAGCAGGTCAATTGAAATCAACAGTGCCTCCTACTGGTCAGGAATACTGTTAGAAATGTGTAAATTTGGTACAAGTGCTTAATTTGCACAGATGTGGCATGTGGAATGTAGACAAATGACATTAATCTAGTCATTAATTTCCTGAATGCATGAGGGTTTGTAATATAGCAATTCTTTTTGTATAGCATTATTAACAGTGGACACTGTCTCAAAGTAGCTTTACAGAAATACATAAATTGGCAAAGATTAAAATGAAATTTATATTTATACTTAATAAGCATTGAGGCAACAGTGGTAAGGAAAAACTCCTTGAAATGATATTAGAAAGAATCCCTGAGAGTTTAGTCACACTTTAATATCAATCCAGCCTTAGTCATTTGTACTGAGTTCTATTTATTTAAATAAAATGTTCAAGCCCTAACTCTTTACCTTCTGAGAATTCTGAACAGTTAGGATAATGATTCATTTTAAGAGACTGTCATTTTAAGAATGGATAAATGATCATTAAAAGGATTAAAATGCTTTATACATTTTGTATTTTGAAAACTGAGATGCTTCAGGATATATGCCTTGCTCTAACTGCCCTGGCCAGGACACACTGACATATGCCACTGATATATTATCTACTTATCATTTTGATTGTGTTTGGTATGCCCTCTTCTAGTTTCCCATATTCTCACTTTTCTTTCCTTTACTCTCAGCGTCTCATGCCCTCCTCCATGTGGCCATTTAGTGTTCATACTTTTTGTCCTCTTTGGGGGCATTGGTGACTCAGTGGTAGGCTTCTCACCTATCATGCGGAAGGCCCGGGTTCGATTCCCAGCCACTGGATACCGTGCCGGTCCCAAGCCTGGAAAAATGGGAGGGTTGCGTCAGGAAGGGCATCCGGTGTAAAACATTTGCTAAGTTGTTGTGTAGACCAGTTGGTCTGCTGTGGCGACCCCGAACAGAGAGCAGCCAAAAGCAATTACTACTACTTTTTGTCCTCTTTACCTATTTTACTAGGTGTTCTCTGCACCATGAGAATCTATGCCTACAAAAAAATACATCTGGAAGATGATTCAGTGTCACAGTCACGCACAGAAATCACTAGAATCTGTTGTAAAGTCTTGTCTTTTTACAGTGTTTTCAGTTCTTTTGGTTAATGAATTTTGGTAAACTACTGAAACTTCAATCTTTGGTTTGTTTAACTGTTTTCACATGATACTCTCCCTGATTCTCACTGAGGGTGAGGAGTCTTTACTTCTGCTTTGATTGGCTGCTGGCTTCAAGAGCTTCTTGCAGCCATGTGCTGTCCGGATTTCCACTGCTAAAGCGGCGCTGTCCTTTCAGCACCCGGGGTGTAATCTTGTGAGGAGTGTGTTTAAGCTGTTTGTATGTGTGGTGTCGGCTCCGCCATCACCATATTAATTTCATTCATATCAGCATATTTCAATTCAACTCAGCACTTTTAACAATGGACATTGTCTCAAAGCAGCTTTACAGAAGTATAGAAACATAGAATAAAAATGATAAAGTTTAAAATTAAGTTACTATTTTATCCCTAATGAGAAGGCTGAGGCGACGTTGGTGAGGAAAAACTCCCTGAGATGATATGAGGAAGACATCTTGAGAGGAACCAGGCTCAGAAGGGAATCTCATCATCATTTGGGTGACACTGGACAGTACTCTTGAGGAACTAATCCGTCAGTGTAGTATCTGAGGTCATTATAGACATAACACTAATTTCTTCCTGCTGAAAGATGACTGATGTAAAAGCAGTTCAGTGACTGCATTACAGTCACCAAGTGGTTCTGTCCACAGCAGTCCCCTGGTCACAGACTGCCCACTCAGACCTATCCCCAGCAGCAGTGGGCACCACCAAGCGACGAGACTCCAACCAGGGGTAGAGCGTCTGGGTTAAGTGAAATGTTACAATCTATCTAGAAAATAGTCTAGTTGACATGACTCAGCTTCCAGATAACCTCACCTGGATGACTGAGAATCTTCAGAGACACATCCCAATTAAGAGAAACTGAAAAATAGAGCATATGCTTTCGAGGCCCAGAAATATTATACGAATCACTGTTTCGTCTTTAAGAGTGCTTCCCTTCTGGAAACAGTATCCAGCATTACTTCATTATTTGTCCAAATAATATCACCTCAAATGAAACTCAATTATTTTATGTGTGTAATCCATTCTCCTCTATCTTCTAATATAGTACACTGGGGCAAAAAAGTATTTAGTCAGCCACCAATTCTGCAAGTTCTCCCACTTAAAAAGATGAGAGAGGCCTGTAATTTTCATCATAGGTACACTTCAACTATGAGAGACAGAATGAGAAAAAAAAAATCCAGAAAATCACATTGTCTGATTTTTAAAGAATTTATTTGCAAGTTATGGTGGAAAATAAGTATTTGGTCAATAACAAAAGTTCATCTCAATACTTTGTTATATACCCTTTGTTGGCAATGACAGAGGTCAAACGTTTTCTGTAAGTCGCCACAAGGTTTTTACACACTGTTGCTGGTAGTTTGGCCCATTCCTCCATGCAGATCTCCTCTAGAGCAGTGATGTTTTGGGGCTGTCGCTGGGCAACACGGATTTTCAACTCCCTCCAAAGATTTTCTATGGGGTTGAGATCTGGAGACTGGCTAGGCCACTCCAGGACCTTGAAATGCTTCTTACGAAGCTACTCCTTCGTTGCCCGGGCGGTGTGTTTGGGATCATTGTCATGCTGAAAGACCCAGCCACGTTTCATCTTCAATGACCTTGCTGATGGAAGGAGGTTTTTACTCAAAATCTCACGATACATGGCCCCATTCATTCTTTCCTTTACACGGATCAGTCGTCCCGGTCCCTTTGCAGAAAAACAGCCCCAAAGCATGATGTTTCCACCCCCATGCTTCACAGTAGGTATGGTGTTCTTTGGAGGCAACTCAGCATTCTTTCTCCTCCAAACACGACAAGTTGAGTTTTTAGCAAAAAGTTCTATTTTGGTTTCATCTGACCATATGACATTCTCCCAATCCTCTTCTGGATCATCCAAATGCTCTCTAGCAGACTTCAGACGGGCCCGGACATGTACTGGCTTAAGCAGGGGGACACGTCTGGCACTGCAGGATTTGAGTCCCTGAGCACAAGGTTATCAGATGTATTAAATGTATGTCTGGCTAAAGAGATATGTCTACGTTTGACCTGGGAAACTGTCTGAGGCCAAAAGAATTCATTAGTCTGAATGAGTCTACTCCGTCAGGATTTTGCTATAAGCATGAGCCCCATCTGACTGGTCATGGAGGTGGTGTTGCAACTATCTATAGCAACTCTCTTACCGTTACTCAGAAAACAGGACCCAGGTTTAACTCATTCGAAGTGCTTGTCCTTAATGTTACACTCACAGACATAAATAATAAATCTCTACGATATCTTGCACTGGCCACCGTATATAGACCCCCAGGGCCCTACGCTGATTTTCTTAAAGAGTTTGCACATTTACTCTCAGACCTACTGATTAATTATGACAAGGTGTTGATCGTAGGAGACGTTACCATTCATGTAGACGATTCCAATGATGCCTTAGGACTCGCATTTATGGATTTATTAAATTCTTTTGGGGTTAAAAAAAAACATTACTAGACCAACTCATCGTTTTAACCATACACTTAGATTTAATTATATCACATGGAACAGATGTCACTAATATAGATATTTTACCTCAAAGTGATGATATCACTGACCATCACCTCTTAGTGTACACTCTACCTGTAGAAAATATTAGACATGTCTCTCCTCGTTATCGATTCGGTAGAACTATTATCCTGACCACTAAAGACAAATTCACAAGTAATCTACCGAATCTGTCTCAATTTCTCACCAGACCCTTAAATGCAGATGACTTAGATGAATTAACTAACAGCATAGGCACTATTTTCACCAGCACACTAGATAGTGTTGCCCCATCCCATTAAAAAAGGTCAGAGATAAAACACCTGCACCATGGTATAATAGTCATACTCACGCCCTCAAGAGAGCAACCCGTAACCTCGAGTGAAAGTGAAGAAAAACGAAATTAGAAGTCTTCAAAAGTGCATATAAAGACAGTATGTCCAGCTATAGACAGGCTCTAAAAGCTGCTAGGGCTGAGCATCTGAGCAAACTGATAGAAATAAACCAAAACAATCCCAGATTCTTATTTAGTACAGTGGATAGACTAACAAAACATCAGATATCTGAAGAGAATACTCCATCACAGTTTAGTAGTGAGGACTTTATGAACTTCTTCACCGACAAAATCGATAGTATCAGGAACAAAATAATGGATGTTCAACCTTTGACAGCATCCGGTGATCTAGTCCAGCCTAAAGCTCCACATTTAAAGCTAAAATGCTTTACAGGTATAGGGCAGGAAGAGCTGTATAAACTTATCACCAACTCAATTCAACAACATGTTTGTTAGATCCAATTCCAACTAGATTACTGAAAGAAGTGATACACACAGCTGGAGAGCCTCTCCTCAACATTATTAATTCCTCGTTATATTTAGGTCATATCCCTAAACCTCTCAAGTTAGCAGTTATTAAGCCTCTTCTTAAGAAACCTAAACTAGACCCTAATGATTTATTAAATTACAGACCGATTTCAAATCTTCCCTTTATATCTAAAATATTAGAAAAAGTTGTGTCTACTCAATTATGCTCCTTCTTACAGGAAAACTTTATCCTTGAGGAATTTCAGTCAGGTTTCAGGCCCCATCATAGTACAGAAACTGCACTAGTTAAGATCACAAATGACCTGTTTTTAGCTTCGGACCAAGGCTGCATCTCAATATTAGTCTTACTTGATCTTAGTGCTGCATTCGACACTATAGATCATAACATTCTCGTAGACCGCTTACAAAATCACATAGGTATTCAGGGACAGGCATTAATATGGTTTAGATCCTACCTGTCTGATCGATACCATTTTGTAGATTTAAATGGAGAAATGTCCAGTGTAATGCCAGTGAAATATGGGGTCCCACAAGGTTCAGTTTTAGGACCTCTGCTTTTCTCAATATACATGCTTCCCTTAGGCAACATCATTAGAAGGCATGGGATTAGTTTCCATTGTTACGCTGACGATACACAGTTATATATCTCATCAAAACCAGATGAAATATCTAAACTGTCTAGATTAACAGAGTGCGTTAAAGATATTAAAGATTGGATGGCTGATAATTTTCTATTACTAAATCCTGATAAGACGGAGATATTACTGATTGGTCCAAAAACCAGTACACAGAAGCTCTCACAATTCAACCTGTACTTAGAAGGATGTTCTATTACTACTAGCTCTACAGTGAAAGACCTGGGCGTAATTTGTCCTTTGAAAAACATATTTCCGATATTACAAAAATAGCCTTCTTCCACCTCAGAAATATCGCCAAGCTTAGGAGCATTTTATCTGTATCTGATGCTGAAAAGCTAGTTCACGCATTCATGACCTCCAGACTGGACTATTGTAATGCATTATTAGGTGTTTGTCCTGCATCTTCAATAAACAAGCTACAGTTAGTCCAGAATGCAGCCAGAGTCCTTACCAGGTCAAGAAAGTATGATCATATAACCCCAATATTATCATCCCTGCACTGGCTACCTGTTAAATTTAGAATTGATTATAAACTAGCATTACTTACATACAAGACTCTAACTGGTTTAGCTCCCACGTATCTAGCCAGTCTTCTAACACATTACAATCCATCACGCTCCTTAAGATCTCGAAACTCCGGACTTCTGGTAGTTCCCAGAATATTAAAGTCTACAAAAGGGGGTAGAGCTTTTTGGTATTTAGCTCCTAAACTTTGGAACAGTCTTCCTGACAGTGTTCGGGGCTCAGACACAGTCTCCCAGTTCAAACGTAGACTAAAGACATATCTCTTTAGCCAGGCATACACCTAATACATCCCATAACTTTGTGCTCCAATACATCCGATTAAATGCACATCATCATCTAGTGCCTGCTAATATTATGGATAGCAGCTACGCTAATCCCTTTCCATTTGTTTCCCTTCTTCTACCCATCCCCGAGTCACACAGAGATTGTGCCAGCTCCGGTGGCATCCAGAGATGGATCAGCTCCAGCTGGGTTCTGCTTTGTGAGGACTGGAGTAATCAAAGCAGCATTGCCAACACTATGTGGACATTTTACACATAACATCCTGCACATGCTGTATCTGCATCTCACAACTAATGCAGAAAGGACATTGTTCATATCGCACTCTCCGTGTGTCACCCAGATGAGGATGGCTTCCCTTTTGAGTCTGGTTCCTCTCAAGGTTTCTTCCTAATACCATCTAAGGGAGTTCTTCCTTGCCACAGTCGCCTGAGTCACCTCAGGCTCGCTCACTAGGGAAAATTATGTCTAACATCTAGGACTGTTTGTTTGTATGTTTATTGTTTCTTATGTTCTGTTAAGCTGCTTTGAGACAATGCTCTTTGTTAAAAGCTCTATACAAATAAAATTGAATTGAATTAAGACTCAGTAATTCAGTTCAATTTTATAGCATTTTAACGGACATTGTTGCAAAGCAGCATTTCAGGAATGCAAAAATTCAGAATAAAAATTATAAAGCATAAGATTTAAGCTAATATTAATATAATATTAAATGAGCAAGCCAGAAGCAAAGGTGGCAAGAAAACCCCCATGAGATGATATGAGAAAGAAATCTTGAGATGAACTTTATCCTCATCTATGTGACAGCAGACAGTACCATTGTCAATAATTTCTATTCTAGTCATACAGCATACAAACATCCCAGTACACCAAATACTCTATGCCCATGAACCTTCCAGATCTGCTCCTTTACCTAAGAAAAATTATACATTGAAAGCTTGACTAAACTTAAATTAAAGGTTAGATTAAAGGCTTGTGTCTTCTGCTGTAACCTTTGCTACTTGAGGTACCAACAAATAACCTGCACCTTTTGATCAAAGTAGGCGTGGCAGATCATAAATAACCAAAAGATCGCTCAGGTACTGTGGCGTGAGACCATTTAGTGCTTTATAGGTCAGTAATAGTGTTTTATAATCAATGTGGAGTTTGACTGGGGGTCAGTGTAGTGTGGCTAAGATAGGAGTGATGTGTTCATATCTTCTGGTTCTAGTTAGGACTCTAGCTGCTGTGTTCTGGACTAACTGGAGCTTGTTCATGCTCCTACTGGAACATCCAGACAGTAAGGCATTACAATAATCCAACTTAGAGCCAACAAAAGAATGAACTAGTTTTTCTGCATCAAGAAGTGACATTTCTCATCTTAGCAATATTTCTAAGATGAAAGAAGGCTACCCTTGTGTTATGGCCTAAATTATAGTCTAGGGTAGACTGCAACAGAAATAAATGGTTGGTGGTGAGAGAATGTGAGACGGCAGAGAAAACACCATAACCCAGACAGAAAAGGCTACAATAACCCAAACAACCAAACCTAGCCTAAAGAGAAGCTTTTATTTACATAAATATTAACTTCAGGAGAGGGTAAGGCCAAAATAAACATAAGGAAGCTAACTTTTTACAATTCAGCTAACTAAACTCGAAATAAAAGCAACCAAAAAACAACAAATTAAACTAACTCCCTAAACTAACAACCAGGAAAAAAAAGTAATGCAATACATAAAATGGTACCCACCTCCCTATTTAACCCAAACAACAAAAAAAGTCATAGATTAAAACTCAATATTTATAATGGACAACTGAAATAAGCACACACTTCTATTCAAATAGCCTCAATCAAAGATGTAATCAGTGAGACAAAGGGCAGGAACACTAACTGAACAGTCTCAACACAGTTGAGGGGAAAAAATACACCAAATCACCAAACTGGGGTTTCTAAAGACAAGTCCTCAGCCGCCACACACCATCTAGCCACCACCAATTCCTGGTCTGAGGGTAGCTGCAGTTTAAATACTCTCTCCTCTCCCATCAACCAATCACAGCAGAGCTCTAATTATCCACATTAGATTAGATTCATCTTTATTGTCATTACACATGTACAAGTACAAGGCAACGAAATGCACATCGGGTGGGGACACTGGTTCTGTGGGGAGAAAGAGACAGGGAAAGAAAACATCCTGCACAACAGAATCTTACGGCTCTGGACGTAAAACACTAGTGATATTATCTACATGAGCTTCAAACGAAAGACAAGCATCAATAATCACACCAAGATCTTTTACTGCTGGACGAGATGAAACAGAAAGACCATCCACAGTTCCTCTGTAATCAGAAAGCTTACTTCTAGCTGCATGTGGTCCTAGTACAAGCACCTCTGTCTGTCAGAGTTAAGCAGGAGGAAGTTAGTGACCGTCCACTGTCTAATGTCCTTTACACATTCTTCAATCTTAATAATCTGGTGTCTCTCATCTGACTTAGCTGAAACATACAGCTGTGTGTCATCCGCATAACAGTGGAAGCTAATACCATGTTTACAAACAATTGCACCAAGGAGTAGCATATATAAGGAGAAAAGCAGCGGGCCTAAGACAGAACCTTGTGGAACACCGAACATAACCTTGGTATGCATAGAGAAGATCTATGAACTGATAACGATCAGTTAAATAAGACCTTAACCAGTAACCGGACATTTACCACTTTAACCAGTGCTGTCTCTGTGCTATGATGAGGCCTAAATCCTGAATAATACATTTCATGAATGTTATTCCTTAAGGTACTAAAAAGAATTAGCTACATAGCCAAAACTAAGAGTACAGTGCTAAGAGAGGAGTTGAATATTTATTACCTATTTGAAGAAATATGTAACAGATTTGGTAGCTAAAGGTGATAATTTTGAGGACATTAGTGATCAAATGTAAAACTAACCATCGGTATGTTCATCATCTAGTATTTTGTTTTGTTTTTTTCAGTGTGGTACATTATCTGCATGCCACAAAAGAATGATATTTTTTCCACCATTGTGATTGCTTTTTGATCTGATGTGAAAACCTCTTCATGTACCTGTTGTTACCTGTGCAGTGCTGATGGGATTGTTGTGTTCTCAGACAGGAGATCCTGCAGCAGTGTCCAGTTTTTACTCATCCTCACATTCAGCACTGGTGAGTGATTTCACTTACCGCTCAGACTGGGCTCTAGCTCTTACAAAGCAGTTTAATTAAGCACAATATGAAGATTTTCTGAACTGAACATTTTGAAAGTGTGCAGCTCTGTTGATGACATCACTACTAAAATAAAATTATAATCCATGGTCATGACCTAATAAACACATGCTCATGAAGTACAACGTTTTAATAAGGTATTATTTTTGCTTTGTGCTTCTACACTGGAGGGTTTATCAGAAAACACCACAACATCAGGACACCTTTGGTCTCTTTTAGTAATTTTGTAGATACTAGAAAAGTTTACACACACAATTTTTTTATTAACAACTATATTCTTTTATACTAATCCATACCTGGAAGTCGGTAAATATTTGAGCATTCAAACCACCTGCACACAACTGTTAATTATTCCAGATCTTGATTTGATTCTTCCTTTATTTTTATCAGACCTGCTCTTTTGGTATATACTATATTTCTAAAAGTTTTGGGACACCCCTCCAGATCATTGAGGTCAGGCGTTTGTTTTTCAGGGGTTGGGCTCGGCCCCTTAGTTCCAGTGAAAGGAACTCTTAATGCTTCAGCATACCAAGACATTTTGGACAATTTCATGCTCCCAACTTTGTGTGAACAGTTTGGGGATGACCCCTTCCTGTTCCAACATGACTGCACACCAGTGACCAAAGCAAGGTCCATAAAGACATGGATGAGTGAGTTTGGTGTGGAGGAACTTGACTGGCCTGCACAGAGTCCTGACCTCAACCCCATAGTTCACTGGAACCAAGGGGCTGAGCCTAACCCCTGAAAAACAAACACACTGAATTCAATGATTTGGAGGGATGTCCCAAAACTTTTGGCAATATAGTGTATTTTAGATGAAAATACATAGCAGCATACGGCAATGTCAAAAGGCAGGACTTTTAACAGATGAAATACTTTATTTTCAGCCCCTTTCTCTTGACGTGTGCAATGTATTTTTTTTTGTATGCTTTGGAATTGAACCAAACAGACAATGCTAAAGACCTACAAGCATTGGAGAAATGATATTTTGTTAAAACTGTGTGACTTTTAATCTAATGTCTTCTGTAAGAGGTATTGTGAGCAGAAAGTGAAACACAAACACTTCTGAGTGTGAAGTGGCCTAAACAGTTAGATCAATACTAAAAAAATAGCAAAATAAACAAACGAGTCATGAGACTGAGATTAATTTCATTTTCATCTCGAGGTCATTTTGTGCAGCTCAAAAATCACAAACTGAAGTTTTGTCTTTAAAGGAAGTGGAAAGACAGAAACATTAACTTGTACAGAGTGATTATCAAAAGGTGTAATTTCTGTACAAATCTGTACAAACCAGGCGTAGCGATGCAATGTCGAGAGAGACACCTGTCTCACTCTGTCTTCTCTGTCCGGTCGCTCACCTGCGGAGTGTTTCACATAGAAAATATAAATATATCTCAGCGGTAAAAAAATAATCAGGCAAATTCCAGTACAAATAGAATTGACATGTTCTGTGTAAAACCCAACTACGCTAACGAGGATCTCGTCCACGGAAACTTTGGATTGTGACAAAATCCTACAATCAGGATCTGTAAAATAAACTCCATCCCAGTCTTATCTGGATTTGGTATGGCCTTTGGTTTCTGCTCCACCAGCAGTTCTGTGTTCTTAACACCCCAGGAAAGTCCATTTCAGCATAGACGAAAGAGTTTACATCTGTCCTGCATCACAAGTGTTCTATAATCTCAGAAGAGTCCATTATGGCATAGATGGGGGGAGGATCCGAGTCTGTCCTGCTTCAGCAAATCAACCTCGTAAAGTCGATTTCAGCACAGACAAATGGGTCTATCCCTGTCCTGCTTCAGCAGTTCAGTTGTATAACCTTGGAAAAGTCCATTTCAATTTGGACAGGGGGTCTGGATGTGCCCTGTATCAGCAGTTCAATTCTCTTTAACCTCAGAAGAGTCCATTTCAGCATGGATGGGTGGGTCTGATTCTGTCCTGCATTTTTTAGAAGGCCGTTCTGCACTTTGGATGTCTTGTTGACGCTTTACTGATCCGTTCCGTTCACAGCCATTGGAATCGCGGCTTGGGTCGGTTCCGTCTGTCTGCAGGTTCTCATGTTTTGCATCCACGTTGGCAGTGTCTGCGTTTGGGACAGAGCTGTGTACACTTAGACCTGCAACAGAGAGTAATTCTAGCATTAATGCACTGTAATATTAACATGTTAAAATAAACGTTATAATGTGTTCATGCTCACCGTTATGGGCAGAGCCCTCCTCTCGCTCCAATTGGCTGATGGTGGTAGGGGGTGTGGCTGCTCGACTCGATGCTGCACTCTCTGTCTCATCTAATAGCCGATCCATATAATCCCTAAAAAATGTCCATCAGTGCATGTCTGCTTATAATCATTTGCTATCATCAAATACTGCTTTATAGCATGGCTGTGGAATACTCGCTTCTGATTAGTGTGAACCAAATTCTACTTTTTTTAATCACTACAACTATTAACGACTAGATAACCAATTTCTCCTAAAGTAATGAAAATCTGAACATGGTTTTTAGAAAAAAACAACAACAAATCATATAAATAAATAAATCCCACTGATGCATTTACTGATGCATAGACAATTGTGATTGATCAGTGAGAGCTGCATCTTTAGTTTAATAAACGATCTGAAATAAACAAGCCTGGACAGTACTCGGAGGTCTACATTTGTAGGAAACACGTACGTCACTCCTGGATGGAGGTTGTACTTCCTCTTGCCGAGTCGCGTTTGCTGAGCAAAGAAGTCATATCGCTCAGATTTCTTCCACATGTAATAGAATGCGACACACTCTCCCACTGACCGCGTCCTGACCTGAAACACGTTACTGCATCGTCATCAGCGTCACCACAAGCTGCATCGACAAAATTACATAACACACCATCTTACCTTGTTAGCTTGGATGAGGTGAAAATCTTTCCCATAAGCCTTTAGACCCTGTTCAAAATGTCTACATTCCTCCTCCGTCCACACAGACAACTCTTCTGCAGGGGAGAAACGTACAGCCTTAACAGTGATAACGTAGGCTAGGTCGTGTTAGCTAAACATTCATTTTAAACAAGTGTTCATTGTATAGTTTTCTGGATGCTCTCACCTCGGGCTGCTTTCACGTTAAACCTCAGTCTTCTCAGAGCTTCTTCTGTGTCAAAGTCACACTTTACAAGTTCATACAGTGCCTAGACACACACACATTTCCATATGTATTAATGACATAAGTATCAAAGAGAAGATTCCTTGTTTGTTATTAAGATTCGGTGACTACCTGTTCATTATCTTTGATGTGTGAGCCCTCAGGTATGGCGTCGACCCCGCTCTCCTCCCCGGTGCGTTTACACGCCTCTGTTAGAAACTCCACTACCGTGTGCTCGGGAAGGAACTCTGGGTTCCAAAGCAGCTGATCGTCATTCTCGTACACTGAACACCGTCAGGAGAAAGTTATAAAACATGCGGTGAACCGTGCTAGCATCTCTGTGTCAAGGTGATGTGTATGAGAAGTATACCTCGCTCATTCTCTTTATATTTACAGAGTCCTGCTGGAGTTTCAGCCTGATACATGGACCCCACCATGATCTCCTGTTACACACACACAGATATTTAGTATAATCAGCCATCACTCACAACACACTACATAGCAGAAAGAAACATAAAACAGAGGGGGCGTTTACTTTTTTCCAGTCCTCTGAGGGAACATAGTCCTCATCCTCCTCAGACTCCTCATCCACTTCGTTATCTGAGAAAAGGCAGGGTTTAAATTAACACCACCCAAATATCATCTCTCTCATCTGGCTGTGTCCCATTTCTGAATACAGTCATGACAAAATAATGTAGTGTATATATCAGCAGTAATGTAGCGTATATATCAGCAGTAATGTAGTGTATATATCAGCAGTAATGTAGCGTTCATATCAGCAGTAATGTAGTGTATATATCAGTACTAATGTAGTGTATATATCAGTAGTAATGTAGTGTATATATCAGCAGTAATGTAGCGTATATATCAGCAGTAATGTAGTGTATATATCAGCAGTAATGTAGCGTTCATATCAGCAGTAATGTAGTGTATATATCAGTAGTAATGTAGTGTATATATCAGTAGTAATGTAGTGTATATATCAGTAGTAATGTAGTGTATATATCAGCAGTAATGTAGTGTATATATCAGTAGTAATGTAGTGTATATATCAGTAGTAATGTAGTGTATATATCAGTAGTAATGTAGTGTATATATCAGTACTAATGTAGTGTATATATCAGTAGTAATGTAGTGTATATATCAGCAGTAATGTAGTGTATATATCAGTAGTAATGTAGTGTATATATCAGTAGTAATGTAGTGTATATATCAGTACTAATGTAGTGTATATATCAGTAGTAATGTAGTGTATATATCAGCAGTAATGTAGTGTATATATCAGCAGTAATGTAGTGTATATATCAGTAGTAATGTAGTGTATATATCAGCAGTAATGTAGTGTATATATCAGTAGTAATGTAGTGTATATATCAGTAGTAATGTAGTGTATATATCAGTACTAATGTAGTGTATATATCAGTAGTAATGTAGTGTATATATCAGTAGTAATGTAGTGTATATATCAGTACTAATGTAGTGTATATATCAGTAGTAATGTAGTGTATATATCAGCAGTAATGTAGTGTATATATCAGCAGTAATGTAGTGTATATATCAGTAGTAATGTAGTGTATATATCAGTACTAATGTAGTGTATATATCAGTAGTAATGTAGTGTATATATCAGTAGTAATGTAGTGTATATATCAGTAGTAATGTAGTGTATATATCAGTAGTAATGTAGTGTATATATCAGTACTAATGTAGTGTATATATCAGTAGTAATGTAGTGTATATATCAGTAGTAATGTAGTGTATATATCAGCAGTAATGTAGTGTATATATCAGTAGTAATGTAGTGTATATATCAGTAGTAATGTAGTGTATATATCAGTAGTAATGTAGTGTATATATCAGTAGTAATGTAGTGTATATATCAGTAGTAATGTAGTGTATATATCAGTAGTAATGTAGTGTATATATCAGTACTAATGTAGTGTATATATCAGTAGTAATGTAGTGTATATATCAGTACTAATGTAGTGTATATATCAGTAGTAATGTAGTGTATATATCAGTAGTAATGTAGTGTATATATCAGTAGTAATGTAGTGTATATATCAGCAGTAATGTAGTGTATATATCAGCAGTAATGTAGTGTATATATCAGTAGTAATGTAGTGTATATATCAGTACTAATGTAGTGTATATATCAGTAGTAATGTAGTGTATATATCAGTAGTAATGTAGTGTATATATCAGTAGTAATGTAGTGTATATATCAGTAGTAATGTAGTGTATATATCAGTACTAATGTAGTGTATATATCAGTAGTAATGTAGTGTATATATCAGTAGTAATGTAGTGTATATATCAGTAGTAATGTAGTGTATATATCAGCAGTAATGTAGTGTATATATCAGTAGTAATGTAGTGTATATATCAGTACTAATGTAGTGTATATATCAGCAGTAATGTAGTGTATATATCAGCAGTAATGTAGTGTATATATCAGTAGTAATGTAGTGTATATATCAGTACTAATGTAGTGTATATATCAGTAGTAATGTAGTGTATATATCAGTAGTAATGTAGTGTATATATCAGTAGTAATGTAGTGTATATATCAGCAGTAATGTAGTGTATATATCAGCAGTAATGTAGTGTATATATCAGTACTAATGTAGTGTATATATCAGTACTAATGTAGTGTATATATCAGTACTAATGTAGTGTATATATCAGTACTAATGTAGTGTATATATCAGCAGTAATGTAGCGTATATATCAGCAGTAATGTAGTGTATATATCAGTACTAATGTAGTGTATATCAGCAGTAATGTAGCGTATATATCAGCAGTAATGTAGTGTATATATCAGTACTAATGTAGTGTATATATCAGCAGTAATGTAGCGTATATATCAGTACTAATGTAGTGTATATATCAGCAGTAATGTAGCGTATATATCAGCAGTAATGTAGTGTATATATCAGTACTAATGTAGTGTATATATCAGCAGTAATGTAGCGTATATATCAGCAGTAATGTAGTGTATATATCAGTACTAATGTAGTGTATATATCAGCAGTAATGTAGCATATATATCAGCAGTAATGTAGTGTATATATCAGTACTAATGTAGTGTATATATCAGTACTAATGTAGTGTATATATCAGTACTAATGTAGTGTATATATCAGTACTAATGTAGTGTATATATCAGCAGTAATGTAGCGTATATATCAGCAGTAATGTAGCGTATATATCAGTAGTAATGTAGTGTATATATCAGTACTAATGTAGTGTATATATCACCAGTAATGTAGTGTATATATCAGCAGTAATGTAGTGTATATATCAGTACTAATGTAGTGTATATATCAGCAGTAATGTAGTGTATATATCAGTACTAATGTAGTGTATATATCAGCAGTAATGTAGTGTATATATCAGCAGTAATGTAGTGTATATATCAGCAGTAATGTAGTGTATATATCAGCAGTAATGTAGTGTATATATCAGTAGTAATGTAGTGTATATATCAATAGTAATGTAGTGTATATATCAGCAGTAATGTAGTGTATATATCAGCAGTAATGTAGTGTATATATCAGCAGTAATATAGTGTGTATATCAGTACTAATGTAGTGTATATATCAGCAGTAATGTAGTGTATATATCAGCAGTAATGTAGTGTATATATCAATAGTAACGTAGTGTTCATATCAGCAGTAATATCCGTAGCTAGATATCCGTAGCGCCACAGAGTCACTGACTGTCTTCAAACGGCAAGTGAAGACCTACCTCTTATTTTTCCTATTTTTATGTATAATGTTGTATGTACAAAAAACATACCCAAATCAGTTTTTAGGCTAATGCTATCCTAAGTCTGTGTCCTATTGAACCAGCGTTAGTGTATTAATTGATAGACTGTAAAGCTCTTTTGTATGTCACTCTGGATAAGAGTGTATGCCAAATGCCAGTAAATGTAAATACAGGGCCATTTCCCTCCCCCACTTGGGTCAGTCTGATCACCTCTCTTTGTTCATGCTACCCAAATACACACCACACACCAAACATGTGAAACCATCAGTGAAGACGGTGAAGGTATGGTCAGAGAGGGGCATTTCCTCACTACAGCTACAAGACACTGACTGGAGCATGTTTGCCTCACAGGCCACCTCAGGCACACAGACAGACCTCAACATCTATATATCATCTGTACTGGACCATATCAAGACGTGTATTGACAACATGACCACCGTCAAACATGTGAAACACTTTCCTAATCAGTTGCCATGGATAAAATCTGAGGTCCGCCTCTTGCTGAAAGCAAGAGATGCTGCTTTTAAATCCGGCGATGCAGAGGACTACAGCAGAGCCAGGGCCAACCTGAAAAGGATTGCACAGCAACTCCGACCCCAGGCGCATGTTGAAAGGCATCCAGACCATCACTGACCACAAACCTACAATACAGTCTCTACCAACCAGCAATGCCTTCCTCGCAGATGAGCTCAACCACTTCTTTGCTTGCTTCGACAAATGTGTCATACACCACACCAGAAATGCTGACTCCTCCACAGTTGTTCATCCAATATCACTCTCCACAACAGAGGTACACTCAGCACTGAGCAGAGTAGATCCACATAAGTCAGCTGGTCCTGATGGCACACCCGGACGTGTGCTCAGGACTTGTGCTGACCAACTGGTGCAAGTCTTCACTGACATTTTCAACCTGTCAATGGCCCAGGCCACTGTTTCCACATGTCTGAAGACTACAACCATTATACCAGTGCCCAAGCATTCTTCAGTAAAGTGCCTGAATGATTTCTGCCCTGTTGCACTCACCCCCATTGTTATGAAGTGCTTTGAGAAGCTGGTTCTAAGTCTAAGTCTAACCTCGTAGCCAGTCTTCCACTTACACTGGACCCACACCAGTTTGCCTACCGTTCAAATAAATCAACTTTAGGCAACAATAGGTCATTTCCACGGCAATTCATCTAGCTCTCACCCACCTGGACAATAACAATACATACATTTGGATGTTGTTCATTGACTTCAGCTCTGCTTTTAATACAGTTGTCCCTAGTAAACTGATCGCTAAGCTCAGTGACCTGGGTATCTGCACATCCATATGCAGTTGGATTATGGACTTTTTAATAAACAGACCTCAGTCTGTAAGGTTGGGTACTCACATATCCTCATCCTGAACACCAGTGTCCCACAAGGCTGTGTGCTGAGCCCACTGCTCTACTCCCCTGTTCACCCATGACTGTGTTCCGTGGCATAACTCCAACATCTTCAACAAATATGCAGATGATACCACAGTTGTTGGTTGAATCATCTTGACGAGCTCCATCACAGCGTGGTATGGCCGCTCCACAGTGTGTGAAAAATGTGGTGAAAACCGGCCAAAAGATCATCGGTACCCAACTACCTGCCAATAAGGCTCTCTACCACAGCAGATGTCTGCGCAGAGCACACAAAATTATCAAAGACTCCTCCCACCCTAGTCACAAACTGTTCAACCTCCTTCCATCCAGGCCAACATACATGGCCATCCACACCAGAACCAGCAGGTTCAGGGCCAGTTTTTTCCCCACAACCATAAATCTACTGAACTCTACACTACACCGCTAGGACACTCATGTCTCACTACACTTCACCACCTTGCAGCTCTGCTCCACCCTGTACATTCTGCTATATTTCATAGATTACACCTAGTTTATCTATTTATACACTGTATATTATCTCTGTTCTGTTGTACATACAACGTACATAATGCACATACCTCTCTTTGCACATACTGACATTATTTATTGATGTACATATTGACATTTATCTGCACTTGTTCATATGCAGTTTCCACTATTTGCACTGTATTATATTGGACAGGCGGGCCGTATTGTGGTGTTCAGGTGTGTATTAGTGTAGTGTATTAGTTTTATCTCAATCTTCTTTTTTTTAATTTTTGTTTTACATGTTTATTTTTTTTATTTTATTCTCTTGTTGTTCGGCTTTTTATTTGTGTTATAAAGCACTTCGGTCAACCTGAAGTTGTTAATAAGTGCTACATAAATAAATCTATGATGATTAATTGATTGAGGTTACAGTATTACAAGTGAGTATTAGTCTATTATACAGATGAATATTATTGTAGCGTACAGGGGGATAATACTGTCATTTACAGGTGTATATTAGTGGAGCTTACAGGTCAGCATTAGTGTAATGTGTACATTAGTGCAGTGTACAGGTGAGCATCCGTGTAATGTATCTGCACTTGTTCATATGCACAATTTCCACTATTTGCACTGTATTATAGTGTCCAGGTGTGCATTAGTGCAGTGTCCAGGTGTGCATTAGTGCAGTGTCCAGGTGTGCATTAGTGTAGTGTCCAAGTGTGCATTAGTGTAGTGTCCAGGTGTGCATTAGTGTAGTGTCCAGGTGTGCATTAATGTAGTGTCCAGGTGTGCATTAATGTAGTGTCCAAGTGTGCATTAGTGTAGTGTCCAGGTGTGCATTAGTGTAGTGTCCAGGTGTGCATTAATGTAGTGTCCAGGTGTGCATTAATGTAGTGTCCAGGTGTGCATTAGTGTAGTGTCCAGGTGTGCATTAGTGCAGTGTCCAGGTGTGCATTAGTGCAGTGTCCAGGTGTGCATTAGTGCAGTGTCCAGGTGTGCATTAGTGCAGTGTCCAGGTGTGCATTAGTGTAGTGTCCAGGTGTGCATTAGTGTAGTGTCCAGGTGTGCATTAGTGTAGTGTCCAGGTGTGCATTAGTGTAGTGTCCAGGTGTGCATTAGTGTAGTGTCCAGGTGTGCATTAGTGTAGTGTCCAGGTGTGCATTAGTGTAGTGTCCAGGTGTGCATTAATGTAGTGTCCAGGTGTGCATTAATGTAGTGTCCAAGTGTGCATTAGTGTAGTGCCCAGGTGTGCATTAGTGTAGTGTCCAGGTGTGCATTAGTGTAGTGTCCAGGTGTGCATTAGTGTAGTGTCCAGGTGTGCATTAGTGTAGTGTCCAAGTGTGCATTAGTGTAGTGTCCAGGTGTGCATTAATGTAGTGTCCAAGTGTGCATTAGTGTAGTGTCCAGGTGTGCATTAGTGTAGTGTCCAGGTGTGCATTAATGTAGTGTCCAAGTGTGCATTAGTGTAGTGTCCAGGTGTGCATTAATGTAGTGTCCAGGTGTGCATTAGTGTAGTGTCCAGGTGTGCATTAGTGTAGTGTCCAGGTGTGCATTAGTGTAGTGTCCAGGTGTGCATTAATGTAGTGTCCAAGTGTGCATTAGTGTAGTGTCCAGGTGTGCATTAGTGTAGTGTCCAGGTGTGCATTAGTGTAGTGTCCAGGTGTGCATTAATGTAGTGTCCAGGTGTGCATTAGTGTAGTGTCCAGGTGTGCATTAATGTAGTGTCCAGGTGTGCATTAGTGCAGTGTCCAGGTGTGCATTAATGTAGTGTCCAGGTGTGCATTAGTGCAGTGTCCAGGTGTGCATTAATGTAGTGTCCAGGTGTGCATTAGTGCAGTGTCCAGGTGTGCATTAGTGCAGTGTCCAGGTGTGCATTAGTGTAGTGTCCAGGTGTGCATTAATGTAGTGTCCAGGTGTGCATTAGTGTAGTGTCCAGGTGTGCATTAGTGTAGTGTCCAGGTGTGCATTAATGTAGTGTCCAGGTGTGCATTAGTGTAGTGTCCAGGTGTGCATTAGTGCAGTGTCCAGGTGTGCATTAGTGTAGTGTCCAGGTGTGCATTAATGTAGTGTCCAGGTGTGCATTAGTGTAGTGTAGAGGATAAGAACAGTACTGACTGTTGAAATATCTGCAGTTTTGAGAGCGGATGAGTTCTTTAGCAGAGAGAGAACGACCTTCACCACCACTCTGACTGTCCACACCCTGAGACACACTCTTCACACACTCATCCTGGACAGCATTCACACACACACACACACACACACACACACACACACACACACACAAACACAGATAACTGATAAGACATTTGAATAATAACATTGGAATATAACACTATATATTCTTATGTACAACAGACACAATCAGAATTATAAAATAAATAGAACTAAACATAGTGTACAAAAAATATATACACATAAATGTAAACCAAATAATACATAAGAACCCAGACAATATAAATAAAATTGTTTTAGAAAATAAATTAGTTGTAATGCTGAGCAGTATTGTAGTATACAGGTGAGCAGTATTGTATATACAGGTGAGCAGTATTGTAGTATACAGGTGAGCAGTATTGTATATACAGGTGAGCAGTATTGTAGTATACAGGTGAGCAGTATTGTAGTATACAGGTGAGCAGTATTGTAGTATACAGGTGAGCAGTATTGTAGTATACAGGTGAGCAGTATTGTATATACAGGTGAGCAGTATTGTAGTATACAGGTGAGCAGTATTGTAGTATACAGGTGAGCAGTATTGTATATACAGGTGAGCAGTATTGTAGTATACAGGTGAGCAGTATTGTATATACAGGTGAGCAGTATTGTAGTATACAGGTGAGCAGTATTGTAGTATACAGGTGAGCAGTATTGTAGTATACAGGTGAGCAGTATTGTAGTATACAGGTGAGCAGTATTGTAGTGTAGTGTATTGTAGTGTACAGTATTACAGATGAGTATTAATGTAGTATACAGGTGTGCAAGTAAATATTAGTGCTGTGTACAGATGTAAAAAAAACAAAAAACAAACCTAAATAATATAAAATTATTATTATAGAAAATAAATGAGTTAATAAAGCATACAATAATAATCTAATGTGTGTGTATTCGTACTGAAACATAATTGATACGTTTAACAGAAATACACTTATAAGAAAAACTCCATGTAAAGTCTGGAGTAGCTCACCTTGTTCCTTTTGAGCTCTCCAGTACTCCTGCTGCTCTCATCGTTATCCACCTCCTCAACTTCATCATCTTCATCTTCCTCCTCCACATCCTCTTCCTCCTCCTCTTCCTCCTCCTCCTCCTCTGGAGATCCGGAGGCCTCGTACCCGTACAGACTGCGCAGCTCCTGGATCGGCATCTCACTCTCCTGCTCTCAAAAAAACGCAAACACCGTTCACTATACATACTTCTGTGTGTACAGTGTGTGTGTGTTCAGTGCGCGTTACCCGCGTGAGCTCCTCTATCTCCGTAGTGAAGGTAGTGTCTCTGGTCAGCTCCTCGTCCTCTCCTGTACACTCGTCCTCAAACTCATTAACCCTTTCTACTGATGGGTCCAAATCCACACTGTCTGATCCCACAGACACCCCTGTACACACACACACACACACACACACACACAGGTTTATGTTAATGTGTTTGTTCTAATGCATTAGCAGCTAATTCACATCCTCCATGTAAACGTATTTTTAAAACAATGTTGATGTGAAGTTTTCTGTAATGGGAAATGCATGTGTGATATGTGGAAGGAGTCTCCAGTATCAGTGCTGTGTGACTGTGGAATGAAACACTTACTGTAACACACACACAGTGTTTATTACTTTCCTCTGTTTTTCCATTATAATGTACAATTCAGATTAAAAACGTACCTGGGCTTGAATTACCCAAGGAGGACTGTAACAGAACAGAAACACAGTGAACATTAAAATCACAGGAACTGTCTTTTTATGACATAACAGGGCAAAAACATTTAAGAACTTTAGTTTTATGTGTTAAATGTAATAGCATATGAATATAATGGAATAATTCTAGGCAGAAAGTGCAAAAATTAAAATACAGAAAATTTACAGATTTCACAATTTCTGATTTAATGGACACACTATGCTTTCGGCTGCTCCCTGTTCGGGGTCGCCACAGCGGACCGACGGACCAAGCGGACGCAACCCTCGCATTTTTTTCCCGGGCTTGGGACTGGTAGCGCTCGAAAATAAAAGGAGAAACACGAGAGTTGCCTCAGTCTTGCTCATTTAGGGATGAATATTAATTAAATTTTAAACTTTTTAAAAAATTCATTTTTATTCTATGTTTCTGTATTTCTGTAAAGCTGCTTTGTGCATTGTTAAAAGTGTTATACATAATCACGTTATACTGGGAGATGAATGACAGAATAGAAGAGTAACGTTATACTGGGAGAGTAACGTTACAGCAGGATGTTATGTTTCAGTAAGAGCGTAATGACAAGACAGGACGTTATAACAGGCGAGTATTTCAGAAGAAGGAAATACTGTCAGAATAGTAAAGTAACAGCAAAATGGGAGCGTGACAAGAATAGGAAAGTAACGGCAGAATAAGAGAGTAAAGTAACAGCACAAAATAAAAGTAACCACAGAATACTAGTAAGAGACGCAATTCTTGAGACACGAGAAGAGAAGTTAGTAACGTTAATATACATGTAATGTTATAAAAGTAGAGTAAGAACAAAATAGAGAGAGTTATGTGGAAACACGACAGAATAAAAGTTAGTAATGTTAGAGTATAAGATTAGAACAGAACAGTGATGTTAGAGTATCCCAGTAAAGTTATAAAAGTAATATCTTACTAAAAGTAATATAGTATTTATCATAATAAAGTATGATAAATTAATAAGTATAATTGTATATTAAATCTCTGGAGTTGGATTTTAATTGTACTAGGTGTGCGTACGTGACCACTAAACTTCCTCCCCACACACACACACACACACACACACACACACACACACACACATTATTATTATTGTCCCGGGTTAAATGGGTCTAATTCCCAGTAAACTCGGACACTGCGGAGACATTTCGAGGTCTTTTCCCGCGCTTGAAGTTTTTTACCTCAGTTCTGTCCCCACACAGAGAGTTAGCTTTGCTAACACTGCTAGCACTGTGCACTCATTATCCAGCAGCATCACTCCTCACAACTACAGCTTTAATAACCACACCGCTTCTCCTCAGTAAAATACTCGCTCCTGCTTGAATTACAGCTTGCATCTCAGAAACTAACCCGGGATAATTTAGTCATAATCCCGGGCTAACAGCGCGCTCTGGCTAATAAGTTTGCAGGATGAAAATAGTAAAATCCAACAAGTTTTAATAACTAAAATCGATCATAATTATACAGCGCTGAGGGGAAAAAATCCAAATATTATGTTTTTAAAATTCAGATTTCTCAGTGCAGAGATTAATACAACTAAAATACAGGCTTTTTTGTTTGTTTTTGTTTTTAAGAGGAAAAATCATTTAGAATTTCCTTTCTTACCTCCGCCATATTGGCTCTTCTGAAGAGTTCCCGGCGGTCCCCGGATGTATCTGCGCATGCGCAGTGTCTCTCAGTATCACTGATGTAAATAAATAAATAAAACATTTTTCAAAATCTTTGTGAATGAATGAAAATGAAAATGTGAACCTGTCTAATATGAACCATCAAATGATCGTGGAGTAGACTTTGGTAATAAAAAGAATGAAAATGTAAGATGGATTTCAATTCATTCAGCCAAATTAATTTTAATTGTCCACTTTAATTGTGTAACGATTCTTTTTTACAATTTATTGTCTCTCTGTGTTATCATCTCAGTTTTTCAGCATGGCATATAAGATGCAAACAATACACAAATAACAAGAATATAGACCGTGTTAAACAAGGCATTTATATACACTATAGAACAATATACACGGTTATATACAAATTAAAAAACCTCACGATATATATATATATGTCTTAGAGTACAAGTCACATCCAAATAAAGACAACCAAATATCTCAGTGTTTAGTGTTTATTGGACAAACCACAATACACATTAATATGGTGCTCTCCAGAATGATTTACAAAAATATTATGTAAAATAAATATTATATACAAAACACTTTTTCTCACAGCATATTGGTGTAATAAAATATCACACCAATATTTTAAAAACACATATTCTTCTACCTTTAACTGCGGTATTGCTTTTAGCCATGTCCTGATTTAAACATGTCCTGTACCATCCTGAAAAATCATTTTTATCTAAAAAGAAACTTTAAAAGGGTGGAAATGTGCCAGGAATTGGACACCAGCACAGTTCACCCTCCACAAACACACACTTTAGTTAATATTTATAGTTGTCGAGTTAAATGGCACTTTCGTAACAACAAGCTGTTTGGAAGCTCCATAAGATTGACTCACATCCATCCATTTCCTAAAAAATAGCATTTATTTATAGAGCGTTGTTGTCCTTTATGATCTCCAGATATCTCCAGATGGTGGCAGTTTATATTCCAGTTCTATTTAATATTTGTTTGTTCATGTTAACAGCCCATTCCGCTTAGGTCACTGATTCGGTCTATTTTAAAGCCAAAGCAGTTTTTGCGAGTGTCTCTTTTACTTGATGCTCTTCTCCTCCACAGCATGGACCAGATCTTTTTCTTCACACTCATATCTGACTCTGTTCTGTTCATCACCAGGAGTTCCGAATCATTCCCTGCTGCAGTCGTATTCATTACCTCCTAAACACACACACACACACACACACACACACACACACACACCCACACACACACACACACACAGAGGGAGAGAGTGTGTTCACTTCTGTCTACTGTAGGGCATTACATCTGAAAACTGAAGTAATATGAACACTTTTAAGCACATGCTGTTCTGTGTGCGGCCACCAGATGAAAATTCTGCTGACTTATTGGATGACGATAAAATAGTTATTGTTTTACAACAGAAATTAGCACCATCACGACAAACACCAGACGTTTCAGAAACCAGGCACAACGGAAACAATATAAAATACAAGCAAATTAAAAAAATATAATAATCGTATTACTTGTGTTGGTATTACGTTGTAAATATCCACCTATATGTATTTATTTAACAGACTATATTTCTGAAAGTTTTGGGACACCCCTCCAAATCATTAAATTCAGGTGTTGGTTCTCAGAGGTTGGGCTCGGCCCCTTAGTTCCAGTGAAAAGAACTCTTAAAGCTTCAGCATACCAAGACATTTTGGACAATTTCATGCTCCCATCATGACTGCACACCAGTGCACAAAGCAAGGTCCATAAAGACATGGATGAGCGAGTTTGGTGTGGAGGAACTTGGCTGGCCTGCACAGAGTCCTGATCTCAACACCTTGAGATGAATTAGAGCGTAAAACGAAAAAATGTCTATGCTTTTGTATTTTTTTTTTTTTCATAATGTAATAGGTCATTTCTATTTTTGATTATTTTTTCAAATAGAAAAGAAAGAAAGAAAGAATGCAAGAAATTATGCACACAAATGATATACATATACAGTAATCACTCTTATTTGTTATCACTACAATGAGCTATGTTAGCTAGTTAGCTATACCTACAAGATGAGTATGTAAAAGTTTGTAGCTTTACACTTAGCCATTATCTAATAAGAGTGACAGGCGGTGTCTTCATTTTGCTTGGGTTTTTTTTGCATTTTTGTGTGGATGAAGATATTTCTGCAAAAACTCACTATTTTTGTTGAACTACACATGTCTATATGATACAAATAAATCATGTAAACTACAAATATGTCTATATGCCCAGGTGAAACCTGAAGATGCAAGGGTGGAACTTATTAAATTCAATTTTAATTAAGCTTATTTAGGACATGCCTCAGTTTCAAGGTGTTGAGATTATTTTATGTCACAAAAGCATAACATAGCTCTCAGTCTCATCTCAGTTACCCAGAGAAGACCCCAAACATTTCACAATCAAATAAACAAACAAAACCTACAGATGGATGACATACAAGGGAAAAAAACACCCTCCTCCCTCGGAGCAGAGATACTAACCCTGAGTTGGAGTGATGTTAATGGTTTGGCACCTGACTTCAGAAACACGCTGATCATCAGGACCCCATACACCAGTGTGTAGTATGTGATAGCCATCACCTGCTCCTCAGAATGTCTGGAGTGAATGGCCTGATTTACACTCAGATTTATAACCTAGCTATAACCATGATGTCATCAAGTACCCTCCTTATCTCCTGATGATCATGTGACACTCATGAAGTGTGTCAGTCATGTTGTAGAGTGAGTATTACAGCATTTATTACCTGCAGACCTCGATCTGACTGAGATACACAGTTCACACAAAAACACTCAAGTCAAGTCAATTACTGCAAATACATCCTCAGACGGTGCAAAAAACATGTTGAAATATTTAAAAGATAAGAGATTAGAAGATGAGTTTAGAACCCTTAAGGATTATTCAGTTGTTCTTCCGGGGCAAACCCTTAAATGTTGTATTTAGAACCTTGCAATACAGTGTTTTCCTATTAGAAATGGTTACAAGTACAATTACAATGGTTACAAGTACAGTAGTTTTTCAAAGCTAAGAACACTTAATTATTCAAATAACCTTCAAGGGACCCTTAAAGAATGAGTATAGAACAATAATGATGAGCCCTTCCAATAGAGCAGGTCTAGGAGCCATTGGCAGAAACTGAAAATGACTATAAAAGATTACAAAAACACCATCCTCTAGAATGGTATATGCAAATGCTTTTCTAGCAGACAAGGTAAACACATACAGCATGTACAATGCAATTAGCAGTATCCACGTGGGGAGTGCTAGAGCGGGAAATGCGTTCATCATCATCTGAGCATAATAAGATAAGATAAGATAAGATAAGATAAGATAAGACAGTGGCTTACAGTGGCTAGATTAACAAAACATCAGATATCTGAAGAGAATACTCCATCACAGTTTAGTAGTGAGGACTTTAGGAACTTCTTCACTAAAAAAATAGTATCAGGAACAAAATAATGGATGTTCAACCTTTGACAGCATCCGGTGATCTAGTCCAACCTAAAGCTCCACATTTAAAGATACAATGCTTTACAGGTATAGGGCAGGAAGAGCTGTATAAACTTATCACCACGGCTAATTCCACAACATGTTTGTTAGATCCAATTCCAACTAGATTACTGAAAGAAGTGATACACACAGCTGGAGACCCTCTCCTCAACATTATTAATTCTTCGTTATATTTAGGTCATATCCCTAAACCTCTCAAGTTAGCAGTTACTAAGCCTCTTCTTAAGAAACCTAAACTAGACCCTAATGACTTATTAAATTACAGACCGATTTCAAACCTTCCTTTTATATCTAAAATATTAGAAAAGGTTGTGTCTACTCAATTATGCTCCATCTTACAGGAAAACAACATCCTTGACGAATTTCAGTCAGGTTTCAGGCCCCATCATAGTACAGAAACTGCACTAGTTAAGATCACAAATGACTTGTTTTTAGCTTCGGACCAAGGCTGCATCTCAATATTAGTCTTACTTGATCTTAGTGCTGCATTCGACACTATAGATCATAACATTCTTGTAGACCGCTTACAAAATCACATAGGTATTCAGGGACAGGCGTTAAAATGGTTTAGATCCTACCTGTCTGATCGATACCAGTTTGTAGATTTAAATGGAGAACTGTCCAGTGTAATGCCAGTGAAATATGGGGTCCCACAAGGTTCAGTTTTAGAACCTTTGCTTTTTTTCAATATACATGCTTCCCTTAGGCAACATCATTAGAAAGCATGGGATTAGTTTCCATTGTTATGCTGACGATACACAGTTATATATCTCATCAAAACCAAATGAAATATCTAAACTGTCTAGATTAACAGAGTGTGTGAAAGATATTAAAGATTGGATGGCTGATAATTTTCTATTACTAAATCCTGATAAGAAGGGGCATTGGTGGCTCAGTGGTAGCTTGCTCGCCTATCATGCAGAAGGCCCGGGTTCGATTCCCAGCCAATGTCTCAACCCCAGCCACTGGATGCAATGCTGGTCCCAAGCCCGGAAAAATGGGAGGGTTGCGCCAGGAAGGGCATCCAGCGTGAAATATTTGCCAAGTTGATGTGTTCTGCTCCCTGTTCTGTGGCAACCCCGAACAGGGAGCAGCCGAAAGCATTAACTAACTAAGACGGAGTTAGTTAATGCGGAGATATTACTGATTGGTCAAAAAAACAGTACACAGAAGCTCTCACAATTCAACCTGTACTTAGAAGGATGTTCTATTACTACTAGCTCTACAGTGAAAGACCTGGGCGTAATATTAGAAAAAAACATTAAAAAACCTTTAAAAAACATATTTCCGATATTACAAAAACAGCCTTCTACCACCTCAGAAATATCGCCAAGCTTAGGAACATTTTATCTGTATCTGATGCAGAAAAGCTAGTTCACACTTTCATGACCTCCAGACTGGACTATTGTAATGCATTACTAGGTGTTTGTCCTGCATCTTCAATAAACAAGCTACAGTTAGTCCAGAATGCAGCCAGAGTCCTTACCAGGTCAAGAAAGTATGATCATATAACCCCAATATTATCATCCCTGCACTGGCTACCTGTTAAATTTAGAATTGATTATAAACTAGCACTACTTACGTACAAGACTCTAAATGGTTTAGCTCCCACATATCTAGCATATTTTCTAACACATTACAATCCAACACTGACAACCCTATGTGGGCAACAACAACCTCCTAATTAATTTACACATAACATTCTACACATGCTGTATCTGCATCACACAACTAACGCAGAAAGGACATTGTTCATATCACACTCTCCGGTGTCACCCAGATGAGGATGGGTTCCCTTTTGAGTCTGGTTCCTCTCAAGGTTTCTTCCTAATACCATCTAAGGGAGTTTTTCCTTGCCACAGTTGCCTCAGACACCTCTGGCTTGCTCACTAGGGAAAATTTTGTCTAACATCTAGGATAGCAGTTAAGACTGGATAGCAGCTTCAGCGCCTCTTCATTACCTGACACATTGGATCTATTGCAATTTGCGTACCATCAGAACCTGTCACGTCCCGCGCCAACACCACATTTCCGCATTCCAGTCCGGAGTTTTGATCTCGCTTCACACCCGTCTTTGCTTCTGCACTACTCACCTGTTTCCCATTTTACCCACTCATTGGCAGCTATTCATATAGTCTTTCTTTTCCTTGACTCCTCACTGTATTATCGTATGCCTCTAGTGTTCGAATCTCGCAGTTTTGTCATGGATTTCTCATTTTTTGACCACGCTTTTCCCCTCGTATCTCACTCTTGTCTCGCCCTTTAGATCACCCTTTTCTGGCTTATCATCTACTGTGTCTTACCTCATTTTTCCCTCGACTCACTCTTTCGTCACACCCCTTCGGATTTATTCTCTCTGGATTATTATTTTTGGGGTTTTGATTTTTGTCCATTTCTATTTTTGGTTTTTGCTTTTGTACTCAAGCCTCTCTTCAGTGCCATTTTGTTCTTTATTTTGGGGTTTCAGTTTCTGTTTGTCATTAAAGACTCCTTTATCTGCTGCCTCCCTCTGCATTTTGGTCCACTCAGCCTCACAGTCCCTGAGAGAATAATCCAGCCAGAGTCATGTGCCCAGCAGAGCTACACCAGCTTCAAGCAGCAGTTGAGAACCAAGGTGCTCTCTTCAGTACCCACCATCAAGACCTCCAGCAGGTCAATCAAGCTCAGAAACTCACATTCAACATCTGTGACCTGCAGAACCCTGCACCACCTCCATCCTCATCTTCTGTTCCTGGACCTGCCATCATTCATGCCATAAACTCTGAACCTCGTCTGCCTGCCCCTATGCACATATGGTGGCGAACCCGGAACCTGCCACTCCTTTCTATTTCAGTGCAAACTGGTCATTGAACTTCAAGCCTCATCATTCCCCACTGAATGGTCTAAGATGGCTTTCATCATCACGCTTCTCACTGGCAGGGCTCAAGAATGGGCTACTGCCTTATGGGATGCCTTTCTTAATGGCTTGGATGAAACTGTTAAGTATGAACTTATCTCATGTGAGTTACCTGACCAACTGCGTGACATCACGGATCTTGCCGGTCACATAGACCACCACCTCCGACAATGGAGAAGGACTCGCCCCGCGAAAGAGCACTCCTCCACTTCACCTGAGCCCATGCGGGTGGACTGCACTCGCATCTCCCTGGTGGAACGGCAACGTTTACTCACGGAAAGTGGTGTGTTTTTATTGTGGCAAAGGTGGGCACCTTCGCCAGAACTGTCCTTTAAAAGGGGGATCCCCCAGTGTGGTTAGGGGTGTTAGGGGGTTCAGACTCAAGCTGCACCTCAAGAACCCATTTTTGTCTAGACATCTGCATCTTCCAAGACAACAGAACCCAGTCTTTCAAGGTGCTTCTGGACTCAGGAGCTGACCAAGACCTGATCTGCACCCCTGGTGGCTGAACTCAAGATTCCTTTGGTCCCTCTGCAACACCCTCTCTCCGTCCAAGCTCTTAATGGCAGCAGTCTCAAACTTATCACCCACTGCACTGTTCCTGTTAAGTTAAGGGTCTCTGGCAACCACACTGAGATGCTCTCCTTCCTGGTGATGAGAAGATCACATGCTTCTATCATTCTCAGATGTCCCTGTTTAACCCGGCACAACCCTCACATTGCATGGATCAGGAATACAGTTGTGGATTGGAGCCCTTCCTGTATTTCCACCTGCCTTCCTTCCGCTGCCTTTGACTCCACTCCACCTACCTCCAAGGAGGAGTTCCCTGACCTCTCTAATATTCTCCCTGAATACTCTGACCTTTGATCTGTCTTTAGCAAGTCACAAGTGGTCTCCCTGCCTCCACATTGCCCCATTGCTCCATTGCTCTCCTCCCAGGTACCACCCCTCCCAGAGGTCACCTGTACTCTGTACATATGCAGTACATATCTGAGTCTCTGGCAGCTGGCATAATTCGACCCTCTTCCTCCCCTGCTGGAGCAGGGTTTATCTTTGTCAAAGAGAAGGACAGGTCTTTGCATCCCTGTATTGATTATTGTGGCTTAAACAACATCACAGTCAAGAACCAATACCCTTTACCCCTCTTGACCGCCACCTTCGAGCTTCTACAGGGAGCATGTATTTTCACCAAGCTGGACCTCAGAAACACCTATCACTTGGTCTGCATTAAAAAATCTTTTCCTCAACACTCCAGTGGAGAGAAGTAGACAGTTTCTGTTATCTGGGTGTTTACATCATGCACTGCACTGTAACGACCCCAGAGAAGGAAAGTAAGGGGAGACTGTATTGAAGTATCAGGCGTAACTATCAGCAAATGAGAGAAGGGATGGAGGAGTCCTTAGGTGTGGCTGTCTTGCTAGACATGTGAAGAGGTCTTGATCTTCCTGGGGATGGATGAAAGCATGAATAATAGGAGACAGGTTGTGCCGAAGACCTCCACCTCTTTTGAGAGAAGGATTTTCCACATAGACATTGATAACCTCCTTCACTCCTCTCTCAAACCATCTGTCTTCTCTGTCTTCCTTTTCATCGTTAAATGTGTGTCCTTTGTCTTTCAGATGCAGGTACACAGCTGATTCTGGCCCTGAGGTGTTACTTCTTCTGTGTTGGTACATCCTCCTAGGCAGTTGTTGTTTAGTCTCTACTTAGGTGTCCTGTCTTTGGGGTGGATGAGTCTCTGTCAGTGTGTTGGTGGGTTTAAAGTTTAAAGTGAACCCACCAACACACTGGTTTGAAACACTAATGGAGGTGACATAAAATAACCTATCAGTGAAAGAAAAAAAGACACACAGGGACAAAGGCGTTTTATCTGACCATCGAGCTTACATCAGTCATTGCTACTGCTGTCTACAACCCTTCTTCATTGTGGCTGGGGACAACCTTGGACAAGTCATGCCAAATATCTATCAACATGTCTCCAGTCCAAGGTGAGGGGCAAACACACTGAAAAACTGCTACTATTAGTTTAAAAATAGGTATAAAGCTAATTTGCTTACCAGCATTCAGTAAAACAGCCACCATTTGCCTAATATTGGAATGTAATCAAAGACTCATACAAGAAGCTCCAGAGATGAGGGTTGTGACACGTTCATCCACCTAATCAAAAGCTGCACTTCAGGATCATCTGCATGATGATGTACTTGAGAAGCTTCGTGAACTTTGCTTGCTGCAAAGACCAGGCCTCCAGTCCTCTGCGTCGCCTGATGCCGGTGGCCAGGAGAGGGGATGTCAGAAGTGGTGCGCGGCAAGCGGACTTGTGTCTGTGCAAGTGTAAAAACAATCCCTAGCCGACGGGCTCTCCTGTCCATTCTTCCCTGGACTATAAACTGGACTACATCCGACATCAGCTGACCACAATATGCAGAACAGCTAGCGGATGTCTTCACTGACATCTTCAACATCTCCCTGACCATCATCCCTGTGATGAAGAAGTCTACAGTATCCTGCCCCAATGAATATTGTTCCATCACACTCACACCCACTGTGATAAAATGCTTCGATAGGATCATCATGATAGACATCTAGACCCAGATACCACCCTCAGGACCCCCTGCAGTTTGTGTATCATCCAAGCCGCTCCATGGACAATGACTTGAGTTGACTTGAGTTATGAGCCTCATCTCCAACATGAATGAGATTGTAAGAGCAGCTGAAATTCAGGATCTCCCCAGTGATCCTGAGAACATTTTAAACAGGAGCTAATAAAAATTTACTGACTTCAGCTCAATGTTCTTGCTAACTTGCGTAATCCAAGTCCTACATTGAGTGGTGCAACTTGCAGACTGCATCTCTGGGTCTGCTCTTCCCTCTTTGCACCACATCTACACCAGACAATGCAACACCAGAGGTTCAGATGCTAGTTGAAAGTGTTGCATGTCTTCCTCATCCACAAAAGAGCCTGCTGCTACTGTGTCAATTAGTGCTGCAAGGGAATTAGGCATGCCTGAGTGCAGTATGTCTAATAGTAATGAAAAATCTTTTGAGGATAGAAACTGTGGGTTTGTGTGTGCTTTGCTTTCAACTGCTCCCTTCAGTGATGGTGCAAAATCCATGTACTAGTGTCCCCTGGGAGAGAGTCAACAGCTGTTCTTACTCTTCTTTACCATCCAGCTAGTGGTTGAAGAGCTCAACAAAGTGTTAGTTGGAGGATCATGCTGCAATGCCTTGATCCCAGACAGCATTGGCCCAATGTAATGGAACATGAACAGGATAAAGGTGCACTGAGTTTTTTTTTTTTTTTTTTTTACAACCATTCGTTGATGGCTAGAAGATCCTGGTTGCACACATAATTATTCTGAATCAAAGGCCACAAAGAGGAGTATAACTGGAGGAGTATAACTATAATCTTTTTTTTTGGAAGCTAATAAAGTTTAATTGTCTAATGAACTCTTATCTTATATAACTAATCATCTTATAAAAGTGCACTGACTTTTCTACAACCAGCTCCTGGTTTCATACATGATCATTCTGTTCTGAGTTACTTGGGAGTCAGAGGTAACCAAGTGGAGTTTAACTGAATGTCCTTACTGTTACATTCACACCTCAGAAGCATCCACCTCAAGCACACGTCGGATCTAAATGAAATAGTTTGTGTTTCTCTCCCCTGTTCAATTACATTTGATTTATTTGTATAGCGCTTTGAACAATGGACATTGTTTCAAAGCAGCTTTACAGAAGTATAGAAACATAGAATTATAAAGTTAAGATTAAGGATAAATTTAAAGTTAGGTTACTATTTATCTCTAACATTTATCCCTAATGAGCAAATTTGAGGTGACGGTGGTGAGGAAAAAGTCCCTGAGATGATATGAGGAAGAAACCTTGAGAGGAACCAGACTCAGAACGGAACACTGGACAGTAAATAATGTAAATGTAAATAATTAGGAACTAATAGGTCAGTGTAGTTTCTGCGTTTATTAAAGACTTAGCATTAATTCCTTCCAAGCCCCAGCACTGTCAAGAGCTGGACTTTATTGGCCTAACTATATATATTGGCATAACTGTCAACTATTGGGCATTTGATCAAACCCCTTAACCCTCTCTGCTTCAGGGGCGCTGTATCACAGCTGCCCCTGCGTTTTGATCCCAACATCCTCAGCTGGGATATGTGAATTCCACTATGCTGTAATGTATGTGTGGTGATAATAAAGTCTTCTCCTTCTTCTTCTTCTTCTTCAAATTCCATGCATGAGCACATCACCTGCACCATGCGTACCCTCTCAGGAGACAGGATGTGCCACGTAGATCACAGTATGCCTGGAAGATCTGTACTAGAATAAGGATGTGTTTTGTTCTTATTTCTTAGAAGAAACACTTGCTCTGGATAAGATCATTTGCCTAATGGTATCAGAAGCATTCGGTTTAATCACTGTTTCTATTAAACCTGTGAAACCTGTGTGTGTGTGTGTGCGTGTGTGTGTGTGTGTGTGTGTGTGTGTCGCTTCGGAACTTCAACTCCCAGAATGCAACTGTGCGAATTGACTTTTAACCCCGGAAGTGTTAGTGTCCTTCTACACAATTTGGGTTGGTGAAGGTTGAGATTTAAAGAAACTTTACAGGGTGAGTGTGTAATTCTTATCACAGATAAAGACAACTGTTTAAAAGCAGAGAGTGTCCTGTGTCCTGTGTCCTGTGTCCTGTGTCTTAGAGCTTTAACCAGGAGCGGAAGGGTGTAATCAGGGCTGCAGCTGTGTGGCTAACTGCGCTGTAGCTGTGGAATGTTAGCTACATTAGCTTAAATGGGTTATTTGTGTTCGGGACAGTGACGTTATAAAGATAATATCCACAAAAATACATTTAACTGGACTTATTCAGAAACAAGGCTAGCGTTAAAAAAGATTTAGGATTTCAACCGATTTTAACCTGAGAGAAAAAGATAAACATTACATTTAAACAAAACGATTAAACAACACTAACAAGAAATATCGCAAATAATTTCAATTTCCTGTTGCTAAGTTTAAAAAAAACAAAACAACTTATTTTAGGATCGTTTTGTCCCCCTAAACAAATATTCCATGCCCTATTTCTGTTATAAAAAATGAAGATAAATTCAATAATAATCAACATTTGTGATTTTCTAATTAAGGATATGTACAATTTTATGAGCCATTTAGAAAGTGATTTGTTTTTGTTCTGAGAATATGATTTAACGTGTTTGTTTTTTGTAAGTATGGTTTATAAAAATTGATGTGTAGAATGTGTAAACTTCCATCTTAATGATTGATGACGTGAGCAGGACCTCGTTATGTTGTTTGATCACAATTCTAATCATTAATGGATCATGATTGTATAATCTGACATGCTTTTCTACATCTTTTCCTTTATTCAGACATATGGAAGAGATGATGGAGTCATCTTGTAAACCGAGTGAAGCCACGGAGAAAAAGCGAGGTCAGAACCGGAGCAGAACTCCTAAAGGTGCTCGGACCCAGAGAACTCCTCAGCAGAACGGTCCGTCCGAGTCAGACACGGTCGACAAGAAACATCCCGAAGCTGATGTGAAGCCGAGGAGGCAAGATCAGAAGACTACGTCAGAGTCAGAAAATCAACAGGCTGACACAACTAAACGCCGACGCCATAAACACCACAGGAACAAGCAGGCTCCTGGAGGAGCTGAGATAGGAACTGCTGATCATCTAACACACACAGCTTCGAATCAGCAACAGAAAAAACACAGCCGTAAACACCTGAAGACCGACACGACCACGCTGCCACTTGTTGACGACTCCACCGCTCCTGATGATGAAGGAGGAGAGAAGCAGAAGAGGAAGAAGAAGAAGAAGCAGAAGAAGTCCCGAGGAAACACTGAAGATAAACCGGGCGAGTCTGGAGCTGTGGAGAAACCCAACACTCCACTGAAAAGCACTCAAGGTGAAGTGTAAAAAATTCACTACTTCCTGTGTGATGTCATCAACCTCGTTAGAGTCATAACTGTACTCCACTTTCTGATTGTGTGGATCTGCTTTTAAAAGGGGAGATGAATCACTCCCCCTCTGGTTGAGAAAGGGTGTGGTTTCAGTATAATAAACTGGTTATGAGCTCCCCTTTTTCTTTAGGAATGGTTGGTGCCATATGTGTGTGTGTGCTCTGCGATGGGTTGGCACTCCGTCCAGGGTGTATCCTGCCTTGATGCCCAATGACGCCTGAGATCAGTCCTGTGACCTGAGAATAGATCGGATAAGCGGTAGACAATGAATGAATGAATGATAAGTGTGTGTGTGTGTGTGTGTGTGTGTGTGTGTGTGTGTGTGTGTGTATAGCTGAGAGCCTGAGCCCAGCAGGACAGACTGACAGGATGGACAGAGAGAACAGTCGGAGGAACAGAGGGAGGAAGAGATGTCTGTATGAGGATTACATTTCCAGTAAAGACGTGTCTGATGGACTGAAGAGAGGACAGCTCATACAGGTACACACACACAATTAATTTTAAAACCTTTGCATAATCATTACTCATACTTTATTAAAATTATATAAATTATTTTAATTTTTATTTTATAAGATTAATTATTTATTTATATTATTTTAATTACTATTTTAAATAATTTATAATTTTTATTTAAATATATAATTTATATATATATATATATCATTTTATGATTTTTTTCCATTTATATTATAGAACATATTTTTGTTTAATTCACTGATTTTTGTGATGTATTTTTTATATATTTGAAGCTATCATATAAATGCAATATAGTTATACATGCAATAATATTATTTAAGAAATGTGATATTTCTTAAAACCTGATCTACAAAATGAGCAAAAAAGATGAATTAGTATATTTGTTTTAATATTTATTTATTTATTTATTTATTTATTGTTATTAGGGTGTGTTGAGGATAAACCCAAAGAAATATCACGAAGCATTCATTCCCTCTCCTGTAAGTACTGTTAGCTCGTAGATTTTTCCTGGTTTCCATGACAACTGGTGTCCAAAACTATACAGTAATGTTTTGGTGTTGTGGTGCAGGATGGGTCAGCGGACATTTTTCTGGACGGGATGGTGGCACGGAATCGAGCTCTGAACGGAGATGTGGTGGTGGTGAAGCTCCTCCCTCCGGATCAGTGGAAGGTGAGAAACACTATTGTGTGTGTGTGTGTGTGTGTGTTAATGGAATCGATGAAAACAATGACATGCAACACATCTAGATTTGTGGTTTATTGTGTAACAGTCCTGAAGTGTGTATGTTTGTGGTAAAGGTGTTGAATGGAGATGAGAGCGAACAGACGAGTGTGGAGAAAGAGCGACAGAGTGAGTCCATGCCGGATGTCATAGTGGAGGCTCAGTATGATGAGGAGGAGGAAGAAGAAGAACTCAGTAAGAAAATGGAGGCGGTCACTCTGCAGAATAAAGGTGTGTGTGTATTTTTATGGAAAGTGTTTTAATGTCACTGTTTTTTTACAGTTGCTGATGTTTTCCTGGAACAGGTGTAATTCCCTTGAAGCTCTTCCCTCTACCTTTCCCATGTGCCCTACTCTTTTGTTGTGCCTACATACAAGCATGGATCTGTTACTCACCTAGAACTGTGGCATTGAACTTTTACCGTTGCCCAGGAGAGGTGCCTTTCTCTTATTGCAAGCAGAGGCGCTGTCTCTTTATTGGCAAGCGGAGGTACCTTCTCCCATCATCTTCCTGGAAATATGGGATAGTTCCTTTCTCTTAAGGAATGGAAGCAGCGTGCAGTGAAGTGTGAATTTGCTCATGAGCACATCAGCACTCTGACTCACCTGAGCAAAGGTTTTACTAAAGTCTCCTCCATCAGGAACAATCTCTGAGGTGCTGAAGGTCAGAACTCTCATTTGCTAACAGCACTTTATGGTTTAATGGCTGCTGTTAGTTTTGTTTACTAGGTCAGTGATGATGTAAATAGACAAAGGTTGGAGTGACAGTTTGGCGAAATGCTGGGATACCAAATAAGGTGTGAAATATCACTTGAATTTCAGTCCCTGTGTCGATCTTTCTCAATCCAAACTCCAGCAGTGCCTCAGTAGTCCACATCCACCTGAACACACCTGAGTCAAAACTAATCCGAGTTGAAGTAGGTGTGTTAGAGCTGGAAAAACGTAGAGGGTTCTCCAGGACTAGGGTTGGGAACCAGTGCCATTCATGATGCACTATATTGCCAATAGTTTTGGGACATCTGCCTTTACATGCACATGAATGTAATATGGATTTGCCCCACCTAGCGGCTATAACAGCTTCAACTCTTCTAGGAAGGCTTTCCACATGGTTTAGGAGTGTGTTTATGGGAATTTTTGACCGTTCCTCTAGAAGCGCATTTGTGAGGTCAGGCACTGATGTTGGACGAGAAGACCTGGCTCGCAGTCTCCGCTCTAATTCATCCCAAAGGTGTTCTATGGGGTTGAGGTCAGGACTCTGTGCAGGACAGTCCCTTTTCAATCCCTGAAAAACAACACCTGAATTCAATGATCTGGATGGGTGTCCCAAAACTTTTGGCTATATAGTGTATATGATATAGTCACTGTTATAATAAATAAATGAGTGCTTTGGTCTGTGTTTCTTTTTTAATAACAGGTGTTAATGATGATGGTTTAAACCCAGCTGTTTCTCCATTTTTATTTCTTGCAGCTCCGCCCACAGCAGATCCACACAGCGCCTCAGACAGAAACGTTCAGCGCACCGCCAAGGTACATCATTCTGAAATTTTTTACTTTCACTTGTTTTACTCTGAACTGATTAAATCCTGGGGTTTAGGTATAGTACACAATACAGGCCTGAGTCATGTGATGTGGTCAGTTAAACAAAGTAGTGGATCCTAACACAGCTTTAACATGATATAAAATATCTTAAGACAGATCTGAGTTTGATAAATAGAAATAAAATAAATAGTTTAAATGTCTCATTAACTAGTATAGCTTTAATAGTAGCATTAATAGCAATAAATAACAAATAAATATATGTGTAAGTAATTATTTATTTTTCTCTTTATTTTTTTATTTATTACTTTATTTACACTATTTAACAAATTTATATTTTAATATTTTTAATACATTAAATGGGCTACTTCTTTGCTACCAACTGATTTTCTTATCTTGTTTAAACAATTAAAGAAAAAATATGTGATTGTACAAGTAACTGTTAAGAACTAATAGTTTATTATTATTTCAGAAATAACTTCCTGTCTTTGAGGAGACTTGGAAACTTTTCTGTTGCTATGTTAGTTAAAATGATAAGTGATGGTTACTGTGCTTGTAAACTGCAAAAGCTGGCTAGTTAAGCAGGTTGGTTAGCTAGGTGTAACCATCTGTCAATCAAATTTATTATAAAGTTTTCTGTAAGACAGACAGCTGTCTCACATCTGTGAACATGTTTTCCAGTCAGATCTGGGTGCCATGTTTGGGTAAAAGTATTCTGGGATTGCCTTTACTTTCAAATTACAGACTTTACTCCTTCCACCTCAGACAGATTAGATCTTTTCCTGGATGTTCTGCCTGCTGCAGGAGGCTCTGAGTGGGTCTGTAATGGAAATGTGTTGTGTATGTTTATATTTACTGTAATCAGGTGCTGTATATGTTTATATTTTGTTGATCAGGTGGTGTATATCGTGGAGCAGAAACACTCAAGGGCAGTGTCAGGGTTTATTAAGTTCATCCCTGACAAGCCCTTCACCCTTTTCTCCCCCTCGGACCATCGAGTCCCTCGAGTGAACATCCCGCTCTCAGGATGTCCTGCAGATTTCCCCTCACGCCCTAATGACTATTCCAACACAATCTTCATCTGCAGGATCACACACTGGCCTCCAGACAGCCTGTTCGCTCAAGGGTACACACACACACACACACACACACACACACACAGGTTAGTCTTGCCGCTGTGGTGGTGATGACTAGTCAGGGTGGTGGAAACAGCTAGTCAGAGAGTATGATACTGGATGATGATAAATATATCAGACTAGATGATGCCAAAGACTCCTCAGATGTTCCAAAGCCAGCTCTGAGATATAATCCCTCTAGGTCTGCCCCATGGTAGCCATCTAATCCAATGAGACGTACCTGATACTAGGAGCCCATTAGGAGGCACTCTTGTAAGGTGCCCAAACCACCTCAGCTTCCCTACTCTGATGCTCTCCTGACCCTGTCGTAGACCGTCTTATTTCCACCACCTGTACTCACCACAACTCACCTTATTTTCCAGGACCTACCCACAGCTTATGACCATGGGCAGAGGTCGGCGACCTGCGGCTCTTTCAGTCCTCTGCAGTGGCTCCTTGTAGCTTTGAAAAAAAAGGGAATAAATAAATCAATGCTATTTTATTTTTTTTTTTTCCCCTTGGAATACCTCTTATTTTCCAGTTCGAGGTGGTCTTCTTACATTTAATATAAAAGTGTTTCAATATTTCGACACTCAAAATATGCGTTACATGCATTACCAGCTGCCGCATGCCAGGTGAATAATTTAGATTTTTCCACTCTTGGTAAGCTAACTGTGGATAAATCCAAAAAAAGAAAAGTCTCAGGAGAAACTAGAAAGTTAAATGATTTATGGATAGATTTGTTTGCCTTCAATGCTAACGATGCTGCCTTACCTGTGTGCTTAATATGTGGTGAGAAATTAGCAAACAACAAAAAATCATTTTGCTGAAAAGCAAAAAGAAAAAGAGCAATTTCAGACCTGCTGTGGAAAGCTGAACAGAGCAAACATACTTTCATGAAGTGGATCAAACTCAACTAATGTTGCTAGTGATGTGGCTGCTCAGGAGACTGTCACATGGAAAGCTGTTCACAGACGGAGAATCTATCAAAGAATCTACCACTAAATTACCCTAGCACCTATTATTGGACTTCAAAAACAAACCTGAAATTGTTCAGAAATTTAGAACCATGACCTCTGCTTTGGAGGTGCTGATATTTGTCCAGGCAACCTCGTGGTCAGCAGTTGGATTTTGGAGACCTGTTCACCAAGGGTGGCTCTACTGGGACCATTTAACTCCTGGTGACACAACCCTGAGTTTCACCAGAATACATAAGCCCCTTCATTACCACAAGGTCATGACTCATAAAAAGTAATAATAATAATGTAATTCTTTAGACCTATAGAGAGGTCATTGTATAGTTCTCTTTAAACAGTCTGCTGTTCTGATCTTCCTTCTCTCTCTGCAGGCAGTTGATGAAGTCGTTAGGTCAGGCAGGGGTCATTGAGCCGGAGACGGACGGCATGTTGATCGAGTATGATGTGGATTTTTCAGAGTTTACAGATGAAGTGTTAGCGTGTCTACCACAGGGTCGACCCTGGACCATCCCACCTGATGAGCTGAAAAAGAGGCGGGACCTCAGGTATCTTCAACACCATCACCATGCTCAGAGTCAGATCACACAGATAATTATTTATTGCGTGTCAGATGTATAGGAGAATATTTAGTGAGTATTATTATTATTATTATTATTATAGGAAGGAGTGTATATTTACAATTGATCCAGCTACAGCCAGAGACCTGGATGACGCTCTGTCTTGTAAACATCTTCCTGATGGTCAGATTTCCTGTCTATTCAACATTTACACACACAGATCTCCTTTCAGATGAAACATTATTAAATTAAACATGCACAAGTCTGAGTGTGTGATTATAGTGTGTGTTTGTACAGCGAGTGTGACCACACAAATCTCATGTGGTTATGATTATAAATGCTTATGAAGCGTTAATGGATATTCGTGTTGAACTTTGTGTAGGTAACTTTGAGGTGGGCGTGCACATAGCGGACGTGAGTTATTTCATTGAGGAGGGAAGTGCTCTGGATTACACAGCGAGCAGGAGAGCCACCAGTGTGTACCTCATACAGAAGGTAGACGTAGTGTGTGTGTGTGTGGGGATACTATAATGAGTCACTTCCTGCTGATGAGTGTGTATAGCATGCTGTATTATTTCACTTTGTGTGTGTGTGTGTGTGTGTGTGTGTGTGTGTGTGTAGGTAATTCCAATGTTACCACGTCTCCTGTGTGAAGAGTTGTGCAGTTTAAATCCTCAAACTGATCGTTTAACATTCTCAGTCATCTGGACCTTATCACCTGAGGGGAAGGTAACACTAACACACACACACACACACGATTACAAAAACGTCATATAGCATTGAACAGATAATATTAGATCATATTATATGTAAGAAAAATGTATTTATACTAAGATGCATTGAATGATTCAGCATCACTGCACAAAACATCATCAAACTTGTAATTAAATTGAAGAGTAAACAGTAAACAGCATATAATCAGCATTCACACTGTACATCAAGAAACACAAAGAGGCACTAAAACGTGAAGATGATTGATAGATAAATGAAAGCAGATGTGTTCTTAAACTGTCACATGTAGATTCTTGTGTTTTTTTGAATATGGAAACGTTATGAAAAGGTGTGCCGTGTTCTAACGATGAGGTTCACTCTAACAGAACCTAATGGAAATACATATTTAAATATGTTTTATTCATTATATATGGAAATTATATAAAGTTCATAACTGAAATGGGTTATAATGCAAATTGTTGACAAAATGGTGTGCTGGTTCTCTGATCTGGTTGAAAACAAATAATAATTTAAATGCTACCTCGCCTGTGTGTGTGTGTGTGTGTGTGTATGTAGATCCTGAGCGAGTGGATGGGCCGCTCAGTGATCCGCTCATGTGTGAAGCTGAGTTACGATCACGCTCAGAGCATGATCGACTCGCCCAGTAAAGAGTTTGGTGCTGATGAGCTCCCGCCAGTCTCCCCTGAACACTCAGTGCACACCATCCTCCAGGCCGTCCTGCACCTGCACAGCATCGCCACTCACCTGCGCTCACAACGCTTCAGGGGCGGAGCCTTGCGTCTCGACCAGGTACGCTTCAGGGTCAACAAACCAAATTATAATATTAAGAAAGGCAGTTACTTGGGAATCGGGAAACTGAACAGAATTGGAGATGATGGAGGTTAGTTATTCAGGAAATTGAGGATTCTTCAGTGCGGGAGAATGTGGGACCGGGGTCACGGAATATCGATTAAGGAATCTGGGTGTTAAGTTCGTTATTGTAATCTAGGTTTTCATCAGAGTTGCATTAACACAGAGACTTCAGGAATATAGAGGAGCAGTAACATGGGAATTTCAATGTTTGCTTCGCTGTTCAAAAAGTTCAGGAATCTAAAGACTTGGTTAATAGAAGAGTTTAGGAATCTGGAGATTCAACAATTGAAGGATTTGGAATTGCAGTCCAAAGCTGCCATGTTTGTTTCTAATGGCATCATCCACTTTTTGATTCTTTTTGTTGCTTGTAACAGCTCTACTATGACAGATTGGTGGACAGTAATACTGTACAGGAACTGTGCAATGTGAGGCCATTATTAACTGTTTTTTATGTTGGATGTATTGTTTTAGATGAAGCTGGCGTTTACTCTGGACTCTGGGTCAGGAATGCCTCAAGGCTGCTACATCTACCAGTACAGAGACAGCAACAAGTGAGTGTGTGGATAGGTTGGTGACAAGTAGTTTAAGTTGCTGGTTAACGTGGCCTTAAGACTTAAGTCAGGTTGAACTTTCAAACCCTGAGCAGTTGTATGCTGTGTGTGACAGGTTGGTGGAAGAGTTCATGTTGTTGGCCAACATGGCTGTAGCTCATCAGATTTACCGCTCCAACCCTGAGCTTGCACTGCTGCGGCGTCATGCACACCCTCAGAGCCGCCTAATGGAGGCACTACAGGAACAGTGTGATCACATCGGCCTCAACATCGACATGAGCTCGGCTGGAGCACTGCACGTAAGCAGACAATCACCTGCAAGGCCACATGCTTGAAACACTCCGTAATTATTGCTCTTACTCTCTAAGAAAAAGGCATTATCATTAATAATCTTTGTGGTGTATGGTGTGTGGCCTTTCTTGCTGGTTAGTCTTTGGCTGTCTTTGTAAGATTTTCAACAGAAATTGAAGTTTCTTCAAAGGTTCTTGCTTTATGTTCCATACTCTACAGCTTCCTCCAAGCTCCTGATAGAACTTCCTTAAAAATTTCCCTGAGGAGATCGATAAAGCATTCTGATTCTGATTGATTCTTGGTTTAGGAATGGTAAACAATTCCATCTGTACTAGTGCTAATCCTGGTAGTGACAGTATCCTGAAGCATAGACACCTCCTCTAGCATGCTGACTTTCACAAAATTAGTTTTGTAAGCTAGTTGAGTGGAATACCTGGAGATTGCTTTTCATTCCCAGAATAAAGTCTACATACATTTTTCCCCTAAAATCTGTCCTTTATATGCAAACCTGGTTACAAAGTTTGCTTTGTATCTGAAAATTTGCTTTGTTTGCTAAACCCTCTGACCATAGGCAGTTTGTTTACATAGTTGATCACTGTGGTCAGATTTAGGGATAGCTTGCTAATTCCATGTTCTTCAGTCAGTCAGATATTTCTTTAAGTGACCTTTTCCAGCTGCTTCCCCGACTCAGATGAACAGACCATGAAAACTGCAGCATAAGAGCTTCTTCCATGTCAATCCAAAGAAAGAGTTGAACACTTTTCAGCTGTTTACCACGTTAGCCTCTAGTGCCTCAAAATAATCCGGGTTTGATTACAACAACAGAGCTTACAGATATGGAAGTGAAATGTTATTTTACATTTGTATCATTTTGAGAACAAATCAAAAGTTAACCACCCCACACTTCTGCTCTGGAACTTGCTCCTGGACCTTACCATCATGGGTTCCCATGCTAGGAACAAAGCTGTAAATGTCATTACTATTTGAATCATAGGTATGACATAAACTTCACAAACACAACAAGGCATTGACCACCTGGGATTGCAGAACATTTAGAATGTGTTCAAAACTTAAACGTATCACACGTACATTATTTATATATATATATATATTTTTACATAGGTATTTGATAGTTCCTCTAGACGAACCTCTGGAGGTCCGTCAGTATGACCTTTGGTTTCTTATTGCTAAGTTCTGTTTCATTCCTACTGACCACCAGAGGCAGTATGAATACTTTGGATTATCGCAGCGCCAGCCAGATAGGTCAAGAAATATACCAACAAAGTCACTTACTGACGTATGCTGAGCTCTGGAGCATTATAAGCCACAGTAACTCAGCACTCCGTCTCTTTCGCTTTCTTGCCTGGTTGAGAGAGGTTGTTCTTGGTTAAGTGATGTATTCGTGCTCTCAAGTGCAGCTTACAAGAGCAGCGAGATATCATCCTCATAAGCTGTGTCAGCGTGTTTCTATGTCTTTTCAAAGGTTTTGAAACTTTTCAGCAGTGCTTGGTCAGGTTTTCTGTTACTTTCCATTATTTTTTGTCGGTGTCTCTCAGTGTGATCCGGTGACTGGTGTTATCTGCGCCTATAAGTTAGCGGTCTCCTGTTAATGTAATCATTATATATTCTGTTGTTTTCGAGTGTTTTTTCCTAAAATTTTTTGGTTTTGCACTGTGCCTCTTGGTTCAATCCATCAGCTACTAGCTATAATTTTTTTCTCTCTGTGTGATCCGGTGACTGGTATTATCCACGCCTATAAGATAGCGGTCTCCCGCTAACACAATCATTTATATATTCTGTTGAATTCAATTCAATTCAATATTATTTGTATAGCGCTTTTAACAAAGAGCATTGTCTCAAAGCAGCTTTACAGAACATAAGAAACAACAAACAGACAAACAAACAGTCCTAGATGTTAGACAAAATTTCCCCTAGTGAGCAAGCCTGAGGTGACTGTGGCAAGGAAAAACTCCCTTAGATAGTATTAGGAAGAAACCTTGAGAGGAACCAGACTCAAAAGGGAACCCATCCTCATCTGGGTGACACCGGAGAGTGTGATATGAACAATGTCCTTTCTGCATTAGTTGTGTGATGCAGATACAGCATGTGTAGAATGTTGTGTAAATTAATTAGGAGGTTGTTGTCGTCCACATAAGGTTGGCAGTGTTGCTTTGAATACCCCAGTCCTCACAAAGCAGAACCCGACTGGAGCTGGTCCATCTCTGGATGCCACTGGAGCTGGCACAATCTCTATATGTCTCGGGATGGGTGGAAGAAGGGAAACAAATGGAAAGGAATTAGCGTAGCTGCTGTTCATAATATTAGCAGGCACTAGATGATAATGTGCATTTAAGATGTATCGGAGCACAAGGTTATCAGATGTATTAAATGTATGTCTGGCTAAAGAGATATGTCTACGTTTGACCTGGGAGACTGTCTGAGGCCAAAAGAATTCATTAGTCTGAATGAGTCTACTCCGTCAGGATTTTGCTATAAGCATGAGCCCCATCTGACTGGTCATGGAGGTGGTGTTGCAACTATCTATAGCAACTCTCTTACCGTTACTCAGAAAACAGGAAACCCGGTTTAACTCATTCGAAGTGCTTGTCCTTAATGTTACACTCACAGACATAAATAAAAAATCTCTACTGTATCTTGCACTGGCCACCGTATATAGACCCCCAGGGCCCTACGCTGATTTTCTTAGAGTTTGCACATTTACTCTCAGACCTACTGATTAATTTTGACAAGGTGTTGTCAAAATTGTGTTGTCAAATAAAACTGAATTGAATTGAATTGTTGATCGTAGGAGACTTTACCATTCATGTAGACGATTCCAATGATGCCTTAGGACTTATGAAGATTTATGGATTTATTAAATTATTTTGGGGTTAAACAAAACATTACTAGACCAACTCATCGTTTTAACCATACACTAGATTTAATTATATCACATGGAGCAGATGTCACTGATATAGATATTTTACCTCAGTGATGATATCACAGACCATCACCTCTTAGTGTACACTCTACCTGTAGAACATATTAGACACGTCTCCCCTCGTTATCGATTCGGTAGAACTATTATCCCGACCACTAAAGACAGATTCACAAGGAATCTACCGGATCTGTCTCAACTTCTCACCAGACCCCTAAATGCAGATGATCTAGATGAATTAACTAACACCATAGGCACTATTTTCTCCAGCACATTAGACACTGTTGCCCCATCCGATTAAAAAAGGTCAGAGATAAAACATCTGTACCATGGTATAATAGTCATACTCACGCCCTCAAGAGAGCAACCCGTAACCTCGAACGAAAATGGAGAAAAACTAAATTAGAAGTTTTCAAAAGTGCATATAAAGACAGTATGTCCAGCTATAGACAGGTTCTAAAAGCTGCTAGGGCTGAGCATTTGAGCAAACTGATAGAAATAACCCAAAACAATCCCAGATTCTTATTTAGTACAGTGGATAGACTAACAAAACATCAGATATCTGAAGAGAATACTCCATCACAGTTTAGTAGTGAGGACTTTATGAACTTCTTCACCGACAAAATCGATAGTATCAGGAACAAAATAATGGATGTTCAACCTTTGACAGCATCCGGTGATCTAGTCCAGCCTAAAGCTCCACATTTAAAGCTACAATGCTTTACAGGTATAGGGAAGGAAGAGCTGTATAAACTTATCACCAACTCAATTCAACAACGTGTTTGTTAGATCCAATTCCAACTAGATTACTGAAAGAAGTGATACACACAGCTGGAGAGCCTCTCCTCAACATTATTAATTCCTTGTTATATTTAGGTCATGTCCCTAAACCTTTCAAGTTATCAGTTATTAAGCCTCTTCTTAAGAAACCTAAACTAGACCCTAATGACTTAGTAATTACAGACTGATTTCAAACCTTCCCTTTATATCTAAAATATTAGAAAAGGTTGTGTCTACTCAATTATGCTCCATCTTACAGGAAAACTTTATCCTTGAAGAATTTCAGTCAGGTTTCAGGCCCCATCATAGTACAGAAACTGCACTAGTTAAGATCACAAATGACTTGTTTTTAGCTTCGGACCAAGGCTGCATCTCAATATTAGTCTTACTTGATCTTAGTGCTGCATTCGACACTTTAGATCATAACATTCTCGTAGACCGCTTACAAAATCACATAGGTATTCAGGGACAGGCGTTAAAATGGTTTAGATCCTACCTGTCTGATCGATACCATTTTGTAGATTTAAATGGAGAGCTGTCCAGTGTAATGCCAGTGAAATATGGGGTCCCACAAGGTTCAGTTTTAGGACCTCTGCTTTTCTCAGTATACATGCTTCCCTTAGGCAACATCATTAGAAGGCATGTGATTAGTTTCCATTGTTACGCTGACGATACACAGTTATATATCTCATCAAAACCAGATGAAATATCTAAACTGTCTAGATTAACAGAGTGTGTTAAAGATATTAAAGACTGGATGACTGATACTTTTCTATTACTAAATCCTGATAAGACAGAGACATTACTGATTGGTCCAAAAACCAGTACACAGAAGCTCTCACAATTCAACCTGCACTTAGAAGGATGTTCTATTACTAATAGCTCTACAGTGAAAGACCTGGGCGTAATTTGTCCTTTGAAAAACATATTTCCGATATTACAAAAATAGCCTTCTTCCACCTCAGAAATATCGCCAAGCTTGGGAACATTTTATCTGTATCTGATGCAGAAAAGCTAGTTCACGCATTCATGACCTCCAGACTGGACTATTGTAATGCATTATTAGGTGGTTGTCCTGCATCTTCAATAAACAAGCTACAGTTAGTCCAGAATGCTGCCGCCAGAGTCCTTACCAGGTCAAGAAAGTATGATCATATAACCCCAATATTATCATCCCTGCACTGGCTACCTGTTAAATTTAGAATTGATTATAAACGAGCACTACTTATGTACAAGACTCTAAATGGTTCAGCTCCCACATATCTAGCCAGTCTTCTAACACATTACAATCCATCACGCTCCTTAAGATCTCGAAACTCCGGACTTCTGGTAGTTCCCAGAATATCAAAGTCTACAAAAGGGGGAAGAGCTTTTTGGTATTTAGCTCCTAAACTTTGGAACAGTCTTCCTGACAGTGTTCGGGGCTCAGACACAGTCTCCCAGTTCAAACGTAGACTAAAGACATAGACAAAGACAAAGCCAGGCATACGCCTAATAAATCCCATAACTTTGTACTCCAGTACATCTCATTAAATCCACATCATAATCTAGTGCCTGCTAATATTATGAATAGCAGATACGCTAATTCCTTTCCATTTCTTTCCCTTCTTCTACCCATCCCCGAGACACACAGAGATTGTGCCAGCTCCAGCTGGGTTCTGCTTTCTGAGGACTGGAGTATTCAAAGCAGCATTGCCAACCCTATGTAGACATTTTACACATAACATTCTACACATGCTGTATCTGCATCACACAACTAATGCAGAAAGGACATTGTTCATATCACACTCTCCGGTGTCACCCAGATGAGGATGGGTTCCCTTTTGAGTCTGGTTCCTCTCAAGGTTTCTTCCTAATACTATCTAAGGGAGTTTTTCCTTGCCACAGTCGCCTGAGTCGCCTCAGGCTCGCTCACTAGGGAAAATTTTGTCTAACATCTAGGACTGTTTGTTTATATGTTTATTGTTTCTTATGTTCTGTTAAGCTGCTTTGAGACAATGCTCTTTGTTAAAAGTGCTATACAAATAAAATTGAATTGAATTGAGCCCCGAACACTGTCAGGAAGACTATTCCAAAGTTTAGGAGCTAAATACAAAAACGCTCTACCCCCTTTTATTTATTTTGATATTCTGGGAACTACCAGAAGTCTGGAGTTTTGAGATCTTAAGGAGCGTGATGGATTGTACCGTGTTAGAAGACTGGCTGGGTTCATGGGAGCTAAACCATTTATAGTCTTGTATGTAAGTAGTGCTAGTTTATAATCAATTCTAAACTTAACAGGTAGCCAGTGTAGGGATGATAATATTGGGGTTATATGATCATATTTTCTTGACCTGGTAAGGACTCTGGCAGCTGCATTCTGGACTAACTGTAGCTTGTTTTTTGAAGATGCAGGACAACCACCTAGTAATGCATTACAATAGTCCAGTCTGGAGGTCATGAATGCATGAACTATTTGGAATCTGCTTGTTTAGGACTCTATGCGTCACCTGCCCAATCTGCTCAAACCAACATTTTTTTTCAGACAGTCCACAGCTGCAAATTTTTTTGCTATGCCACCATATAAGGATTTTGTGGCTGAATTTTCTAATGCTCTCACAGGTTCTGGTCTGCCTAAGGACTCTGGAACCAGCAAACGTTGGCCCCTCCATTTCATAGTTCCTGCAAATGGCTCTCGTGGCCATGGGCCATGTAAGCCGTGAGCTGGGTAACCTTACAGCTACTCTTTTGGCAGCCCGCCGCTAAGTGTGGCTTGCCCAAGCATGACTACCTGAGGGCTGTAAGAAAAAGGACAGTGGGTTCCGCCCAATTCTTGATTTGAGACATCTAAATTTGTTCCTGAAGGTCCTTCCTTTTCGAATGCTGCGCACAGCCGACGTTCTTCGGTCTGTGGCAGCCGACGGTTGGTTTGTGAGAGAGTTTCTGTGTTTCAGTTTCCAAAATCAAGCCTACCAGTTCAAAGTTCTACCTTTTGGCCTTTGACAAACATTCCGCAACTCTTGGCTCACTTTCGACCAGGTGTGTCTTTGCATTACCGGATGGTCCTACGACTATTAGGGATGTTAATGGCTGCTACAGTGGTGATTCCCCTCAGTTTACTCCACCTCAGACCACTACAGTTATGGAACAACAGTTTACGACTCAATCCCACCCGACGTCTCTATCGACTGATTGTAGTTTCTCACAGTTGCATACGTGCATTGAGGTGGTGGAGACAGGTAGAATTTCTGAAGGCAGGAGTGCCCCTGGGTGTTGTTCCCTCTCGCCGGGAGTTGGTCAGAACCGAGGCTTCCCTCACGGGCTGTTGGGCAACATGGAGTCAGAGGGGTATTTGTGGATGATGGACACCCACTTAGGCCAAAGAACATATCAATCTGCTGGAACTACGTGCGGTGTTCATGGCTCTATGTATTACATGCCGGTCCTGGCAGGCCACCATGTTCTTGTTCGGTCTGACAATACCTCAGCGGTGTTCCATTTGAACCACCAGTCCCGCAGATCTCTACAGCTTACTCACAAGATCCTGACATGGTGTCATCCACGACTTGCTTCACTGAGGGCAACTCATATTTCAGGAGCATGCAACCAGACAGCAGATGCTCTTTCCAGGGATCGATTACATCCAGGAGAATGGAGGCTTCATCCGGATGTGGTGCGGGAGATCTGGCTACGGTTTGGAAGGGCAAAGGTGGATCTTTTTGCTTCAGAGAAGACCACTCACTTATGGCACTATGTTGCTTATGGCTCGCAAAGACAGAAGTGTCCAGTCCCTTGGCACCACAGTTGCCAGCCAGACCATGGTTTCCTTTGTTACTGAGACTTCTGACAGGCAATCCTCCCAGAAAGGACTTCCACTCCCAGCTGGAGGCCAGCATCTACCACCCAGACCCAGCTCATCTGCAGCTTTGGGTATGGCCATTGGGATAGATCCTTCTATGGAACATTGTGATATGCCAGTTATTCATTTTATCTCCAATGCTAGGACTTCTTCCACTCTGCAGATTTATTCTTCACGCTGGAAGTTTTTCTCTGCATGGTGTAAGGGGCAGGTGCTCAATCCTGCAACATTTGATGTGCTGAGTGTCTTGAGATTTCTTCAACGTTTGCTGGAAGAGGGCAAAGCAGCTTCCATGTTGAAAATCTATGTTTATGCGATTTCTTCGCATCATGTGCCAGTTGGGGGATCTTCTCTTGGATCTCACAGGCTTGTCTGCAGTTTTCTAAAGGGTGCATGCTGTCTAGAGTCTGCTCGGAATCCTCATTTTAATGGTATGGGATCTGCCACTCATGCTTTCGTTCCTTTGCTCATCCCAATTTGAGCCCTTGCAAGGCAATGACATCAAATAGATATCCTTGAAGACGGTTTTTCTGTTGGCTGTTGCCTCTGCGAAACGGGTGGGGGAGTTGCATGCAACTGTTAGTGAGTTATGCTTGCATTGGTTGCCAGACAACTCTGGGGTGGTCTTACGACCCAATCCTTCCTTTCTACCAATAGTCCTCCTTCCTCAGTTCATAAATCAGAACATTGAACTGGCTTTTTTTCAGACTTCTTCAGAGGTCATTCGAGTGTTCACCTTTTGTGTCCTGTTCATGCCTTTAAGTGTTACGTAGACACTACTGCTCAGTTAAGACATTCAGACCAGTTGTTTGTCTGCTATGGTGGTGTGAAGAAGGGTACTCCAGTGTTGAACAGAGACTGAACTGGATCGTGGAGACTATTATACTGGCTCACGAGGCAGCCGGGAAACCATTACCCTCAGGTTTAACTTGTCATACCACTAGGGCCATCTCATCATCTTGGGCTGCTGTTAGAGGAGTTTCCTTGGCGGACATCTGCACTGCCGCTACCTGAGTTTCTCCCTGTACATTTGCCAGGTTTTATAAGGTAAACGTTGCTGCTCATCATGCCATGTGTTTTGCAGTTCTTCTGAGCAGCCTTCAAATTTTGTCAGGTGGGCAGCATTCCTCATGACTATCTTGGTATATGTCATCCAAAGTATTCATACTGCCTCTGGCGGCCAGTAGGAATGAAACAGAACGCTAGTTACACATGTAACTGTGGGTCTGTGAATTCCGAATGACCGCCAGAGTTCTTTGTCAATGCGCGAGAAAGGCGAAGCGAGGCGGAGTGCTGAGTTTCTGTAGCTTATAACGCTCCAGAGCTCAGCATACGTCACTACGTGACTTTGTTGGTATATTTTCTCAACCTATCTGGCTGGCGCTGCGATAATCCCCAAAGTATTCATACTGCCTCTGGCGTTCATCCGGAATTCACAGAACCACAGTTACTTGCGTAACTAGTGTTTTATAGTACCTTCCTGAGGTATTTACTTCAACATAGTCCTGTCTTTATGCTATGCTGATCATTTATTTTTCTTTTTGTTAGAATGGTGGAAATTTTGCTTTGTAAACCCTCTGCATAGTTCTACATACACTGTTGAGCTCATAGACAGGGCAGGAAGAAATGTGTGTTTGTGTAAAAAAACTATAAGAAATAAAACGTTTTCCTTACCTTAATTTATTATTATATTCATCCTTCTCACAGAGGAGTCTGGAGGAGGCGGTCGGCGATGACGAGTACAGCACAGCCAGGAAGGCTGTACTTACACATCTGTGTGCCAGACCCATGCAGGTATTTAAACACAACTTTTACCTCATAGTTTCAATGTGGGCGTGTCCCAATCCACATATCCAATTCAATATACAGTGTATTCATTTACTTCAACTGTTCTATTAAAAAATTTGGGCTTTTTAATTGAAGCTGGGTGGGTGTGTGTGTGTGTGTGTGTGTGTGTGTGTGTGTGTGTGTGTAGATGGCACTGTATTTCTGTACAGGAGTTCTGCAAGATGAGAAGTTATTCCATCACTATGCACTGAACGTACCCGTCTATACACACTTCACTTCTCCCATCCGCCGCTATGCTGACGTCATTGTCCACCGCCTGCTGGCTGCATCAATCAGTGAGAGACACACACATTTACGTTTGCGGCATTTGGCAGATGCCATAATCCAGAGTGCCCTTATCCGAGTTGATCCATCCAATCTTGCACAGTCCCATCCTCCTCAGCGATCTCAGGATCGCCCTTAGATGGTGTATGTGCCACTGGCAATCATTACTGTAGATAATAATTTAATCTAGGTAGGCAGCAGCATAAACAGTGTGCGGATGAGAGGATTCTGTCCATGAGTTGCTGGAACGTTGCCTAAAAAAATTTCCAGGCTCGACCAATCACTGGGGGGGACACCACTGACAAGGGAAGTGAATAAGACTGAGTATCTCCTCATCATGGCACCTGTTAGTGGGTGGGATATATTAGGCAGTAAGTGAACATTTTGTCCTCAAAGTTGATGTGTTAGAAGCAGGAAAAATGGATTTGAGCGAGTTTGACAAGGGCCAAATTGTGATGGCTAGACCACTGGATCAGAACATCTCCAGAACTGCAGCTTTTTTGGGGTGTTCCCATTCTGCAGTGGTCAGTATCTATCAAAAATGGCCCATGTGGTCCGATCCAACAGACGAGCTACTGTTGCTCAAATTGCTGAAGAAGTTAATGCTGGTTCTGATAGAAAGGGGTCAGAATACAAAGTGCAGGACGGGTCCGTGCTATTTTGGTAGCAAAAGGGGGACCAACACAATATAAGGCAGGTGGTCATAATGTTATGCCTGATCGGTGTATTTTACTGCTGCTCAACACAAACCAGCCAGTTTAGAAGCACCTAGCTAAGCTGAAACTAACAAATTAGCACACAGCATATAACACAAACCCGACTGCTGGATACAAGCACTGGTGACTGTTAGAATCAGTTGATTTACTTACATTTGCATATGACTCCTAAAGTGATTCACTTGGATGAATCAGTTACATTTTAAAATGACTTCTTGATTGATTCACCTACATTTGACTCCTTCTGTGAGACACTTGCATTTGTAGACGAATCATTGAGTGACTCACATACATTTCAAAATATTTTCCTATATTCTTCATCTGCATTTGTTAACATGAAGAGTCTAATGTATGCGTGTGTGTGTGTGTGTGTATGATAGAGTGTGGACCTCGTGTGCATCTCACCCAAGATGAAGTGCAGAAGCAGGCCTCTCACTGTAACGATAAGAAGATGGCGTCCAAGAGGGTTCAGGAGATGAGTACTGAGCTGTTCTTCAGTGTCTTTGTCAGGGTAACACACACACACACACACACACACAGATACATAGCAGTACATGATGCTATCACACTTCATGCTCAATCAAATATAGACTGTTCCTTACTGTGTGTGTGTGTGTGTGTAGGAGTGTGGACCTCTGTATTCGAAGGCGATGGTGATGGGGATGCTGAATAAATCCTTTGATGTGTTGGTGCTGCAGTACGGAGTTCAGAAGAGAATCTACTGTAACGTCAGTCACACACAAACTAAACACACACACACACACACACACACAAGAGCAGAGAGGAATTTATCTGTAGTGTTATCTACATTATAAGAATAAAAATAAACAAAACTAAAATGATTTATTCAGTATTTCCATGTTGTAATAATGTGTTTATTATCAATAATTATAGCATCATATTGTTTTTAAATGTAAATTTTTTTGTGCTTCAGGTCATTGAGGATCTGAAGTCATTTAATTACCGTAAAATCGGTAAACGTCCGGAGATGACCCTGGTTTGGAATCCTAACGAACTGGATGAAGGAACAGTTACACAGGTATGACGTCATTACTCTCCAAACATATAACAAGGAGCTAAAAAAAAAAAAGGTCCAGGACCAAATTCTGGAAAAGGATCAGTCAGGGCTTTCTGTTGTCTCTCTAACTAATGACAGCACCATCTTCACAGTGAAGCACGGTGGTGCTAGCATCATGTCTTCATGTTCAGAGTACTTCTTGTTTATTGCTAATTTATGGTAGTGTGTGTGTGTGTGTGTGTGTGTGTGTGTTTGTAGGAGATCTCCCTGTTCTCCGTGGTGGATGTGCGACTGACTGCTGGTGAAGGTCCTCTCAAATACACTGCAGTACTGATGAGACCCACACAGTCTTGAACACACACACACACACACACACACACTTTATTTGGTCTTATTTTATTTGATGTTCTCGTGGTTCTGTACTGAAGCTGTCAGATTTTAACTGGAGATATTTCACACTAACACACACACTATTAATTATTATATTATATCCCACAATATCTGTGTTAAATATGTAAACGTGTGGTTAATAATATCTCTGATTAACAGTGTAACACACTGCTAATGATTTCACTTTTTCTTCAACAGATTGTAATAGGATTCATAAATTCAAGACAGGAAACTCTTAACTTTGACGTGTTCTTGTCTAACTCGAAGGCGCTAACCATTTTTGCTAACCACATTTGCAATATCTTCAACATGTGTGGTAATTTTTAATTAATAACGTGTGTGTGTGTATGTGTGTGTAAGATGTTTCTTTTCTCCCAGTGGGAGGAGTTTAATTTTATTTTTTTAACACAATATCTGTGTGTTGATTCTTTTCACTGCACATGTGACGTCTCTGCAGTATTCATTACTGCCTAACTGTCACTGTACCTTTTTATTTTTATTTTAGATATGTTCCAGGGAAATGTTTTTCTGGTGTTTAAACAAGAGTTTTAATTTGTGTTGATGAACTGACACTGAAGAGAATTAAATTATTTCCATTCAGTAGAACATTTGTGCTTTTCTGAGTTAATGTTTTAAATGTTTGCTTTATTTATTTATTTATTTATTTTAGTCTGATTGAATCATACAGTTTTTGCAGTCGTAGAGAAATATATTTTAATAACCACTTCATAATACAGTTGAGGATGAAGTCAGTAATGTCTGTAGTTACACTGATTCAGTCCAAAATTCCACATAGCCAGCTTAGCTGAAACATCAGAACACCTCTGAGATTCTCTAAAGACTCCAGAAACAGCAGATTGTCAGAGACTCAAGTCTCATTGTCCGTATGACTGAAGTTCAACACACTAACCATCACCTAGTGATACAGTAAATGGTCAACTGATGGAAACAGTCTGGCCAGTTGGAGGCACTGTTGACTTTCTACTGACTTCGTTAACAGTTCAGTAGATAAACAGAGCTACACTGAGGACTGTACTGTAATTAGTGATGTACTGTAATTAGCGATGAAGTTACGTGATGCAGAGTTAATTAAGTCCATTCTTGTCAGTTAGTAATTAGTTCAATTTCTGTTCAATTATTTATGTTTGTCTGTCTGTTTCTCACAGTTTTTAAAGTTAACTGTTTTATTGGATGCTTATATTTCATTATTAACATTATCATGTCACAATGAACCAACATTTCTAAAAGTTAGAAATATTTATGTGCAACAATAAGGTGAAGAAATGTGTTGGCTCGATGTGTAATTCATATCATTTGTGTTTAGTTTAATAACTAGAAATAATCGGTAAAACTGACTGGGGGGAAATGATGTGCGCATGCGTATTGTTTCACTATTTGAAACAACTTGCTATGTTATATTATCAATTAAAAAACTCACTTTTTCATGTCAAATACACAAAATCCTCATTTTATTTAAACTTGACTCAACTAATAATGTTAGTCACACTGAATCAACTTGCATCTTAATATCTCAAAAATATACAACTTATTTTAACAAGAACATGTTAGGCATGCTTTAATATACATTTTTCATAGAATAACACATTTTACAGTTGCACATTGCAAAACATCAATTTTAGTAAATTATAATATGGGTTCCTTTAACATTTAACATGGGGAAAAATGTTAAAGAGAGAGGAAGCCTGACAGAGAGTTCAAGAAAGAAGTGAAGAAACCAGAGGACTTGTCAAATACTTAAGTTTTAGTTCACATAACTTCAGCTTGTCAAATACTGCAAAAAGATAACATTACCTTTAGCTTTAAATGATTCAAACAATACTTGGTCATTTACTTAGGAGAATGCTGAACATTACAAAAGTATTAAACTATTTGTACAAGCAATAAGAACGGACATGTGTAATAGGTGTAATGTGTAATTCTGTTGCTGATAAAAGATCATCAGTGCATGACAGTTTGAAAAAGTTTTCATCCAAATAAACACTAATAATTTAATACAACTCTTTGAAAACACCGGACTGTGTTTTAACAATTCATGTTATATTTCTAGGATAAAGGATACCTCAGCAATTTATTTCTAAGCCCATGTATTCTAGCAGAACAGTGGTCAAGTTTAATTTTCATGACCACTTTTTGCAGGAACTCACATGAGTACTTCATATTGCAAGGGTACTCCAGATTTAGGCAGTAGAGGGTTCCCATCACCATGCAGTGCATCCGGAAAGTATTCACAGCACTTCACTTTCTCCACATTTTGTTATGTTACAGGCTTATTCCAAAATTAATTAAATTCATTATTTTCCTCAAAATTCTAGACAGACAATACCCCATAATGACAACATGGAAGAAGTTTGTTCAAAATCTTCGCAAATTTATTAAAAAAAAAAATTCCATGTACATAAGTATCACAGCCTTTGCTCAATACTTTGTTTAAGCAGCTTTGGCACCAGTTACAGCCTCAAGTCTTTTTGAGTATGATGCTACAAGCTTGGCACACCTATTTTTGGGCAGTTTCTCCCATTCTTATCTGCAGAACCTCTCAAGCTCTATCAGGTTGGATGGGGACAGGTTGGATGCACAGCCATTTTCAGATCTCTCCAGAGGTGTTCAATCGGGTTCAAGTCTGGACTCTGGCTGGTCCACTCGAGGACATTCGACATTCACAGAGTTGTCCCGTAGCCACTCCTTTGTTATCTTGGCTGTGTGCTTAGGGTCGTTGTCTTGTTGGACGATCTGACCCCAGTCTGAGGTCCAGAGCACTCTGGAGCAGGTCTTCATCAAGGATGTCTCTGTACATTGTTGCATTCATCTTTCCCTCGATCCTGACTAGTCTCCCAGTTCCTGCTGCTGAAAAATATCCCCACAGCATGATGCTGCCATCACCATGCTTCACTGTAGGTATGGTATTGGACAGGTGATGAGCGGTGCCTGGTTTCCTTGATACATGATGCTTGCCATTCAGGCCAAAGAGTTCAGTCTTTGTTTCCTCAGACCAGAGAATTTTGTTTCTCATGGTCTGAGAGTCCTTCAGGTGCGTTTTGGCAAACTCCAGGTGGGCGGTCATGTGCCTTTTACTGAGGAGCGGCTCTGGTCTGGTCACTCTACCATACAGACCTGAATTGGTGGAGTGCTGCAGAGACGGTTGTTCTTCTGGAAGGTTCTCATTTCTCCACAGAGAAATGCTGGACCTCTTTCAGAGTGACCATTGGGTTCTCAGTCACCTCCCTGACTAAGGTCCTTCTCCCCCAGTCGCTCGGTTTTGCTGGACGGCCCGCTCTAGGAAGAGTCCTGGTGGTTCTGAACTTCTTCCATTTACGGATGATGAAGGCCACTGTGCTCACTGGGACCTTCAATGCTGCAGAAATGTTTCTGTAGCCTTCCCTGGATCTGTACCTCAATACAATCCTGTCTTGGAGGTCTACACACAATCCCTTGGACTTCATGACTTGGTTTGTGCTCTGACATGCACTTTGGGACCTTTATACAGACACATGTGTGCCTTTCCAAATCATGTCCAATCAACTGAATTGACCACAGGTGGACTCCAATCAAGTTGTAGAAACATCTCAAGGATGATCAGTGAAAACAGGAAGCACCTGAGATCAGTACTGAGTGTCATGGCAAAGGCTGTAAATACTTATGTACATGTAATATTTTTTTGTTATTTATTTTTAATAAATTTGCAAAGATTTCAAACAAACTTTTTTCATGTTGTCATTATGGGGTATTGTTTGTAGAATTTTGAGGAAAATGATGAATTTAATCCATTTTGGAATAAGGCTGTAACAACAAAATGTGCAAAAAGTGAAGCGCTGTGAATACTTTCCGGATGCACTGTAGCAAAGGCAGTAGGCACATCTTTGAGGTTATGTAAAACAATAGTCTCCTCTACCACCACAGCCACATTGAAAATTCCAGGGGAAAAGCATCATTAAGGACACCTTCATGTCCAATCAAAATCCAATGCGTATTCCCTTCATGATGGCATCCAGGGTTTCACCATGAACCTAAAACAGACAGATTTAATCCCAGTTTAAACCATGTAATTCTAATAAATGACATGCTATACAGATGGTGAAGATATGAATATCAAATGACCTCTACCAATGCTAATTTTGGGCAAAGCTTATGAGTAAATTGTTATGAGTAAATACAAATTATGCAAGCTGATGCCATACATCATTAGGAACTATCATTAATGCTATAATTAAATGACAAAAGAGAAAGAGAATATTCAAACTGTGCCTGGCTCACTTTTGGTAGCATTAACAGGGAATTTACACGGAATAGTATGACGCTTATTTTTACATTTGTTTATTAAATTTCTTAGATGGTGCTACTAAATAGACATACTGTAGTGGAAAAATAAAGCTCTTTAATTCATTTGTTTGCCTTTGTAATCTGTATTATTAGTATGTTCTAATGTGCAAATATATTTCCATCACATTTCCATTACATCACACACCTTTATTATCTCGGAAGTATCCTCTGAAAAGAAGCGTGGAAGACAAAGTATGGCAGCTGTCCTTCTGTTCTGATTTGTGTCCTACAATTATAAACAAGAGTTAGTAAATGCAATATGTGACTCTGTCTGTGAAGACCAGGCTATCCTGGTTTCTATGGTGCTATCCTGGTTTCTATGGTTTTATCCTGGTTTCTACCCTCAATCCCCACAGTATACAGCACTACACAACATAATTCATTTTTAGTGCTTTGTGATATTTAAATAAACATACCATTCAGACAGATTAAGCGTTTGCACGTACATGCAAGTAGTTTACTAGCCTTGGCAGTGAACCTTATCAGGCAGACCATCAAATGATTTGTTGAAAGGCAAATCTTCTTCTTCTTCTTTCGGCTTTTCCCTTCAGGGGTCGCCACAGCGAATCATCTCTCTCCACCTATCCCTATCTTCTGCATCCTCAACACTTGCACCCACTAGCTTCATATCCTCATTTATTACATCCATATACCTCCTCTTTGGCCTTCCTCTTTGCCTCCTGCCTGGCAGCCCCATGTCCAACATTCTCCTACCAATATACTCACTGTCCCTCCTCTGAACATGTCCAAACCATCTTAATCTGGCCTCCCTAACTTTGTCCCCCAAACGTCCAACATGAGCTGTCCCTCTGATGTACTCGTTCCTAATCCTGTCCAATCTTGTCACTCCCAAAGAGAACCTCAACATCTTCAGCTCTGCTACCTCTAGCTCTGACTCCTGTCTCTTCCTCAGTGACACTGTCTCTAAACCATACAGCATGGCTGGTCAGTCACAAACTTGGGATCGCATTAGCCTAAACTGAGTTGGATTTATTTATTTTTTTTCTTAACTTTGCAACATAATACATAAACAGGGAAAAATAAGAGCTAGTGTAAGTACTTCAGGAAGAGGTAAGTCTTCAGTTGCCGTTTGAAGATGGTCAGTGACTCGGCCGTACGGATATCTAGGGGAAGTTCGTTCCACCGCCTCGGTGCCAGAACAGAGAAGAGTCTAGATGTATACCTACCTTTTTCCCTGAGAGATGGTGGGACCAGTCGAGCAGTGCTAGTGGATCTGAGTGAGCGAGGTGCAGTGCGAGGAGTGATGAGAGCTTTGAGGTAAGATGGCGCTGGTCCAATCTTGGCTTTGTAGGCAAGCATTAGTGTTTTGAATCTAATGCGTGCAGCTACCGGAAGCCAGTGGAGGGAACACAGCAGTGGGGTGGTGTGGGAGAACTTGGGCAGGTTGAAAACATGTCATGCAGCTGCATTTTGGATCATTTCCAGTGGGCGAATTGCGTTCAGAGGTAGACCTGCCAGAAGAGATTTGCAGTAGTCCAATCTCAAAATGACCAGAGACTGAACAAGCACCTGAGTAGCCTGTGTGGAAAGAAATGGCCGAATCCTTCTGATGTTGTACAGAAGAAACCGACATGAGTGAGTCACATTAGTGACATAGGAGGAAAAGGATTGTTGATTGTCCATGGTTACCCCAAGGTTGCGAGCAGTGGCTGAAGTGGAAATCATGGAGTTGTTCAGAGATATCGCAAGGTCTTGGGCTGGGGATGGATCATCTGGGATGACCAGCAGCTCAGTTTTGCTGGGATTCACTTTCAGCTGATGAGCTGTCATCCAAGATGAAATGTCCCCCAGACACACTGAGATCCGAGCAGAAGCCGTGGTATCTGAGGGAGGGAAGGAGAAGATAAGTTGGGTGTCATCGGCATAGCAGTGGTATGAAAATCCATGTGAGGATATAACTTTGCCAAGAATGACCGCCATCGGCACCGTTGACCTACAGGACGCAAGTGGAAATTGGGCTACTGTTGGTGGAAGAAGTAGAGGAGGGAGGAGAGTGCACAGACAGAGAGAGAAGAGGAAAGGTAAGAGTGTAGGACTGAGAATAGGAACTCTGAATGTTGGTACTATGACAGGGAAAGGTAGAGAGCTGGCTGATATGATGGAGAGAAGGAAGGTGGATATACTGTGTGTACAGGAGACCAGGTGGAAGGGTAGCAAGGCTCGTAGTATAGGAGCAGGATTCAAGCTGTTTTATTATGGTGTGGATAGTAAGAGAAATGGGGTAGGTGTGGTCCTGAAGGAGGAGTTTGTGAGGAATGTCCTGGAGGTGAAGAGAGTGTCAGACAGGGTGATGAGTCTGAAGTTAGAGATTGAAGGGGTGATGTTGAATGTTGTTAGTGGTTATGCCCCACAGGTAGGTTGTGAGTTAGAGGAGAAAGAGAGATTCTGGAGTGAATTAGATGAGGTGATGGAGAGTATTCCCACGGGTGAGAGAGTGGTGATAGGAGCGGATTTTAATGGACATGTTGGTGAGGGGAACACAGGTGATGAGGAGGTGAATGACAAGGAGGAACATTGGATGCAATTACTCCCTAAAAGCACATTCTAAAAGCTACCAAAGAATTGAAATTAAACAGAGATTAATATTAATTATAAGTAATAGATATTACTCATTATTAGTATAATTATTTTTTAAAAGAATACTTTTTATGTACATTCAAATTATGACAATCCTACTCATTTAAAGGCTGGAATACTCTACATGATTTTTTAAATCTGAACAGATTTTAAACACTGGGGATCATACACTTACCAACTTTGTAATAGTCACAGAGGATATACACTAAATGACTGAGGATCACACACTAGCAGATCTGATGACAACAAACTAGAGCATAAACATGTGCCTTGTTGCTAGGCGACGCATGACGAATGAAAACAATATGCGTTCTAAAATCAGCTCAAAATATGATCAAACATGTTTCATATCCTCCGACTGGATGAAATCTATAGTCTGTTACCATTATACACTACTCGATTTTTTTTAATGAAATCTGTCAACTTCTCCAGAATGTAAATAGAGAAAAAATCAGGGCAAAAATCATGTAGTGTATTCCAGCCTTAAGCATACCGACATGGCCAATAACTTAAACAACTTCCACATCCATCTGTCATTTTAGAAACAGCTTGCTATCTGCAGGATATTAAGTTAGTAAAACAAATAGACTATGGCCTAAATAATCTTGCTACAGCACGTGATACAGATTTCATTAGAAACAGAACTGAATGTCGCAGAAAAGCCGAACTGTTGTACAATATACAATTAAGCATTTTACATTGATGAAAGGCTGGCTCAGAACTATGCAGTAAGGCTATTTAACTGACGTTACTTAACAAAAAGCTAAAACGTAAAATGTAAAACTTGCTAGTGAATTTCCCTGTGGACACGTCCAGTAAGACTGAGCTAACGTTAAGAAAAAGTACTTAAATAAGACTAAATAGTTGACATACCGTGACAGAAGCTGCATAAATAGCAGGATGATGCGCCTTCAGATGCCTCTTAAGGTTTGTGGTATTTTTTCCACCTATTTCATAGCCACAGGGCTTCTCTCCATTTTCTGTAACAGTGCACAATGTTTTTTTTTTTCAAAGGAATTGTAACACACTGCAAAAACTGAAATCTAAGTAAGATAAAATATCTTAAATCAAGGCAATATATACTTGTTTTTTGTTCCTAACCAGGGTATATTTATGTGAGAACATTTCACTTATTTCAAGCTTTTTTATCCTATTATCTTGATAAGTTATTATACCTTGTCAGTGAGATTTTATTACTAGTTCTGAGTCTTAATGCTTGAAACAAGATTTACCAGAATTATAAAGCTTTTGGATCAATAATGACAAGTACAAAACTGCTTTGTTAAAGTCCTGATTTCTTATTTTATACATTTTCCTTTTCATCTCTTCACATATTAAAGACTGATGATGGCCAAACTGAATTCACAGTTTTATTGTCATTACAGCATGGCTATCATGTATTCCTCTATACAGTACAGTACAGAACAGTACAGAACAAAGTTTGCCATTACATTCATTTGACCAACACCATGTGGTAATAACTGATGATGTTGTACCATTAAATTGACACATTTTATGTAATATACATTTAAAAAAAGCCTCAAAGAAATCGCACACAGGCAGTATTTTATAAAGATTTGGATTGCTTATTTAAAGAAATCACACAGTGCAATTAATAATGCACTACAAACAAGTCTGGAACCAAATCTCTTCTTACACTGAGTCTATCCTGAGTCGGGCCTTAACCAGCCCAAGATTACAAGATTGCTTTAAGAGCATTAAGGCTTTTTGTATCTGGGGAACACACTACGAGTCATTTGAAATGTTGTACAGTTCTATTACATCCCCAAGATGGTATCTGACTTGAACATAAGTTTGGCCCTTGTTGCACATTGTGTAATAAGAGGTAAAATCAACCAACTTCTCAGCATCCACTAGTTCAGTGGCCTTTGCAAGGTGTGGGACCTCAACTTGATAAGTCATGACATTTTCATCAAAGTGTATAGATTGAAATGGTTGATATTCTAAACAATAAAGCTTAGACTCCACAAGAAAAATGTTTTTGACCAGTCCAAATTCTGGCTATGATCATTTTGTACTTTGGCAAAGATCATGGACTTCTGAGTTACATATTTATTACCATTTATCACAAGCCATTTGACTGATACAGCATGGTTAACTTCACTGAATCCAAGTCCCTCAATTTTCCACACAAATATTGTAGATCCTTAAACTCAGATACAGGCCCCATCTCCCTTTCATTTGAAAAAATTGGGTGCATTGAAGTGTCATCATTTTTGCAGCTTTCATATAGTTGGTTTTGTTTTATCAAAGACAATATTTTTAAAATTGAGCTTGGATGCCCATTGTTTAAAGAAACAATGTTTAGACTCGAACCGCATACACATATGTCTAACCATGAGACCCAATAAAATGTATCATATAATGCTGTTTAGGTGTAACACTGTGGTCTGGAAAAAGCTCCTTCCAATGCTTCAAATGATTCTCAATGAGTAACTTCAACCTAGACACAGTTGCAATGCTAATAACAGATGCAAACACTATCTGTACAATTTCTATTAGATCAATTATTAGTTGTCTATAAGCACTGACTTCCAAATCTCCAAAACAAATATATCCTTAGCAGCACAAGCATTTGCCCAGATGACTGTTTTAGTTTACCATCAATTGACATTAATGTAATAATAGAAAATAGGGATGGACGATCTCTAACATCTATAGGGGAATAAGGAAAACCAAGCATAGCAGAATTCACTGAGTCCAGATCAATCTGTCCTGACTGAACAAGATAATTCAAAACACATTTGATTTCCAATGGGGCTATACCCTCAAAATACATGCATAATATCTTGCGGAGTTTGTTGTATAATGTCAATAGCTGGTAATTCAACCAACTTGCTCCTTCTGTTAATTAATCTATTAATTGCTGTCTATTGATATGGTTTAATAACAATTTCAACGATAAAGTAATATAAACGCAGCAGATAACGCATCGCCAAAGCATCTTAAAGTTACTAAAATCAAAGTACGATCCCACTACTGTCCGTGAAAACGGCAGGAAAGAAGTGAAAATGACATCCACTAGTACTGTATGAACTTACGTAGCTCATTTTCTGGCTAAAATGGGGAGGCCTATGATTAAAGTTTTTTTTATATATGCTATAATGTCCATGTGAAGGACATGTATGAGAGGAGCAGGACAGTGGTGAGGTGTGCTGTAGGTCAGACAGAGGAGTTCAAAGTGGAGGTGGGACTGCATCAGGGATCGGCTCTGAGCCCCTTCCTGTTTTCTATAGTGATGGACCAGTTGTCAGAGGAGGTCAGACAGGAGTCTCCTTGGACAATTATGTTTGCAGATGACATTGTGATCTGTAGTGAGAGCAGGGAGCAGGTGGAGGAAAACCTGGAGAGGTGGAGGTTTGCGCTGGAGAGAAGAGGAATGAAAGTCAGTCGTAGTAAGACTGAGTACATGTGTGTGAATGAAAGGGAGGGAAGTGGAACAGTAAGGTTACAGGGTGAAGAGGTGAAGAAGGTACAGGAGTTTAAGTACTTGGGGTCAACAGTCCAGAGTAATGGAGAGTGTGGGAAAGAGGTAAAGAAGCGAGTGCAGGCAGGTTGGAATGGGTGGAGAAAGGTGTCGGGAGTTCTGTGTGATAGGAAAATATCAGCGAGAATCAAGGGGAAGGTGTACAGGACAGTGGTGAGAGCGGCCATGCTGTATGGTTTCGAGAAAGTGTCACTGAGGAAGAGACAGGAGTCAGAGCTAGAGGTAGCAGAGCTGAAGATGTTGAGGTTCTCTTTGGGAGTGACAAGATTGGACAGGATTAGGAACTAGTACATCAGAGGGACAGCTCAAGTTGGACGTTTGGGGGAGAAAGTTAAGGAGACCAGATTAAGATGGTTTGGACATGTTCAGAGGAGGGAGAGTGAGTATATTGGTAGGAGAATGTTGGACATGGAGCTGCCAGGCAGGAGGCAAAGAGGAAGGTCAAAGAGGAGGTATATGGATGGAATTAACGAGGATATGAAGCTAGTGGGTGCAAGTGTTGAGGATGCAGAAGATAGGGATAGGTGGAGAGAGATGATTCGCTGTGGCGACCCCTGAAGGGAAAAGCCGAAAGAAGAAGATAATGTCCATGTGAATAACCTGATGAACTATTATATAAATTGTAAATCATCACTCTCGTATGTTAAACAAATTTTTACAATGTTTATAACATTTACACCACTCGTCTTGGTGTAATGGTATCTTCCAATGGAAATCCACGTCCGTTATGCTCCAGCTCTTTGAAAGCGCGCAAAGTCAAACGCGGCAGTCTTGCTTTTCACCTGTAGCCGGAGGTTTCTCTGACTCTCTCAGATGCTCTCTGACTTCTGACACAATGGATAAAGATGGAATTGGCGAAACATATCCGGGCATGGATCACGTATCAACTGCAGTTTTGAAAGGTAATGTTAGTTTGTTTATACTCGTCTATGTTTCTCCTTAGCAATCTAACTAGCAAACGTTAGCTAATATTAATTTGAATTGGGAAGTTGGTATGCTAGCTATTTTGAACTATCATTAGCTAGCAAGGTGCAGACTGATAGCAGTAGTATGTTCACTTCAAAATACTTAAACTTTGGATAAACTGACCACCCCCTTTTTTATTATCATTTTTTGTTTGTCTTGTTTTGTTTTTGCCAGAAGTAGTGTTAATGTGTAAATGTTCCCTATTGATTGACATCGTCCATTAACAGCTTCGCTGTTTAACCCTGAAAGTTATACATGACTTTTGATTACAAAGTAAACAGCAAAAAAGCTTGTTGTGCTCGGCCCTAGATGGTAGCCACTCCTAGCACTCGTAGTTGCAGTCTTTGAAATAGCTCATAAAACCTTTGCTGGCTTTTGTTAGTGAATCCAGTCTTCCTTTCTGAATGGAAATTCTCTTTTGTCTCCAAAATTCACTAGATCGGCAACGAGATCTGGTGTGGTGGTGACAGTGGCTGCCATTTTCTTTTCTCTCAAGTTGATGTTCATAGGTAGGAAGTTGATGAGGAATGTTCGGGGTAGCACTGGGCACATTGCTGGACCCAGAGGGTGTCCTGTCATTGACCATCAGAATTTGATGAAAGTTTCTAATGATTCTGTTGCTAATTAATGCTTGTTATAAATCAGATTTGTCGTCTATCAACAAAAGGCTAGTATCTGTAGTGCTGGCACCAGCAGGCTGAAATCACCGTCAGATGTTTAAGTGACTTTTTTCATGTAGGTTATTCTAGTTCTTCCTCAACAAAACTAACCATATGCTATTTTATGGACATTACACAAATACAACTGATAGGGCATTGGTGGCTCAGTGGTAGGTTTCTCGCCTATCATGCGGAAGGCCCGGGTTCGATTCCCAGCCAACGCCAAGTTGTTGTGCGGACCAGTTGGTCTGCTGTGGCGACCCCGAACAGGGAGCAGCTGAAAGCAACACAAATACAACTGATAACTAAATACGCAAAGATATTTTACACACGCTTAATTTTATTATTTTTTTATAAGACCCTGACGGCCCACCACTGCTAAGGATACATAACCTGTGTGAGTGCTGAATTTAGCCTACAGTGCTAGTTTTGCTTAGCTAATGGAATATTTTTACACTTCCAGGTGAACGGTAAAATCACAAAAGAATTAAGTAACTGTGAGCCGGTTTTGCTCTATCCTAAGCCAAGAGTCATAATTAAACTTAAAACTCGAAGACTGACAGAAAAGAGGATAATTAAAAGACTAAAACTTCATGCCCAACGCTAGAATTAAATTTTATAAAGTGAGCTTCACTGTGGGAATGCTAAACTGCTAAACTGTGATTTACACAGTAAAATAAAATTTTAAAAAAATCATCCTTTATATTACATTTCTGTTCTGTTTAGTCAGGCACAGGATGCATTTTGTAGGATCAGGATTTCTGAAGGGAAGATAAGGATTTTTATACTAATTAGCAAGCTAGCTTATTATTTCTGCGGTAAAAAGAAAGACAAGACACTAAAATTCACATTTCTTTTCGCTTGTTTTTGTCTTTGTTACTGCAAAAGTATTACTCATAAATTTAGATGTAGCTTCTCAAAATAACAATCACAAAATAATCTTTTGATTTTATTTTCATTTAACAATTGCATTTTTACACATAAAATGCAAATACCTTCATTTCACTTCTCATTTCATAACTTTGCACATGTAAGAGAATAAAAATTCTCATTTTCACGATAATCATGAAAATATTTCATGAAAATATCACTCTTTGCTTTGAAGAAATCTGTTATCAGATTGTACTTCTTGAATAAATGTTAGATTTTGTTGTTGGGGTTTTAAACTGGCTTCCTGTAGCTGTACGCTTTAGATTTAAAACACTGACGCTTGCCTACAAAGCTAAGAATGGACCAGCTCCCTCTTACCTCAAAGCTCTCATCACTCCTCACACTGCACCTCGCTCCCCCGACTGGTCCACCATCTCTCAGGGTAAGAGGAAGGTATACTTCTAGACTCTGTTCTCTTCTGGCACCAAGGTGGTGGAATGGAACTTCCCCTAGATGTCCGAACAGCCGAGTCACTGACCGTCTTCAAATGACAGGTGAAGGTCTTCAAACAACGGGTGAAGACCTACCTCTTCCTGAAGTATTTAAACTAGTGCTTATTTATCCCTGTTTGTTTTATGTATTTTTGAATAAATAAATAAATTGTGCTGTAATTCCTTCTAACAGAGTTTTAGGCTGATGGTATCCTAAGTCTGTACCCTAATGAACCAGTGCTGATAGAGACACTTTACAGAATACCTTTAACTTTTGATCTAGAAGAGATATTGTCTTCAAACTTTCCAATGGATTTCCTCTGTAGAATTCAAATTTAATGTCGCTTTTAACATAAAACCACTCTACACAAGTGATTGTTAAGTAGAAAGTCAGTACAGTATTTTGTTTATTTTCAAGAATGACCAACTCATCTAGATAATTTTCAACATGTAAAACATCACATCACATAAACAATTAATAAAAGTGTCTTGTAAAATATTGTAAATACATTTTGTAGCTGAAATTCTTGTAATAAATCTGGTAATTAATGCACATTTTCAGTAAATCATGTTGCAATGTAGTTAGTCATTATATGAAACGGGTGCCATTTGGGTCCGCAACTTTTTATGAGATGCATAAGCCACAAAAAATGTCCTAAAGTGTGTTTTAAAAGCTTAAAGTTAATAATTCAAGTGTTCTTGTTAACATGATATATGTTACAGACACGCCAGGCTCTGCTCACACTCAGTCACAGCGCACTCCCTCACCCGAGTTTTAACGAGACGCACCTGAACACCATAATCACCTCCCCATAAATAACACCACGACACACTCCTCACTCGTCCGTTATCGTTAACACAGACCTCACGTAGTGTTGATGCTCTGGACTGTCTCGCTAACTTGCATTCTTTTGTTCATAGAGATCTCTACCTGTCTGTCCTCACGCAGCTCCACGGCACGCTCCGGTTTCCCCGTTCACGCCACGACCACGCTACAAGTCTTCGTTTTGTCTGCACGCTCTCCCCTCCTTCCTTTCTAAATAAACACCTCAACGAGAACCGCTGCCTCCGTCCTCGTTCTTAACAGAATAACGGACCAACACCGCCTGGGCAAGGAGGATGAGCTCACGGGATTTGGTGGAAGAGCTGGCCGAAGCGCTGCGCCGCGCTCTCGCTAGTGCAGCCGGCTCCGCGACTCCGGCAAGCGTTTCCGCCGCCGCCGCGGCCATTTCTTCGCCGCCTGTGTATGCGAGCCCCATGGCCGTCCCAGCACCATACTCCGGCGCGGCGGAGGATTGCAACGGGTTTCTGCTGCAGTGCTCACTGACTCTGGAGATGCAGTCGCACCTGTACCCTGACGATCGGGCGAAGATTGCCTTCATCATCTCTTGTCTCGACGGGAAGGCGCTTCGCTGGGCCAAGCCTCTCTGGTCCCAGAGCAATCCCATGATGTCTTCGCTATCCGCCTTCACCAGGCATTTCAGGGAGGTGTTCGGGAGACCAGAGGGGGACTCATCGGTAGGCGAGAGATTGTGTCGTATTAAACAAGGTAATCTGTCCGTCACTGAATATGCGCTACAGTTCCGCACCCTCGCCGCAGCCAGCGGCTGGAACGAACAGGCACTGATCACCACCTATCGTCAGGGTCTGGACCCACAGGTTCGCCTGCACCTCGCTGCGCATGAGGATTCGATGGGGCTGGAAAAATTTATCCAGCTCTCCATTCGTTTCGCGACTCGGATGCAGCTGTGCTTCGAGGAGCACCAGAGTCAGCCGGCAGCTAGCACTGCTCCCGCCCAGCCGGGACCTGTTAGTCACCCAGAGCCCGCTGACGACGCCATGCAGCTAGAGCTTTCGGAGGTGTCATCGGCTGACCGACAGTGGGAGCGGCAGAGGCGGCTGGCCCAGAGTTGCTGTTTCTACTGCGGGGGCTCGGGGCCCCCTTCGCCCCGCACGAGCACTGGTGAGTTCACTCTTTCCGACACAGAACATCAGTAAACCTCTCTCAGTTTTGGTCAGTCTTACTACCCATGATTTTTGTGTTTCAGCGACCGCGCTCATTGACTCTGGGTCGGCCGGGAACTTTATCTCCGGGGCCCTCTGCCGCCAGCTCCAGCTCCCGACTGCAGCCACGCCAAAGATATACCAGGTCCACGCGGTAACTGGGAAGCTCCTGAGGCAGGTACGTCGTCAGGCGGGGCCCCTCCGGCTCCACATCGGGGTGATGCACACGGAGGAGATAGTTCTGATGGTGCTGGAGGACTCGACGGCGGAGGTGGTTCTGGGCCGTCCCTGGCTGGAGCAGCATGATCCCATCCTTTCTTGGAGGACAGGAGAGGTCCTGAGGTGGGGGCACAAGTGCTTCGAGGGCTGCTTTCCCGAGCGACCAAACCCAAGACCTTCACGACCGCACGCCCTTCAGGTCCATGCCACCTCAGTGGAGAGCCCCCTCGAGGCCCGCTCTGTCAACATCCCGGCGTGCTACTCTCACTTCTGGGATGTCTTCTGTCCCAAGAAAGCCTCCAAGCTGCCCCCACACCGGCCATGGGATTGCGCCATCGATCTCATTCCAGGCGAGCCAGTACCCAAGGGGAGGATCTACTCACTCACGCTCCCAGAGGAGAAGGCCATGGAAGAGTACATAAAGGAAGCCTTAGCCCAGGGCTACATTTGTCCGTCCACGTCCCCTGCTGCATCCAGTTTCTTCTTTGTGGCCAAGAAAGATGGCGGTCTCCGACCCTGCATTGACTACCGCGTGCTGAACAAGATCACGGTGAAATTCCGGTATCCCCTGCCTCTCGTCCCCGCAGCGCTAGAGCGTCTCCGCGGCGCCACTGTGTTCACGAAGCTTGACCTCCGCAGCGCCTACAACTTGATCCGGATACGGAAGGGGGATGAGTGGAAGACCGCATTCGTCACCCCTACCGGCCATTATGAGTACCGGGTCATGCCTTATGGACTCGCCAATGCGCCTTCCGTGTTCCAGGATTTCATGCACAAGGTGCTCCGGGACTTCCTGCACAAGTTTGTGGTGGTATATATTGGCGACATACTCATCTACTCCCGGAGCATGGCGGACCATCAGTGCCACGTTGCGGAGGTCCTTCACCGGCTCCGAGACCATAACCTTTTCCTTAAGGCAGAGAAATGCCTGTTTCACCAACCCACAGTACAGTTTCTCGGATATGTCATTGACCGCAGTGGCGTTCGCATGGATGAAAAGAAAGTGACCGCCGTCCGGGACTGGCCCACCCCCACGACCGTGAAGGAACTTCAACGTTTTTTAGGGTTTGCGAACTTCTATCGCAGATTCATCCGGGGATACAGTTCAGTCACCAGCCCACTCACTAACCTCCTACGCAATAAGCCCAAGACCCTTGTCTGGACCCCGGCCGCCACACACGCCTTCCAAACGCTCAAGCAGGCCTTCACTACTGCTCCCCTCTTAGTTCACCCTGATCCGGAGCTTCCCTTCATAGTGGAGGTTGACGCCTCAACCACCGGAGTGGGCGCAGTCCTCTCTCAGCAGCAGGGGAACCCACGGAAGCTCCATCCATGTGCCTTCTTTTCGCGGAAGCTGAACCCAGCCGAAGTAAATTATGATATTGGGAATCGGGAACTACTGGCCGTTAAGCTCGCCCTGGAGGAATGGAGGCACTGGCTCGAGGGAGCAAAGCACCCCTTCACCGTCCTTACTGACCACAAGAATCTCGAGTATCTCCGGGCCGCGAAGAGGCTGAACCCCCGCCAGGCCCGCTGGGCCCTCTTCTTCACGAGGTTCAAGTTTGCCATATCATACCGCCCCGGGTCGAAAAATGTTAAGGCCGATGCCCTGTCCCGAATCTATGGACCAGACATTGCCAGCGAAGATCCAGAACCCGTTCTCCCCGAGAAGATCTTCGCGAGCCCCATCTCGTGGTCGGAGGGCACGCTTCCAGAGTCAGGTGCTCCACCAGGTTGCCCGCCGGGGCTGCAGTTCATTCCACGGTCGCACCGCACCTCCCTCATACACGCCACGCATGTCTCCCTGGGTACTGGCCATCCGGGGATCAAGGGGACCCTCTCGCTCCTCCAACAACGTTTCTGGTGGCCCCACATGGCAGTGGATGTCAAGAGATACGTTCAGGGATGCAGGGAGTGTGCCATGTCTAAGAGTCCACGTCATCTTCCCGCCGGGAAGCTGCTGCCCCTTCCCGTTCCGAATCGCCCGTGGTCACACCTAGGGATCGACTTCATCGTCGATCTCCCAGCCTCTGAGGGGTGTACGTGTGTCCTCGTTATCGTAGACAGATTTTCCAAGGCGTGCCGGCTAATGCCCCTGCCGGGACCACCTACAGCCCTGGAGACGGCCGAATACCTCTTCAACCACGTCTTCAGGTATTATGGGCTCCCCGAGGACATTGTCTCGGACCGGGGACCGCAGTTCACTTCCAGAGTCTGGAGAGCCTTTTTCAAACGCCTAGGTGTGACCATCAGCCTTTCCTTGGGTTACCACCCCCAAACCAACGGTCAGACTGAACGGAAGATTCAAGAGATAGGCCGCTTCCTGCGCACCTTCTGCCATAGCCATCAGGAATCCTGGAGCCAGTTTTTGGGTTGGGCTGAGTACGCCCAGAACTCGCTGCGGCAGTCCACCACAGGTCTCACCCCATTTCAGTGCGTGCTCGGTTACCAACCCCCACTGTTCCCCTGGGACGGAGAACCATCGGACGTCCCAGCAGTGGATTACTGGTTCCGGGAGAGCGAGAGAGTCTGGGGCGAGGCACATCGACAGCTCCAACGGGCCTTACGTAGACGCAGGTCGACCGCAGACCTTCGACGGTCCCAAGCCCCGGCCTACCAACCTGGACAAAAGGTCTGGCTGTCGACTCGTGACATCAAGCTGCGCCTCCCCTGTAAGAAGCTGAGTCCCCGGTTCATTGGCCCTTTTACCATAGTCCGCCAGATCAACCCAGTCACCTACCGCCTCCAGCTTCCTCCAGAGTACAGGATACATCCAGTGTTCCATGTGTCACTACTAAAACCTCACCACCCTTCTGTTCTTCTTTCCACAGGGCCTGGCGTAGCGGAGGAGCCCCCCCTTCCACTGCTCATGGACGACGGAACGGCGTATCTGGTGAAGGAGATTTCTTAAAGAGTTTGCACATTTACTCTCAGACCTACTGATTAATTATGACAAAGTGTTGATTGTAGGAGACTTTAACATTCATGTAGACGATTCCAATGATGCCTTAGGACTCGCATTTATGGATTTATTAAATTCTTTTGGGGTTAAACAAAACATTACTAGACCAACTCATCGTTTTAACCATACACTAGATTTAGTTATATCACATGGAACAGATGTCACTGATATAGCTGTTTTACCTCAAAGTGATGATATCACAGACCATCACCTCTTAGTGTACACTCTACCTGTAGAACATATTAGACACATCTCCCCTCGTTATCGACTCGGTAGAACTATTATCCCGACCACTAAAGACAGATTCACAAGTAATCTACCGGATCTGTCTCAACTTCTTACCAGACCCCTAAATACAGATGACTTAGATGAATTAACTAACAGCATAGGCACTATTTTCACCAGCACACTAGACACTGTTGCTCCCATCCGATTAAAAAGGGTCAGAGATAAAACATCTGCACCATGGTACAATAGTCACACTCACGCCCTCAAGAGAGCAACCCGTAACCTAGAGCGAAAATGGAGAAAAACTAAATTAGAAGTCTTTAGAATTGCGTATAAAGACAGTATGTCTAACTATAGACAGGCTCTAAAAGCTGCTAGGGCTGAGCATTTGAGCAAACTTATAGAAATAAACCAAAACAATCCCAGATTCTTATTTAGTACAGTGGCTAGACTGACAAAACATCAGATATCTGAAGAGAATACTCCATCACAGCTTAAAAGTGAGGACTTTATGAACTTTTTCACCGACAAAATCGATAGTATCAGGAATAAAATAATGGATGTTCAACCTTTGACAGCATCCGGTAATCTAGTCCAGCCTAAAGCTCCACATCTAAGGCTACAATGCTTTACAGGTATAGGGCAGGAAGAGCTGTATATAACTTATCAACACGGCTAATTCAACAACATGTTTGTTAGATCCAATTCCAACTAGATTACTGAAAGTAGTGATACACACAGCTGGAGAGCCTCTCCTCAACATTATTAATTCCTCGTTATATTTAGGTCACGTCCCTAAACCTTTCAAGCTGGCAGTTGTTAAGCCTCTTCTTAAGAAACCTAAACTAGACCCTAATGACTTATTAAATTACAGACCGATTTCAAACCTTCCCTTTATATCTAAAATATTAGAAAAGGTTGTGTCTACTCAATTATGCTCCTTCTTACAGGAAAACAATATCCTTGAAGAATTTCAGTCAGGTTTCAGGCCCCATCATAGCACAGAAACTGCACTAGTTAAGATCACAAATGACCTGTTTTTAGCTTCGGACCAAGGCTGCATCTCAATATTAGTTTTACTTGATCTTAGTGCTGCATTCGACACTTTAGATCATAACATTCTCATAGACCGCTTACAAAATCACATAGGTATTCAGGGACAGGCATTAAAATGGTTCAGATCCTACCTGTCTGATCGATACCATTTTGTAGATTTAAATGGAGAACTGTCCAGTGTAATGCCAGTGAAATATGGGGTCCCACAAGGTTCAGTTTTAGGACCTCTGCTTTTCTCAATATACATGCTTCCCTTAGGCAACATCATTAGAAGGCATGGGATTAGTTTCCATTGTTACGCTGACGATACACAGTTATATATCTCATCAAAACCAGATGAAATATCTAAACTGTCTAGATTAACAGAGTGCGTTAAAGATATTAAAGACTGGATGACTGATAATTTTCTATTACTAAATCCTGATAAGACGGAGATATTACTGATTGGTCCAAAAACCAGTACACAGAAGCTCTCACAATTCAACCTGTACTTAGAAGGATGTTCTATTACTACTAGCTCTACAGTGAAAGACCTGGGTGTAATATTAGACAGCAGTTTGTCCTTTAAAAAACATATTTCCGATATTACAAAAATAGCCTTCTTCCACCTCAGAAATATCGCCAAGCTTAGGAACATTTTATCTGTATCTGATGCAGAAAAGCTAGTTCACGCATTCATGACCTCCAGACTGGATTATTGTAATGCGTTATTTGGTGGTTGTCCTGCATCCTCAATAAACAAGCTACAGTTAGTCCAGAATGCAGCTGCTAGAGTCCTTACCAGGTCAAGAAAGTATGACCATATAACCCCAATATTATCATCCCTGCACTGGCTACCTGTTAAGTTTAGAATTGATTATAAACTAGCACTTCTTACATACAAGACTCTAAATGGTTTAGCTCCCACGTATCTAGCCAGTCTTCTAACACATTACAATCCATCACGCTCCCTAAGATCTCGAAACTCCGGACTTCTGGTAGTTCCCAGAATATCAAAGTCTACAAAAGGGGGTAGAGCTTTTTCATATTTAGCTCCTAAACTTTGGAACAGTCTTCCTGACAGTGTTCGGGGCTCAGACACAGTCTCCCAGTTCAAACGTAGACTAAAGACATATCTCTTTAGCCAGGCATACACCTAATACATCCCATAACTTTGTACTCCAATACATCTGATTAGATGCACATCATCATCTAGTGCCTCCTAATATCATGAATAGCAGCTACGCTAATCCCTTTCCATTTGTTTCCCTTCTTCTACCCATCCCCGAGTCACACAGAGATTGTGCCAGCTCCGGTGGCATCCAGAGATGGACCAGCTCCAGCCGGGTTCTGCTTTCTGAGGACTGGAGTATTCAAAGCAGCACTGCCAACCCTATGTGGACATTTTACACATAACATTCTACACATGCTGTATCTGCATCACACAACTAATGCAGAAAGGACATTGTTCATATCACACTCTCCGTGTGTCACCCAGATGAGGATGGGTTCCCTTTTGAGTCTGGTTCCTCTCAAGGTTTCTTCCTAATACCATCTAAGGGAGTTTTTCCTTGCCACAGTCGCCTGAGTCACCTCAGGCTCGCTCACTAGGGAAAATTTTGTCTAACATCTAGGACTGTTTGTTTGTATGTTTATTGTTTTTTTATGTTCTGTAAAGCTGCTTTGAGACAATGCTCTTTGTTAAAAGCGCTATACAAATAAAATTGAATTGAATTGAATTGAAGGAGATATTGGACTCCCGGCGCCGTGGCGGCCGCCTGGAGTACCTGGTCGACTGGGAAGGCTACGGTCCCGAGGAACGGTCCTGGGTTCCCCGAAATGACATCCTTGATCCGAGCCTCCTCGAGGACTTCCACACCAGCCACCCCAGCCGACCAGCGCCCCGGGGCAGAGGCCGACCGCCGCGGCGTCGGGGCCCAAGGTCCTCAGGAGCGGACCATGGAGGGGGGGGTAATGTTACAGACACGCCAGGCTCTGCTCACACTCAGTCACAGCGCACTCCCTCACCCGAGTTTTAACGAGACGCACCTGAACACCATAATCACCTCCCCTATAAATAACACCACGACACACTCCTCACTCGTCCGTTATCGTTAACACAGACCTCACGTAGTGTTGATGCTCTGGACTGTCTCGCTAACTTGCATTCTTTTGTTCATAGAGATCTCTACCTGTCTGTCCTCACGCAGCTCCACGGCACGCTCCGGTTTCCCCGTTCACGCCACGACCACGCTACAAGTCTTCGTTTTGTCTGCACGCTCTCCCCTCCTTCCTTTCTAAATAAACACCTCAACGAGAACCGCTGCCTCCGTCCTCGTTCTTAACAATATATGATAAAACACTAAAACACTATTCTTCAGAAGTAACATACTACTTTTTAACCATTTTTCAAAAGTGCATAGCCATAATTTCACATGTCCATCTTGACCAACATGACATTTTCATCTAAAATATAAGTTGTTGTTTTTTTTTCAAACTTTTATTATTTTCAAGATTTCATGTGTTTCCCTGTTTACATGACATATATTTATTCAAAATGAACCTTACTTTTTGTAAATATTTTATGATAAGTGTGTGTCCCTTAGATTGCCTTACCATCCCATGACACTAACTTTTTTTTTTTATCTACAATTAATGTACTGTTGCTTTAAAATGACATCACAAAGTAGAAGTGACAAGTTGTTTTATGTAGCATCTGCAGCAGTTGAGCAGGCCATGGAAAGGATGCCAGGCCAGATTCCATGAGTGTCATCCACAATGAAAACCCACCAAGTGGTCACATTCACTCCAGGAGAAATCCTTTACCGGGAAGTTAGTTGCATGAGCTCCACGCAAAAGCAGCTGAGATGTCAGTGCTTCAACACACATCATTTCACTGTTAAGACAGCCCAAAAGGTGCCAACAGACGCAATTGATTGGGAAAGTGGAAATCTAATTGGAAAGTGGTGTGTGATTAAATATGACAATGACCTTTATCCTGGGATCATCATGGATACAGATGAAACACATGCCCTTGTAAAATGTATGCACTGTGTTGCGGCCAACAGGTTCTTCTGGCCTCCAAGAGATCACTTCCTGTGGTATCTCTTTGATGATGTGCTTGAACTCATTCAAGCACTACAGCCTGTGACATTGCGCCACATGGAAATCCAGAAGGCTGTTTGGATGCGACTCTCCCAGTCACTGTTATCATGCTCATTTCAGTTTTTCAGAGCATGAGCACGTTTTCCATTACATCTCTTATTTTACTGCTGCTCCTCTTCCAGTTTAAAACCAGCAGTTCATATAGAGAAACACTCCATACCACCCTGTCACAGTGAACCACCTCGTCACATCACTTACCACCGCCTCACAGGGTCATTTTGTTAAAAGTTTATGGAAAGAAATTGAAATGTTACATAAATTAATTGATTAATTAATTAGTTGAATGATGTTCTTTTTGTGGGGGGCACGGTGGCTTAGTGGTTAGCATGTTTGCCTCACACCTCTAGGGTTGGGGGTTCGATTCCCGCCTCCGCCGTGTGTGTGGAGTTTGCATGTTCTCCCTGTGCCTCCGGGGCTTCCTCCGGGTGCTCCGGTTTCCTCCCCCAGTCCAAAGACATGCATGGTAGGTTGATTGGCATCTTTAAATTGTCCGTAGTGTGTGATTGTGTGTGTGTGTGTGTGCCCTGCGATGGGTTGGCACTCTGTCCAGGGTGTATCCTGCCTTGATCCCCTATGATGCCTGAGATAGACACAGGCTCCCCGTGACCCTAGTGTAGTTTGGATAAGCGGCAGACAATGAATGAATGTTCTTTTTGTGTGAGCTAATCAAACAAATGCAACTTTAATTGTATTTTTTAAGTGAATTTGTTTTTTCTCTACAAACAGTGAGGCCACTGAAATGTCTAATTCATTTTTCAAGATTAAAAATCTGAAATGAATACAAAAATAATTAATTAAATTACATTTTGATGGTTTCTCTATTAACGGTTTCTGAAAAAGGGACATTTTACTACTAGGGAAACAAAATTTTAAAAAGCTATTTCTTGTTTTTATACTGAAATTGCATACATATTGTCCATAACGGGGTGGTACAAGAAAGGTGCCCTTGTCTGAAGAAAAAAGATAATATTAATAAGGAGTTTGTGCCTGAGGTGGGAAAATATGTTTTTTTGGATTAACATGTCTTTCAATTTGTAGGTTTTTTTTAAAGAATGTTTGTTCTTAATGAAAATTTTGAAAATTGCAAAGTGCAATTGTTACTTGTTTCGTATAACTTGGGCGAACTAACAAGGAAGCTAAAGACAGCAACCATTAGCGTCAATCGGTGCCAGTGCGCCTCTTGAGATCAGGGGAGGTTAACCTGCACAGCAACTACCGCTGGCCTCTGTTACACTTGCTACAATCGTGACCTATGATATTTATTTCATTAAAAAAGTACCATTTAATAGTGGTAAATAATTGCATATGTATATTTCTCCCCCTCAATTTTTATTTATAATTCTATACTTTATCAAATAATTTGATGCAGTATTCACTCCTTAAAAAATTTTTAAAAAATTCCCAGATTCCACGGACGGATTTATTTCCTAGGGTTAGGGTTAGGGTAGCTTCACAAAATGGCGTCTCTACAAAGTAGCTACACAAAATGGCATCTCAGCGACGTAGCTACACAAAATGGCGTCTCGACTCCCACCGCGCAGGGTGAAAAGATCGGGAAGCGTGGATTTAGATGTAAATGCGAGATGCAAAGCTAAAAATACTTTTACATCAAAATAAAGCTGGGAAACTCTATTTTCAGAATATATTTCCGTTTTGGCTGTAGCTGATCGGGAAGCGCAAATATTTTGGTCCGAATTTGGGAACTAATTTCTCAGAGTACGGTGGTCATATGTAAATAAAGTTTGCAGCTATAGAAGCTGTATTCATCCGCGCATTTCGTGAACGTCACCTCATTAATATTCATGACCCAAAAATAGCTCGCATTTGACCTGAAAACACAGGCGTCAGGAGAGACACTCGGGAAAACGCCATACACAGGATGTTGTACAATAAACACAGGGCCACTGCTATTACACGGGCAGACGGTCAACTAAACAAAGAGCAGTTTTTATTTATTTTTTTTTCAGTTTAAAAGGGAATTTTATTAGCTTTCTAACCAATGTATTTACTTTTAATTTGAACCACAAATAATAATTTGATAAGAAATTTGGGACACTCGGTATAGGAAATTATTGATGTTCCCCTGATTACTGATAATCAATCAGCACTGATGATGGTTACTAATTGACGTCAGCGTTGTTTTTTTTTTTTACTGTATCACGTGACCGCACTTTTCCTCTCTCTTGGACGTCGCTCGCCGGTGACGTCACAGAGTAGATAGAACTAGAAGAGAAGAGATCTGAGAACAGATCGTGATTAAAAGAAGGCGGAGCTTTCAGAAATCCACTGGACGTTGTGAGAGTAAGGTGTTTATTAAAGTTACTTTGAACAGTAAAGAGATAATGAACTTTTTTGGTGCATTTAGTACAGCGGCTCTTCCACTGCGCCCTCTGCTGTTAGCGGCCGGAGCTGCAGCCGCGACAACTGGCCTTTACGCTTATGTTACACGGAGCGAAAACACCGAAGGTACGACTATTTCTCAGTCCTGGTGTAAGCATGCAGTGCTGAGTGTACTTCTCTCCTTTAGAAAAACATGAATTCAGTAGATTTGTTCAGTTCTTCATTAGCTAATAGCCGTTATCCAGATTGTTTCCGCTGCACTGAGGGTCAAACCCCTCTCTCTCTCTCTCTTTTGTGTCCAGGTACATGGAGGATTTTAGCTTCATGAATGTAGAATAAAATCTGTCAGTGTGTCCTTAAGCCTTAAGCCACAGTAGACATGTAGCTAGTGAACATCAGTAAAGTGTGTTTATTCCGTGAAAAAGTGGGAATAGTTGTGCTGTAGAGCTTCACCCGGATCAGAAGTGGAAAAGATGGCTTGTGTTGACTTCAACACTTCAATAATAGAGGAGGATGTGTGATTTTCTATTGTTTTATTTTTTATTTCAGGCCCTGTCACAGAGGTTGTTAAAGAGCAGATTACGGTAAGTTTGTTCTGCTCCTAACTTTAAGCCTATAGTGTACATTTCCAGTCTCTTACTAACAGCAGAACTGCAGGCTGATATTGACACCATTCACACTCCAATGTTTCTTTACACTAATGACACATTCTCCATTTAGTTACATCTTTACCAACCTTTATCAATGTTTTCTTAATGTGAAGCTGTCATTTGTCCTAGCGTCCATTTGAAAGAGTTATTTTTGTGATTCAGAAACTGGTGGTGTCCAAGGTTCAGCTGCAGAACCGAGTGAGGGACCTGGAGGAACTGCTCTGTCAGGCACGCAGAGACTGTGACCTGAAAAGCAAGGTAGGTGAGATAAGCCTCTGGTTCAGAATAATGGGAGTACCATACCTAGGGAAATATTCAGAATAGGAAATAGCTGCACTCTGGAGTTTGAAGCTCACCTGCACTCGGAGCCAGAGGGGCGAGAGCAGTGACGGCTGGTCATGATATTAGATGGGAGACGAAACTCTCAGTTCTGTCACAGGCTCAGAAATGAAACTATTATGGTTCAGTCATGTCTTATATCATGATCTCTCACATTACACAGATATAAAGACACACACAGAGGCAGATTTCTAGTTCATAGTCTGTAATGCCCTTTGCCCATAGTCCTAAATGTTCCCTTTTTGTGTCATCTTCCCTGGAGTTTAAACCTCTTTTGCCCCGTGTGTGTGATTTAGGAGTATGAGCAGGAGCAGGAGGCTCACATCATCCTCCAGTGCAAGTACCATCAGACTCTGTTTTACAAGGAGAAGTTATTGGAGGTAAATAGTTATTTTTTAAAATTTTGTGTGTGCTTGTTTCCTCACATTTTGTGGACATTTAACCTAAATAAAAATTGTATTTTCAGGATTTTTTTTTTAAATAAATAAAGTGGCCCGTTGCAGATGTGAACATTAAGCACTGTGTGAACCTCTTTTGCCTCGTGTGTGTGTGTGTTTTAGGAGAGAGAGCAGGAGCGAGAGGCTCACAGTATCCTCCTGGCTGAGAAGGAGGAGATGATAAAGACTCTGACACACAAGGCGGAGTTACTGAAGGTAAACATTTATTCTCAGAAATACATGGCTGCTTTTATTAACCCTCTCTCTCTCACTGTGTGTGTGTGTGTGTGTGTGTGTGAGAGAGAGAGAGATTTTAGGAATACATTTTACTCTGTCCTTATGAGTAATGAGTGTCTTCTATGTGTATAAGTAAATAAAATCAATAAACCTTCATTTTTCTACTGTCAAGTCTGACCTGACAAACAAGGTGGAGACACTGCAAGTCTCAATGAAGGAGATGAAGAACCTGATCTTGCAGACTAACCAGGAGATGGAAGATCTGTTTAATGTAAGTGAGAATAAAACCTTGTAGTAATCAGCTCCTTTTAAAATGTTATGAGGACCTTATTTATGTTTAAGCGTTAAGTACTTGAACTTTAGTCTCTTGTGCTCCACGTGTTTTAGGAGCGTGAGCAAGAGCGAGAGGCTCACATCATCCTCCAGGCTGAGAATAATGAGATAAAGAAGACCATCACTCAGCTGGAGGAGGAGAACAATGAGATGAAGAAGACTCTGCTTGACCAGGAGGAGTTACTGAGGGTAAACATTTCTTCTCACTAAACTACGACTGCTATACCTGCTTGTTTCCTCACATTCTGGGGACATTTTGTCCTTTCCCCCCCAAAATATTTAGACTATTCTCATGAGTAATTGTTATTCTTTCAGGTCACCTTGGCTGAAGCTGAGGAGAACCGTCAGAAGTATGTGGAGACCATCGCTCAGCTGGAGAAGGAGAAGTCTGACCTGACAGAAAAGGTGGAGACTCTGAAAGAGACAGTGGAGGAACTGGGGAACATGCTCTTTGAATCTAACAGAGAGTGTGATGAGTTAATGAATGTAAGTGAGAAAAAACCTTGCATTAAGCAGCTCCTTCATCAACACCAAGAGGACTTTAATTCTGTTTAAGTGTTAAGCGCTCGAATTTACGCCTCTTGTGCTCCATGTGTGTGTTTTAGGAGCAAGAGACTCGCAGCATCCTCCAAGCAGAGAACAATGAGATGAAGAAGACCATCACTCAGATGGAGGAGAAGAATGTTGAGATGAAGAAGACCGTCACTCAGATGGAGAAGGAGAAGAATGAGATGAAGAAGACCATCACTCAGATGGAGGAGAAGAACAATGAGATGAAGAAGACCATCACTCAGATGGAGATGGAGAGGTCTGACCTGACAGAAAAGGTGGAGATTCTGAGAGAGGCAGTGGAGGAACTGGGGAACATGGCCCTCGAATCTAACAGAGAGTGTGACGTGCTAACCAACGTAAGTGAGAATAAAACCTTGTAGTAATCAGCTACTTTCAAAATGTTATGAGGACCTTATTTATGTTTAAGCGTTAAGTACATGAACTTTAGTCTCTTGTGCTCCACGTGTATGCTTTAGGAGCGTGAGCAAGAGCGAGAGGCTCACAGCATCCTCCAGATGGAGAATTATGAGATGAAGAAGACCATGACTCAACTGGAGGAGGAGAACATTAAGATAAAGAAGACCATGACTCAACTGGAGGAGGAGAACAATGAGATGATGACTCTCAGTTACAAGGAGCAGTTTCTGAAAGTAAGTATTTCTCCTCATTAATCTGCTATTTGTGTGTGTGTGTGTGTGTGTGTGTGTGTGTGTGTGTGTGTGGGTGGGTACATTTTGTCCCCCACAATACATTTTTGAACATTCTCCTGAGCTAGTAATTAATAATGTCTGAATGTGTCTTAATTGTTGTTCTTTCAGATAACCTTGGCTGAAGCTGAGGAGAAACATCAGAAGGATGTGGAGACCATTGCTAAGATGGAGAAGGAGATATCTGACCTGAAAGACCAGTTGAAGACACTGAGAGAGACAGTGGAGGAACTGGGGAACATGCTCTTTGAATCTAACAGAGAGTGTGACGAGTTAATGAATGTAAGTCAGAAAAAACCTTGCACTAAGCAGCTCCTTCATCAACACCAAGAGGACTTTAATTCTGTTTAAGTGTTAAGCGCTTGAATTTACGCCTCTTGTGCTCCATGTGTGTGTTTTAGGAGTATGAGACTCACAGCATCCTCCAAGCAGAGAAAGATGAGATGAAGAAGAGCATCACTCAGATGGAGAAGAAGAACGATGAGATGAAGAAGACCATCACTCAGATAGAGGAGAAGAATGTTGAGATGAAGAACACCATCACTCAGATAAAAAAAGGAAAAAGAAACCGGGGGGGTTTTAGATGAAGAAGACCATCACTCAGATGGAGGAGAAGATGGATGAGATGAAGAAGACCATCACTCAGATGGAGGAGGAGAAGTCTGACCTGACAGACCCGTTGAACACTCTGAGAGAGACAGTGGAGGAACTGGGGAACATGGTCCTCGAATCTAACAGAGAGTGTGATGAGAGAATAAACGTAAGTGACAAAAACCTTGCACTAAGCAGCTCCATTAGTGAAGTATGTGGGATGTGGTTGCTTAGTGGTTAAGGCATTGGACTACTGATCGGAAGGTTGTGTGATCGAAACCCAGGTCCGCCAAGCTGCAACTACTGGGCCCTTGAGCAAGGCCCTTAACCCCAAAAATGCTCAGTTGTATAAAAAATGAGATGAAAATGTAAGTCGCTCTGGATAAGGGCGTCTGCTAAATGCCAGAAATGTAAATGTAGTATGAGGACTTTAATTCTGTTTAAGTGTGAAGCGCTCTAATTTACCCTCTTCTGCTCTGTGTGTGTTTTAGGAGTCTGAGCGAGAGCGAGAGGCTCACAGCATCCTCCAGTCCAAGTATGATGAGAAGATTAACACTCAGATTCATGAGGAGGAGTTACTGAAGGTAAACGGGGGGGGTGTGTGTGTGTGTGTGTGTGTGTGTGTGTGTGTGTGTTTCTTCACATTTTGGGGACATTCTGTTCTTTTCCCTATAATACATTTAGACTGGTCTCATGAGTAATGAGTCAGTATTTATTAGTGTCTGAATGTGTGTGTAGAAGTGAATAAAATCACTAAGCCTTAATCGTTCTTTCAGGTCACCATGGCTGAAGCTGAGGAGAAACATCAGAAGGATGTGGAGACCATCAGTCAGCTGGAGAAGGAGAAGACTGACCTGATAATTGAGGTGGACACTCTGAGAGACACAGTGGAGGACATGGCGAAGGAGCTCAATGAGTGTAACAGAGAGTGTGATGAGCAAAAAAACGTAAGTGAGAGAAAAAACCTTGCAGTAAGCAGGTCCATTAGTGACAGTATGAGGACTTTAATTCTGTTTAAGTGTTAAGCGCTCTAATTTACACCTCTTGTGCTCCATGTGTGTTTTTTAGGTGTGTGAGACTCACAGCATCCTCCAAGTAGAGAATGATGAGATGAAGAAGACCATCACTCAGATGGAGGAGAATAATGATGAGATGAAGAAGACCATCACTCAGATGGAGGAGAATAATGATGAGATGAAGAAGACCATCACTCAGATGGAGGAGAATAATGATGAGATGAAGAAGACCATCACTCAGATGGAGGAGAAGAACGATGAGATGAAGAAGACCATCACTCAGATGGAGGAGGAGAAGTCTGACCTGACAGACCAGTTGAACACACTGAGAGAGACAGTGGAGGAACTGGGGAAGATGGTCCTTGAATCTAACAGAGAGTGTGACGAGTTAATGAATGTAAGTCAGAAAAACCTTGCACTAAGCAGCTCCTTCATCAATACCAAGAGGACTTTAATTCTGTTTAAGTGTTAAGCGCTCGAATTTACACCTCTTGTGCTCCATGTGTGTGTTTTAGGTGTGTGAGACTTACAGCATCTTCCAAGCAGAGAATGTTTAGATGAAGAAGACCATCACTCAGATGGAGGAGAAGAACAATGAGATGAAGAAGACCATCACTCAGATGGAGGAGAAGAACGATGAGATGAAGAAGACCATCACTCAGATGGAGGAGGAGAAGTCTGACCTGACAGACCAGTTGAACACTCTGAGAGAGACAGTGGAGGAACTGGGGAACATGGTCCTCGAATCTAACAGAGAGTGTGACGAGAGAATAAACGTAAGTGACAAAAACCTTGCACTAAGCAGCTCCATTAGTGATAGTATGTGGGATGTGGTTGCTTAGTGGTTAAGGCATTGGACTACTGATCGGAAGGTTGTGTGATCGAAACCCAGGTCCGCCAAGCTGCAACTACTGGGCCCTTGAGCAAGGCCCTTAACCCCAAAAATGCTCAGTTGTATAAAAAATGAGATGAAAATGTAAGTCGCTCTGGATAAGGGCGTCTGCTAAATGCCAGAAATGTAAATGTAAATGTAGTATGAGGACTTTAATTCTGTTTAAGTGTGAAGCGCTCGAATTTACGCCTCTTGTGCTCTGTGTGTGTTTTAGGAGTCTGAGCGAGAGCGAGAGGCTCACAGCATCCTCCAGTCCAAGTATGATGAGATGATTAACACTCAGATTCATGAGGAGGAGTTACTGAAGGTAAATTTTTTGTGTGTGTGTGTGTGTGTGTGTGTGTGCGCGTGTGTTTTTAGAGACATTTTGTTCTTTTTCTCTCAGTAGATTTTAGACTATTCTCATTAGTAATGAGTCAGTATTTAAAAGTGTCTGAATGTGTGTGTAAAAGTCACTAAGCTTCAACGTTGTTCTTTCAGGTCACTCTGGCTAAAGCTGAGGAGAAACACCAGAAGATGAGGAGACCATTGCTGAGCTAGAGAAGGCATTTCAGCTCCTGAAACTGTGACTGCTATTGGGAGCTCTTGGCTTGTCTGCTGTACTAAATCTGCTGATTCGGAATAGCACACAGACCCCAGTGACACTCCCACTGAAATAAAGAAAGAAGAAAAGAAAAGAAGAAAAAATAAAGAATGAATAAAAAAGAACACTTTTCCTAATGTTTAATTCCGATGTTTGATGTGAAGATGAAGTGAGTACACAGTGTGAAAGAGCAAACAGTGTCAGATTTAAATAGTTTGTACATGTAAGGTTCTGAATAGGTGTTTGTAAACAGGTCCATGTGTGCAGAGTTCTGCAGAGAGTATAAAGTGTCTTATGAAAGAAGTGTGGGGTGAGCTGTAGATTTTAGAGTTCAGGAGTAGGTGGGGGAGGAGGGAGATAATGGACAGTGTTCAGCATTCTGACAGCCTGATGGATGAAGCGGTTAGAAAGCCTTGTGGAACGAGCCTGGAGGCTTCGGTACCTTTGCCCTGAAGACAGGAGGCTGAAGTGGAGGTTTGACGGATGTGAACCATCTGCTGTGTCACTGTCACAGATCCGTGGTATGGGTTTATAGTTTGTTAGAGTTTTGATGCCTCGCCAGAGACTCTGTGTCTTCTTCTGTGTCTCTGATGATGCTGAAATGTCCAGATATTTTATTGATGTATTGTTGTTTTGCTTCCCTGATTCCACAAGACACATTGGCTCTTGCTGTTGCTAGGCCTGCAGTGTCACCAGCTCTAAAGGCTGCATCCCGTGCCCTCAGAAGCTTTAACACTTCTCCTGTCAGCCATGGTTTCTGGTTAGCCCGAATAGTGACGGTTTTTCTGTGTGTGACTTTGAGATGTAGCAGTAACAGAGTAAAGAGTGAAGAGAAAATAAATATCTAACCAACATATCTAAATATTTAATATGTTTTATATATACACATATTTTAAGAATATATTGTCAGTGATTGTCTGTAACCTGCATAAATGTACACTAAATATAATTAACATTATCACACAGCTCTTAATGATTCTTAATTACTCTCTCTGAATGAATTTTTCAAATGACTCTCTCTAAACAAAACTTTCTCTTTGTTTTATTTAGCCATTCACTCCACTAGGTGGCAGAATTGAATCACAGAAATGGAACAGCAGTATTAGAGAAACAAATATTAAAACATTTTAATAAGGGGGGGCACTGTGGCTTGGTGGTTAGCACGTTTGCCTCACACCTCCAGGGTTGGGGGTTCGATTCCTGCCTCTGCCATGTGTGTGTGGAGTTTGCATGTTCTCCCCGTGCCTCGGGGGTTTTCTCTGGGTGCTCCGGTTTCCTCCCCCAGTCCAAAGACATGCATTGTAAATTGATTGGCATCTCTAAATTGTCTGTAGTGTGAATGAGAGGGGGTGTGTGTGTGTGTGTGTGTGTGCCCTGCGATGGGTTGGCACTCCGTCCAGGGTGTATCCTGCCTTGATGCCCAATGACGCCTGAGATAGGCACAGGCTCCCCGTGACCCGAGAATAGATCGGATAAGCGGTAGACAATGAATGAATGAATAATTTTAATAATTCAGCATAAAGTTTCACAGAATCGTAGAGTTATCTGAAAACGTACACATCACAGATTCAGTATGTCAATCATGTCTGGAAGTTGAAGGTTAAAGATAGCAAGGTTACACTAATACATGTCACATACCTGTGCACGTCATGTGCTAATTAAAGGTAAATAATCTTGTTTTTTAATTCATTCATTCATTGTCTACCGCTTATCCGATCTATTCTCGGGTCACGGGGAGCCTGTGCCTATCTCAGGCGTCATTGGGCATCAAGGCAGGATACACCCTGGACGGAGTGCCAACCCATCGCAGGGCACACACACTCTCATTCACTCACGCAATCTCAGATGCTCAGCCCTAGCAGCTTTTAGAGCCTGTCTATAGCTGGACATACTGTCTTTATATGCACTTCTGAAAACTTCTAATTTAGTTTTTCTCCACTTCCGCTTGAGGTTACGGGTTGCTTTCTTGAGGGCGTGAGTATGACTATTATACCATGGTGCAGGTGTTTTATCTCTGACCTTTTTTAATCGGATGGGGGCAACAGTATCTAGTGTGCTGGTGAAAATAGTGCCTATGCTGTTAGTTAATTCATCTAGGTCATCTGCATTTAGGGGTCTGGTGAGAAGTTTATACAGATCTGGTAGATTACTTGTGAATCTGTCTTTAGTGGTTGGGATAATAGTTCTACCGAATCGATAACGAGGAGAGACATGTCTAATATGTTCTACAGGTAGAGTGTACACTAAGAGGTGATGGTCTGTGATATCATCACTTTGAGGTAAAATATCTATATCAGTGACATCTGTTCCATGTGATATAATTAAATCTAGCGTATGGTTAAAATTATGAGTTGGTCTAGTAATGTTTTGTTTAACCCCAAAAGAATTTAATAGATCCATAAATGCGAGTCCTAAGGCATCATTAGAATCATCTCCATGAATGTTAAAGTCTCTTACAATCAACACCTTGTCAAAATTAATCAGTAGGTCTGAGAGTAAATGTGCAAACTCTTTAAGAAAATCAGCGTAGGGCCCTGGGGATCTACCAGCGCAAGATACTGCAGGGATTTTTTTTATTTATGTCTGAGTGTAACATTAAGGAAAAGAACTTCGAATGAGTTAAAACTGGTTCCTGTTTTCTGAGTAACGGTAAGAGAGTTGCTATAAATAGTTGCAACACCAGCCATGATAATATGTCCAGGTGGTGAAAAAAGCTTTCACTACAGTGGTAAATATGTCAAAAAAGTAGTAAATAAATTGCACTATAAAATATCAATTAACATGAACTCTGTGGGAGTCTCAAATCACACGTCCTACTCCACTGGTTGCTCAGCAGTGGCCCCCAGCTGGAGGGTTCTGTCGGGCTTAGGGACCACCACAATGGGGCTGGTCCATGGGCTGGAGATGCGTTCCACTTCCATCTCTACAGCGTGGCAGCAGGCTTCTGGACACTGCCATACCACCATCCAGGGAGGGATCTTGATCTCATGTTGCACCAGCTTGGTAAGCCTGAAAGCAGATGAGGCAACATTGGCAAATTGGTTGACAAGCTCAGCAAGGTCCTGTATCTGGACTGGAGAGAGGTCTTCCACATTTTTCACCAGGGTGCCTTCTTGTGGATCTGTGTCAGGAGAAGCATAGGCAGACATAGGCAGACCTGGTGCAAACCACTTCTTGAGTATGTTAATATGGTAGAGTTGGGTGTCTGCACACTTACTTGGTTGCTGGAGCCGGTAGTTTACAGGTCCTACCTTCTCAAGGACCATGTATGGGTCCTGCCACTTGGCCAGTAATTTGCAGGCCATGTTGGTGACCAGGAGCATCACTTGGTCCCTGGACAGGAAATCCCAAGTGGGTTGGTTGTCGACACATTGTTGTTCACGCTAGGCTGCCTCCAGGTATTCTTTGACAACGAGCCCCACTTTGTCAATTTTGGCCTGCATATCCTGGACAAAGTCAATTAAGAAGTGGAAGGGAGAGTTTTAACCCCGCCCCCCCCCACCCCCCAGGCTTCACGAGCCATATCCAGCAGTCCTCAAGGTTGCCGTCCGAAAAGAAACTTGAAAGGGGTGAATCAAGTGGATACTTGGAGAGTCTCTTGGACGGCAAAGAGGACATTTGTTTGTTTCAAACATTGTAAGTCCAGAAATCTGGGCCCCAAAATTATGATGGAAGTGTGCCATAAAATCAGATATAGACAAATGATACATCTGATAGGCTCTCTCTCAATCACACTCTCTCTCTCTGTTTGAGGCTTGTGTAAACACACACTAATCTATTGGCTGATCAAGGTCAGGTGACATTGCTGAAGTGCCTCTATTACCCAGTGCGCAAGGTGCTACTCTGTGCATGGATTGCCCCTATTATGGCCACCAAATCAGACAATGTCTGAAGATGACTTGTACCAAGAGCCAGACCTAAACCAGGCACAGTAAATGCAGCCTCTCCTGCCACAAGGACTCACAAAACACAGAGTGCAAAATAATCTTAACATCAGAGGCTTAAAAGGGGCTTCTAGAAAACACTACAGGTCCCAGGTTAGAACTCACGGTCTGCAAAGAATGCTTCAGCCTTCTGGCATTGCACAGGAAGCAAAAGACCTTTAGAGTGCCTCCCAAGGGCGGTCCCAAGGACAGGTGATATAGAATACTACCCGTGGTGTTGTTCATGTAGACTAGTAAATTGTACCCTCTGAGCTCAAATTCAAATTTTACTTGTCAAATACACAATCATATACAGGTGTAGAAAGTCCTTAGCACTTAAGAGGGCAGTTTTAAATCCTTTAAGCTGTGAGATGGTAGAGATGCTGCTGGTCCTTCTTTACCAGGCTGTTGTTGAGACAGGACCATAACAGGTGGTCCAACAGGTGATTGTTCTCCTGGCACCAAGTCTCCAGGTTTTTAATCTCTTCTAGGTAGGTTGTCTCATCGTTGTCGGAGATCAGGCCCACTGATCTCCAAGTTGGGAGTTGGAAGGTGGAGTTGGAAGTCCTATATATATATATATACAGAAGCTTTTATTGTCATTTCAGCCATATATAGCTGACACAGTACATAGTGAAATGAGTCATAATTTCTCCAGGACCCAGGTGCTACAGATAACAATTGACATATAGCTACAAAACAAAACAACAACACAGAGCCAAGGACAGAAGCTAAGGACAGAAAGTCGTCCTACAAAGTGCAACGTGTGCAACCTGGTGCAAACAGTGCAAGACAAAGACAGTGCAAATAGACAATACAAAAACAATACAAAACAGTAAAGGACACATAGCGCCGAAAATGTGCAAACTAGAAAGACCCGTGGTTTCTTTTTAACATATATGCTTGTAAACATATATACGTATAGCAGCAGTTGGCAACAGTATGAAATGTGCAAAAATAGCAACAGCAGCAGTTGAATAAATGTGCAAATACAAGCATGTAAACAGTTATAATGTGGGTGCAGTTATAGATGTGTGTGTGTGTGTGTGTGTGTGTGTATTTATGTGTGTGAGTTGATACAGTTCAGTTCTGGTTGTTTAGGAGCCTGATAGCTTGAGGAAAGGAACTGTTACACAGGGGCCCGAATGCTTCAATACCACTTTCCAAATAGCAGAAGGGTGAAAAGTGTGTGTGAGGGGTGTGTGGGGTGTGTAAGAGTGTGTGTGAGGGGTGTGTGGGGTCATCCACAATGCTGTTGGCTTGGCGAATGCAGCATGTAGTGTAAATGTCCATGATAGAGGGAAGAGAGACTCCAATGATCTTCTCAGCTGTCCTCATCATCAGCTGCAGGGTCTTGCGATCCGAGACGTGCAACTGCGCTTTTTGCTGATGGAGCTGGTGTTGAGTGACCAGGTGAAGTTCTCTTGGTGTTCTGATGAACAAGGAATGTGGTGTTCTTGATGATCTCCACAGAGTATCCATTGATGTTCAGTGGAGAATGGCCACTATGTGCTCTCCTAAAGGCAACAACCATCTCTTTAGTCTTGTCAACATTTAGAGACAGCTTGTTGGCTTTACACTAGGCTGTTAGCCGCTGCACCTATTCTCTGTATGCTGACTCATTTTTCTTGCTGATGAGACCCACCACGGTCGTGTAATCGGTGGACTTGATGATGTGGTTCGAACTGTGCATTGCTGCACAGTCAGATTGCTGCACAGTCATGAGCAGAGTGAACAGCAGTGGGATGAGCATGCAGCCCTGAGGGGCCCCAGTTCTCAGTGTGGTGGTGCTGGAGATGCTGTTCCCGATCCGGACTGACTGATGTATGAGTCCTTGTTGTCCAGGTGGGTGATGGCCAGATGGAAGGTTGTGGTGATAACATCATCTATGGAGCGGTTTGGACGATCTGTAAACTGCTTGGGGGTCCAGTGATGGCACTTCATCACGATGGGTGGGCTTTGAGATATGGGCTAAAACACACTTTAGATCATTTTGGACCCGAAGTGGCCGCTGCGTGCTACTGCCGCACCACCACCTTGTGTGTATCATATCTTAGAACACAACCCTGGGGTGGGTCCAGTGCTGAGGGTGAGGGAGGATGAGACATGTTTGCCCACCTGTACTATACTGTACCTGTACTGTTTGCCCACCCGTACTTCGGTAGAGCTGTTGGGGTGGCACGCAAATTGTAGTGGTTCCAGGGTGTCAGATGTGAAAAAGAGAAGGAAGTAATTTCCCGGAAGTAAATTCTTCTTCTTCTTCTTCTTCTTCCGGCTTTTCCCTTCAGGGGTCGCCACAGCGAATCATCTCTCTCCACCTATCCCTATCTTCTGCATCCTCAACCCTTGCACCCACTAGCTTCATATCATCATTAATTCCATCCATATACCTCCTCTTTGGCCTTCCTCTTGCCTCCTGCCTGGCAGCTCCATGTCCAACATTCTCCTACCAATATACTCACTCTCCCTCCTCTGAACATGTCCAAACCATCTTAATCTGGCCTCCCTAACTTTGTCCCCCAAACGTCCAACATGGGCTGTCCCTCTGATGTACTCATTCCTAATCCTGTCCAATCTTGTCACTCCCAAAGAGAACCTCAACATCTTCGGCTCTGCTACCTCTAGCTCTGACTCCTGTCTCTTCCTCAGTGACACTGTCTCTAAACCATACAGCATGGCCGGTCTCACCACTGTCCTGTACACCTTCCCCTTGATTCTCGCTGATATTTTCCTCTCACACAGAACTCCCCACACCTTTCTCCACCCATTCCAACCTGCCTGCACTCGCTTCTTTACCTCTTTCCCACACTCTCCATCACTCTGGACTGTTGACCCCAAGTACTTAAACTCCTGTACCTTCTTCACCTCTTCACCCTGTAACCTTACTGTTCCACTTCCCTCCCTTTCATTCACACACATGTACTCAGTCTTACTACGACTGACTTTCATTCCTCTTCTCTCCAGTGCAAACCTCCACCTCTCCAGGTTTTCCTCCACCTGCTCCCTGCTCTCACTACAGATCACAATGTCATCTGCAAACATCATTGTCCAAGTAGACTCCTGTCTGACCTCCTCTGACAACTGGTCCATCACTATAGCAAACAGGAAGGGGCTCAGAGCCGATCCCTGATGCAGTCCCACCTCCACATTGAACTCCTCTGTCTGACCTACAGCACACCTCACCACTGTCCTGCTCCTCTCATACATGTCCTGCACCACTCTGACATACTTCTCTGCTACTCCTGACTTCCTCATACAGTACCACAGCTCTTCTCTTGGCACCCTGTCATACGCTTTCTCCAAGTCTACAAACACACAGTGCAACTCCCTCTGACCATCCCTATACTTCTCCATCAAAGTTCTCAGAGCAAAAATTGCATCTGTTGTGCTCTTTCTGGGCATGAAGCCATACTGCTGCTCACAAATTTCCACTACCTTCCTTAACCTAGCTTCCACTACTCTTTCCCATACCTTCATTGTATGGCTCATCAACTTTATCCCCCTATAGTTACTGCAACTCTGCACGTCACCCTTATTCTTAAAGATCGGCACTAACACACTTCTTCTCCATTCCTCAGGCATCTTCTCACTCTCTAAAACCCTGTTGAACAAACTAGCTAAAAATTCCACTGCTGCCTCTCCCAGACACTTCCAGACCTCCACCGGGATGTCGTCAGGACCAACTGCCTTCCCACTTTTCATCCTCTTCAAAGCCTTCCTGACTTCATCCTTTCTAATCTTATCTACTTTCTGTTCCACAGAGTTCACCCCTTCTACTCTTTTTTCCCTCTCATTTTCCTCATTCATCAGCTCCTCAAAGTATTCCTTCCATCTCCTCTGTACACTCTCCTCACTTGTGAGCACCCTTCCATCTCTATCCTTAATAACTCTAACTTTCAGCACATCCTTCCCATCTCGATCCCTCTGCCTAGCTAACCTGTACAAGTCCTTCTCTCCTTCTCTAGTGTCTAACCTAGTGTACAACTCGTCATATGCCTTCTGCTTGGCCTTAGACACCTCCCTCTTCACTCTGCGCTGTAACTCCTTGTATTCCTGTCTCTTCTCTTCAGTCCTGTCCATGTCCCACTTCTTCTTGGCTAACCTCTTCCTCTGGATACTATCCTGAACTTCCTCATTCCACCACCAAGTCTCCTTATCTTCTTTCCTCCTTCCAGATGACACACCCAGCACCTTTCTCCCTGTCTCCCTGATCACTTCTGCTGTAGTTTCCCAGTCACCTGGCAGCAATACCTGACCTCCCAGAGCCTGCCTCAACTTCTGTCTAAATTCCTCACAACATTCCTCCTTTTTCAGCTTCCACCACTTGGTTTTCTTCTCTATCTCTGACCTCTTCTTCTTACAGACCATCAAAGTCATCCTACACACCACCATCCTATGCTGTCTGGCTACACTCTCTCCCACTACCACTTTACAGTCACTAATCTCTTTCAGATTGCCTCTTCTACATAGGATGTAGTCTACCTGTGTGCTCCTACCTCCACTCTTGAAAGTCACTCTATGCTCCTCCCTCTTCTGAAAATAAGTGTTAATCACACCCATGTCCATCCTCTTAGCAAAGTCCACTACCATCTGTCCTTCAAGGTTCCTTTCCTTAACTCCAAACTTGCCCATCACCTCCTCATCACCTGTGTTCCCATCACCAACATGTCCATTAAAATCCGCGCCCATCACCACTCTCTCACCCGTGGGAATACTCTCCATCACCTCATCTAATTCACTCCAGAATCTCTCTTTCTCCTCCAACTCACAACCTACCTGTGCGGCATAACCACTAACAACATTCAACATCACCCCTTCAATCTCTAACTTCAGACTCATCACCCTGTCTGACACTCTCTTCACCTCCAGAACATTCCTCACAAACTCCTCCTTCAGGACCACACCTACACCATTTCTCTTACTATCCACACCATAGTAAAACAGCTTGAATCCTGCTCCTATACTATGAGCCTTGCTACCCTTCCACCTGGTCTCCTGTACACACAGTATATCCACCTTCCTTCTCTCCATCATATCAGCCAGCTCTCTACCTTTCCCTGTCATAGTACCAACATTTAGAGTTCCTATTCTCAGTCCTACACTCTTACCTTTCCTCTTCTCTCTCTGTCTGTGCACTCTCCTCCCTCCTCTACTTCTTCCACTAACAGTAGCCCAATTTCCACCGGCGCCCTGTAGGTCAACGGCGCCGATGGCGGTTGTTGTTAACCCGGGCCTCGACCGATCCGGTATGAAATTCGTACTGACGATTCGCATGGTCAAATTTGGCAATGTTTTATGCCGGATGCCCTTCCTGACGCAACCCTCTCTATTTATCCGGGCTTGGGACCGGCACAGAAGTCACTGGACTGTGACCCCCATGGCTAGATTCCAGAAGTAAATTATTCAAGTAAGAAAATAATAAATGTAATTCTGATTTGTTTCACAGTGAAATACATTCATTCATTCGTTTTCTACCGCTTATCCAATCTATTCTCGGGTCACGGGGAGCCTGTGCCTATCTCAGGTGTCATTGGGCATCAAGGCAGGATACACCCTGGACAGAGTGCCAACCCATCGCAGGGCACACACACTCACGCAATCACACACTACAGACAATTTAGAGATGCCAATCAACCTACCATGCATGTCTTTGGAGCGGGGGAGGAAACCGGAGCACCCAGAGGAAACCCACGAGGCACGGGGAGAACATGCAACTTCCACACACACATGGCACAAAAGTGCTAACCACAAAGCCAACAAGCCACTCCCCCCCCTAGACATACATTAAATTTGAAAATTTAAAGATGTAGGACTTTATATGTGAGACTTTATAAAATATATATTTGCATATTTAATATGTTCTGTTTTTCCATGACCATTTGGAGTCTACTGTCTCATCCAGAAATGTTTTTCCGGGTGATTTTTTTCAAGTCAAGGACTATTTTTCCCCAGAAACATATTTTTATCTGTTTCTTTATTTTTAAATAATAAATTAAATTCCACTCAATATTATAGATAATTGAGGCATATATTTTTTACTGTTTTTATATTTCAACATTTTTTAATGTAGAAATATATTATTTTAATATAGCGCAGCTCCCCCCCCAAAAAAAAAAGACGTGTTTGCTTGCTCTGCTCTTTTTCTTATTTTTTGTTTGTTTCTTGTTTCTTCTGCAGGGCGCAAATGCCATGCACTGCTAACATACAATAGACAGGCATTACTGGAAATCGCCAACCATTTTGAATTCACCAGTTTTATACCTATTATTATTAAGTGGCTGCATCTAAGTTACACATCGTTAATGTAACTGCTGCTGCTATTATTATCTACAGTTGTATTCAATTTGCACGGTACTGTAATATAGTTTTGCACATAAGTAAATATTGCAACATAAGTCAATATTGTACACTTGCGCATACAGATACACAAAGACTATATTTATATTTTCACAAAATATATATCTCTAATTTTTTACTATGTTTGTGTGTGTATTTGTGTGTGTGTGTGTGTTTTTATTTTATTTTTTACATAGTTTTTGTACTTGTCTTGGCATTCACTGTGGACAGAAAAGAAAGAGTTTCATTGTACAGGGAAACTTGTTTTTCCTCACTGTGCACATTGCACTGTGCACAACGCTTTGAATCTTAAATATTAAATAAAAACTTGAATAAAATCTGTCTAAGCTGTTCTTTTTCAGTGGTCTCTTACAGAAATAAAGCAGATAATGGAATTGACTGAATACAGGAAATGGATGGTAGCATGACACATGATAACAGAGCACATGGAGTTTAATGTCTTTTTCCAGTCAGTTTAATTCAGTAACTTACACTCTTCAGTCGGGATTAACACCATGTAGTATATAATGCTTTTGTTTTATGCTCTTAATTTAAATAATTATTTAAGGTGAGGTGTGTGTCGAACTTCCTCCCTCCATCAGGTGGAGTGTGTGTGTAGCAAGAGTGTGTACATCGCTGTGTGTATTGGGGTCAGAGGTCAGCATACGGAGTACGTCCAAACCACCCTCCTCTTCCAGCATCCTCCTGTAGTGAGACGCTAAAAACACACACACACACACACACACACACACACACACACACGTTTTAACAGGTCCTCTGCATTACTCTCCTCTCTGAGGAACATCTCCAGCCTTATTAAAAACCTAATCCTGTCCAATCTTGTCACTCCAAAGAGAACCTCAACATCTTCAGCTCTGCTACCTCTAGCTCTGACTCCTGTCTCTTCCTCAGTGACACTGTCTCTAAACCATACAGCATGGCCGCTCTCACCACTGTCCTGTACACCTTCCCCTTGATTCTCGCTGATATTTTCCTCTCACACAGAACTCCCCACACCTTTCTCCACCCATTCCAACCTGCCTGCACTCGCTTCTTTACCTCTTTCCCACACTCTCCATTACTCTGGACTGTTGACCCCAAGTACTTAAACTCCAGTACCTTCTTCACCTCTTCACCCTGTAACCTTACTGTTCCATTTCCCTCCCTTTCATTCACACACATGTACTCAGTCTTACTACCACTGACTTTCATTCCTCTTCTCTCCAGCGCAAACCTCCACCTCTCCAGGTTTTCCTCCACCTGCTCCCTGCTCTCACTACAGATCACAATGTCATCTGCAAACATCATTGTCCAAGGAGACTCCTGTCTGACCTCCTCTGACAACTGGTCCATCACCATAGCAAACAGGAAGGGGCTCAGAGCTGATCCCTGATGCAGTCCCACCTCCACATTGAACTCCTCTGTCTGACCTACAGCACACCTCACCACTGTCCTGCTCCTCTCATACATGTCCTGCACCACTCTGACATACTTCTCTGCTACTCCTGACTTCCTCATACAGTACCACAGCTCTTCTCTTGGCACCCTGTCATACGCTTTCTCCAAGTCTACAAACACACAGTGCAACTCCCTCTGACCATCCCTATACTTCTCCATCAAAATTCTCAGAGCAAAAATTGCATCTGTTGTGCTCTTTCTGGGCATGAAGCCATACTGCTGCTCACAAATTTCCACTACCTTCCTTAACCTAGCTTCCACTACTCTTTCCCATAGCTTCATTGTATGGCTCATCAACTTTATCCCCCTATAGTTACTGCAACTCTGCACGTCACCCTTATTCTTAAAGATCGGCACTAACACACTTCTTCTCCATTCCACAGGCATCCTCTCACTCTCTAAAACCCTGTTGAACAAACTAGTTAAAAATTCCACTGCTGCCTCTCCCAGACACTTCCAGACCTCCACCGGGATGTCGTCAGGACCAACTGCCTTCCCACTTTTCATCCTCTTCAAAGCCTTCCTGACTTCATCCTTTCTAATCTTATCTACTTTCTGTTCCACAGAGTTCACCCCTTCTACTCTTTTTTCCCTCTCATTTTCCTCATTCATCAGCTCCTCAAAGCATTCCTTCCATCTCCTCTGTACACTCTCCTCACTTGTGAGCACCCTTCCATCTCTATCCTTAATAACTCTAACTTGCTGCACATCCTTCCCATCTCGATCCCTCTGCCTAGCTAACCTGTACAAGTCCTTCTGTCCTTCTCTAGTGTCTAACCTAGTGTACAACTCTTCATATGCCTTCTGCTTGGCCTTAGACACCTCCCTCTTCCCTCTGCTTTTACTTTAAGTCAATTTGTGTTGATTGATTCATAGTTTTGATTAAATAATAATAAAACTGGCGTAAAGTAACCCAGTGACCTAGCAAGATTAGAAGAAATTATATTAGAGGTATTCCAATAGTTTACAGCTGTGTTACATGTCACTCCTGCCCCCAAGTGGACAGAGTTCATAATCCTCCAGTATCTGTCTTCTCTGCCTGTTTGACTCTCTCTGTCTGTCTGTCTGTCTGTCTGCCTGTTTGACTGTCTCCCTATCTGTCTCTCTGTCTGCTTGTTTGACTGTCTCTCTGTCTGTCTGCCTGTTTGACTGTCTCTCTGTCTGTCTCTCTCTGTCTGTCTGTCTGTCTCACTGTTTGACTGTCTCTCTGTCTTTCTGTATGTTTGACTGTTTCCCTGTCTGTCTCTCTGTCTGATTGTTTGACTGTCTCTCTGTCTGTCTACCTGTTTGACTGTCTCTCTGTCTGTCTCTCTCTGTCTGCCTGTTTGACTGTCTGCCTGTCTGTCTGTCTCTCTGTCTGTCTGCCTGTTTGACTGTCTCTGTCTGCCTGTCTCTCTGTGTTTCTGTATGTCTGTGTGTCTCTCACCTTTGTGTGTGCAGATGTGTCTGATGCCCCAGAGAGCCCAGAGCTGCACTGCAGATGGCTGAGAGACTCTTAGGAGAAGATATAGTGGACGCAGTGTCCTGAACACAGAAAATAAATTTCCTTATTAAAGGTCATCCACCTCATATAAATTCATTTTATATATTTAACATTGATGAGAAGAGCAATAATAATTGCTCCACAAACCTGTATGAGAGTATGGGTCTGTCTGGAGGAGTCCATGACATCACAGTAGTGTGCTTTATACACACACACACACACACACACACACACACACACACACAGAGTCAGTGTGCTGCTGTTTAAAATGTGTTGTTTTATCTGTAATATTAATGAAGTTGGTGTTAACAGTAATAACAGTGTTTACCAGTTTGCTAAGAATTTCATGTCGCAGAGTCATGTCCAGATTCCACGTGCTGCCGGACGTGACATTGGCAAGGAAACCGCCGGCTAAATAACTCACCTCCACCTAATATAGCACACACACACACACACACACACACACACACACACACACACACAGACTGACATACCGTCTCTACACTCCACTGGAAGGTTTCTAAATCCTCTCTGTTCTCTGTTTGTTTCACTTTTCCTCCATTTTTACCTCTTGGACTTCCATCAGGATGAGAAGAAGCTGCAGAAGTTCCTCATCCATCAGCTGAACACGCAGATCCTCCATCTCAGACACGTTATTCTGAACATTGTCACATACGGTCACAATCAATTCAGATCTGAAGTTGTTTTAAACCCCACAGTCAATGTTTTTTTTTTTTAATTAATAAAAATTGTAAAACTCACCAGGAGGCCCAGAATTTTCTTCAGCACACTGGGATTTAAGTAATATGTCTGTGAACACACACACACACACGCACACACACGCACAAGCGCACACACACACGCACACACACGCACAAGCGCACACACACACACACGCACACGTGCACACACACGCGCGCACACACACACACACACACACACACACACACACGTATCACATGACACACCTAAAATTGTGTGTATTTTGTATTGATTTGTGTGTGTGTGTGTGTGTGTGTGTGGTGTACCTCGAGCAGTTCTTTGTACAGCTCCAGACCCTCACACTGCAGGAAGTGTGTGCAAGCGGGGTGTGTCTCATCTGTGAGACCCCACAGAGCAGTCAGAGTGCCTTCCAATATATTGTCCATCAGTCCCATTGACGCCTTTTGCTGCACCACATGCAACAAGTGCTACACAAACACACACACACACACACACACACACACACACACACACAGACATTCGAAATGTTGTTTGGCAAAAGTGGGCTTCAGTTCAAACTGACACGATGTTCAGTGGCACAGTCAGTTCAGTGCTGATGTTACACACTGATTCTAATAAATTACCCACAATTCCACATTTTATTTAAAGTACATAGATGGTAAGAACATTCAGCTCTGACCTTCATGATGAACTCTTCAGCTCCCAGCTGGGTGATTTCTTCCTGACTCAACTGCACGCACACGCACACGCACGCGCACACACACACACACACACACACACACACACACACACACATACACACACACACACTTAAATTAAATAAAGTTACTTGAACTTTAAGTGTTTCTAAGTAGAGAACTGTGTTCTGATTGGTTAGAATGACATTGTGGGTGGGGCTTGTGGTCTGACTGAGTAATGTTCTAGTTACTCTGTTTATCGCCTTCTGTACAGTTTTTTGCCTTACCCGTGACATCAGTACGACGATGACGGATGCACAGAGCGACTGTAGAGTTTCATCGTGGTTAGAGATTAAACACATCATCACCTGTTTAGCTGCTTCACACCTGCCACAATTTATATTAATACATTCATACAGAATTCCATCATTTTACATACAGTAGTGGAGAACAGTGTGAAAGGAGTGATACCTGTTGAAGGACACGACGTCCAGGATATAATTACTGCACAGGGTCAGAAGGCAGTTCTTCTGGATCTACACACACACACACACACACACACACACACACAACACACACACACACACACACAGTTCTAACTCTTAATGAACATCATGTAAAATGTCAGAGTGCATGTAGTGCGTGTATGTGTGTGTGTGGACCTGTTTATGATCAGGAAAGTTTCTCATGGTGGTGATTATGTGTCTCATCACGTTTCCCAGCAGGCTTTGTGACATTCCTTCTGCTAGCTCCAAACTGGTGAGGTTAAACACACACGCTGACCCTGACACCTGCACGCTCACACACCTGCTGTGGGCTTTCATTCCCAAATACACCAGCTACACACACACACACACACACACACACACAGACACACAACCAAGGTAAGACAGCTATTCAGATCAAACCAGATGTGCCACAGCACAGTGATACAGTTATATCACTCTGTACCTTCAATACGTCTGGACGGCAGCCAATGTCCACGTCACTGAGGTGTTTGTAGAGACAGAGCAGAGCCTCCTGCAGGAAGCTCTCCCTCTCCCTGTACCTCCTCAGAGCCTCACACAGCTGTGGAAGGTTCCACTCTCCAGCCACCTGAACATACACACACACACACACACACACACACACACACACACACACAGTTGAAGCGCGTATCACTAACAGCCAGGCTGAACGTGAATAAAATCTGACACTTCATTCTAATAATGTTCTAAAAATGACCTCATGTGATTCTCTTGATGAGGGTTGATGAGGATCTGAAGGTGCTAAGAGTTTGAAAACCTGGTCTGTTTTCAGTGAAAATCTGATCTACATTTACAGTGAACACTCTTGCTTTGGTTCAACAGGTGAAGTACTAGGAATGCCATCAAGCTGCTGGGGACCAAGTCAAGGCTGTTTTATTACATAGAGATGAACCTTGCGCTTGTTCTAGTGTTAGGTGAAGATTTGAAGATTTGCTTTAAAGACAAACAGTGACTCAGCTGTTCAGACAGCCAGGAAGTTCATTCAAGCACCTAATGATGGAGCTCTTACAATGTTCCCCTGAGGCGGCGAAAGACATATGTGTTAAAAATAAATAAAATGGCTGAGACTAGGTTACATGCGGTCTGCACCAACTGAGGTAGGTGTTTTCTGGAATTGTATGAAAGGTGAAGTTCTACAACAACTCATTCAAACGCTAGTCACCTGGACCCATGTCATACACTATATTGCTAAAAGTTTTGGGATGCCTGCCTTTTACATGCACATGAACTTTAATGACATCCCATTTTTAATCCGTAGGGTTTAATATGGAATTGTCCCGCCCTTTGCAGCTATAACAGCTTCAACTCTGGTCAGGCTTTCCACAAGGTTTAGGAGTGTGTTTATGGGAATTTTTGACCGTTCCTCTAGAAGTGCATTTGTGAGGTCAGGCACTGATGTTGGACGAGAAGACCTGGCTCGCAGTCTCCGCTCTAATTCATCCCAAAGGTGTTCTATGGGGTTGAGGTCAGGACAGTGAAGTTCCTCCACACCAAACTCGCTCATCCATGTCTTTATGGACCTTGCTTTGTGCACTGGTGTGCAGTCATGTTGGAACAGGAAGGGGTCATCCCCAAACTGTTCCCACAAAGAGCATGAAATTGTCCAAAATGTCTTGGTATGCTGAAGCATTAAGAGTTCCTTTCACTGGAACTAAGAGGCCGAGTCCAACCCCTGAAAAACAACCCCACATCATAATCCCCACTCCACCAAACTGTACACTTGGTACAATGCAGTCAGGCAAGTACCATTCTCCTGGCCATCGCCAAACCCAGACTTGTCCATCGGATTGCCAGACAGAGAATTGGAGACGTGATTGGTCACTCCAGAGAACACGTCTCCACTGATCAGGAGTCCAGTGGTGGTGTGCTTTACACCACTTCATTCGACGCTTTGCATTGCACTTGGTGATGTAAGGCCCGGATGCAGCTGATCTGCCATGAAAACCCAACTTCTGTGCATGTGATTTTACATGTGCATGGGATTTTACAGACCACTTCATGGACTGAGTTTCTGTTGTTCCCAGTTGCTTCCATTTTGTTATAATACCACTGATAGTTGACTGTGGAATATTTAGTAGTGAGGAAATTTCACGAATGAACTTATTGCACAGGTGGCAGCCTATCACAGTACCACGCTTGAATTCACAGAGCTCCTGAGAGCGACCCATTCTTTCACAAATGTTTGTAGAAGCGGTCTGCATGCCTAGGTTCTGGATTTTATACACCTGTGGCCATGGAAGTGATTGGAACAACTGAATTAAATGATTTGGAGGGGTGTCCCAAAACATTTGGCAATATAGTGTATATACTGTTGTATGTCCAGTGGTACACATGAGTATTGCTCATAGTCAAGATTTCTTCTACTGCCAGGTCGATTTCAGGAATCAACCATTAAAGCCTTGTATGCCTTACATACAAGGCTTATGGAATTATGGAATTATGAGCCGCATGGGGTTTGTTGGGTTCCTTGGTTTTCCTGATTCTACGATACAGTGACCACTAAACAAACAATAAATGGTAGGAGATTTTAATACAACACTGTTTAAGGAACCTCACCTTCAGATTTCTTTCTCCAGACAGGAAGTCAGATCTTCCAGCGCCTGTGGCCAGAAGACCAACGAACCTCATTCTTGTCCGTCCCTTCAGGAAGGTCTTCAAGGCCTCATCACTGATCCCTTTCCACCCTGACACATCCAGATCCATGAGCGCTGGCAGGATATGCGTCTTCTGCAGAAGCTTCCTGATCATCTCTCCCCCGGTCTGCATCTGATCGTTGGAGACATCGAGGTGTGTGAGAAGCTGCAGCTCAGAGATCACTGAGAGAAAGTCATTGACAGCCATTCTGAGGTGGTGCAGTGCGTGAAGAGTAAGTGAACGCAGCCTACAGCGCAGCCACAGAAGTGGCGTAAGGTCTGTGATGTTTGTCCCAGAAATATCCAGGCTCTCCAGCAGCGGGAGTGAGCAGATGTCCTTCAGCGCTGAGTCGTCCAGAGGTGTCCACGCTACAGAGAGACTCCTGAGACCCTGCAATGTCCTGAAACTTACTGAAACGTCACAGAAATGATCCACGCCACTCACGCTCAGCCTCTGCAGGCTCTGTCGGCAAACCAGATTTGACGAGAGGCCCTGGAGGATGTCAGAGATGGTGATGTCCCCAAGAACATGGGAAGCATTGAGCTCCAGCAGCCGGTGAGAACACAGAGAGTGACGGAAGGAAGCTGCGCTGAGACGAGAGCCACGAATGCAGGCACGCATCAGGCGCAAACACTCGACATTGTAAAAAATACCAAGAGTTCTGTCGTTCAGTAAACCTGCCATGAAGAGGAGGAGAAAAAGAAATAAGATTATTAATGGGAATATTATTATTATTAATTATTATTATTATTATTACTTCTACTACTACTACATAGCAAGTGTGATTTGAGATATTTTAGTTTCATTATAACACTGGATTCCCACACTGACCAGTATTGATGATGCTGTAGGTAAATTTACTGACTGATTAGGACTCTGTTAGACAAATATAGTGACTTTTTAAACAGATGTTAGCAACTGTCCTGCACTTGATACTGTTCTCCAGCTCTCATCATGACTGCTGGTCATACAAGTTGAAAGAGCTCACTCGACTCACCACCAGAGTGTACAGCCAACAGCCAATCAGTGATCACCATTCACCATGAGGACACTCTTCAGTACTACTGACACATTTCGTGTGAGATGTGTTTTTGCTAAAAATGTCAGAACACTGTAAATAATAAAATAGTTCATTTGTTCCTGATAACTAATCGCAGATCACATTAGTTCCCAATGACCAATGAATAATCGCCATGGTTCCCATCAACCACTCATGGCTCACTATTGTTTCCAACACCCAATCGCAGCTTTGTTGTGTTCTTTATGGCCAATCACTGATCATTATTGTTCCCAACATCCACTGATCACCACTAATCCTTATAACCAATCGCTGATCAGCTTTGGTCCTAATGACCAATCACTGATCACCACTAATCCTTATGACCAATCACTAATCACCACTGGTCCTAATGACCAATCACTGATCACCACTAATCCTTATGACCAATCACTAATCACCACTGGTCCTAATGACCAATCACTGATCACCACTAATCCTTATGACCAATCACTAATCACCACTAATCCTTATGACCAATCACTGATCACCACTAATCCTTATGACCAATCACTGATCACCACTAATCCTTATGACCAATCACTTATCACCACTAATCCTTATGACCAATCACTGATCACCACTGGTCCTAATGACCAATCACTGATCACCACTGGTCCTAATGACCAATCACTGATCACCACTAATCCTTATGACCAATCACTAATCACCACTGGTCCTAATGACCAATCACTAATCACCACTAATCCTTATGATCAATCACTATTCACCACTGGTCCTTATGACCAATCACTAATCACCACTAATCCATATGACCAATCACTATCACCACTGGACCTAATGAACAATCACTGATCACCACTAATCCTTATGACCAATCACTAATCACCACTGGTCCTAATGACCAATCACTGATCACCACTGGTCCTAATGACCAATCACTGATCACCACTGGTCCTAATGACCAATCACTGATCACCACTGGTCCTAATGACCAATCACTGATCACCACTAATCCTTATGACCAATCACTAATCACCACTAATCCTTATGACCAATCACTGATCACCACTAATCCTTATGATCAATCACTAATCACCACTAATCCTTATGACCAATCAATGATCACACTAATCCTTATGATCAATCACTATTCACCACTAATCCTTATGACCAATCACTATTCACCACTGGTCCTAATGACCAATCACTGATCACCACTAATCCTTATGACCAATCACTGATCACCACTAATCCTTATGACCAATCACTGATCACCACTGGTCCTAATGACCAATCACTGATCACCACTAATCCTTATGACCAATCACTAATCACCACTGGTCCTTATGACCAATCACTGATCACCACTGGTCCTTATACCCTCCCACTTCTTTGTTCTATTCTTTCATATTCTCCTAAAACTTCATTTTGTTCTCTTCATCAGAAATTAGTCTATTCTTCCAATCTTCAGAAAATCTACTGTCTTCATGTAACCCATTTTGATATGCAAATGATGATAGTGATTCAACAAAAATGCAAATTACTCCATGACATCATGACTTCTCATGACTTCTCTGAGGATGCGTTAACTACTTTCCCCTTAAAAGGCAGGTCTGACACGGACACATTCTTGATCTCGGTTCACCTTCTTCAGTCATAGTGCTCAGTAACAGATCGGACAGTTCAGGTGGAAAAACCGGACAGGAGCGGAGACGCAGTGACCCATCATCACACACACTGCACAGGGTGTCAAGGTTCTGACACACACACAGTACACACACATTAACCAGAGAAGGAGGGCGGTCTTCATCCTGCAACACACACACACACACACACACACACACACACACACACACACACACACACACACACACAATAATATAAAGTACGACTCTATGTTAGAATGTAATGTATGTAAATAATACAAATATAATTTTTCCAAATCTTATTTTTCTACTAAGCAAGATCCCTTTAATGCAACTTTGACCGTTATATTAAATACCGTTAATAATAATAATAATAATAATAATAATAATAATAATAATAATATTAATAATAATAATAATAATAATAATAATAATAATAAGGACAAGTGCAGTACCCACTATACCTCATTACAGACCTCTATTAACTTCAAGCAGAAGAAACTTTAGAAAAAACTTACCATGGCTGTGTGTAAACAGCTTAAATTATTGTATTTAAGTTGAAATAAATAAGTGTTTAAAGCAGTTTAAAGCAGTTTTGAAGCAGCCGATAGAGCTGAAAGTGTAGCGCTGTTGTGTAACGGGGGAAATCCTGACACCGCTTTCGCAACTGCGGAATTTACAACCTCCGACAGAAACCAGAGTAAACGCCCACCCTTGGCACGCTGTAGTTCGTTATCGCGAGATTTCCACGTCTCGCGATAGCTACCGCACTGCCACTACGCGTCTGCCATATTGGAAAGGTCTGGACTCAATTGAAACTCCTAAAGTAATGCGGCTCCTCCGTGATATAATTACTTTAACTGGCTTTATATTTTTATTCGTTTTGCCACAAACGTCACATATTTCTGCAAAAATATGATGTAAATGTAGATTTATTATGTCGACATTTTGTTTGATCCAATAGCTGCAACAACACAGAAAGACGTGTAATCAATTAAATTGTATATGTTAACGTTTTCGCAAAACCATTTTTTACGTAACATGAATACGACTAAATATAACCATGACAGCAAAGTATATGTAATTTAAGAAAATAAAAATATCGAGTGTCTTCGGAGTTCGGCTGATCTGATGATCAGGTCTGAAAGCTGATCACCGAGAAATCGATAGAAATGCGGAAGTGCTGTGTTCAGCTGCGGCCAAAATAAGCATTAAATAACCAAAATCAGGTCTGGTAAGAGAATTATACTGCAGCGAAAATTAATATACGTGTTATTTCACTGTGCTTAGACTGATGATGTTTATACATTTGATTAAACACCTTTTTGACATCCGTTATGGTTTGCATTATACTTGTGTTCTCCTTTTCTGTTTACAAACTCGGCCTTATTTATAAGCTTTGTAACATTTACATTGTCGTTTCACCTTAATTTTGTGTTATCTCTGTTTTATACACCTGTGTATGTTTGTTTGTTGGATCTGTATGACATCTGTACATCACTTGGATGACATTGAAGTTCTATACACATGCCTCTTTTCTGCGCATGCGCCATTTTGGCTAACGTAAGCAAGGATAAAAAAAATGTTTTCGAATAACTGTTCATTTAAGATGTTGTCTTCTATCCTACAGGAACATGCTGATAGGAGAAGGAGAAATGCGATCCGATGATGCCAACTGATCTTCCCCTGTCTTGATAATCTCCAGCTTTTGTCAGGATTCAGATACAGTTTTTAATAATAATAATAATAATAAAATGACACGTATAAGAGCAGAATCACTTTCCTAACACTGTGACCTTTGAACCTTCATTACCTCATATACAATGTCCCCTCAGAAACTGAGGAGCATCTCTGTTGTTGTAAGTCGTCTGTGAAGGTGGGTTTAACAATCATCCCATCAACACCATGTCATCCACCTGCCAATCACGCTTAGCCCCGCCCTCTGGAGTGAGTGACGGTTCTCGCCATTCTTCTGAGCGGCACGCCCACTTGATGCTGGCTCAGATGAACAAGATGCGCCTGCACTCGGAGCTGTGTGACGTGCGTCTGCTGGTAGGCGGTCGGCCGTTTCAGGTCCACCGGTTGGTCCTGGCGGCCAGCGGGCCATATTTCTCTGCCCTCTTTAACTCGGCCATGAGCGAGGCACGTGAGGAGGAAGTGCACATTGCCGGGGTGGAGGCAGACGTGTTTGAGTCTCTTCTGGAGTTTATATACACAGGTAGATATAAATGTGTACAGGTAAGTGTATAGTTAGACACACTGGGAGATATAGTGCTTAATCTATACATTAAATTCACAGGTAGACACACAGTCATATGTACAGATTGATACTCAGGTCAGTACATATGTTGATACGCATGTAGCCATCCCCAGGTAGATGCTCAGGTCCAAGGTCAATAGTTACCTGATCTATAGGCAGATACACAGAAACGCACAGGTAAATGGATAGAAAGACAAAGGACATACAAGTGAATTCAAAAGACAGGTAGATGTACAGGTGTAACGGTCTGGTATTGTTTATTATGTTTTTTTCATGTGTGTATTTAGTGAATTATTTCTGTGTGTGTGAGGCTGTGTGGAGGTGACGGTGGATAATGTTCAAGATCTCATGATGGCGGCCGACATGCTGCAGCTCGGGGAGCTCGTGCTCATCTGTGGAGAGTTCCTGAGGGGCCACATGGAGCCGAGTAACTGTGTAGGAATTTATCAGTTCCTGGAACGGATCGGATACAGTGAGCTCCTGGAGTTCACCCAGAACTACATCCACGCCCACTTCCTACAAGTGAGCCTCACCCTCTTGCACACCTGACTGTAACACTGTGTGTTAGGTGTGTGAGGTGGTTTAACCCCCTGACTGTACCTTTAATGCTGTGTGTGAGGTGTGTGAGTTGGTTTAACCCCCTGACTGTACATTTAATGCTGTATGTTAGGTGTGTGAGGTGGTTTAACCCCCTGACTGTACCTTTAACGCGGTGTGTTAGGTGTGTGAGGTGGTTTAACCCCCTGACTGTACCTTTAATGCTGTGTGTTAGGTGTGTGAGGTGAAGTTTAACCCCCTGACTGTACCTTTAATGCTGTGTGTGAGGTGTGTGAGGTGAAGTTTAACCCCCTGACTGTACCTTTAATGCTGTGTGTGAGGTGAAGTTTAACCCCCTGACTGTACATTTAATGCTGTATGTTAGGTGTGTGAGGTGGTTTAACCCCCTAACTGTACCTTTAACGCGGTGTGTTAGGTGTGTGAGGTGGTTTAACCCCCTGACTGTACCTTTTAACGCTGTGTGTTGTGTGTGAGGTGGTTTAACCCCCTGACTGTACCTTTAACGCTGTTTTTGGGGGAGGTGGTTTAACCCCCTGACTGTACCTTTAATGCTGTGCGTTAGGTGAAGTTTAACCCCCTGACTGTACCTTTCATGCTGTGTGAGAGGTGAAGTTTAACCCCCTGACTGTACATTTAATGCTGTATGTTAGGTGTGTGAGGTGGTTTAACCCCCTGACTGTACATTTAACGCTGTGTGTTAGGTGTGTGAGGTGGTTTAATCCCCTGACTGTACCTTTTAACGCTGTGTATTGTGTGTGAGGTGGTTTAACCCCCTGACTGTACCTTTTAACGCTGTGTATTGTGTGTGAGGTGGTTTAACCCCCTGACTGTACCTTTAATGCTGTGCGTTAGGTGAAGTTTAACCCCCTGACTGTACCTTTCATGCTGTGTGAGAGGTGAAGTTTAACCCCCTGACTGTACATTTAATGCTGTATGTTAGGTGTGTGAGGTGGTTTAACCCCCTGACTGTACATTTAACGCTGTGTGTTAGGTGTGTGAGGTGGTTTAATCCCCTGACTGTACCTTTTAACGCTGTGTATTGTGTGTGAGGTGGTTTAACCCCCTGACTGTACCTTTAACGCTGTGTGTTGTGTGTGAGGTGGTTTAACCCCCTGACTGTACCTTTAACGCTGTGTGTTAGGTGTGTGAGGTGGTTTAACCCCCTGACTGTACATTTAACGCTGTGTGTTAGGTGTGTGAGGTGGTTTAACCCCCTGACTGTACATTTAATGCTGTATGTTAGGTGTGTGAGGTGGTTTAACCCCCTGACTGTACCTTTAACGCTGTGTGTTAGGTGTGTGAGGTGGTTTAACCCCCTGACTGTACATTTAACGCTGTGTGTTAGGTGTGTGAGGTGGTTTAACCCCTTCACTGTACTTTAACGCTGTGTGTTAGGTGTGTGAGGCAGAGGAGTTCTCCAGCCTGTCGAAGGATCAGCTTGCGTGTTTGCTGCGCAGTGAGGAATTGAGGATCGAAGACGAGTATCAGGTGTTTACCGCGGCCATGAGCTGGCTTCTGCACAACATCACACACAGAAAGAAGCACGTGGTGGAAGTTCTGGAGCCGATCCGTTTCCCCCTGCTGTCACCACAGAGACTTTACGCCTACATCGAGGGTGAGGATAACGCCTCAGATTAAAGGGTTGACGGTTACTGAATAGTTACGTTATAGTTACAGGGTAGTTATGGCATAGTGACATCATAGTTACGACATTTATTATTCAGTTGCAGCGTAATTACAGATATAGATATGATATAGTTATATCATAAGTTTATAGTTATGGAAGAATAACAAATTAGTTTTGTTACAGTGTAATAACGAATTATTTACATCATAGTTTTGCCATAATTACAATGTATAGGTATTGTGTGTGTGTGTGTGTGTGTGTGTGTGAGACAGGTGTGAGTGACTTCAGTCTGCGGGTGGCGCTACAGACCCTGCTGAGAGAATACACAGAGTCGACCAAAACACCCAAAGACCCCAAAACAGTCACACAACCGACAAAAACCCGACCCCGGAGGAAAGCACGCAAATACCTCTATGCCATCGGTAAAGTGTGTGTGTGTTTGTTTGTGTGTGTGTTTGTTTCTCACTCTCATTCAACTCTCTTACACTTGTACATTTCTCACCACACCAGGAGGTTACACTCGTCTGCAGGGGGGGAGATGGTGTGATAGTCGGGCCTTGAGCTGTGTGGAGCGATTTGATTCGTTCAGTCAGTTCTGGACGACAGTCTCCTCCCTCCATCAGGCCCGCAGCGGGCTGGGCGTCGCGGTCCTCGACGGCATGATCTATGTTATTGGAGGTGTGTACATGGCTTATTTTACTTGGATTAATTTTGAGCTTTATTCTTGAGCTCAGAGAGAATATTTTCTGACATCTGTGTGGTGATCCAGGTGAGAAGGACTCGATGATCTTCGACTGTACGGAGCGCTACGACCCTGTTACCAAGCATTGGGCTGCTGTGGCTTCACTCAACTTCCCACGCTGTGGAGTCGGGGTGTGTCCATGCCATGGAGCTCTCTATGCACTCGGTATACATGCACGCACGCACACACACACCCACACACACACACATACACGAACACAGACAATAAATCAAGACGCAAGCACACTTGCCATCAAACCGCTAACACAGTGACCATGGAAATAACACAGAATTATCCGGAACGTCAACATTTACCTCAGATATGTTAATAAATTTATAGGAAAATGCTTCAATTACACTGGAATCATACTTAATTAAAGTCATATTCATTTGTACAGCAATAACAGTGTGTTAAACACATTTCATGATCACACTACATTTCCCATCAACACCAGAACTGCAGCCTGGGTAAAGCATTATGGGAAATGTAGTTTATTAGTACCTCCTTGTTTTAACATACACATATGTGTTGAACATACACATATGGACTGCTCTGACCTTTGTGTGAACTCTGACCCCTACAGGAGGCTGGATTGGCTCTGAAATTGGGAAGACTATGGAACGTTATGATCCTGAGGAGAATAAGTGGGAGGTAATAGAGAGCATGCCCGTACCACGCTACTACTTCGGCTGTTGTGAGCTACAAGGTAAAGTAAATCCACTTTTTTTGTTTAAAATTAATGGTCATATCTAGCTATATTTAGGTATGTTTTACCTCAAAAGAGTAGAGAAACTCCATCTTTAGCTATATTTATCTATGTTTTACCTCAAAAGAGTAGAGAAACTCCATCTTTAGCTATATTTATCTATGTTTTACCTCAAAAGAGTAGAGAAACGCCATCTTTAGCTATATTTATCTATGTTTTACCTCAAAAGAGTAGAGAAACGCCATCTTTAGCTATATTTATCTATGTTTTACCACAGAAGAGTAGAGAAACCCCTTCTTTAGCTGTGTTATGTTATACCCTCTAAATATAGATAAACTAAATGTTTAGTTAGATGTTACCATAGAAGATTAAATAAACATGATATTTAGCTACATAATAACACAAAGCTAATTGTTACGCTTAAGCATTATTGCACATTTAATTTCAGGTTTCATCTACGTGATTGGCGGGATCAGCGATGAAGGGGTGGAGCTTCGTTCAGCCGAGGTCTACGACCCCATTTCCCGCCGCTGGCGAGCACTGCCAGTCATGATGACACGGAGGGCGTATGTGGGTGTGGCCTCGCTCAATAACGCCATCTATGCGGTGGGGGGATGGAACGAGGCTCTCGGCTCACTGGACACTGTGGAGAAATATTGTCCTGAGGAGGTCTGATCTATCATGCACGTTATTTAGTGCACTTTGTCAACCTACATTAACAAAATTTAGCATTTGCTGTCTACTGAATATAGTTAAAACAATTCAAAGACATATAAATAGGATAAAACACCAGCTTGAACATAATAATACCCTAGCATTGATAAATACACTAGCAAACAAGATAATGGTGTCTAAAGTGAAGAAAAGTGTAGCTAAATAGCTGTTGCTGAGCTGAACTGCCAGCGCTAATTAACATTAACTTAAAAACATTCACTTTATATGTGTTAGTATAGCTATCTAGCTAGCTAGCTCACTAGCTCTTTCAAAAGCAGTTCACTTGTGGCTGTCTTAAAAAGTTTTGGTGAGATTAATTGTACGCTAACTTGTGTATTCATTGTCCAGGAACGGTGGGTGGAGGTGGCGTCCATGTCGGTGGCACGTGCCGGGGTTAGCATAGCCGCTGTTAACGGATTGCTGTACGCAATCGGAGGTCGGAACTCTGGGCGGGATTTCTCGGCTCCGGTCACTGTGGACTCGGTGGAGATTTACGACCCGCACCTGGACACGTGGACTGAAATAGGAAACATGATCACGAGCCGCTGCGATGGGGGCGTGGCTGTGCTCTGACACTCCTCCGCTTTACATGTTTGCAAGTTATTTAATGAATTGATTATGTTTATACCTGAACACAAAGATGCCACGAGCTGGCTAAGTCGCAACTTTGTGGTATTGTTACAAAGAAAATAGTAAGCATGGTCACATGAGAGTGGCCATGCTCTCACTGACTCCACCCCTTTCTGTCTAGTTCTCATGCACTATTGGCTAACTGCATTTATTCTGCCATCCTGTTTATAACATTTCGACTGAAATTTGATGAGTGTTATAAATAGATGCTTGCGTAGAAAAAAGATTTTGAAACAGACATTTCATGTGTTTTTATTGCTGTGACGAAAAACATTTCTGTGGTCATGTGGTGTATTTTTGTGTGTAAATGAAATTTGTTACTTTACATGTCGCACGTTTCCTACAGTTCTGATTAAACTAGCATTTTAAAATCAGCTTTATGGCAGCGCAGCTTCTTTTACTGGATTTAAGTGTCATATTGAGGCTTTCATGGGTATTTTTATATATATACACGTTTCTGTTATTCACTACATTCAAGCTAGCAAATTAGCGAGTCATGTTTCAGTAACAAGTTAATTCAGGATTATTCAGGCGGGATTAGTTTTTTCACATATCCGATAAGTAATGTTGTTGAATCATGCTTGTGATGATAATTTGCATCTCTAATAAAGCTAATTTGTTTCATTTTTTATTAGCTTGTCTTACCTAAAACTAAAGCATTGAAGCGTCACTCCTGTGACACACTCTTTAAAACATCACAGTTCAAAACATTTTAATGTCATCTTTAACGTTATCAACCAGACGCCGTTGTATGAAGATGCTAAGTAGCTGACTAGATTTAATTAGCACGCTATCTGTCTCCCAGCACATGAAGCTTGTGCACACTGACCATCTCACACACACGTGTTTCTTCACTGACTGTTACCACAAAGTCTGAAGCACGCAGTTGTATAGAATATCACTGTGTGTTTAGCTCTACAGTTTCCCTTCATTGGAACTCAGAGTCCAAACCCTGCTCCAGCATGACCATGTCCCTGTGCACAAAGCATCTCCATGAAGACATGGTGTGGAGGTGAAGGTTGGAGAAAATGGAAGAACTGGAGTGTCCTGCACAGAGCCCTGACTCTGACTCAACCACACTGACCACCCACTGACCCCCAGACCTCATCTGATCTCAGAGTCTGATCTCACTAATGCTCTTGTAGCTGAATGATCACTAATCCCCACAGACACACTCCAGCATCTAGTGGAGAACCTTCCAGAAGACTGGAGCTGATTACAAATCAGTAAACAAAAAACCAAGCAATAAACAAAAAACCCCCACAAATGTAGAGAATGCTGGGCAACAGGTAAGTGTGTGTGTGTGTGTGTGTGTGTGTGTGTGTGTGTGTGTGTGTGTGTATGGGGAATGTTGCTGTCTCTGAGTGCTGGTCTTCGGTGGCTGGACAGTGGACCTTCAAGCTTTGGTGGCGTTTTTGACTTTTTGGATTTCCTGTTTTTAAAGACAGAATAAAGAGAGGTGAGAATACACGTCTCTGTTGCTATAGAAACGATAACGTATCAGAGCAAGCACATTGACATAAACCTGTGACTCTCAGAGCTGCTGTTACAGAGAAGGAATGAGTGTGAGGTGAAAGTTCTGACCTGGAGAAGAGCTGCTTTTAATTTCCTGTAGGCTTCATCCAGATTATCATTAATGATGACCACATCAAACTGACCAGTCTCTTTACCTGAAACAGACAACATACAAAACTATATACATGCACATGTATGTGTGTGTGTGTGTGTGTGTGTGTGTGTGTGTGTGTGTGGGTGGGTGTTTTATCACTTACTGAACTCCATTTCGACCAGTGCAGCCAGGAGACGCTTCTGTAAACTCTCCTCATTCTCGGTCTTTCTTGCTCTTAACCTCTTCTCCTAATATACACACACACACACACACACACACACACACACACAGAACAGAGAAACATAAAAGGAATGCACATTAGTTACTAATCATTTAAACAAGACATGGTCTGTTGTGTTGTTGTTGTTGTTGTGTGTGTGTGTGTGTGTACCAGCACATCCATGGATGGAGGTTGGATGGAGATATAGATGGGGTTTAAATTGGTTTTCTTAATGCTCTTCACTCCTTGCATGGTAATGGCCCAAATGCCAATCAGATTTTTGGCCTGAACAGCCTGGACTGCAGCTTTACTGTAGGTAAAACACACACACACACACACACCTTGGAATTACAATTAGATTACACTTACAATTACATCAAACCACTAACACAGTGACCATGGAAATGGCACAGAACTGTCTGGAACGTCAACATTTACTTCAGATATGTTAATACATTTTTAGGAAAATGCTTAAATTACACTGGAATTACACTTAATCTAGCCATGGGGGTCACAGTCCAGTGACTTCTGTGCCGGTCCCAAGCCCGGATAAATAGAGAGGGTTGCGTCAGGAAGGGCATCCGGCGTAAAACATTGCCAAATTTAACCATGCGAATCGTCAGTACGAATTTCATACCGGATCGGTCGAGGCCCGGGTTAACAACGACCGCCATCGGCGCCGTTGACCTACAGGGCGCCGGTGGAAATTGGGCTACTGTTGGTCGAAGAAGTAGAGGAGGGAGGAGAGTGCGCAGACAGAGAGAGAAGAGGAAAGGTAAGAGTGTAGGACTGAGAATAGGAACTCTGAATGTTGGTACTATGACAGGGAAAGGTAGAGAGCTGGCTGATGTGATGGAGAGAAGGAAGGTGGATATACTGTGTGTACAGGAGACCAGGTGGAAGGGGAGCAAGGCTCGTAGTATAGGAGCAGGATTCAAGCTGTTTTATTATGGTGTGGATAGTAAGAGAAATGGGGTAGGTGTGGTCCTGAAGGAGGAGTTTGTGAGGAATGTCCTGGAGGTGAAGAGAGTGTCAGACAGGGTGATGAGTCTGAAGTTAGAGATTGAAGGGGTGATGTTGAATGTTGTTAGTGGTTATGCCCCACAGGTAGGTTGTGAGTTGGAGGAGAAAGAGAGATTCTGGAGTGAATTAGATGAGGTGATGGAGAGTATTCCCACGGGTGAGAGAGTGGTGATAGGAGCGGATTTTAATGGACATGTTGGTGAGGGGAACACAGGTGATGAGGAGGTGATGGGCAAGTTTGGAGTTAAGGAAAGGAACCTTGAAGGACAGATGGTAGTAGACTTTGCTAAGAGGATGGACATGGGTGTGGTTAACACTTATTTTCAGAAGAGGGAGGAGCATAGAGTGACTTACAAGAGTGGAGGTAGGAGCACACAGGTAGACTACATCCTATGTAGAAGAGGCAATCTGAAAGAGATTAGTGACTGTAAAGTGGTAGTGGGAGAGAGTGTAGCCAGACAGCATAGGATGGTGGTGTGTAGGATGACTCTGATGGTCTGTAAGAAGAAGAGGTCAGAGATAGAGAAGAAAACCAAGTGGTGGAAGCTGAAAAAGGAGGAATGTTGTGAGGAATTTAGACAGAAGTTGAGGCAGGCTCTGGGTGGTCAGGTAGTGCTGCCAGATGACTGGGAAACTACAGCAGAAGTGATCAGGGAGACAGGGAGAAAGGTGCTGGGTGTGTCATCTGGAAGGAGGAAAGAAGATAAGGAGACTTGGTGGTGGAATGAGGAAGTTCAGGATAGTATCCAGAGGAAGAGGTTAGCCAAGAAGAAGTGGGACATGGACAGGACTGAAGAGAATAGACAGGAATACAAGGAGTTACAGCGCAGAGTGAAGAGGGAGGTGTCTAAGGCCAAGCAGAAGGCATATGACGAGTTGTACACTAGGTTAGACACTAGAGAAGGAGAGAAGGACTTGTACAGGTTAGCTAGGCAGAGGGATCGAGATGGGAAGGATGTGCAGCAAGTTAGAGTTATTAAGGATAGAGATGGAAGGGTGCTCACAAGTGAGGAGAGTGTACAGAGGAGATGGAAGGAATACTTTGAGGAGCTGATGAATGAGGAAAATGAGAGGGAAAAAAGAGTAGAAGGGGTGAACTCTGTGGAACAGAAAGTAGATAAGATTAGAAAGGATGAAGTCAGGAAGGCTTTGAAGAGGATGAACAGTGGGAAGGCAGTTGGTCCTGATGACATCCCGGTGGAGGTCTGGAAGTGTTTGGGAGAGGCTGCAGTGGAATTTTTAGCTAGTTTGTTCAACAGGGTTTTAGAGAGTGAGAGGATGCCTGAGGAATGGAGAAGAAGTGTGTTAGTGCCGATCTTTAAGAATAAGGGTGACGTGCAGAGTTGCAGTAACTATAGGGGGATAAAGTTGATGAGCCATACAATGAAGCTATGGGAAAGAGTAGTGGAAGCTAGGTTAAGGAAGGTTGTGGAAATTTGTGAGCAGCAGTATGGCTTCATGCCCAGAAAGAGCACAACAGATGCAATTTTTGCTCTGAGGATTTTGATGGAGAAGTATAGGGATGGTCAGAGGGAGTTGCACTGTGTGTTTGTAGACTTGGAGAAAGCGTATGACAGGGTGCCAAGAGAAGAGCTGTGGTACTGTATGAGGAAGTCAGGAGTAGCAGAGAAGTATGTCAGAGTGGTGCAGGACATGTATGAGAGGAGCAGGACAGTGGTGAGGTGTGCTGTAGGTCAGACAGAGGAGTTCAATGTGGAGGTGGGACTGCATCAGGGATCGGCTCTGAGCCCCTTCCTGTTTGCTATAGTGATGGACCAGTTGTCAGAGGAGGTCAGACAGGAGTCTCCTTGGACAATGATGTTTGCAGATGACATTGTGATCTGTAGTGAGAGCAGGGAGCAGGTGGAGGAAAACCTGGAGAGGTGGAGGTTTGCGCTGGAGAGAAGAGGGATGAAAGTCAGTCGTAGTAAGACTGAGTACATGTGTGTGAATGAAAGGGAGGGAAGTGGAACAGTAAGGTTACAGGGTGAAGAAGTGAAGAAGGTACAGGAGTTTAAGTACTTGGGGTCAACGGTCCAGAGTAATGGAGAGTGTGGGAAAGAGGTAAAGAAGCGAGTGCAGGCAGGTTGGAATGGGTGGAGAAAAGTGTCAGGAGTTCTGTGTGATCAGAAAATATCAGCGAGAATCAAGGGGAAGGTGTACAGGACAGTGGTGAGACCGGCCATGCTGTATGGTTTAGAGACAGTGTCACTGAAGAAGAGACAGGAGTCAGAGCTAGAGGTAGCAGAGCTGAAGATGTTGAGGTTCTCTTTGGGAGTGACAAGGTTGGACAGGATTAGGAACGAGTACATCAGAGGGACAGCTCATGTTGGACATTTGGGGAACAAAGTTAGGGAGGCCAGATTAAGATGGTTTGGACATGTTCAGAGGAGGGAGAGTGAGTATATTGGTAGGAGAATGTTGGACATGAAGCTGCCAGGCAGGAGGCAAAGAGGAAGGCCAAAGAGGAGGTATATGGATGGAATTAATGAGGATATGAAGCTAGTGGGTGCAAGGGTTGAGGATGCAGAAGATAGGGATAGGTGGAGAGAGATGATTCGCTGTGGCGACCCCTGAAGGGAGAAGCCGAAAGAAGAAGAAGAAGAAGACACTGGAATTACACTTAGCATCAAACTGCTAACTCAGTTACCTCGGAAATGACACAGAACTATCAGGAACATATATATATATATATATAAGATTGGATTAGATTCAAATTTATTATCAAATTTTAACTGCAGCTCTTGTGGGGTGTTCCCGGTCTGCAGTGGTCAGTATCTATCAAAAGTAGTCCAAGGAAGGAACAGTGGTGAACCGGTGACAGTGTCATGGGCGGCCAAGGCTCACTGATGCACGTGGGGAGTGAAGGCTGGTCCGTGTGGTCCGATCCAACAGACGATCTACTGTTGCTCACATAGCTGAAGAATTTAATGCTGATTCTGATAGAAAGGTGTCAGAATACACAGTGTTGTCAATGTCTAATCCCGCCTTACTTTCTGTATCTGCCTCGCTTGACCACTACATTGCCTTGTTCCCAGTCTGGATTCTTGTATTTTTTTTTGACACCTTTATTGCCTGCCCTGCTTTACACTGTTCATGGTCTATATCTTTGGATTGTTTAACACTATTTTTGCCTGCCCAGAATTGCATTGTGTCTGTGTTCTCGTGGACATTTTACATTTACATTTACATTTCTGGTATTTGGCAGACGCTCTTATTCAGAGCGATGTACAAAAGTGCTTTAGTTCTCAGTCACTGAATACATTAACACTGGTTCAATAGGACACACACTTGGGATACCATTAGCCTAAACACTGAGTTGTTTTTTTTTTGTTTTTTTTTTTTTTTTAAACTTTGCAACATAATACGTAAACAGGGAAAAATAAGAGCTAGTGTAAGTACTTCAGGAAGAGGTGAGTCTTCAGTTGCCGTTTGAAGACGGTCAGAGACTCGGCCGTACGGATACCTAGGGGAAGTTCATTCCACCGCCTCGGTGCCAGAACAGAGAAGAGTCTAGATGTATACCTACCTTTTTCCGTGAGAGATGGTGGGACCATTCGAGCAGTGCTAGTGGATCTGAGGGAGCGAGGTGCAGTGCGAGGAGTGACGAGAGCTTTGAGGTAAGATGGCACTGGTCCATTCTTGGCTTTGTAGGCAAGCATTAGTGTTTTGAATCTGATGCGTGCAGCTACCGGAAGCCAGTGGAGGGAGAGCAGTGGGGTGGTGTGGGAGAACTTGGGCAGGTTGAAAACAAGTCGTGCAGCTGCATTTTGGATCATTTGCAGTGGGAGAATTGCGTTCAGAGGTAGACCTGCCAGAAGAAAGTTGCAGTAGTCCAATCTAGAGATGACCAGAGATTGAACAAGCACCTGAGTAGCCTGTGTGGATAGAAATGGCCGAATCCTTCTGATGTTGTACAGAAGAAACCGACATGAGCGTGTCACATTAGTGACATGGGAGGAAAAGGATAGTTGATTGTCCGTGGTTACCCCAAGGTTGCGAGCAGTGGCTGAAGGGGAAATCATGGAGTTGCTCAGAGATATCGCGAGGTCTTGGGCTGGGGATGGATCACCTGGGATGATCAGCAGCTCAGTTTTGCTGGGTTGGACCCTGCTCTCATTGGCTGGATCATTTTTGGTCTGACCTTTACACTGTCTTTGTCTGCCCTGCGTGCTCCATTCCACATCTCATACTTTGCACTGTATTGAACTTCATTAAAGACCTCTTTCTGAACTTTACCTGCATCTGCATTTGGGTCCACACACCTCAGCGTCCTGACAGAACCATCTGGATGGATGGATTCAGTGGATGTCCAGGGCATCAGGCCTTTCACAATACACTTGCCTAGACCTCCGCAGCCCATGAATGTCGCCTCCAAGACTTCACACAAGAGGTGTTGCATCAACTGAATCTATTGTCTTCAGCTACTCTGGCTACGACATCAACAAGGCCCCCAACAACAGTCTCAGCCAAGCCCCGATCCAAGAGCCGCACCTGTCTAACACTGAGCAATTCACCGGAGAGCCAGCGCTGTGTTGTGCATTCCTGATGCAGTGCTCTGTATTCTTGAGCTCCAGCCATCTTCTTTCCTGTCAGAGCTGTCCCGGGTGGCCTACGTGATCTCCCTCATGAATGGCAAGGCCAAACTCTGGGCCGCGTCCAAATGGGAGTGACAGTTGGCCCTCTGTGCTTCATACAAGGCCTTTGCTGCCAAACTCCACAAAGTCTTCAACACCACTGCTCCCAAATTGGACGCCACTTGGACTCCGTTTACAAGGGCATCGCTTGGTGGCCGAATATTTGGTGGATTTTCATACAGGCGGTGAACATAGTGGGTGGAATGCCCCAGCCCTGTACGACGACTTCTACTGAGGACTAGCCCGTGCCCGTGCCCGTGCTCAGCCTCCCCCAAGCCAATACTCAAGGTTCTACTACAAGTTTCTAGCGGTCTTCCTGGACTCTGGAGCCGACGCCGAATTCCTCAATGGGGAGTTAGTTTGGCAACTGGGTGTCCAGACCAAACCTCTACTGTCCACCCTTCTGGTACGGGCCTGGGATGGGCACATTCTTCAGCAGGTTCTCAGAACCAAGCCCTTGATAGTGTCCGTTGCCAATGAGCATTGGGAGTGGATTTCCTCTTTCGTCATCCTCTCACCCCACGCTCCCATTATGTTCAGAATCATGTATGTCATGTATGTCCATGCCTCCCTGCCCAAGTCTGACCAGCAACGAACCGCCCTCCGACCTATCCTCGGTTCTGGTGGAGTACCGCGATCTGGATCAAGTTTTCATCAAGGCCCGAACCACTTCCTTGCCACTGCACAGACCTTATGACTGCACTATTGACCTGCTGTCTGGCACAGTGCCTCCCCAAGGATGCCTTTATCACCTGTCCAAGCCAGAAAGAGAGGCAATGACCAAGTACATCCAGGAGTCCCTAGACAATGGCATCATCCAGCCGGCATCATCCAGCCATCATCATGCCCCGCAGGTGCTGGGTTTTTCTTTGTGGGAAAGAAGGACAGGTCTCTATGTCCCTTCATTGATTACCGAGGTCTGAATGCCATGACAGTCCATAATTGTTACCCCCTGCTGCTCATATCGTCCGCTTTCGAGCTCCTTCAGGGGGCCACAGTTTTCTCCAAGCTGGATCTCCGGAATGCCTATCACCTGGTCTGTATCAGAGAGGGAGACGAGTGGAAGATGGCATTTAAATACTGCCACCGGACAATATGAGTACCTGGTGATGCCGTTCTGTCTCACTAATGCCCCGGTGGTATTCCAGGCATTCTTAACGGTGTCCTTCGGGATATGCTCGACCTGTTTGTATCTGAGTACCTAGATAACAAAAACATTCATTCATTGTGTACCGCTTATCCGATCTATTCTCGGGTCACGGGGAGCCTGTGCAGGATACAACCTGGACGGAGTGCCAACCCATCACAGGGCACACACACACACAGTGTCATTGATGACAAAAACAAATGACCTCATTTTCTCCCGCACACAAAAGGAACATATACCTCATGTCTGTGAGGTTCCATGTCATCTCCTCCAGAATCGACTGTATATAAAGGCAGACAAATGTGAGTTACATGAAACCAGAACTGTTTTCTTGGGTTTTTTCATTGCAGCTGGGATTGTGCAGATGGATCCTGACAGAGGGGAAGGCAGTTAGGGACTGGCCACACCCCAGAACACAGAAGCAACTTAAGCAGTTCCTGCAGATCGCAAAGTTTGGCCGACATTTCATTCGAGGTTTTAGCTATGTTGTGGAACCCCTACACCAGTTCACCTCCTCCCTGAGGACGTTTTCCTGGACTTATGAGGCTGAACAAGCCTTCAAGCATCTAGATCTAGATCTTTGGATCGTTTAATGCTATTTTTGCCTGCCCAGAATTGCAGTGTGCCTCAATAAAATTATTACATATACACACACACACTGATCAGGCATAACATTATGACCACCTTCCTAATATTGTTTTGGTCCCACTTTTGCTGCCAAAACAGCCCTGACCCTTCGAGGCATGGACTCCACTAGATCCCTGATGGTGTGCTGTGGTATCTGGCACCAAGATGTTAGCAACAAGTCCTGTAAGTTGCGAGTTGGGGCCTCCAGGGATCAGACTTGTTTGTCCAGCAATCCCACAAATGCTGGATTGGATTGAGATCTAGGGAATTTGGAGGCGGAGTCAACACCTCAAACTGGTTGTTGTGCTCATCAAACCATTCCTGAACCATTTTTGCTTTGTGGCACGGTGCATTATCCTGCTGAAAGAGGCCACAGCCATCAGGGAATAGTGCTTCCATGAAAGGGTGTACATGGTCTGCAACAATGCTTAGGTAGGTGCTACGTGTCACAGTAACATCCACATGAATGGCAGAATTGTGTATTCTGACACCTTTCTATCAGAACCAGCATTAACTTCTTCAGCAATTTGAGCAACGGTAGCTCTTCTGTTGGATCGGACCACACAGGCCAGCCTTCGCATCAGTCTTATTCACTTTACATGTCAGTGCTCATAATGTTATGCCTGATTGGTGTATATTTATATATGTATATACGACTACACAGAGAATATGTATGACTATACAGAATGTTTATGAACATAATATAAATAAGAATATAGAAAGAATATATACAGTGACTATATTGCAGTTTTGAGGGGCTTATCAGTATGAAGGAGGGGATATTACCATCAGTGGGGTGTTAATGGGTGGAAGACTTCAGCAAGAAGCAAAGCTGTTCCTTAGGCTGGGTTTTGGGCTGCGGGAACCTCCTCCTAGAGGGTAGAAGGGTAAACAGTTTATGGGCTGGATGAGAGGTGTCCTTGACAATGCTGCGAGCTTTACACAGATATCGCTTCCTCTGAACATCCTCAATAGCAGGACGTGGGGTCCCAATAACACGCTGGGCGGTTTTCACCAACCTCTGCACAGTGGTAGAAGTTCTCTAAGAGAAGAAAGATGTTTATTCCTCAGTAATCTCAGGAAGAAGAGGTGCTGGTGAGCTTTCTTGATCAGACTGGAAGTGTTGCTGAACCAAGACAAGTCCTCAGAAATGTGGATCCCCAGGTGTCAGGATGGTTGGACAATTCCCTGCCGGAACACTAAGGTGCTTTCCGGCAGAGTGTGTTCTGTGTCAGTGTGTCATTATTACTTTCCCTATTTATTTATTTGTTGTATTGCATTTGTTTTTTGCTGAGTCCTTGTCGTAGTTGTGTCCCTCTTTTGGTCCCGGTGTCTGGTTTTTGCATTGCTGTTTGAGCTTTTTCCCCAGTGTTTTCTGTGTACATTGTCATTTAAAATAAAGTAAAATACCCATAAAAATAAATAAAATAAAGTAAAATACCTGTCTGCTATCCCTGCATTTGGGTCTGATCCTGTTCTGGGGAGGCACCCCTGTTTGTGACGCCAGGAAATTGAAGCTGATAACACATTCAACCATCATCCTGTTAATGTGAATGGGTGTGTGTGTGTGTGTGTGTAAACACTCTTCTTCCTCAAGTTCACAATGAGCTCCTTGGTGTTGATGGTGTTAAGGAGCAGGTTATTGTCAGCGCACCATGCAGCCAGGTTCTTCACCTCCTCCCTGTATTCTGACTCATCGTTGTCACTTATGAAGGCAATCGCCGTGGTGTCATCTGCCAACTTGATTATGGTGTTAGAACCATGCACAGGCCTGCAGTCATGGGTGAAGAGAGAGTACAGGAAGGGCTCAGTACACAGCCTTGGGGTGTGATGGTTGTGGAGTTGATGTTATTAAACTTAACATGCTGTGAGTCCAATTACACAGAAAGTTGTTGATGCCAAGGTCACCATTTTTAGTGATCAGCTTGGAGGGGATGTCTTTATTGAACATCGGACTGAAATCAACAAACAACATTCTTGTATATGTGTTTTTGTTGTCCAGGTGTGTTAGTAAGGTGTGCAGTGCTATGGCAACAGAGTCCTCAGTGCTCATGTTCCTACAATAGGCCTACAATTGGTGAGGGTCCAGTGTGGCTGGAAGGCTGTTTTTTAAGTGAACCAGGACTCAGTGGTTTTGAAGCAACTTGGTGCAGTTGCTTGGGATAGTGACAGATTGAAGATGTCAGTCAACTTCATATTAAATTACACTGGAATTACACTTAGCATCAAACTGCTAACACAATGACCATTGAAATGGCACCGAAATATCTGGAACATCAACATTTACCTCAGATATCTTAATAAATTAATAGGAAAATGCTTAAATTAAACAAGAATTGAAAACGTAGATATGTTATAAAGTTGACACAGTGAACAAGCAAACAACCTGGTTATTTAACAGCCCCACCCCCTCCACACACACACACACAGGTTGTGTACCTTGTACCATACATGTTCCCTGAGTATTCTGCGCTCTCAATAAAATCTCCTTTAGTGATTCCCGCCTGCATTTCCTCTCTGCTGACGTAATGATAATCTGTAACACACAACATAACACACTCGGTTATATACAGTGTGTGTGTGTGTGTGTGTGTGTGTGTGTGTACCTTTTCCATTCTCCTCCCATGGACGAGGTTCCCGTGTTGTATCTGAATGGAGAAAAGTAAAATACACAAATAAACAATATCACCATGATGAAACGTTCTAGGAAGAACAAATAAACAAAATACCAACAAGTGATGAGCTGTGGTGGAAACCAAGTGTGTGTGTGTATGTGTGTCTTACAGGAGATGATGTAGCTGAAGACATCAGGGAACTCTTTGAGCAGCATTTCCAGTAGTGTGCTTTTCCCAGCACCCGAGGGACCACTTAAAATCACCTGCCTCGGTCCTGCCATCACTACACACACACACACAATATTTAGAAACAGAGGGATCAGTCTTACCGTCCTGATACACGGCTGTTTCAAAACAGAAACTACACTGCAACTTCTACACAGGTGTGTGTACATATATATATGTTTGTTGTGTGTGTGTGTGTGGATATGGGGCAGGGTCATCTCTCAGCCAATCAGCTGCTTCTTATATGCAAACCAGAAGGACTTGTTTAATGTGTGTGTGTTTGTGTGACTGTGTACTTGGCATAACTTAATTAGGTGGATCACCACAAAGACTTGCTCCACCACCACAGAGAGAAACAAAAGACAAAAGAGGAACAGGAAAAACAATGTTGAGCTTCAGAGAAGTGGAGGAGAGGAAGAAGAGACAGAGGAAGTAGAGAAAAGACGTGGAGCCGGAGCCTCGCTCTGATAGACAGATAGGAAGAAGAGACAGAGGAAGAAGCGAAAAGACGTGGAGCCGGAGCCTCGCTCTGATAGACAGATAGGAAGAAGAGACAGAGGAAGAAGCGAAAAGACGTGGAGCCGGAGCCTCGCTCTGATAGACACATAGGAGGAAGAAGAGACAGAGGAAGAAGAGAAAAGACGTGGAGCCGGAGCCTCACTCTGATAGACAGATAGGAGGAAGAAGAGACAGAGGAAGAAGATGAGAATAGAGGAGATGTTCTCTCGGCCTGTAGGGGCACATGGTCCTGCTGAAGGGAGTTCCCAGGTTTGACCGTTACTGTGTTGTTACTGTGTCTGACCGTTACCACGGAGTCTGAAGCACACAGTTGTACAGAACGTCTCAGTTTAATGTAGCTTTACATTTTCCCTTCACTGGAACCAAACCCTGCTCCAGCATTACCATGTCCCTGTGCACAAAGCATCTCCATGAAGACATGGTGTGGAGGTGAAGGTTGGAGAAAATGGAAGAACTGGAGTGTCCTGCACAGAGCCCTGACTCTGACTCAACCACACTGACCACCCACTGACCCCCAGACCTCATCTGATCTCAGAGTCTGATCTCACTAATGCTCTTGTAGCTGAATGATCACTAATCCCCACAGACACACTCCAGCATCTAGTGGAGAACCTTCCAGAAGACTGGAGCTGATTATTACAACAGCAAACACAGAGAGAGAATATATCTGGAATGAAACGTTTAACACATTAGTGTGATGGTCAGGGTGCACATACATCTAGCTGAATAGTGAGGAGCTATTAGTATAAATAAATAAAGATAGATAAATGAAGTATCTAGTCACCTGTTCCAAACCATTTAATAAGTGACAAAAAACCCATACTTTTTATACTGGTTACTAAAAATAATAAAACAAAATGTGACAGAAAAAAAAGACAGTTAATGAAAGAAGAACCTTATAATTACATTAAACAGAGTTTAAAAAAGAACCTGAGAGCTTCCAAGCTGAACCTACTTCATTTATGAACAGTAACACAAGATACCAGAAACCCAACAGTTATTTAAAAAAGAGTAAAGAACAGAATTATTACTAAAGTAAAATGAAAAAAAAAAGAATTACAAAAAAAAGAATGTGTATAGTTAAAAAAGAACATTATATTTATCTTTAAAAAAAGTAAATAAAAAGAGCCTGATAATTACCAAAACACAGACAAAGTGAACATTGTTTTAAAAATAAATAAGTAATAAATAAATAAATAAATAAATAAATAAATAAATAAATAAAAGAAAATAATATTTAAAAAGATCTTCAGGGATTGCCACAGCGAATCATCTCTCTCCACCTATCCCTATCTTCTGCAACTGGTCCATCACTATAGCAAACAGGAAGGGGCTCAGAGCCGATCCCTGATGCAGTCCCACCTCCACTTTGAACTCCTCTGTCTGACCTACAGCACACCTCACCACTGTCCTGCTCCTCTCATACATGTCCTGCACCACTCTGACATACTTCTCTGCTACTCCTGACTTCCTCATACAGTACCACAGCTCTTCTCTTGGCACCCTGTCATACGCTTTCTCCAAGTCTACAAACACACAGTGCAACTCCCTCTGACCATCCCTATACTTCTCCATCAAAATCCTCAGAGCAAAAATTGCATCTGTTGTGCTCTTTCTGGGCATGAAGCCATACTGCTGCTCACAAATTTCCACTACCTTCCTTAACCTAGCTTCCACTACTCTTTCCCATAGCTTCATTGTATGGCTCATCAACTTTATCCCCCTATAGTTACTGCAACTCTGTACATCACCCTTATTCTTAAAGATCGGCACTAACACACTTCTTCTCCATTCCTCAGGCATCCTCTCACTCTCTAAAACCCTGTTGAACAAACTAGTTAAAAATTCCACTGCTGCCTCTCCCAGACACTTCCAGACCTCCACCGGGATGTCGTCAGGACCAACTGCCTTCCCACTTTTCATCCTCTTCAAAGCCTTCCTGACTTCATCCTTTCTAATCTTATCTACTTCCTGTTCCACAGAGTTCACCCCTTCTACTCTTTTTTCCCTCTCATTTTCCTCATTCATCAGCTCCTCAAAGTACTCCTTCCATCTCCTCTGTACACTCTCCTCACTTGTGAGCACCCTTCCATCTCTATCCTTAATAACTCTAACTTGCTGCACATCCTTCCCATCTCGATCCCTCTGCCTAGCTAACCTGTACAAGTCCTTCTCTCCTTCTCTAGTGTCTAACCTAGTGTACAACTCGTCATATGCCTTCTGCTTGGCCTTAGACACCTCCCTCTTCACTCTGCGCTGTAACTCCTTGTATTCCTGTCTATTCTCTTCAGTCCTGTCCATGTCCCACTTCTTCTTGGCTAACCTCTTCCTCTGGATACTATCCTGAACTTCCTCATTCCACCACCAAGTCTCCTTATCTTCTTTCCTCCTTCCAGATGACACACCCAGCACCTTTCTCCCTGTCTCCCTGATCACTTCTGCTGTAGTTTCCCAGTCATCTGGCAGCACTACCTGACCACCCAGAGCCTGCCTCAACTTCTGTCTAAATTCCTCACAACATTCCTCCTTTTTCAGCTTCCACCACTTGGTTTTCTTCTCTATCTTTGACCTCTTCTTCTTACAGACCATCAAAGTCATCCTACACACCACCATCCTATGCTGTCTGGCTACACTCTCTCCCACTACCACTTTACAGTCACTAATCTCTTTCAGATTGCCTCTTCTACATAGGATGTAGTCTACCTGTGTTCTCCTACCTCCACTCTTGTAAGTCAATACTTAAAAAGATAGTTAACATAAAATTAAAAGGTTTAAAACAAACAAACAAAAGTAATCTTAAATGATGTAGAAAAATTCCAAACCTGATAAAAGAAAAACAATCCTTTGACCTGATGACTGGACCCTAAAGTCCTTCAGAACCAGAAAATTCACGGATCAGTGAGTGTAAGGATTTCCACATGAGGCAGCACACGGAGTTAGAACTGTTCCAAACTAAAACTAATGTGAATGTTTTAAAACATTTTGTAGATAAAATGATTTCTGTTTTCTGAACTTTTTCCAGCTGAGAGGATCACAGAAGAGACTCTGATTTTCACACTGCTTTATTTTTATTAGACCTGAAGCTTCATTTAGGAAGTCAGAGTAAAAATAAAACAAAAAACCCCCACAAATGTAGAGAATGCTGGGCAACAGGTAAGTGTGTGTGTGTGTGTGTGGAGAGAGAGAGAGAGAGAGAGAGAGAGAGAGATGTAGCTCTGAGGAATGATAGATCACATTATTAATAAACTCAGGTAAAAAAGTTAAAGACTTTACACTACACACACACTGATGGTGTAGAATGTTTTGATCAGTAAACAGATAGTAAAAAGTTTAAGAAGCAGTTTAACACAAAACAGCCACAAAAGACAGTGTGTGTATACAGAGAGTGTGTGTATACAGAGAGTGTGTGTATACAGAGAGTGTGTGTTAGAGTGTTAATACACATGCAGATCTTCTGAGCGCGAGCTGAAGAGAGACGTCTGATTGGTCAGCTGCTGTAACCCAGACTATGACATCATCAGCTGGTGAGTTTTAAACAACAAACCTATCAAAAGCACCAAGTTTCTCATGTTCATTAAAAAAGAAGCTTCCAGAAAGTGGTATTAAATGAAGCCTGTAATAAATAAGTTATTTTAAAGTTTTAAACATTTTATAGGTCGACTCTGAATGTTCAGAGTTCACACACCTGACCGGTACAGCGTCCAGTTCTTCTGAAAGGAATTCAAACACACAATGTATTTTTCAACAAGACTGGCTAATGAACTTTAAAACCTCACGAATAACCAATTACAGAAATCAGAAAACAAATGGAGATTTTGGTTAAAAATTCTAATTGTACATTTTTAATATTGTGCCGACTTTAGAAACAGAAAAAAGGAAGAAGAGAAATTTAAATGGACCTCGTGTTTCATGGTCTCGGTGATGTTTAGGAGAAATGCTCCGTTGCAGAAGCACTGATGAAGATCAGATTAGAAAGAAATCACACTGTGACATAATTCCTGAATAGCACATGGAGCTGATCTTTCTATAGCGTGATGTTCAGATTGTCAGTTCAAAACACTTCAGGTGTGTAATAACCTCCAAATAAACACTAGCTGTGTTTCCATTTTCTCAGCACTGAAAGATAACTCCGCCCACACCTGGGACATTTCTCCTTCAGGTTGTGGAGCTGAGTAGGTTAACGTCCTGGGTGTGTATTACCCACAATGCTCTGCACTGTAAGTCTAGGTGGAGTTAAACACTGAGGGTTGGTTAAGTTCACTCCAGAACATTAACTAGTGCTCTAAATGTAAACACTGATTAAGAATAAAACAAAAAGCTGTTTATTTAAATAACATTTTCCCTTCAGAAGCCATATGAATATATCAGCTGTGTGTGAGGGAGAGGAGTGTGTAAGCAGAGAGTGTGTGTGTGTGTGTGTGTGGGGAATGTTGCTGTCTCTGAGTGCAGGTCTTCGGTGGCTGGACAGTGGACCTTCAAGCTTTGGTGGCGTTTTTGACTTTTTGGATTTCCTGTTTTTAAAGACAGAATAAAGAGAGGTGAGAATACACGTCTCTGTTGCTATAGAAACGATAACGTATCAGAGCAAGCACATTGACATAAACCTGTGACTCTCAGAGCTGCTGTTACAGACCCTTTTCGGGCAGATGATGACGTCACAGCTCTAGCTGGAGGCAGAACAAAGGGGAAACTGGAGGCGGTCAGTACAAACCAGTACAGAGTCCAGCTACACGAGGAACACAAACCTCATCTTGTTGTGTTGTTGTGTGACAGAATGGACGGAGTACAGGCTCCAGTTTGAAGTTTTATCACAGTACCTGCTGCCACTGCCGGACAAAGAAACCCATGACAGCTGTGGTCAAGCTCAATAAAACGAGCGGACTGGACAGAAAATCACCAGAAATGCTTGTGTTTGCAGCGCACACTTCATATCAGATAAAGTTAAAGAAACTCTTGTTTGTCATCTGTATGGTGCATGCCCACCTCATCAGAACCTGGAGAACAACTTCAATGATTTCTCATGTAACGCTAACTTTTTAGCATATAAGTTAGCTAACTGGTAGCTAACGGCCAGAGACTAGACAAAGGAATCTGTTCGTGTCCTCTCCCTGTCCACAGTTGACAGAAGCGCTGGATTTTCCTATCAGGTAGGTGTAGATGTCAGGTCACTCAACCGGAGGTCATCCGGTCACATCGTCCATCCACCGAGTGAGCGTGTACGGGTCGGACGATCTGGTTCCGTCCGTTAAAGTTCATTTTTTCAGATAACATTCTTGGTCCTGGACAGTGAGTGACCTAACACGGTCAGATAATTTGGGATTTTGACCAGTCAATGTTTAAAAACAAACTAACAAAACTTATAACGATAACTACCGCTTGTAAAGCGCTCAGGGAAATCTTTCTGCCTCCAGCTAAGCTCCGCCCACAAAAACCAGTCACAATGTTTACTAAGAGAAAAAGGGTCAATGGAGAAGGAATGAGTGTGAGGTGAAAGTTCTGACCTGGAGAAGAGCTGCTTTTAATTTCCTGTAGGCTTCATCCAGATTATCATTAATGATGACCACATCAAACTGACCAGTCTCTTTACCTGAAACAGACAACATACAAAACTATATACATGCACATGTATGTGTGTGTGTGTGTGTGTGTGTGTGTGTGTGTGTGTGTGTGTGGGGGTGTGGGTGTTTTATCACTTACTGAACTCCATTTCGACCAGTGCAGCCAGGAGACGCTTCTGTAAACTCTCCTCATTCTCGGTCTTTCTTGCTCTTAACCTCTTCTCCTAATACACACACACATACACACACACACATACACACACACACACACACACAGAACAGAGAAACATAAAAGGAATGCACATTAGTTACTAATCATTTAAACAAGAAATGTGGTCTGTTGTGTAGTTGTGTGTGTGTGTGTGTGTGTGTGTGTGTGTGTGTGTGTGTGTACCAGCACATCCATGGATGGAGGTTGGATGGAGATATAGATGGGGTTTAAATTGGTTTTCTTAATGCTCTTCACTCCTTGCATGTCAATGTCCAAAATGCAAATCAGATTTTGGGCCTGAACAGCCTGGACTGCAGCTTTACTGTAGGTAACACACACACACACACACACACACACACACACACACACAATGAATAAGTAAATACTTGGATTACACTTAGCATCAAACCGCTAACACAGTGACCATGGAAATGACACAGAACTATCCGGAACCTCAACACTAACCTGAGAGATGTTAATAACTACTTCAGCTCCGGACTTCCGGTAGTTCCCAGAATATCAGAGTCTACGAAAGGGGGTAGAGCTTTTTGGTATTTAGCTCCTAAACTTTGGAACGGTCTTCCTGACAGTGTTCGGGGCTCAGGCACAGTCTCCCAGTTCAAACGTAGACTAAAGACATATCTCTTTAGCCAGGCATACACCTAATACATCCCATAACTTTGTGCTCCAATACATCTGATTAAATACACATCATCATCTAGTGCCTCCTAATATTATGAATAGCAGCTACGCTAATCCCTTTCCATTTGTTTCCCTTCTTCTACCCATCCCCGAGTCACACAGAGATTGTGCCAGCTCCGGTGGCATCCAGAGATGGACCGGCTCCAGCCGGGTTCTGCTCTTTGAGGACTGGAGTAATCAAAGCAGCATTGCCAACACTATGTGGACATTTTACACACAACATTCTACACATGCTGTATCTGCATCACACAACTAATGCAGAAAGGACATTGTTCATATCACACTCTCCGTGTGTCACCCAGATGAGGATGGGTTCCCTTTTGAGTCTGGTTCCTCTCAAGGTTTCTTCCTAATACCATCTAAGGGAGTTTTTCCTTGCCACAGTCGCCCGAGTCACCTTAGGCTCGCTCACTAGGGAAAATTTTGTCTAACATCTAGGACTGTTTGTTTGTATGTTTATTGTTTCTTATGTTCTGTCAAGCTGCTTTGAGACAATGCTCTTTGTTAAAAGCGCTATACAAATAAAATTGAATTGAATTGAATTGAACTGTAGTCTGTATTTCACTTTAATTACATTTAATACAAACTCTGTCTGTAACACACACACACACACACACACACACACACAGGTTGTGTACCTTGTTCCGTACAAATTCCCTGAGAATTCTGCGCTCTCAATAAAATCTCCTTTAGTGATTCCCGCCTGCATTTCCTCTCTGCTGACGTAATGATAATCTGTAACACACAACATAACACACTCGGTTATATACAGTGTGTGTGTGTGTGTGTGTGTGTGTGTGTGTGTGTGTGTGTACCTTTTCCATTCTCCTCCCCTGGACGAGGTCTCCGAGTCGTATCTGAATGGAGAAAAGTAAAATACACAAATAAACAATATCACCATGACGATACACACACACACTCAGCCAGCATCATAGCATGTCGTCACGTGTGTGTCTACTAAACATTTGGGATGGAACCCAAAACGACTAAACAAAATACCAACAAGCCATGAACTGGTGGAACCCAAGTCTGTGTGTGTGTGTGTGTGTGTGTGTGTGTGTGTGTGTGTGTGTGTGTGTGTGTGTCTTACGGGAGACGCTGAAGCCGAAGACACCCTCGAATTCTTTGATCAGCATTTTGAGTAGTGTGCTTTTCCCAGCACCTGAGGGACCACTCAAAACCACCGGCCTCGGTCCTGCCATCACTACACACACACACACACACACACACACACACACACACACACACACACACAGTTCAGTACAAATGCAAATATATAATATTCTATCATCTACAACGGGTCATGTCTCAATCCACACTAAAGAGTGCACCGGTATAACAGCACTTCCCCTGTGGTAGTCATGGTAACTGATGGCACGGTGGTTTGGGATGCAGCCCACAGCTCTTCTGCTGGAGTGCTCACTACCTCCACCTGAATTCTCCTCGAGCTCTGCATGATGACGAAGGACAAATCAACACCTAAGCTCGTTAGCACACCCTGCCTCCAGCTTGTTAGCATACTCGTTAACTGCGTCAGCTGACCTGCTTCTCAGGAGGCTAATTACCTCACACACACACACACACACACACACACACACACACACACACACACACTTCACCTCCAGCATCAAAGCACATGGTCCTTCACCCTCAACAAGTAACAAAAAAAAGATCACAGTATTTGTTTATATATGAAAAGTGAAAAAAATATCAGTGTTACATTAGATCAAAAGTTTGTGCCCTCCTTTATTCTGTACTTAAATAAAAATAAAACCCACAAGCCTGCGGGTGAAACAGCGCCCCCTGCTGTAACAGGCGATGCACAACAAGTGACAACGAACACTGAACACAAAAGAAAAAAAAAGCAGGAGTGTCCGATCTCATCCGCAAAGGGCCGGCGTGGGGCAGGTTTTCATTCCATTCCAGCAGAAGACACACCTGATCCACCTGTTTAATCTGTTCATCTTGTCTTTCGGTAGACTCGGGTGTGGCTTCTGCTCGGTAGGGATGAAAACCTGCACCACACCGGAGCTTTGTGGATGAGACTGGACACTCCGGGTCCGAGGAGACTCGGGTAAACACAAATAAAGACAAAAGACCTCAGTGCACCTTTAAACATATATTCAAAAAAATCTTTAAAAAAATAAGCCATAATGTTCATAAAGTTTGCTTATTACTCTCTCTGTCTCTCTCTCTCTCTCTCTCTCTCTCACACACACACACACACACACACACACACACACACACAATATTTAGAAACAGAGGGATCAGTCTTACCGTCCTGATACACGGCTGTCTCCAAACAGAAACTACACTGCAACTGCTACACAGGTGTGTGTACATATATATATATATTTGTTGTATGGGTGTGTGTGTGTGTGTATGTGTGTGTGTGTGTGTGTGTGTGTGTGGGCAGGGTCATCTCTCAGCCAATCAGCTGCTTCTTATATGCAAACCAGTCATTACATCAGGAAGGACTTGTTTAATGTGTGTGTGTTTGTGTGACTGTGTACTTGGCATAACTTAATTAGGTGGATCACCACAAAGACTTGCTCCACCACCACAGAGAGAAACAAAAGACAAAAGAGGAACAGGAAAAACAATGTTGAGCTTCAGAGAAGTGGAGGAGAGGAAGAAGAGACAGAGGAAGTAGAGAAAAGACGTGGAGCCGGAGCCTCGCTCTGATAGACAGATAGGAGGAAGAAGAGACAGAGGAAGAAGAGAAAAGACGTGGAGCCGGAGCCTCGCTCTGATAGACAGATAGGAGGAAGAAGAGACAGAGGAAGAAGAGAAAAGACGTGGAGCCGGAGCCTCGCTCTGATAGACAGATAGGAGGAAGAAGAGACAGAGGAAGAAGAGAAAAGACGTGGAGCCGGAGCCTCACTCTGATAGACAGATAGGAAGAGACAGAGGAAGAAGAGAAAAGACGTGGAGCCGGAGCCTCACTCTGATAGACAGATAGGAAGAAGAGACAGAGGAAGAAGAGAAAAGACGTGGAGCCGGAGCCTCGCTCTGATAGACAGATAGGAAGAGACAGAGGAAGAAGAGAAAAGATGTGGAGCCGGAGCCTCGCTCTGATAGACAGATAGGAGGAAGAGACAGAGGAAGAAGAGAAAAGACGTGGAGCCGGAGCCTCGCTCTGATAGACAGATAGGAAGAGACAGAGGAAGAAGAGAAAAGACGTGGAGCCGGAGCCTCGCTCTGATAGACAGATAGGAGGAAGAGACAGAGGAAGAAGAGAAAAGACGTGGAGCCGGAGCCTCGCTCTGATAGACAGATAGGAAGAGACAGAGGAAGAAGAGAAAAGACGTGGAGCCGGAGCCTCGCTCTGATAGACAGATAGGAAGAAGAGACAGAGGAAGAAGAGAAAAGACGTGGAGCCGGAGCCTCACTCTGATAGACAGATAGGAAGAGACAGAGGAAGAAGAGAAAAGACGTGGAGCCGGAGCCTCGCTCTGATAGACAGATAGGAAGAGACAGAGGAAGAAGAGAAAAGACGTGGAGCTGGAGCCTCGCTCTGATAGACAGATAGGAAGAGACAGAGGAAGAAGAGAAAAGACGTGGAGCCGGAGCCTCACTCTGATAGACAGATAGGAAGAGACAGAGGAAGAAGAGAAAAGACGTGGAGCCGGAGCCTCACTCTGATAGACAGATAGGAAGAGACAGAGGAAGAAGAGAAAAGACGTGGAGCCGGAGCCTCACTCTGATAGACAGATAGGAAGAGACAGAGGAAGAAGAGAAAAGACGTGGAGCCGGAGCCTCGCTCTGATAGACAGATAGGAGAAGAAGAGACAGAGGAAGAAGAGAAAAGACGTGGAGCCGGAGCCTCGCTCTGATAGACAGATAGGAGAAGAAGAGACAGAGGAAGAAGAGAAAAGACGTGGAGCCGGAGCCTCGCTCTGATAGACAGATAGGAGGAAGAAGAGACAGAGGAAGAAGAGAAAAGACGTGGAGCCGGAGCCTCGCTCTGATAGACAGATAGGAAGAAGAGACAGAGGAAGAAGAGAAAAGACGTGGAGCTGGAGCCTCGCTCTGATAGACAGATAGGAGAGAAGAGACAGAGGAAGAAGAGAAAAGACGTGGAGCTGGAGCCTCGCTCTGATAGACAGATAGGAAGAAGAGACAGAGGAAGAAGAGAAAAGACGTGGAGCCGGAGCCTCGCTCTGATAGACAGATAGGAAGAAGAGACAGAGGAAGAAGAGAAAAGACGTGGAGCCGGAGCCTCGCTCTGATAGACAGATAGGAAGAAGAGACAGAGGAAGAAGAGAAAAGACGTGGAGCCGGAGCCTCGCTCTGATAGACAGATAGGAAGGAAGAGACAGAGGAAGAAGAGAAAAGACGTGGAGCTGGAGCCTCGCTCTGATAGACAGATAGGAAGAAGAGACAGAGGAAGAAGAGAAAAGACGTGGAGCTGGAGCCTCGCTCTGATAGACAGATAGGAAGAAGAGACAGAGGAAGAAGAGAAAAGACGTGGAGCCGGAGCCTCGCTCTGATAGACAGATAGGAAGAAGAAGAGACAGAGGAAGAAGAGAAAAGACGTGGAGCCGGAGCCTCACTCTGATAGACAGATAGGAGGAAGAAGAGACAGAGGAAGAAGAGAAAAGACGTGGAGCCGGAGCCTCGCTCTGATAGACAGATAGGAAGAGACAGAGGAAGAAGAGAAAAGACGTGGAGCTGGAGCCTCACTCTGATAGACAGATAGGAAGAAGAGACAGAGGAAGAAGATGAGAATAGAGGAGATGTTCTCTCGGCCTGTAGGGGCACAAGGTCCAGCTGAGGGAGTTCCCAGGTTTGACCGTTACTGTGTTGTTACTGTGTCTGCCCATGACCACACCCCACAGCCACGCCCATCATCACCTGTCTCACTCTCTACCACAGAGGAGTAAAAATAACACACAGGAAAAATCCAGTCTGACTGCTAACCTCTGACTAACCACAAACTGTGACAAGAGCACCAGAGACTGTCTCACTCCCACTGTCTCACTCTCACTGTCTCTCTTACACCGTCTCACTCCCGCTGTCTCTCTCACACCATCATTCTTGCTGTCTTACACTGTCTATCACACTGCCTCACTTCCACTGTCCATCACATTGTCTCACTCTTGCTGTCTGTCTCACATTGTCTCACTCTTGCTGTCTGTCTCACATTGTCTCACTCTTGCTGTCTAATCACACTGTCTATGTCTCACTCTCACACTGTCTCAACGGAGACATTAAGAGACATTAAGAGGTTTATTGCACAATCACAGAATTGTTTCAACTTTCTTTGTGGTGAGTGTTTGTATGTATGTGTGTATATTATATACACACACACACACACACACACACACGCACACACACACACACCAATCAGCCATAACATTATGATCACCTGCCTAATATTGTGACGGTCCCCTTTTTGCTGCCAAAACAGCCCTGACCCGTCAAGGCATGGATTTCCACTAGATCCCTGAAGGTGTGCTGTGGGATCTGGCACTGCAAGGCGGGGCCTCCATCTTACATGACTTAAAAGACTTGAAGGACATTTTTGATAGATACTGACCACTGCAGACCGGGTACACCCCACAAGAGCTGCAGTTTTGGAGATGTTCTGATCCAGTGGTCTAGCCATGACAATCTGTCCCTTCATCAAACTCGCTCAAATCCTTACGCTTGTCCATTTTTCCTGCTTCTAACACATCAACTTTGAGGACAAAATGTTCACTTGCTGCCGAATATATCCCACCCACTAACAGGTGCCATGATGAGGAGATACTCAGTCTTATTCACTTCACCTCTCACTGCTCACAATGTTATACCTGATCGGTGTATATATCATGTGTGTGTGTGTGTGTGTGTGTGTGTGTGTGTGTGTGTGTGTAAGCATACAGTCATGTGAAAAAATGAGGACACTCCATTAAATATTCAGTTCTTTATTAAGTCATGTCAACATGTGAGTTTGTGATCTTGTGTTAATTTGTATCTGTAGATGTAGGTGATGGAACTGCATGGAAACAACAGAAGATCACTTAGTTTTCACTTTTAGTAAACAAAAGAAATCAACAAAAATGAGTATTTGCCCTGAGGAAACAGTTAGGACACTCTGTACCCTAATATCTGGTGTCTCCCCCACTGGCTGGAATAACCTGAGTGAGACGTTTCTTGTAGACATCTCCCAGTTTGTGGCATGGACTGGAGGAACGTCTCCCCCAGTCCTCAATGCAGAACTCTTCCAGCTGTGTGATGTTTGAGGGGTTTCTCACACACACGGTCCGTTTCTAATCACCTCACAGGATCTCAGTAGGATTTAGATCTGGACTTCGACTCGGACAGTCCAGAATTCTCCGTGTTTTAATTTTCGGCCGGTCCTTGGCGGAGTTACTGGTGTGTTTGGGTCATCGTCATGTTGCAAGGTCCAGTTCTGCTTTAGCTTCAATTTTTTGACAGATGGTCTCATGTTCTGATCCAATGTAGAATTCATCATGGATTCTGTGATGGTCAGCTGGTCAGGTCCTGCTGCAGCAGAGCATCCCCAAACCAGAACACTTCCCCCTCCATGTTTCACAGCTGGTGTGAGGATCATCTGCTGAAACGCTGTGTTTGGATTACTCCAGACACGCCCTGTTCTGGTGTCCAGATAATTCAGTGTTAGACTCATCTGTCCCAAGCACATTACTCCAGAAGTCTCGGCCTTTCTCTCTGTGTTCTTTGGGAAACTTCAGTCTTGCCCTCATGTGTTTTTAGACAGTAAAGCTTTCCTCCTTGCACACATCCCATAATAATTACAGTTGTGTAGTCTCTTTCTCATTGGAGATTCATGCACTTTGCCATAAACTGGAGCAGAAGCTTGCTGTAGGTCCCGTGATGATATTTTAGGGTTTTTGGAGACGTCTAAACATCTCGCGGTCTGCTCTCGGGGCGAATCTGCTCGGACGGCCTGACCTGACCGTGTGGTCAGTCGTTTTAAATGTTCTCCACTTGTAAATGATTTTCTGGACAGTGGAACGGCTGAGTACAAATTCTTGTGAGATCTTTTTCTATCCCTTACCAGACTCCTAAGCCTCAACAATCTTCTTTCTGAAGGCCTCAGAGAGCTCTGTGGATCTGACCATGGTGATAGCTCTCGCTTCAACAGTTACGAGCAGACCAAGCTAAATGTCTGAGGTGTAAATAAGACACGCCTCCTTCACAATGCTCTGGAACAATCTTCTCATCATTTACACCTGAGGTCACACACCTGCAGGTCATTTTATCCATTTTAACTACAAATAAATGTGGGCGTGTCCTTACTTTTTCCTCACAAGAAATCGGATTTTTCAAAGTGACATTTTACAGATCATTAAAAAAGACTTTTCTCTGGTTTTATTTCTTTAGTTATATTACTGGAATCTTTCAGTATAGTTAAGATGAAGATCTAATGTCCAGATGTTTAGCTATGTTAAAAAAAACACAGGCTTTCATGGGCTGTCCTAATATTTTCACATGACTGTGTGTGTGTGTGTGTGTGTGTGAGTGTGTGAGTGAGTGAGTGTGTGAGTGAGTGAGTGTGTGAGTGAGTGTGTGTGTGTGTGTGTGTGTGTAACAGCCGGCACTGACAGCAGCTTTTGACTTGACTCGGTGTTTAGATCCACTTCCTACTGGAGCTCCATGTCAGAGTCAGCAGCACCACCAGCTCCTTCACTTTACTGACCTCACACCAGCTCTGACCTTCTGGAACCTTCTGCTGCTACTAACTGCATTATAACACCATTATAACTGCAGACGAACCCCTCGACACCCTAAACATCAGCACCACCTCACTGCTGTGGGGTTTATACACTGCTCTCACACTCAAGTCTCTTTAAACATCTTTAATAATAAATGTTTAGAAAAACCTAGAATAAAAAGTATTGAAGAAGTTAAAAAAGGAAACACTGATCATATTTAACAATAATAATTAACACTAATTATAATTTTTGTCAAAAAATTGTTTTATTTCACAAAACAAGCTATTACATGGATTTTTGAGAAGTTAACCTTTTTAACAAACACACTTTTTTGTTTTTTTTTAGCTTTTTAAAGCGAATAAAGTTATAATCCTGTTCTGTTTCTCTTTAACGTGATGAAAGTGTGTTTTTTTAAAAAAAAGAAACTGAATATTTTTCCTGGAAATGTTGAAAAAGATTTTAAAGGTTGTATTGTAAAGAAACAGGTGGTGTATTTATCTCGTTATATTTCTTTCCATGTCCTGTACAGAAATGGACGAGGCGTTGGTTTCCCGGGCCGAGGGCAGATGAGGGGTGAGGGGTGGCTCCTGCAGGGTAATTAGCTGTAAGTGAAATCAGGCGAGGTTCACGAGGACGCTCGCAGTGTGAGTAATGACCTGAGGGACTTTTGAAGCATCCTCACACTCAGTGAACACGTCCTCTTACCAACGACCACAGAAAACTCTTTATTAAAGCAAACCCCGGGCCGTTAATGCCGAACCAGTCCCTCTGCGGCCTGGGACATTTATACGGTCACCAACACCCTGACCGCACACACTGTACACTGGAGATCATTCACATAACTGCTTTCATTAACCTACACTGGAATTTGAGAAAAGAAATAAAGCAAGATGGAAATTTAGTCTAGAAATAAGAGACAGACTGGGAATCTCTGGGAGGAAAACCAATGGGAAATGAGACAGGAATTAAGGAGAAGATGGGAACTTGGGATAAAAAATAAAGGAGAAACCGGGAACCTGAGAAAGAAGTGGGAAATGTGAGAGAAATCAATGTAAGAGTTGGAGTCTGTGAGAGGAATGAAGCTCAGTGTGAAGGTTTAAAGTGAAACAAAGAGAAGGAAATAAAAGTGATCGGTTCTGCTGCACTGCCATCAAGTCCAGGTGATGCGCGCTGATGCCCCTGAAATCCCCGGATGCTGCATCACTCCAACATTCCTCTCTCTCAAACAGTAGAGCGGAAAATCTCTCACCTGAGAAAACTTTGGAGAAGAACCTCACGTACATCGGGGAGGAAGAGGAGCTCCTGAAGAAAAAAACCGATCCTCCTGGAGTCCGGGACACGGAACTCAATTCATCGCTTTCCGCACAGAGCCACGGCACCAGTGACGTCACACCGCGCCGCTTTCCCGGAAGCAGCAACAAACAATTCGAGCGCGTCAACGCTGCGCGGCCTGCGCGCAGAACACGACCGGGTGCGTCTCAAATCGCGACATGCGCACTGGATGGATTTCAGTATAGAATTAAAAAGAATTCTAATTCTAGATATCATCTGTAATATGAGGTGGAAAGCAGTGAAGTACAAGAGCTGTGTATCTGCCTGTCTTTTAGTCCAGACTTTTCCTCACCACATGTGAGACGTACAGCCAGAACATGCTAAACGTTACAAGACTAGCGAGAGCTTCTGGGGTGTTGTGAGCTTATTTTTGGACAATTTCATGCTCCCAACTTTGTGGGAACAGTTTGGGGATGACCCCTTCCTGTTCCAACATGACTGCCCACCAGTGACCAAAGCAAGGTCCATAAAGACATGGATGAGCGAGTTTGGTGTGGAGGAACTCTGTGGAGAATAAAATTGTCCAAAACGTCTTGGTATGCTGAAGCATTAAGAGTTCCTCTCTCTGGAGCGAACACCTGAATTCAATGATTTGGAGGGGTGTCCCAAAACTTTTGGCAATGTAGTGTATTTAAAATGAGGTAAATTCGGGCGATGGTGTTGAGTGAGGTTTATACGGTTGGCTGTACCGATGAAGAAGAAGTGTTTAAACAGTGTTTATTCCACCAGCGTGAAATCTGACCAGTGTGTGAAGGTTACCGTGATGCTCCAAGTGTCTCAGCTTCACTAACTCACTTGTGATACCAATTATATTTTCTAGTTTATCTACACTAGCGTTTATTGGTGTAAAAGATTACAGAAGATATAGTGAAATGGCAGTGTGGTGTAGTTTTATGTGCGCTGATCTCATAATCAGGACATTTCTGACAGAACCAGTGATGTGTCTCACATTAGCAGAACAGGTCGAGATTCAGTTAATAATTACAGTGAAATTTTAGCCATGAGGGAATTTTTTTGTAAATAATTTTAAATAACACTTCTGAGGTAGATGCTGATGTTATGGATGTTTTCGTGTCGTAATGCCTTTATAATGTCTGTGGGACTAGTAAGGTTCGCGGATTGGGACACCGCCATGATTGAACGCCGCCCCACAGCGCCCTCTAGCGGCTACTACAGCAACAGCCGAGCCGGAAGTCTCACAGCTCGATCGATACACGTGTAAAAACACACCATATCTCAAGAAAAGAAAGACTTCACATTATTTTATTACTCGGTAACAACCTGTGAAGTCTGGAGGAAGTGCAAGGATGTTCGGCTCTTCGAGGTCAGGAGGAGTGAGAGGAGGACAGGACCAGTTTAACTGGGACGATGTGAAAGTGGACAAACACCGAGAGAACTATCTGGGTAAACACAACCTTCACACGCACACACTATTTAAACTCAGTTATTATAATCGATTCAGTCTGTTTATGGTGTAATTATCACTCCTCGAACCTGTTCAGATTCATTCAGTTCAGTTGAACTCTTGTGTATATATTTGGCTGATCTTTTTACGCTGCGTAAACGTGGTGCCTCCTTCTCTCTCTCTCTCTCTCTCTCTCTCTCTCTCTCTCTCTCTCACTCTCTCACTGAGCTTACCTGTGCCTTTAGGGTCTTCTCTCATTCCATGCGCTGTGATCTCCACAGGAATTGGCGTTCTGGTAAAAAGCTTTTCTTCTGATGTTGATGAAATGCTGGTGCAGCGCCTGTTAGTGAGCGCTTTGAGGATTGCGTTCTGCGCGTCACACCTGCGCACAGTTTGCGCAATACGAAGGTTTTGATCCGTCCTGAACACACGCTGCTGGATTCTGATTGGTCAGCACTGGTCATTAACAGCAGTTAGGAACAGTAAGGCGGACTAGCCAATCTAAAGAGGGGTTAAAATACGTGTTGATGTTTAATAAAGAAAGATATAACCCTATTGGATAGAGTGAGAGATTAAGGCAGTGATGGACTGATGATGGATGGATAGATGATGTGGTAGAGAGAGAGGGAGCTGTAAGGACTGGAGATTGAGGAGCAGGATTGAGGAGAACCTCTGAAGAGCTTCATAAGCCTGAAGTGTGAGACTGTAGATATCGACACCACACACACTGAAACACGGTGTAATCTGCATGAGAAGCTGAGATGTGAACACAGCTGGAGAAGAGAGATAGTGTAGATACCATCATGCTGCTTTTCTCTACCCAGTGTTTCTCCAACACTCCACACTGGCCTGCTCTGGCCTGCTGGGAACTGCAGCTTACACTCTTTTTTTCATTTCTATTTCTATATGTACAGTGGAACCTCTCTTAACGAGCACAATTCCTTCCCGAATCTTACTCGTAATGCCAAACACTCGTTAAGCGAAACACTTTTTCCCATAGGAATCAATTTAAAATACGATAATGCCTTCCATGCCCAAAAAATACTCAAAAAATTTTTTTATGTACATAATTAATTTATTATTTATAATATCTAAAGGCATTTTTAAAATTATTAACGCATGAAATAAAAAGATTATTAATATAAACGAACCCGAAAAAGAATAAATAATCAATAAAATAAATTCACTCGCTGCAGTCTCGACTGACTCACTAGCTTTAAATCTTTTAGAAGCACTGGCACTACTACGTTTCTTTATCATCCTTTTTTACTAGAAAGCGGTCTAGAGACATTTGTTTTTGCCTACGCTTCAAAATTTGGCGAAAATGCAACACAGCATTATTAAATAAACCTGTAGTGCACGTAGCCCCTGCCTTATTAGGGTGATGCTTCTCAATGTACGATGCAGCAGTTTCCCGTGCTGTCAGCATCTCCCTTACTGCGCTGGAAGAGCTTGTTTCTCTGCTGAGGAAAAAACTCACTAATAATTTTTTTCAATTTCAATTCAATTTATTTGTATAGCACCTTTTACAATGGACATTGTCTCAATGCAGCTTTACAAGAATAGAAACAGAAAGTAGAGGGGGAAAAATAGAAGAAACATTAAATTATTAAACTATTTTATCCCTATTTATTTACATTTCTGGCATTTGGCAGACGCTCTTATCCAGAGCGACGTACAAAAGTGCTTTAGTTCTCAGTCACTGAATACATTAACACTGGTTCAATAGGACACAAACCTGGGATAGCATTAGCCTAAACACTGAGTTGGATTTTTTTTTTTTTTTAAACAACAACATAATACATAAACAGGGAAAAATAAGAGCTAGTGTAAGTACTTCAGGAAGAGGTGAGTCTTCAGTTGCCGTTTGAAGATGGTCAGAGACTCGGCCGTACGGATACCTAGGGGAAGTTCGTTCCACCGCCTCGGTGCCAGAACAGAGAAGAGTCTAGATTTATACCTACCTTTTTCCCTGAGAGATGGTGGGACCAGTCGAGCAGTGCTTGTGGATCTGAGTGAGCGAGGTGCAGTGCGAGGAGTGACGAGAGTGGTATTTATCCCTAATGAGAAGCCTGTGGCGACGATGACAAGGAAAAACTCCCTGTGATGATCTGAGGAAGAAACCTTGAGAGGAACCAGACTCAGAAGGGAACCCATCCTCATTTGGGTGACACTGGACAGTAACTAATGTAAATGTAAATAGTGTCCTTTCTACAACAGAAACCGAAGGGCCCATGAGGAACTATTAAGTCAGTGTAGTTACTGAGGTCATTATAGACACTAATAATGCATCTGAACACAATGTACGATCGCAAGCGACACGCAGATGCTGACGGAATGAGTGCTAAACACAGACTGTTAGCCGAGAAGCCGCCTCACCTTGTCTCATCGTCACTCGTTATGCGAGTCATTTTTTTTACAATTTGTTTTGCTCGCTATGGGAATCGCTCGCTATGGGAATCGCTCGTTATGGGAATCGCTCGCTATGGGAATCGCTCGTTATGGGAATCGCTCGTTATGGGAATCGCTCGCTATGGGAATCGCTCGCTATGGGAATCGCTCGCTATGGGAGGTTTGACTGTATAATCATTTATTTAATTAATGCTATTATTGCTATTACTTTAATTTGATTGATTTAATTTTTTTTTTTTCATTTTTAAGGATAATTAAATGTTTATTTTTTGTTGGTTTTCTGGTGGGTTGGTTACAGTTCTGTTCTTTGGGACTTGATGTTGTGTGTGTGTGTGTGTGTTGTGTGTGTGTGTGTGTGTGTGTGTGTGTGTGTGTAGGGAACTCTCTGATGGCTCCAGTGGGACGCTGGCAGAAAGGAAAAGACCTGACGTGGTTTAATAAAGACAAACAGAGCTCAGGGTCACAGGACAGAGAGCGGGAGCTGAGAGCCGTGAGAGAGGCTGAGCACAACGCCATGATGGTGGCACTGTGAGTGACATCTCTGTCCGTCACTCCGTCCGTCACTCCATCCTTCACTCCGTCCATCACCCCATCCATCACTCCATCCGTCCTTCCTTCACTCCATCCTTCACTTCATCCATCACTCCGGCCTTTACTCCATCTTTCACTCCATCCATCCATCCATCCATCCATCCATCTCTCCATTAAAACATCACTCCACCTATCTGAGCACAATGCAATGATGGTTGCATTCACTGATGGTTGAGTGACATTACCGTCCATCCATCCATCACTCCAACATCACCCAAACAATCACTCCTTAACTCCATCCATCCGTCCCTTCATCCATCACGATATACATCACTCTGTGCTTGTCTCCATCCAGAACTCCACCCATCTGTCTATCCACCACTCCATCATTTCATCCTTCTATAACCATCAGTGTTTGTTCATCTTTACACTCAGTGCATCCGTCCATCTGTCCCTTCTGTTCAGTTATTTTCTTTATCTATTTATAATTAGGTGTTTTCTGTGTGTTTGTTCAGGGGTCATAAAACGGTTCAGAAGCGTCCGGCCGGTCTGACGAAGGAGGTGTGTGTTTAAAATCCTTCATGAACCCCACCCTGGGGGCGGAGCTTTAAAACCTGCAGTGGATTGCAGCGTGTGGGACAAAGCCTGGGTGTGTTTCAGAGCGTTGTGTTTTTTGTGTAGGACCTGGTGGAGGTGTGCAGAAGAGAGGGAGACGGGGACGAACGAGACGTGGACCGAGTCTCCGGGCTGGGAAGCTCCAGGTGGCTAATGAGGATACGCTTCATGAGTTTGACCTTTGACCCCTCACACCAGCGTAACTTTCCCCCCTCATTGTGTTGTGTGTGTTTCAGTGGTGGAGGTCGGAGGATGATTTTGTCCAAACAGGAGAAGGAAGCAGTGAAAATGGGTCTCCCGGTGTTTACTGTACGTACGACAGATTTCTACACATCACTTTAAAAATAACACAAAAGAACAGCATGCTAGAGCTGTCGAGCTCTTCATCACAGGTTTTATCCGTTTCAGCATCATCAGGTGTCTGGAGGTGAAGCTGCAGCTGCTAAGAAAACCGAAGAGCCACATATAGAAGAGGAGACTAAAAGGTTCTGCTTTCTTCACTAATCCACAAATAAAAGCATGTGATAAATCTGCACATTATAAGCAAGTCATACTGCAATACAGGATGTAGACCAGCAGGGGGCAGTGGCTGTTAGGACCAAGCCTCCTGTGCAAATGTCTTGTCACTAGTAATCAGATAAAAGGTGCCAAAACTTGTGCACACTGTAAAAGTTCTATAGTTCAACTGAAGTAGTACTCTTCACACAGCGGCAGAACTGACAGCCACAAGAAAAATAAAAAGGAGAAAAAGAGCAAGAAGAAGAAAGAGAAGAAGAAGCGGCACAGGAAAGAGTCGTCTACTGATTCCGACTCGGACGCTGAGCATAAAAGGTAATGCGGTTTATACTCGGGTCACTACGAAGAATCAGGAAGAGTTACACTTCTACTGCTTCATTCTAAAGCTGGTTCTGAATATGATTCTCACTGTGTTGACTCTGGCTTCTGATTCAGTTCAGATTCTCACTTTTTTTCTGGCTCTGCAGTAGAGGACATTAGATCAGTGCTAGCTGCCTCAGTCCTGGTTCTGTCAGGTCTTCTATAAGTCAACATTTGATGATTAAATGATTGTGTGTGTGTGTGTGTGTGTCAGGCATAAACAACACCACAGAGACCACCGACGTGATTCTAGTCCATCACATGGCAGCCGCAGAGGATACGATTCTCACGACAGGTACTCAGATCGGGGGTCAAAGGTCAGGCATCGAAGCCCTTCAGCCAGGGACTGCCCACCACGACGTCGCCATGACACCGACTCAGACGACTGATGTTCCAGTGAAACATTCCTCACCTTATTAACACAGTTCATTAGGATAGTGTGTGTGTAAGGGATTACTATGCTTGTAGTCTGTGTGTGATTTTGTATAGCTGTACAATTTTATCTTTTTAATTAAACTCCGTTTCCTGTAAATGTTGTTCTGAGGCGGTCAGCACATACACACCACACCCCCACTGTGTGTTTCTGAAGCTCCACATGAATAAACTGTGATTTATTATTTTTGAGTAAAACTGAAGCTGTATTGTCTGTGCAGTCGTGTTGAGTTTATATCCAGAGTGAAGCTGAGCAGAGCGTTAAGGGGAGATGATGGTGTTGAGATTCAGATCCTCGTCATAGCATCACATCAGACGGCAGCGGTGATGGATGTGTCCTTACCTTTAAAGCTGTAAGAGTCAGGGATGAGGACACAGTAAAATCGAAGCCCATCCCTAAGCCCTGACACGTGCACGTCAACAAAAATGACACGGCAGCAGCCTGATTTTCACGTGTTTAATTTCTTGCATTACGTTGCTTTTCTGTCAAAATGAAAGGCAAAACAAGTTTGCATAAAAAAAAACAAAAAAAACAACATTCACGTTAAAAGAGTCACACAGGAAGAGAGCATTCACAAGTTTCAGAAATACTTTTGTCCCTACCGGGCATGTGCTGATCATCAATAGTACGATACATCACCGTATTCACGTGTTCTATCACATACCATCGACGGCGTGTCACTCTGGAGTCAGACGGTTGATTATTTCCGATAGGACGCTTCTCTGAGAAGACGACTCCACTGGCAGCTCGATAGGTTTCCAGCAGAATACTGTAATAATATCATAAACCGATAGTGCGTGACATTTAATATCGGCACATGCCCCGTCCCAGCGGAAGTAAATGGAGCGCAGACAGGAAATTAAAAAAAAAAAAAACTCTTTCAGTTCAAGTGAACACAGAATTATTAAAATAAAATAGTCCCAGAAGGGTACCGAGTTCAGGCGAAGATCACGAAGGCACCAAGGAACACCAACACAGCAAAAACTCCACCGCTGCTGCGCCTTTAATATTGCTGTACCATGTCACATCCTCACGAGTATCTCAGAGCATGAAGCTAGCCGCTAACGAGACTGTTCAGGAGGCAGGAAAGGCAGAGAAGTTACAGAGAGGTCCAACTGATCTACCACCTACGTCCAAAACCTGGAGTCAGTTCTGTTAATGCCGAGTTCTAGCAGAGATTAGAGCAGCTGATGATGTTAGCGGTCAGAAATTCATTTGCTAACACACACACACACACACACACACACACACACACACACACCGGAGCCCTAGATGACACTGTTCACCATTTAATCCACTTACACTCCATTCAGCGTACTACAGTATCAACTTGTAACTACCTCATCCAGATTCTAGGACGCAGAAGTAGTGCCTGCTGCAGCGGGGCGAATTTACGACTGTGTGAGAAAAATCAGTTGATTTGAAAACACACGCAGATAGTAAGCTTTTAATCGACATTTTAGAATGAAAAAATTATTTTATGAACAAAAAAATCTGGAGGAAAGAAAAGTCTTGATTAGACCACATATTAAAGGAAAGAGCTTTATAAAGTTGGTGTGAATCACGTGGCACGCGTGCTGTAGGTTCAGTACTGTACACTCTGCAGGGCTCTGAGACTGAAACACCCCTAAACACACACGTACACCTGAGCCAGGTGACCAGCAGAAACACCCACGCACTCTGGAATAAACTAAACAGCCACAGGAAATCTCATCCCAAACAAAAGCCCTGTTCAGTTCCTCCAGACGTAAAGGCAAAGCGATTGAACCTGAGACTTGATTATTTTTGCGTCCTGGGGCAAATATTCCTACGCGTTTCAAAATCTGGACAATTTGGAAACTGTCCAAATGAGGAACGATGTTTAGATGCTGGGATTTATCACAATATACACCAAAAACCTGAATCCAGTAGAGAGTTAAGTTAAGCTAGACTTTGCTGTTCTGGATTAAAAATATATATATATGCTAGTTATTTTATAAACATTTGCTGATCTGTGTGTGAGGTTGTGGATTTGATTTTGCCCTTAATTTTTTGTAGGTAGTGTGTGTATGTGTGTGTGTGTGTACGCTGTCTTGACCTCCTTTACGTAGACCATAAGTCTTTTACAGTACGTCTTAACCATTAGGGTACACGAATAAAAACTTTTTTTTAAAAACTGAAAGAGCTACAGGACATTTTCAGGATTTCCCCACTACAGTTCATCTATGATTAAATAAAGACAATAAAAAAGTACAGGAAAGGCTACGTGTAGAGGTCTATATCTTATATATATATTTATACTGTATATATATATAAAAAACGCATAGGCATGTGCCGATAATCACACAGTATATCGATGTATGTATAGCATGTACCAATCCAGTCTCTTGGGTCATTTTATTTCTGTCATGTTCATTAGATGATGAAAACATCTTTCTAAACGCAACCTACAACCATCAGAGGAACTTCAGCCAAGGTTACAGGTTCCATTCAGCTAGCCGATGTAGCACCATCAGTACACGCCTTCTGGTAGCTCTTCACTACAAAAAAAAACAAAAAAACACTACAGTTCATCTTAAAAAAGTTCCTCGATTATCGATATACTAGAGTTTAATATCGGCACACGCCTAGTGTTGCATAAGAGCGCTCCAAAAGCTGCCTCGTTAATAATTGTTTAAAAGGATTAGAGGTGCATGGCTCCGTCACCACGCTTTGAGCAGTCTGAGAGGAGAGCAGCTTCCGGCACGTTCTGCTTTAAAACTGAATGGAGATCACAGCGCTACAGTGTAGGAGGATAAACAGAAGGTAGGTGTTGAGGATTATTTGTGGTTTTTAAGCTGATTGGAGAGCCAGTCGAGTCCCTCGTACAGGCCGTCTCCGCTGGTGGCACATGTGGCCTGGATGTACCAGTTCCTGTGGCGCAGAGAGTGCAAGCCCAGCTTATCGGTGATCTCTGCAGCATTCATAGCGTTCGGCAGGTCCTGAAAAAACAAACACATACTTACGTTAAAGACATGAAATGCTAATGAAACTACTAAACCAAGAACTACAGGACAAGATCATGGGGAACACAGCAGCTGGTCCTAGGCCTCACTGTACCAAGGCCACAGCACTAGTGTCCGGTTGTACAAACCCTGGAGAAATGATAGCTGGCTGTAACAAGCAGGCAGCGAGGACACCTGACTCTCCCAAGGACACAGCAACAGTGCATGACTACATGCAGAATACAGTGATGACCTCTAACAGTATCAGGGATGCTGTCATGGTACCTCCATGATGCTGCAACAGTGCAATAGTGTTCTGTGGACTGTCCAGTGCTGCCTTGCTTTACCAAGGATGCGACAATTTAATTAAATAAAACCAAACAGCTACACTTAAAGGTGTGACACCTGGTTTATCTCCAGGAAGGAAGGGAAGTGGAGACTGTACACTTAACTGTAAGGAGCCTCAAGATCATAAGATCAGCTTTATACTTTCACATGTAATCAGGAGTCAGTATGTCCAAGTCACCTGTTTGTTGGCGAACACCAGCAGCACGGCATCTCTGAGCTCGTCCTCAGCCAGCATCCTCATCAGCTCCTCTCTGGCCTCGTTCACACGCTCCCGGTCATTACTGTCCACTACGAAGATCAGTCCTACACACACACAAACATATAGCACCTTTCCATATGACAGTCAGCATGTATTGGTAGCACTGAATGTTAAAACTTTTTATAGAAAACAAAATAATCTCTCATTCCTTGCTCCTTTTGTAGCCTGGAAGTGTTTTTCTTTTTTACCCTGTGTGTTTTGGAAGTAGTGACGCCATAAAGGTCTGATCTTGTCCTGACCACCGACGTCCCACACAGTGAAGCTGATGTTCTTGTACTCCACGGTTTCAACGTTAAACCCTGAAATCAGAGAAAGACAGGACACATGGCCAGTAAGAGCTTTTGAGTGAGCCTCAATGCTCTCACAGCTGTAAAGTGTAAAGCCACCTCCTGATCAGTCTTACCAATGGTGGGGATAGTGGTGACGATTTCTCCCAGCTTCAGCTTGTACAGGATGGTGGTCTTTCCTGCTGCGTCGAGCCCAACCATCAAAATTCTCATCTCCTTTTTACCAAAGGCTCTGAAGAGGTTCGCAAATATATTCCCCATCCCGGACAGCTGATGTAAATCCTTCACACCTGAAACCCACACGGAGACAGGTCATCACATCAAAAGACTGAACTGACAATCAGATGTGTACATGGCATAACCAGCTCACACTGACGCGCATGCCCGAGAACAGCAGCTCAGGTCACGTGACCACCTGCCCAGGTATCTGTGTTCGGCTCATTTAGTAACTGAACCTTGGGGGAAGTGTGATTTCACTGGCTACATGGCACACAGCAGAAAAAAGGTAAAGATAACCCACACATAGACGTTTTAAACCATTTCTGAAAAGATGTAACATCCAAACACGTTATTATAACGAAATATTTCCACACTTCCTCTAGTACAGAGGTGTGAGATTTAAGACACAGCTCCGAGCTGAATAAAGACTGATCCGAACACAAATAACATTTCACTGAAACTAGTCCTCAGTCTTCACAGCTGAATAACTAAATCCATAAGGTTGTGTTTTCACCTCAGCTGTCGGCTTTTCTGTTCACATTGTAATTCAAGAATATATGAAACATGACTACATTTTTCTGATTTAATTCCTCATACAGAAAGTCACTTCCTGAGCCAGTCCGCTACAGCTCAGCTTTATTTTTTTCCCCTGCCCGTATTACGACAACACCAACCCCCTTGTTCTACGATTGGCTAGCGCTACGTAATCTACGGCGATTTGATTGGCTAATCAGTTCCTGTCGCGTAAAGACAGCCAATAACAACACGGAGGCGGGATTTTTTCGAAAAACGGGTGCAGAAAAAGTAACGTCTGGACTACCGTTAGCTAAGCTAACCGCCGATTTATCTCTTTGTCAAGCTTTAACTCGTAAAAACGGAAATAAAATGAAAAAACGTATTATTCCTCCCCCACAACACTTAACACAACTCAAAGAAACACTTATCAATCTTTATGTTTCATAGATGACTTAAAAAAAGAATGTTTAGGAGTTAATAAAGAGTTAGTTTGCTTACAGTTAGTTTGTTTCCTCTTCAACTTCAAGGCGTTTCCTTCCTCAAAATGGCGGCGCTTCCGGCCACGTCAGGGACTCCTGCATCATTTCCGTTCCAGCTAATCAACGAAGGTGGAAACTAAAACGTATTTAAATAAAGTCACTTTTTATTTAAATCCATTTTAATGAAATATTAATGAAGGCAAAACATTAATGAAATATCAGTTTATATATTTTTCTTTCTTTCTTTCTTTCTTTCTTGCCGTTTTTTCCTTTTATTTTCCTTACATGTTATTTATTCATATGTTCATATTTATATATTCCTCTACTTACGCCTTGTCATTGTTCGTTTTTAGTTATATTTTCGTATTTTAATTCGCTCTAATGGTGTTTTTAACTTTTAGTAAATAAAAAGATGTTTAAAATTCAAAAAATTTTGAATTTTTTCTTTCTTCGTTTCTTTTCCTTTATTCCTTCATTCATTACTTAATTCATTAATTTATTCAAATTACTTTCTCAATTTACTTATTTATTTACTTTTAAAAATAGTTGTCTTTTCTGTCATGTCTTGAGTTCTAGAGCAGGTACAGGTCATGTGACTGGTCATGTGACCACCTAATGATCAAACACAGCATTGAGATGATGAGCATTGATACACCCTGAAGACACGCCCATCTCTGAGATTAATACAGAGATCATTAGTAAATCACAGCATGAGCATTAATACAGGAAATAAATAGATTTCAGTGGGATTTTCACTGCGGTTGCCGTGGTGATTATTATGGGATGCTGAAGTGTGATGTTCTGCAGCCCGTCCTGTGTGAGTATACACGCGTTGTGTGATGTGTGGACGGATTGATCCGAGTTCAGCGGGAGATTCGGGATACACTCCCTCTAATTCTCCATTAATCCTCTCAATTTAATCCTAATTTCAACCCCAAATAAACTCATTTATCTCCTATTCACCCTGTGCTCAAAGGGATTCCTGCAGCGCTTCTTCTTTTCTCTCCTCTAGCTCTTCCTGTGTGTGTGTGTGTGTGTGTGTGTGTGTGTGTGTTCTAATAAAATCAGCACTAAAATGCTATTATTCTGAAGAGCGACCAGGGTTTCAGTCATTTGCATCTCAGTGTGAAGAATGCAGTCTGTGTGAGGGGAAAAATGGAATGAAAGGAAAAATGCCACAGCATGGGGTAATTAACTAGCACTGATACCCCAACAGGACAGAAGGGTAGGGCATCGGGTTGTAAAACACCAGAGGAGGGCACACACACACACACACACACACAGAGGTCCAATTAAACTGAGCTTAGGCTGCAGGTTGTATGATGTCTGAAACCATCACCATAACAACCATCCCATAATAACCAGTTCCTGATAATCACCATGGCTTGTGATGATGATCTCGTGCTATACCATGAAACAGAAATGTAAATTCTTCACTCTTCCACACTGTGAACACTAGAGGGCGCACAGTCAACCTTTATCTACACACACACACACACACACACACACTCACACTCACTCTGACGTCCCTCACTGGAGTGTGATGTGGTGTCTCTGAGCGCTGGTGTGAAGGTCCTTCATCAGACAAGAAAGTGTGCATGTTTATACACTCATTTATCACACCACTCCTTTATTACTCTCCATCTCCACTCCTTTCTTTCTTTCTTTCTTTCTTTCTTTCTTTCTTTCTTTCTTTCTTTCTTTCTTTCTTTCTTTCTTTCTTTCTCTCTTTCCTCCTCAGTCTGTTAGTGGAGCAGGACAGTGACAGTGAATTAGTCTGTTTGTGTCCTGATTAATAATTCCACAATTATTATTATTATTATTATTATTATTATTATTATTATTATTATTAATATTAATAATAATGCGGACATTCAACTTTTACTTTAACAGCAATAAACTTCACACAACACAAAAAACCTATCTATCTATCTATCTATCTATCTATCTATCTATCTATCTATCTATCTATCTATCTATCTATCTATCTATCTATCTATCTATCTATCTATCTATCTATCTATCTATCTATCTATCTATCTATCTATCTATCTATCTGAGTTAGTTTTTTAACCCTGACATTCAGCTTTAAATTTGTGAGCAGCAACTCTTTTTTTTTCTTTTCTCTTTCTTTCTTTCTTTCTTTCTTTCTTTCTTTCTTTCTTTCTTTCTTTCTTTCTTTCTTTCTTTCTTTCTTTCTTTCATACTATTTCATTTTTACTACTTTCTTTTCTTCTATTTACCTAAAATTGTTTCTTCATTCTTTCTCTGATGATAATGATGATGAGAAAGTCATGATTGTTGTTGTTCTCTTCAGATTGGAAAGTAACCTCGTTTCTGAGCTGTCGTGTTCGGACAGAGTTTTTCAGTCTCCACCTCTCCGACTCTCCTGCGGGGCATTTGGTCAGGGAGTGAAAAATTAGTTATCAGGATTCTGGGGGGCTTTTCTTCAAAAATCTGCTGGTCACCAAGGAGAACCAGGAGGACCTTCTGCGTGTATTGTCTCTGGTGCTAATCTGGCTCTTTCATTGTCTGAAAAGAATCAGATTATTATTATGGAGGACTTTTTATGCTCCACTGGAAAAAAAGATGGAAAGAAAGAAGGAATGAAAGAAACGGCAGGGAGAATGGCAGCATTGTGGCCTCTGCGTGTGTGTGTGTGTTAATCCGAGGCGTTTGTTGGTCAGAGACGCTGTATCAGCAGGGGAGAAGTTTAATGTGGACCTGATAGCACAATCACCTCCAGGCTCCTGAGAGACTGACAGACAGAGCAGCAGAAAGAGTGAGTGTGAGAAAGGCTTAAGCCTCAGATCACCGCCGTGCCGTGCCATCCCATCCCATAATAATCACCACGACAACCTTGCCACCCCATAATAATCGGCGTTATCCTTTTCGGAAATCCACCGGACTGCTATAATTAAGAGAAGTTTCAGTGCCGCTCTCACACCATCACCTGCACGCTTTAGGTTTTCTGTTCGATTGAGAAAAAAAATCATTCTAATAAATTCACAGTGAAAACAGAAGGAAGCAGAGATTTAGCTGCTAAACTTCTGGCCTCCTGTGGAGACGGTAATTCTGCTGAAGTGAATGGGACAGGATTAGTGTTCAGGGCGATGAGCACATATTACGTTTCCTACAGAACAATCAGCTAATATACTTACTGAACAAACCTATAAAAATCTTATAATAAAATAAACCTTTCACATGGCAGAACCCAAAAAACCTAAAACATGGCTGAGGCCTGTGTAAAGCTGAAAATATCCTTATAAACCTGTTTCACTCATCAGTCAGAAAAACACAGTGATAGAAAATGAACCCTTTTCTAAACATGTTTATAAATGATCATGTTATAATGTGAGTCGTTTCACACAGTGTTTCTGCAGCTCACTCCTTTGGCTCAGTGTATCAGCCCACAAGCCCAGCAATTGCTGATTCACTTCCTGCAGGTGAGTCGATTCAGAGTCGAATCTCTTACTTACTGCTAGAGTTCAGGTGAAAGCACATCGAGCTAACGTGACTCTAACAAGAACCCTTGTTATAAATGAACATCATGTCTTATTAGCTCAAATTAATCAAGTGTGCAAAAAAATAAATCGGATCAAGAAAATCACAAACGTTCCCTTCCTTGAGACGACCTGCTGTTAGCATCAAACACTCAATTCAATTACACAATAATAGATTATTAACATCAGCTGAGCTAGCTAGGTCCCTAAACATGATGCCTAGCTGTGATCTCGCCTCTCCAGACGTTATTAGTGTTAGCTAAAGGTAAATACTGACCTTTCAATTAAATCCAGCATGACCAGCCAGCTAGAAAAAACATGATGAGGAAGAATAGTGGGAGCTAAAGCAGAATTGCATAATGATATAATGATGATCCACCTTGCTGTTAACACAGGGAAATGAAGGAGATGATGATTGTTAGATAAAGACTCTGATGAAGGACGTTAGGTTCGAGCCCTCAACAGCGTTAGAGTTGTGGTATGGTAGTCCTGACATTACACGTTACAGATACTGGGGTCTGGCTAACAACTTTTTTTCCGCTTAAAGTGTTTAACTGAGTGTGGAGGAAGCAGAGCAAGTTAAAGGTTTCCACAAACCTGCTGCATGTCTAAGAAGATCATTATCTAATATCAGTTTGTTAATTAGCCTGCCGGTAAAAGCCATCTGTCAGCTTCAAACATTCAGCATCTTAAGCATCAGATGCTTAAGATTTCACACATGGTTTAATCTGAGGTGAGGAGCAGAGCTGTCTCATGCCTGCTGCTGAAATCTAACTCTTTATTAGGCTGGAGAGTCACACTGTGTTCTTACTGTAATCTTGCTGTGATCTTACTGTGATGTCACTGTGATCTTTCAGTGATCTTGCAGTAATCTCACCATGACCTTGCTGTGATATCTCTGTGATCTCACTGTGATCTTACTGTAATCTTTCAGTGATCTTGCTGTGATCTTGCTGTTACTGTGATGTCAGTCACAGTGTCATTTCTTCATATGTTCAGACGTGTTTTTCCAAGCTCCGCCAAGGTGATCGAAAATTTTTATCTTAAATCCAGTCCAATATTATAACTTTTATGGTATCTGTAGTAGCTGACAGTATCCTATAATATTTTCATTCCAAATGCTTTTTATATCGCTAGTTTAATTTGTTTTCCAGAACACCCGCTGATAGCTGGTTAGCCCATTAGGATCGCTAGCCCGTTAGCCCGGCTACCACAAGTTTGTTAACGTTTTTCACACCGGTTATCTCTGTTGTACTACTGCTCTTACAACACTATGTCGGTTGTGTGTCTGCCTTTGAGTGCAGGTGAGGATTCATTCGAGCTGAACTTGGTTTTGGAGGTGGAGGTCGTGGAGAAGCAGATCCACGACCTATAGGTGAAACAGGCCCATCTGCGACAGGGGAAAGCCACGCTGGAATTGTCCCGGACTGATGCTCACCTGTCCCAGGTAAATTCACGGCGTAAAACAAACACTCCCACAACCTCAACTCCATGTACTTCTATGCCCAGGCCCAGCGCACCAAGGATGCGGCCTGCCCAGGTTTCACTCCGGCGCCGGAGCAGCAGCAGCGGAAGACACGAGCCAAGCCCTGGGCCAGGACCTCTCCCGCTCCGCCGCCACCCGTCTTCGAGATCTTGACCCGGAATAGCTTTGTTCCCCTTCGTGAGACGGAGCGTGACGCAGTGATAATTGGAGACTCCATCGTTCGGCACGTCTGTGCTACCACGGCTAAAGGTATGGTGCGCACTCGCTGTCTTCCTGGTGCTCGTGTTCTCTGCACAGGTACCCGCGATCCTGAAAAAGAACGTCGGAGCTGTGGTCCTCCATGCTATCACTAACGACATCAGGCTGAGGCAGACGGAGATCCTGAAGAAGGACTTCAGGAGCCTGGTGGAGAAGGCACGCACCACATCGCCCACGACGAGGATCATCATGTCAGGACAACTTCCCACGTTCCAGCGAGGAATCGAGAGGTTCAAGAGGCTTCTCAACATTAGATCCCTTGCACAGAAAGCACTTATTATTAATGAAATGATCTCAGATTATAGTTTTGATACACTCTGCCTTACTGAAACCTGGATTAGACCAAATGAATACATTAGTCTGAATGAGTCCACTCTGTGCGAATATTGCTATAAGCATGAGCCCCGTCAGACTGGTCATGGAGGTGGGGTTGCAACTATTTATAGCAACTCTCTTACCGTTACTCAGAAAATAGGACCCAGGTTTAACTGCCATAAACATTATTTATATCATTATTTTAGAAATTTCATTTAAGTATATTGTTTTGTTCTGCTGTTGAGCATTTGTTTTGTATTATCACCATTAGGAACTATTATTACGTTCCGCTGTGCTATGTTGCGCACAGACTTTTTTGTAGTATTTTACATGTTGCTGCTAAGAACCATGAAGACGGGTAAATAAGTTAAAAGAAATCTAAAATGTCTTCAAGCGAAGTTAAGTCACGGCAAGTGAAGAGAAGCTATATGATGCTAATGATGCTTTAGAACTCGCATTTATGGATTTACAAAATTTTTTGGGGGTTAAACAAAACATTAATAGACCAACTCATCGTTTTAATCATACGCTAGATTTAATTATATTCAATTCAATTCAGTTTTATTTGTATAGAGCTTTTAACAAAGAGCATTGTCTCAAAGCAGCTTTACAGAACATAAGAAACAATAAACATACAAACAAACAGTCCTAGATGTTAGACAAAATTTTCCCTAGTGAGCGAGCCTGAGGTGACTCAGGCGACTGTGGCAAGGAAAAACTCCCTCAGATGGTATTAGGAAGAAACCTTGAGAGGAACCAGACTCAAAAGGGAACCCATCCTCATCTGGGTGACACACGGAGAGTGCGATATGAACAATGTCCTTTCTGCATTAGTTGTGTGATGCAGATACAGCATGTGTAGAATGTTGTGTGTAAATTAATTAGGAGGTTGTTGTCGTACACATAGGGTTGGCAGTGCTGCTTTGAATACTCCAATCCTCGGAAAGCAGAACCCAGCTGGAGCTGGTCCATCTCTGGATGCCACCGGAGCTGGCACAATCTCTGTATGTCTCGGGATGGGTAGAAGAGTGGAAAGTAATTAGCGTAGCTGCTGTTCATAATATTAGCAGGGACTATCATCACAGATGATAATGTGCATTTAATCAGATGTATTGGACCATAAGGTAATCGGATGTATTAAATGTATGCCTAAAGAGATATGTCTTTAGTCTACGTTTGAACTGGGAGACTGTGTCTGATCCCCAAACACTATCAGGAAGACTATTCCAAAGTTTAGGAGCTAAATACGAAAAAGCTCTAAGCTAAACAAGCTCTTTTGTATATTTTGATATTCTGGGAACTACCAGAAGTCCGGAGTTTCGAGATCTTAAGGAGCGTGATGGATTGTAATGTGTTAGAAGACTGGCTAGATACGTGGGAGCTAAACCATTTAGGGTCTTGTAATGTAAGTAGAGCTAGTTTGTAATCAACTCTAAATTTAACAGGTAGCCAGTGCAGGGATGATAATATTGGGGTTATATGATCATACTTTCTTGACCTGGTAAGGACTCTGGCAGCATTCTGGACTAACTGTAGCTTGTTTATTGAAGATGCAGGACAACCACCTAGTAACGCATTACAATAGTCCAGTCTGGAGGTCATGAACGTGTGAACTAGCTTTTCAGCATCAGATACAGATAAAATGTTCCTAAGCTTGGCGATATTTCTGAGGTGGTAGAAGGCTATTCTTGTAACATCGGAAATATGTTTTTCAAAGGACAAACTGCTGTCTAATATTACGCCCGGGTCTTTCACTGTAGAGCTAGTAGTAATAGAACATCCTTCTAAGTACAGGTTGAATTGTGAGAGCTTCTGTGTACTGGTTTTTGGACCAATCAGTAATATCTCCGTCTTATCAGGATTTAGTAATAGAAAATTATCAGTCATCCAATCTTTAATATCTTTAACACACTCTGTTAATCTAGACAGTTTAGATATTTCATCTGGTTTTGATGAGATATATAACTGGGTATCGTCAGCGTAACAATGGAAACTAATCCCATTCCCTCTAATGATGTTGCCTAAGGGAAGCATGTATACTGAGAAAAGCAGAGGTCCTAAAACTGATCCTTGTGGGACCCCATATTTCACTGGCATTACACTGGACAGCTCTCCATTTAAATCTACAAAATGGTATCGATCAGACAGGTAGGATCTGAACCATTTTAACGCCTGTCCCTGAATACCTATGTGATTTTGTAAGCGGTCTACGAGAATGTTATGATCTAAAGTGTCGAATGCAGCACTAAGATCAAGTAAGACTAATATTGAGATGCAGCCTTGGTCCGAAGCTAAAAACAAGTAATTTGTGATTTTTACTAGTGCAGTTTCTGTACTATGATGGGGCCTGAAACCTGACTGAAATTCTTCAAGGATATTATTTTCCTGTAAGAAGGAGCATAATTGAGCAGACACAACCTTTTCTAATATTTTAGATATAAAGGGAAGGTTTGAAATCGGTCTGTAATTTAATAAATCATTAGGGTCTAGTTTATGTTTCTTAAGAAGAGGCTTAATAACTGCTAGCTTGAAAGGTTTAGGGACGTGACCTAAATATAACGAGGAATTAATAATGTTGAGGAGAGGCTCTCCAGCTGTGTGTATCACTTCTTTCAGTAATCTAGTTGGAATTGGATCTAACAAACACGTTGTTGAATTAGCCGTGGTGATAAGTTTATACAGCTCTTCCTTCCCTATACCTGTAAAGCATTGTAGCTTTAAATGTGGAGCTTTAGGCTGGACTAGATCACCGGATGCTGTCAAAGGTTGAACATCCATTATTTTGTTCCTGATTCTATCGATTTTGTCGGTGAAGAAGTTCATAAAGTCCTCACTACTAAACTGTGATGGAGTATTCTCTTCAGATATCTGATGTTTTGTGTCTATAGCTGAACTATATGTTCAGCTATAGACAGACTCTAAAAGCTGCTAGGGCTGAGCATCTGAGCAAACTGATAGAAATAAACCAAAACAATCCCAGATTCTTATTTAGTACAGTGGCTAGACTAACAAAGCTTTAAATATCTGAAGAGAATACTCCATCACAGTTTAGTAGTGAGGACTTTATGAATTTCTTCACCGACAAAACTGATAGTATCAGGAACAAAATAATGGATGTTCAACCTTTGATAGAATCTGGTGATGTAGTCCAACCTAAAGCTCCACATTTAAACTTGGAGCTTGCTTTAGTCTTGCTGTGATCTCACTGTGGTCTCATTGTGATCTTTCAGTGCTCTTTCAATGATCTCATTGTGATCTTGTTGTAATCTTTCAGTGATCTCATTGTGATCTTGCTGTCATTTTTTTCAGTGATCTTGCCATGATGTCACTGTGATCTTGCTGTGATCTCACTGTGAGCTTGCTGTAATCTTTCCATGATTTTGCTGTGATATCTCTGTGATCTCACTCTGATCTTTTACAGTTTACACTTTGGAGTAAGATCCTTTAATTTTAGTGCAATGTTGTTAATTCATTTTTAAATGTTTCCAGAAGGTGGGATTCAGAGGTAGGAACACACACACACACACACACACACACACACACACACACACACACACACACACACACACCAAATGAAAATGTTTGATGTGTTAAGAAACAGTCTGAGCTGCTGATTCATCCACTTCTGTGTTACTCTGCAAACAAATAAATCACCTTCAAATATTCCACATTCCTCTTTTCACCTGGAGGCAAACAGAACAGGACAAAAACATACCTGCATCTGTCTGTGTGTCTGTCTCTGTCTGTTTACCTGTTTATCTCTGTTAGTCTTTACATGTATCTCTCCGTATATCTCTGTCTGTCTTTTTGTATCTCTGCCTGTCACTGTTTTGTCTGTTTCTTTCTTTCTTTCTTTCTTTCTTTCTTTCTTTCTTTCTTTCTTTCTTTCTTTCTTTCTTTTCTTTCTTTCTTTTCTTTCTGTCTGTATCTCTGCCTGTCTGTGTGTGTATGTTGGACCATGCTAGAGATTTCTTGCTCTGTCGCTCTGTCTCTCTCTGTGTGTGTGTGTGTGTGTGTGTGTGTGTGTGTGTGTGTGTGTGTGTGTGTTTGAGTTGGAGTCAGTCCTGGCAGAAGGTGGGGCTCAGTAAACTTTTCCGTTGCCGCGGGGCAGCTGTGTGCACTGGAGGTTAGAAATCAGTTCATGATCCTTTTCAGTGTTATGAGCTTCAGCATATTTTCTCCTCCAATCTTCACACACTGTTTCACCTGAACACAAAGTAAAGCGAAGCTCCGTGATCTGCTCCACGTCTCTTCCTCCTCCTCCTCCATGATCTGCTCATTTCCTTCATCTCTAATATGATCTTCCTCACTTACTGCAGTGGTCTAAGTTTACCTTTTAGTACATTTTATACTCCTTTAAATTCATTTAACAGTAAAAACAGATATTGTTTTCTTTAAATCTGGCTACTAATTTTTATTTATGATTATAATTATGTTCCTGTTTTAAAAATAATTGTTATTTTTAACTAAACTATTATTTGTTTAAATAATTATTTTAAGAAATTTCATTCATGTTTTATTACGTATTAATCAGACACACAAAAGCAAGAAGAGAGAAAAACCAAACAGATTTATTTAAAAAAAACAAAAACAAATCTAATCAGATTTATTAATATGACTTTGTATGGATACAATAATCATCTCACTCACTTATACTCTTCTGTTTCATTTATTAACATTTAAAAACACTATAATAATAATAAGAAGAAGAAGAAGAAGAAGAAGAAGAAGGAGTCTGGTTGGATTTCATGTGAGTAAAAAAGTTAAAAAAGTACAAATCCTGCTCTTACACTAAAACAACATTCACTCCCACCTTATTTTTAAACACATTTAACTATGGACACTTAACTTTTGCTCAAAAAAACATTTCACACTGAACCTCCATTTTTAACTGTTTGTTAAATTATTTCAAATGAACCCTTTAAAGTTTAAACGAATTAAATACACAAACAAAACACAAATGAATAAAATATCGATTAAGTTTGAATATCGAATATTCATTCATTCATTCATTGTCTGCCGCTTATCCGATCTACACTCGGGTCATGGGGAGCCTGTGCCTATCTCAGGCGTCATTGGGCATCAAGGCAGGATACACCCTGGACGGAGTGCCAACCCATCACAGGGCACACACACACTCCGGACAATTTAGAGATGCCAATCAACCTACAATGCATGTCTTTGGACTGGGGGAGGAAACCGGAGTACCCGGAGGAAACCCCCGAGGCACGGGGAGAACATGCAAACTCCACACACACATGGCGGAGGCGGGAATCGAACCCCCAACCCCGGAGGTGTGAGGCAAACGTGCTAATCACTAAGCCACCGTGCCACCCATATTGAATATTAAGTTTGAAAAAAGTCCAAACATATTCAATCACAACAATCAAAGCAAATAAATTCAACAACTGTCTGAAAACTTTATTTTATATAATTATGTGAAATGTAACATTTGTTAGTTTTATTTGTTGTAAACATTGCAGATCAGAGAATCAGGAAAAGTAAAATAATAAAAAATAAAATAAAAAATATGCATTTTATTTAGAAGACATCAAGAGAGTAAATGTCATAAAGTGATGATTATTATTTACATCTCATATTACCTGAAGATTTGTAAATGAATCGCTGATTAAAACAAAAAATAATGTGTAAATGTTGTTTATGGTGTTTTTTATCGTGTTGTTTATCCTGGTGTTTGTCATGTTGTTTATCCTGGTGTTTACCCTTTTGTTTATTGTGTTGTTTACCCTGGTGTTTATCCTGGTGTTTATCCTGGTGTTTATCGTGTTGTTTATCCTGGTGTTTATCCTGTCATTTATCCTGGTGTTTATCCTGGTGTTTATCGTGTTGTTTATCATGTTGTTTATCCTGGTGTTTATCCTGGTGTTTATCCTGTCATTTATCCTGGTGTTTATCCTGGTGTTTATCGTGTTGTTTATCATGTTGTTTATCCTGGTGTTTATCGTGTTGTTTATCCTGTCATTTATCCTGGTGTTTATCGTGTTGTTTATCATGTTGTTTATCCTGGTGTTTATCCTGGTGTTTATCGTGTTGTTTATCATGTTGTTTATCCTGGTGTTTATCCTGGTGTTTATCGTGTTGTTTATCATGTTGTTTATCCTGGTGTTTATCCTGGTGTTTATCGTGTTGTTTATCCTGGTGTTTATCCTGTCATTTATCCTGGTGTTTATCGTGTTGTTTATCATGTTGTTTATCCTGGTGTTTATCCTGGTGTTTATCGTGTTGTTTATCATGTTGTTTATCCTGGTGTTTATCCTGTCATTTATCCTGGTGTTTATCGTGTTGTTTATCATGGTGTTTATCCTGGTGTTTATCCTGGTGTTTATCCTGTCGTTTATCATGTTGTTTATCCTGGTGTTTATCCTGGTGTTTATCATGGTGTTTATCGTGTTGTTTATCGTGTTGTTTATCATGTTGTTTATCGTGTTGTTTATCATGTTGTTTATCCTGGTGTTTATCCTGGTGTTTATCGTGTTGTTTATCATGTTGTTTATCCTGGTGTTTATCCTGGTGTTTATCGTGTTGTTTATCATGTTGTTTATCCTGGTGTTTATCCTGGTGTTTATCGTGTTGTTTATCATGTTGTTTATCCTGGTGTTTATCCTGGTGTTTATCGTGTTGTTTATCATGTTGTTTATCCTGGTGTTTATCCTGGTGTTTATCATGTTGTTTATCCTGGTGTTTATCCTGGTGTTTATCGTGTTGTTTATCCTGGTGTTTATCCTGTCATTTATCCTGGTGTTTATCCTGGTGTTTATCGTGTTGTTTATCATGTTGTTTATCCTGGTGTTTATCCTGGTGTTTATCGTGTTGTTTATCATGTTGTTTATCCTGGTGTTTATCCTGTCATTTATCCTGGTGTTTATCCTGGTGTTTATCGTGTTGTTTATCATGTTGTTTATCCTGGTGTTTATCCTGGTGTTTATCCTGGTGTTTATCCTGTCGTTTATCATGTTGTTTATCCTGGTGTTTATCCTGGTGTTTATCGTGGTGTTTATCGTGTTGTTTATCGTGTTGTTTATCGTGTTGTTTATCGTGTTGTTTATCATGTTGTTTATCCTGGTGTTTATCCTGGTGTTTATCGTGTTGTTTATCATGTTGTTTATCCTGGTGTTTATCCTGGTGTTTATCATGGTGTTTATCGTGTTGTTTACCATGTTGTTTATCCTGTCGTTTATCATGCTGTTTATCATGTTGTTTATCATGTTGTTTATCATGGTGTTTATCCTGGTGTTTATCCTGGTGTTTATCGTGTTGTTTATCCTGTCGTTTATCCTGGTGTTTATCATGTTGTTTATCCTGGTGTTTATCCTGTCGTTTATTGTGTTGTTTATCATGTTGTTTATCCTGGTGTTTATCCTGTCATTTATCGTGTTGTTTATCCTGTCGTTTATCATGCTGTTTATCCTGGTGTTTATCCTGTCGTTTATCGTGTTGTTTATCATGCTGTTTGTCCTGTTGTTTTATTGATTAAACAGTTTCACTTGTTCATGAAGGAATTAACAGAATGAAAGTGAGACGGTGAAATAAATCTTTGGATTTTAAGGAGCAGTTTATTCAGTTATGGGGTTAATATTTATCACCTGATACACAGCAGGACACGACTCGGGTGAAGAGAAAAAAAATGAAATGACGAAGAAGAGGAAGATGAGATCGCTGGAGACACGTCACATGAGGTAAACATCACACACACACACACACACACACACACACACTTCCTAATTTATACATGTACACTTTAATAAATAATCATAAAAAAAGATCCAAATTTCTAAAATCCATAAACACGGGACAGGTTCATAGAAAGCTCTGGAATTTCCAAGCAGAAACAATTCAGCAACATTTACTCATTTATTTATAAAATGCTGAAATGAACTATAAAAAGAACATAAATATTATTATTATTATTATTATTATTATTATTATTATTATTATTAAATTCAGGAACAGAAATTGCCAGAAAGTCCATTTAAACACAAATTTTATTATAATGATTTTTTTTCATGTTAGCCTTTAGAAGGAAGCCTACAGCTCGTTTTGGATGAAAACTGAATTATTAGCAGAAAACTTCACATTTTAGTTGAGATCTTTATCTACAGCGAGTCTTTCACAGAAAGAAGAGATTTCACACACATACTAACTTTGAGTATCATACACAGTAAAACCTGTTAGCAGCATCCAGATGAGTGGAAGATCTACAGCTAAAGTCAAGTCAGTGTTCCTGCTGCTCCTCACGGGTCAGTCATGGGTCAGTTGCTGGTCAGTCGCTGCAGTCATATGTGCTGGAGGATTCAGAGTCGAGTTAAGAGCGCAAATCTCACGCATCAGTATTCAGACAGTGTGGGTGGGGTTTCTCAAAAATAGGGGTGTGTCTCAGTTACACTTGTTTATGACTTTTTTTTGTGCATTACAAAAACATCTATAATACTTCATTTATATTGGCAAAATAGTGAATTACGGATGTGTAATTTATTCTCTATTTTATTCTCCATGCTGGAAGCCATTGTGGTCAGTAAACCTCCAGGAATAAATATACAGTTAAATTTCAAACTTTTCTGATCAGGTTTTTTATCTTTCTGTAATGCTGCTCTGTGAGATCGCTAAATAAATGAAATGAAATTGAATTTATTAATGAAATATTTGACTCCTACTCTTCTCACTCAGATATCATCATATTAGTCTTGAAGTTTTTTATTTTTTAAATTCTTTCTTGCTTTTTGTTACATTGTATAACTTTTGAAATAAAAGAGAATAAATCCTTCTCTGGTCCGTATTTTCTATCCCTGCTTTTTTTCTGGGTTAAAGGGCAGCGTTTGTGTTTGAAGGCAGTGATCTTGACACTAGTGAAAAACCCTGGAGTAGGAATTCTGAAAAATCTGGCAAACTTGAGGTGTGACGTTTACACAGGTGAGTTTAATAATCTAAATGTGGAGCTCAGAACATCCTCTTCAGCTGCTGCGTAACTCGACTCTGAACAACAGGAAGCTTTCTCACATAAACACTGACGTCACGTTTGGACTGAAATCGACCCAGTTAGAGGATGGAACTAATTAAGATGGCAGAAAATCCTCTCAGAATTAGTTAAACATTGCTAATACTGTTAACACAAAAGCAAAGGGGACTGTGTAGTATGTTAGTGTCCATCAAAAATGCTAATTCTCTATGGCTAATAACTAACACACACTTCAGGAAGAAGAGAAATCTAAAGGTTTCCTGAAACATTTGAAACATTCAGTCAGGGTCAGACACTGAGACACTGAGAGTCCAGTCCGAGTCCGGATTCATAAACAATTCAGAGAAATTCAGAAATATGTAACGCTCGCTCAGGCGCTCCACTGTGCACTCGGAAGCTAATTAGTGACTTGTTAACCATGCACTCTGCCTACTTCCTGCTTTCAGTTATTCCCCTTTTTTTAATTTCACACTCAACACTACAGTTTATCAAATTGTCAGAGCCGCTACAGATTAAATATCACATGGATAAAAGTTAGCGCTTATGATAGCAGTGCTACTACTAAACCTCTCTCTCTCTCTCTCTCTCTCTCTCTCTCTCTCTCTCACACACACACACACACACACACGATAAAGCATTTTCTATCAAAAATATATATAAAAATATTTCTCACTAAGAATCCTAGTATTTCAATACATCTCTTTTTTAACTCAAAAATGTGCCATGAAGCATTAAATACGACACTGTTAGCTTCTAATCCTGTACAATGTTAGCAATTCCGCTATCTTTATGTTGCTAGTGCTGCTAGAAACTGGCAGTAATCATCCCCCTATAGATCTGTTTTACAAACTCATCAGACAGAAACGACTGCTTTTTAAAAAAATATTTGATGTAGCTATTAAATAAAGATCTAGATTTTTTTTAACGAGTTAAAAGCTAACGCTGAAACAAACAGAATAAAGTGCTAACAGCTGAGTGCTAGCATACATGTTTAAACATTTGATAAAGTATAAAAATATTCATCTTTTGTAAGAGAAAATAAGAATTTAATATAGCACTAATGACTACCCAAGTTGTTAGCAAAAAGGCTAAAGCTAATGCACCGCCAGGGGACTAGCATTTACATGGTGTCCCACGTGCTGCTACAAAGCCTCTGTTTTTACACCACAATCGCTGAAGTCTGAAATTAGCTAAAGACTCATCCCTCAGAGAGTTAATCAAGTGAAACGTCCTCACAGCGGTGCGGTAGTCCTCTTGAGAAGGGAACGTGAGACCCCTTTCACATTGGCTCCTTTGTCAGGTTTGGTCTTTTACTGTCTCTGAAAGGAGCTGCCTGTTCAGTAGCGTGTAATGAAACATGCCCCTGTTATTCAGCGCAGGATCTACATCCACCTCCAGCTCGACCGTTCCTTTACGTAAGCGAACGACAGCACGGGTTGTGTTTGGATGACTCCACAGCTTTAATCCAGATGGATATTTTCACAGAAGGTTCTTGAAGGAATGATGAAGTTGTTTGGGGGAAACATGTCTTCTTTTATGCTCCTGTGACAAGTGTTTTAGTGTTAATAATCTTTACGTAGCTAGCTAATGTCAGCATTATATTGTGTTTAATTAAAAAATACAACAAGAGGTGGTGTGTTATAGTGATGTTCTAACAGGTAAGGGCATTCTTAGGTACGACGTGAAGTGGAATAATAAATAGTTGAATTTATTATTGCTCAATTTTGCTTTAAACAATTCTTCCTCCATGTTGTAGTCCATTACAGTAATCTCAGGTTGCTAAGCAACATGACAGGGAAGGATTGTAAAAGATCAGTATTTGAGGTTTAGCATGTGGAAAGCCGTGTCACTCAGCAGAGTCAGGACACAGGCTGTTTGTACACCATGTTTTTTAAGCAGGTTAATAAGGAGGCATTTGAATCCAAGTTATTTGCAGGTGTGGACATCGTAGACACGCATGCACTCCTGACAGTTGACATAGCAGCACCAGTGGAAGACGCAGTGACATTTCTCTTTACGCTTCTCCGTCCTTGTGTTGTGTCCACGTCCACAGCAGAGCAGCTCGCAGCCATCGATGCCATGTGACGTCAGGTTACACGTCCGATCTCGTGTCCCAAACGAACCCGTCTCCTGGTTCGGCTCACAGAAATTGGGTGAATTTTCGTAGTAGACCAGATCGGTTTCGGTGGGCGGTTTAAAGAAGGTATATTTGGGCCGCAGGGTTTCGACCCAACCCCGAGACTCCCTGTGTTTCTCGACCACCATCTCGGAGGCGCTGTCATATTTGTCCTTCATGTAGTCACCGATTTTGCGAAAGTCTGGCTGTGAAAACCAGCATGTCTTCACCTCGCAGCTTCCTGACAGTCCGTGACATTTACACTTCAGGTACATGTGCTCGCTGATGGACTGTGGAGAGAATGAGACAGCGCTGAGGTTAGCTCTGTGTCTTATCTGTGTCTAGATAAACAATATTAAGTAGTACTGTTGGGTTAGTAGTAGTGGTAGTCAGTAGTAAAGGGTTCAGTAAAATAGTAGTCAGTAGTAAGGTTTATGCAGTGAAATGGTAGTCATTAGTAAGGTTTATGCAGTAAAATGGTAGTCAACCGCCAACACAGTCAACAAGTCATCTGATTCTTTGAGAGAGGCAGACGTGTTTTTCCGAACTCCGCCAAGCTGACCTACAATTTTGCTAAATTTCCTCGATTTGTATCTCAAATCCAGTCCTATATTATAACTTTTATAGTACCTATAGTATCCTATAATATTCTCACTCCAAACCCGTTTTATATCGCTAGTTTTATTTGTTTTCCAAAACACCCGCTTATAGCCGGTTAGCTTATTAGCATTGCTAAATCATTAGCCCGGCTACCACAAGTTTGTTTGCGTTTTTCACACCGGTTATCTCTGTTTACTACTACAACTAAACACTATGTCGGTTGTGTGCCTGCCTTTGAGTGCAGGTGAGGATTCTTTCGAGCTGCATTCAGTGATTTGGAGCTGGAGGCCGTGGAGAAGCAGATCCGTGACCTCCAGGTGAAGCAGGCCCAGCTGCAACAGTGGAAAGCAACTCGGGAATCGTCCTGGACTGACGATTCCTCACCTGTCCCAGGTAAATTCGCGGCATGAAACAATCACTCCCACAACCTCAACTCCATGTGCTTCTCTGCCCAGGCCCAGTGCACCAAGGACGCGGCCCGCCCAGGTTTCGTTCACTCCAGAGCCGGGATACAGCAGCAGCAGAAGATGCGAGCCAAGCCCCAGGCGAGGATCTCTCCCCCTCCGCCGCCACCTGTCTTCGAGATCTCGACCCGGAACCACTTCGCGAGACGAAGTGCGATGCAGTGATCATCGGAGACTCCATCGTCTGGCACGTCTGTGCTACCGCGGCTAAAGGTAAGGTGCACACTCGCTGTCTTCCTGGTGCGCGTGTTCTCGATGTCTCTGCACAGGTACCCGCGATCCTGAAGAAGAACATTGGAGCTGTGGTCCTCCATGCTGGCATGAACAACATCAGGCTGAGGCAGACGGAGATCCTGAAGAAGGAATTCAGGAGCCTGGTGGAGAAGGTACGCACCACATCGCCCACGACGAGGATCATCGTGTCAGGACCACTTCCCACGTTTCAGCGAGGAATCGCGAGGTTCAGTAGACTATTTACTTTTAATGAATGGTTACAGTCATGGTGTCAAGATCAGAAATTACCTTTTATTGATAATTGGAATCTTTTCTGGGAGTGTCCTAGGTTCTACCGTCCTGATGGCCTGCACCCAAGCAGAGTTGGAGCAGCAGTCCTCTCAGACAACATCTCCAGGACACTATGCACCATCTGACTGGTAAGCCATACCTCAGATTACAGTTATGATAACTACTGTTCAGCTCACCAGACTGATACAAGTGCACACATAGCTCATCCTATAGAAACTGTGTCTGTTCCCCGAATAGTGAGATCAAAGAATAAATTCATTAATAGCCCTCGAAATAATCTAATCACAGTTATACCTGAAAAATGCCAAATAATTAAAGAAAAACAATTCCTGAAGTTTAGGCTTCTCAACATTAGGTCATAAGCATGAGCCCCGTCAGACCGGTCGTGGAGGTGGTGTTGCAACTATTTATAGCAACTCTCTTACCGTTACTCAGAAAACAGGACCCAGGTTTAACTCATTCGAAGTGCTTGTCCTTAATGTTACACTCACAGACATAAATAATAAATCTCTACGATATCTTGCGCTGGCCACCGTATATAGACCCCCAGGGCCCTACGCTGATTTTCTTAAAGAGTTTGCACATTTACTCTCAGACCTACTGATTAATTTTGACAAGGTGTTGATTGTAGGAGACTTTAACATTCATGTAGATGATGCTAATGATGCCTTAGGACTCGCATTTATGGATTTATTAAATTCTTTTGGGGTTAAACAAAACATTACTAGACCAACTCATCGTTTTAACCATACACTAGATTTAATTATATCACATGGAACAGATGTCACTGATAGATATTTTACCTCAAAAATAGATATATTTATATATAAAATAATATATAACCAATATTTTTAATAATAGATTTAATTTTATAATAACAGATATATGAATATAGATATTTTACCTCAAAGTGATGATATCACAGACCATCACCTCTTAGTGTACACTCTACCTGTAGAACATATTAGACATGTCTCTCCTCATTATCGATTCGGTAGAACTATTATCCTGACCACTAAAGACAAATTGACAAGTAATCTACCGAATCTGTCTCAATTTCTCACCAGACCCCTAAATGCAGATGATCTAGATGAATTAACTAACACCATAGGCACTATTTTCACCAGCACACTAGATACTGTTGCCCCCATCCGATTAAAAAAGGTCAGAGATAAAACACCTGCACCATGGTATAGTTGTCATACTCACGCCCTCAAGAGAGCAACCCGTAACCTTGAGCGAAATGGAGAAAAACTAAATTAGAAGTCTTTAGAATTGCATATAAAGACAGTATGTCCAGCTATAGACAGGCTCTAAAAGCTGCTAGGGCTGAGCATTTGAGCAAACTGATAGAAATAAACCAAAACAATCCCAGATTCTTATTTAGTACAGTGGATAGACTAACAAAACATCAGATATCTGAAGAGAGTACTCCATCACAGTTTAGTAGTGAGGACTTTATGAACTTCTTCACCGACAAAATCGATAGTATCAGGAACAAAATAATTGTTGTTCAACCTCTGACAGCATCCGGTGATCTAGTCCAGCCTAAAGCTCCACATTTAAAGCTAAAATGCTTTACAGGTATAGGGAAGGAAGAGCTGTATAAACTTATCACCAACTCAATTCAACAACATGTTTGTTAGATCCAATTCCAACTAGATTACTGAAAGAAGTGATACACACAGCTGGAGAGCCTCTCCTCAACATTATTAATTCCTCGTTATATTTAGGTCACGTCCCTAAACCTTTCAAGCTAGCAGTTATTAAGCCTCTTCTTAAGAAACCTAAACTAGACCCTAATGATTTATTAAATTACAGACCGATTTCAAACCTTCCTTTTATATCTAAAATATTAGAAAAGTTGTGTCTACTCAATTATGCTCCTTCTTACAGGAAAATAATATCCATGAAAAATTTCAGTCAGGTTTCAGGCCCCATCATAGTACAGAAACTGCACTAGTTAAGATCACAAATTACTTGTTTTTAGCTTTGGACCAAGGCTGCATCTCAATATTAGTCTTACTTGATCTTAGTGCTGCATTCTACACTATAGATCATAACATTCTCGTAGACCGCTTACAAAATCACATAGGTATTCAGGGACAGGCATTAAATGGTTTAGATCCTACCTGTCTGATCGATACCATTTTGTAGATTTAAATGGAGAACTGCCCAGTGTAATGCCAGTGAAATATGGGGTCCCACAAGGATCAGTTTTAGGACCTCTGCTTTTCTCAATATACAGGTGCATCTCAATAAATTAGAATGTCGTGGAAAAGTTCATTTATTTCAGTAATTCAACTCAAATTGTGAAACTCATGTATTAAATAAATTCAATGCACACAGACTGAAGTAGTTTAAGTCTTTTGTTCTTTTAATTGTGATGATTTTGGCTAACATTTAACAAAAACCCACCAATTCTAGCCAGTCTTCTAACACATTACAATCCATCAAGCTCCTTAAGATCTCGAAACTCCGGACTTCCGGTAGTTCCCAGAATATCAAAGTCTACAAAAGGGGGTAGAGCTTTTTGGTATTTAGCTCCTAAACTTTGGAACAGTCTTCCTGACAGTGTTCGGGGCTCAGACACAGTCTCCCAGTTCAAACGTAGACTAAAGACATATCTCTTTAGCCAGGCATACACCTAATACATCCCATAACTTTGTGCTCCAATACGTCTTTAAATTAAATGTACATCATCATCTAGTCTTCTTCTTCTTTCGGCTTTTCCCTTCAGGGGTCGCCACAGCGAATTATCTCTCTCCACCTATCCCGATCTTCTGCATCCTCAACCCTTGCACCCACTAGCTTCATATCCTCATTAATTCCATCCATATATCTCCTCTTTGGCCTTCCTCTTTGCCTCCTGCCTGGCAGCCCCATGTCCAACATTCTCCTACCAATATACTCAGTGTCCCTCCTCTGAACATGTCCAAACCATCTTAATCTGGTCTCCCTAACTTTGTCCCCCAAACATCCAACATGAGCTGTCCCTCTGATGTACTCGTTCCTAATCCTGTCCAACCTTGTCACTCCCAAAGAGAACCTCAACATCTTCAGCTCTGCTACCTCTAGCTCTGACTCCTGTCTCTTCCTCAGTGACACTGTCTCTAAACCATACAGCATGGCCGCTCTCACCACTGTCCTGTACACCTTCCCCTTGATTCTCGCTGATATTTTCTGATCACACAGAACTCCCGACACCTTTCTCCACCCATTCCAACCTGCCTGCACTCGCTTCTTTACCTCTTTCCCACACTCTCCATTACTCTGGACTGTTGACCCCAAGTATTTAAACTCCTGTACCTTCTTCGCCTCTTCACCCTCCCTTTCATTCACACACATGTACTCAGTCTTACTACGACTGACTTTCATTCCTCTTCTCTCCAGCGCAAACCTCCACCTCTCCAGGTTTTCCTCCACCTGCTCCCTACTCTCACTACAGATTACAATGTCATCTGCAAACATCATTGTCCAAGGAGACTCCTGTCTGTCCTCCTCTGACAACTGGTCCATCACTATAGCAAACAGGAAGGGGCTCAGAGCTGATCCCTGATGCAGTCCCACCTCCACATTGAACTCCTCTGTCTGACCTACAGCACACCTCACCACTGTCCTGCTCCTCTCATACATGTCCTGCACCACTCTGACATACTTCTCCGCTACTCCTGACTTCCTCATACAGTACCACAGCTCTTCTCTTGGCACCCTGTCATACACTTTCTCCAAGTCTACAAACACACAGTGCAACTCCCTCTGACCATCCCTATACTTCTCCATCAAAATTCTCAGAGCAAAAATTGCATCCGTTGTGCTCTTTCTGGGCATGAAGCCATACTGCTGCTCACAAATTTCCACTACCTTCCTTAACCTAGCTTCCACTACTCTTTCCCATACCTTCATTGTATGGCTCATCAACTTTATCCCCCTATAGTTACTGCAACTCTGCACGTCACCCTTATTCTTAAAGATCGGCACTAACACACTTCTTCTCCATTCCTCAGGCATCCTCTCACTCTCTAAAACCCTGTTGAACAAATTAGCTAAAAATTCCACTGCTGCCTCTCCCAGACACTTCCAGACCTCCACCGGGATGTCACCAGGACCAACTGCCTTCCCACTTTTCATCCTCTTCAAAGCCTTCCTGACTTCATCCTTTCTAATCTTATCTACTTTCTGTTCCACAGAGTTCACCCCTTCTACTCTTTTTTCCCTCTCATTTTCCTCATTCATCAGCTCCTCAAAGTATTCCTTCCATCTCCTCTGTACACTCTCCTCACTTGTGAGCACCCTTCCATCTCTATCCTTAATAACTCTAACTTGCTGCACATCCTTCCCATCTCGATCCATCTCCCTAGCTAACCTGTACAAGTCCTTCTCTCCTTCTCTAGTGTCTAACCTAGTGTACAACTCGTCATATGCCTTCTGCTTGGCCTTAGACACCTCCCTCTTCACTCTGCGCTGTAACTCCTTGTATTCCTGTCTATTCTCTTCAGTCCTGTCCATGTCCCACTTCTTCTTGGCTAACCTTTTCCTCTGGATACTATCCTGAACTTCCTCATTCCACCACCAAGTCTCCTTATCTTCTTTCCTCCTTCCAGATGACACACCCAGCACCTTTCTCCCTGTCTCCCTGATCACTTCTGCTGTAGTTTCCCAGTCATCTGGCAGCACTACCTGACCACCCAGGGCCTGCCTCAACTTCTGTCTAAATTCCTCACAACATTCCTCCTTTTTCAGCTTCCACCACTTGGTTTTCTTCTCTATCTTTGACCTCTTCGTCTTACAGACCATCAAAGTCATCCTACACACCACCATCCTATGCTGTCTGGCTACACTCTCTCCCACTACCACTTTACAGTCACTAATCTCTTTCAGATTGCCTCTTCTACATAGGATGTAGTCTACCTGTGTTCTCCTACCTCCACTCTTGTAAGTCACTCTATGCTCCTCCCTCTTCTGAAAATAAGTGTTAACCACAGCCATGTCCATCCTCTTAGCAAAGTCCACTACCATCTGTCCTTCTAGGTTCCATTCCTTAACTCCAAACTTGCCCATCACCTCCTCATCACCTGTGTTCCCCTCGCCAACATGTCCATTAAAATCCGCTCCTATCACCACTCTCTCACCCGTGGGAATACTCTCCATCACCTCATCTAATTCACTCCAGAATCTCTCTTTCTCCTCTAACTCACAACCTACCTGTGGGGCATAACTACTAACAACATTCAACATCACCCCTTCAAACTCTAACTTCAGATTCATCACCCTGTCTGACACTCTCTTCACCTCCAGAACATTCCTCACAAACTCCTCCTTCAGGACCACACCTACCCCATTTCTCTTACTATCCACACCATAATAAAACAGCTTGAATCCTGCTCCTATTCTACGAGCCTTGCTACCCTTCCACCTGGTCTCCTGTACACACAGTATATCCACCTTCCTTCTCTCCATCATATCAGCCAGCTCTCTACCTTTCCCTGTCATAGTACCAACATTCAGAGTTCCTATTCTCAGTCCTACACTCTTACCTTTCCTCTTCTCTCTCTGTCTGCGCACTCTCCTCCCTCCTCTACTTCTTCGACCAACAGTAGCCCAATTTCCACCGGCGCCCTGTAGGTCAACGGCGCCGATGGCGGTCGTTGTTAACCCAGGCCTCGACCGATCCGGTATGAAATTCGTACTGACGATTCGCATGGTTAAATTTGGCAATGTTTTACGCCGGATGCCCTTCCTGACGCAACCCTCTCTATTTATCCGGGCTTGGGACCGGCACAGAAGTCACTGGACTGTGACCCCCATGGCTAGATTGTACATCATCATCTAGTGCCTGCTAATATTACAAACAGCAGCTATGCTAATTACTTTCCATTTGTTTCCCTTCTTCTACCCATACCCGAGACACACAGAGATTGTGCCAGCTCCAGTGGTATCCAGAGATGGACCAGCTCCAGCTTCTGCTTTGTGAGGACTGGAGTATTCAAAGCAACGCTGCCAACCCTATGTGTACGACAACAACCTCCTAATTAATTTACACACAACATTCTACACATGCTGTATCTGCATCACACAACTAATGCAGAAAGGACATTGTTCATATCACACTCTCCGTGTGTCACCCAGATGAGGATGGGTTCCCTTTTGAGTCTGGTTCCTCTCAAGGTTTCTTCCTAATACCATCTAAGGGAGTTTTTCCTTGCCACAGTCGCCTGAGTCACCTTAGGCTCGCTCACTAGGGAAAATTTTGTCTAACATCTAGGACTGTTTGTTTGTATGTTTATTGTTTCTTATGTTCTGTAAAGCTGCTTTGAGACAATGCTCTTTGTTAAAAACGCTATACAAATAAAATTGAATTGAATTGAATTGAAATAGTCAGTATTGAAGGATTCAGTAAAATTGGTAGTCAGTAGTAAAAGGTTCAGTAAAATTGGTAGTCATTAGTAAAGTTTAGTTTTGCTGTAAGCACTGACCGTCCTCCCAGCCTCGTTGTTGTGGCGGTTCATGGCGGATCGGGCATCGGGTCGGTTCTCTCGTGCGTCAGCGAATTCTCGTGACACCATGTTCCCGAAGTCCACATCTTCACTGCAACCACCCCACTTCCACCCCTCCCCCGGGGGACCTTTCCGCATCATATCACAGCCACAGATGGTAGCAGAACCATCAGCACATCCTCGGGTCACAGCAAACGCTATTCCTGCAGACGCGATGGCGTGAACGAATGCAGCTTCCCTCGTAGCTGTGGAACAAAATAAATTAGCCAAGTAGAACATGCTAGCAGAAAAATCAGTGTGTTCAGTTTAATGGCAGTCAGTAGTGAAGATGAAAACGTGAAGAATAAAGTAATAGAGAGAATGAAAGTGTTATGTTTTGTAGTGATGCTAGTCATGAGTGGAGTTGATGTTCATCAAGTGAACATTTGTAATATTCTGCAGAGATGATGGAATAAAAACCTTTGGTCAGAAGATTGTCTTAGGAGGAATTTATTATATGCACTCTAAATTTATATAGAATTAGCCTGTAATGCTGCATGGCAGTGTTAGCATAGCAGTATTAGTATTGGAGTGCTAGCATGGCAGTGTTAACATTGCAGTGTTAGTATGGTGGTGTTAGCATGGCAGTGTTAACATGGCAGTGTTAGTATGGTGGTGTTAGCATGGCAGTGTAAACATGGCAGTGTAAACATGGCAGTCTAAGCATGCCGGTATTAGCATGGCAATGTTAGCATGGTGATGTTAGCATGGCAGTGTAAACGTGGCAGTGTAAACATGCCGGTATTAGCATGGCAATGTTAACATAGTGATATTAGCATGGTGGTGTTAGCATGGCAGTGTTAGCTTAGTGATATAAGGATGGCGGTGTGAGTATGATGATATTAGCATGATGGTGTTAGCATGGCAGTGTTAGCATGGCAACATAAGGATAGCGGTGTTAGTATGATGCTATTAGCATGGTGGTGTTAGCATGGCAGAGAGATGAGTCAGTGAGGCTCAAGCACATCCTCCTAAATAGCGGGTAAACACACTCACACCACAGACCTGTAATTACAGACTCCATTAAACAGCTGCTTTATGGCTCAGGGCTAAAGTACACCATGGAGCTGTGTGTGCTCCTCACTCACCCACACACACATTTGATTTAAAACAACCTCAATTTTAATTAAAATAATAAAATAAATCAGTTCTGAGCACAAATGCTAATGACATAGTGTGTAGAAGCTCATGCTAATGCTAACACTAGTTGTAGACCTTTCCCGCATGCAGCGAGAATCTGTGATGAATCTACTGAAGTCTTGTGCAGTCTTGTACAGCAGCATGTGTGTGTAGAAATATAAATTAAGCCATTCTCTCTCAACAGCAGGTTTGAACTAGTTAGAGAAATTAAAGGTGCGGAAAATGATGTTGCAACCGACTCTGACTCCAAACTGCCGAGTGAAAGAAGCTGAAATGAGGCCTTGATTATGGCGTCAAATTAGCTCCATAAGTATAATACTCGTAAAAAAGCAACAAAAATAACATAAAAAATAAAACATGCGAATCACAGACCTGAAAACACAATTTAAAAAATAAAACAAACAAACAAACAAAAAGAACTCAAAACACCAGGAATTAAAAACAAACTTTTATTTTCTGTGCTTATTTTACTCGGATGTTTGTTCTTTCTGCTACTTTTTGCTCGTTATTTAATTTTCTGTTTATTCGTGCTTCAGTTTTCTGTGTTTCACACATTTATTCCACAGTCTGCTGCACAGAGTTTAAAACTAATGAGTACAGATCTGGTCCAAAGTCTCAGGATGGGGAATGTGGGTCAGTGTCTGTCCTAAACTGTGCCTGTGACCACAGCGTCCACTCAGTCTCTGTAAGCACAACCCCAGCACTCTGCTCCTCTAGGAAGAAAGCAATGTCATCCACAGCTGTACAAAACACCTGGAACATTTAAGAACCATTTCAGAGATATTACACCTGATTCAGGCAGAGTCGCGCCTCAGTGACGTCACTGTACTGCTTGGCTAGAGAAGGGCAGTAGATTGAGCAGCAGTGGACCAATGGAGACTTTTACCCCGCCCCCTAATCTGCATAATAACTCTACCTGTGATTCCTGGAATAATAAACACTAGCATCCTGTAAAGAAGAGCACAGAAAAGTGAAGCGAGAATAAAGAGGAAATTAAATAACGAGCAAAAAGTAGCAGAAACAACAAACATCCGAGTAAAATAAGCACAGAATATAATTAGTTATAATTCCTAGTGTTTCGAGTTCTTTTTAGTTGTTTGTTTTATTTTTTAAATTGTGTTTCCAATTCTGTGATTCGTGTGTTTTATTTACTTTTTTACGTGTATTATTTTTTAATGTGTTTTTTTTTTTTTTTCGAGTACGATATTTATGGCGCTAATTTGACACCATGCTTGATGTCTTGACCCATTAAACATCACACAAACTTGTTTAAAATCTTTTATTGTAAACTTACTCACACACTCACAACTGCAGACCCACACACACACACACACACACTCACACACACACGCTTGATCTCAAACACATATGGAACAAACACTCTATAAACACTCTGTAGCTTATCATCTCAGACACTGCTCAGGAGGTTAAAGAGCCTTTCCAGACGGACATTAGGGCAGTAAACATTAGCTCCGTGTTGTGTCGGGTGTGTGTGTGTGTGTGTGTGTGTGTGTGTGTGTGTGTGTGTGTGTGTGTGTGTGAACACGCCCACTTTTATGATCAGGAAGCCTGTATAACGTGTGTGAGTGTTTTCTTATAGCTGGAGGACAATGACATGGTAGAGACGAGAGATGGAGAGATGAAGAGATGAAGGAGGAGGAGGAGGAGGAGAAGAGAGGATTAACTGCACACACACACTATAATTCACATTCTTTACAGAAAAAAAACAAGACTCCTCAGTCTTTCCACCTTTACCTGAGAAAGAAAACAGCTAATTAGCTTCTGTAATCTGCAGCGTCACAGAGATTCAAACATTTTAAATGATACACAAGTGCTCCGGTCCTCGGGTCATGTTTACTCTGTGTTTGATTTTAAGACAAGAAAACAAGGAAACATTTTAACTCAGTTGCATTAAAGATCTGTGAACTAGCTAATTAGTGTTAGCATACAATTGAGTTTTTACCCAGCATCCTGAATCATTAGTCTGAATCATCTGAATCATTATTCTGAATCCTCCGCATCATCCTTCCCTAGCAAACTAATCGTCAGATTGTTGAACTTTTATTTGAAATAAGTAAGCTGCCTTTTTTTTCCTCGCCCCCAAAAAATTTGTCAAAAGTGTGTGAAAGTGTGTGGAATGCTCTTAATAGTGTTCTGACCTCGTACATTATTTTAACCCCTGGACACGTCCATAAGAAGAGACCTCTCAGAGGTGTGTGATGGCATTTTACCCCTCTCACCTCACCCACACATCCACCCCTGGGGGCATTTTCGGTCTCCCGTTGTGTTTCTACTGTCATGGTGTGTTAGTGCCACAAAAGGCCTGCGGTGTTTTAGATGAAATTTGCCCCGGTGATTAGCGACCACCGCGTTAAGTCCTAGCAACAGGGCAAAAATGCAGACGGGGGAATTTCCCATTGAAACACTTTAATAAAACAATCTAAAGGCCGTGTGAACAGTGAAATGAGCTCAGCAGGGGTGGGGCTAACAATCTGTCCATCAAATCACACAGGCCACACCCACTCTTTTGGGTTTTACATGTCAGGTTTTTGAGCTTCAGGATTTTTAAAAATATTTCCCAAATTAATTGTTCCCAAATTAGTCGCTTACAAAACTGGCACTTTTCTCTTCCTAAGGTCAGAGGTCATAACCCTTCAGCAGTAGCACTGTGGGGATCATTAAAATCTCTGTTGTTTATTGAAATTGTTGGATGATGCGGCCTGAACCACTGATTCTTTAAATTGGGAAATTCTTTGATATTATTAAATCATTATAATCCACATCAATACAGAACCTTCAGTGTTTTATTTCTGTAAGTGATCTAATCTTTTTTTAAACGTATTCATGTCTCAGAACTGAGAAGCAAAGCTAGCTGGCATTTCTTTGGCACGTCACACTCTCGCGTGGCGAGCTTGAAGGATGCGTGACAAGCGTACGACGTGTGATAGACAACTTGATTATGTAGCGATTAAGATTTGATCCATGCTGCATTTTACTTCATAGAAATGTGATTGCTGAGTTTTGAGAATTGAGGCAACATATTAGGTCACTGTCAGGAAAAATGTTTTTATTTTATTTACATATAAAAACTTGTCCAAACTGTGTACCCATGGAGGAGGGCAAGAGGGTTTCACCTCAGGTAAACCCAATAAGAATCTGTGATATCATTTTATTTCCCAGCGGGATGGCCGGGATGTAGTGTATCTTTTTCTTTCAAAAGAAAATGAATCAACACATGGAATCTGATCACAGTACAAAAAACTAAAGTTGAGGTAAATATTGCATAATATGACTATAGCTAAGTTAAAAATTGTATAAAATAATCATAGCTGAGATAATATTGTGTAGATTGTCTATAGTTGAGGTAAATATTGTATTAAATTACTACAGTTGTAGAAAATATTGTATAATATGACCGTAGCTGACGTGAATATTGTATAAAATAAATATTTCTGAGGTAAATCTTGTATAATTATAACTATAGCTGTGGTAAATTGTATTATATGACTACAGCTAAGTTTAACACTGTGTAAAATAAATTAAATAAACAGCATTGATGTAACTGTTGCATAGTATGACCAGGTAAGGTAAATATTGAATATGATTATGGCTGAAATAAACATTGTACAAAAGAATTAGAGTTGTGCTAATTAGCTGACACGAACTTGGGTTCTGCAGCAGGACAATGATCCAAAACACACCAGCAAGTCCACCTCTGAATGGCTGAAGAAAAACAAAATGAAGACTTTGGAGTGGCCGAGTCAAAGTCCTGACCTCAATCCCATTGAGATGCTGTGGCATGACCTTAAAAAGGTGGTTCATGCTCAAAACCCTCCAATGTGGCTGAATTACAACAATTCTGCAAAGATGAGTGGGCCAAAATTCCTCCACAGCGCTGTAACACACTCATTGCAAGTTATGGAAAACGCTTGATTGCAGTTGTCGCTGCTAAGGGTGGACCAACCAGTTATTAGGCTTAGGGGGCAAACACTTTTTCACACAGGGCCATGTAGTTTTGGATTTTGTTTTCCCTTAATAATAAAAACCTTCATTTAAAAACTGCATGGTGTGTTTACTTGTGTTATCTTTCACTAATATTTAAATGTGTTTGATTATCTGAAACAGGGAGCACGGTGGCTTAGTGGTTAGCACGTTTGCCTCACACCTCCAGGGTTGGGGGTTTGATTCCTGCCTCCGCCGTGTGTGTGGAGTTTGCATGTTCTCCCCGTGCCTCGGGGCTTTCCTCCGGGTACTCCGGTTTCCTCCCCCAGTCCAAAGACATGCATGGTAGGTTGATTGGCATCTCTACATTGTCCATAGTGTGTGAGTGAATGAGAGTGTGTGTGTGTGTGTGTGTGTGTGTGTGTGCCCTGTGATGGGTTGGCACTCCGTCCAGGGTGTATCCTGCCTTGATGCCCAATGACGCCTGAGATAGGCACAGGCTCCCCGTGACCCGAGAATAGATCGGATAAGCGGCAGACAATGAATGAATGAATGATTATCTGAAACATTAAAGTGTGACAAACATGCAAAAAAATAAGAAATCAGGAAGGGGGCCAACACTTTTTCACACCACTGTAACTGTTCCATAGTATGACTAGGTAAGGTAAATATTGTATAATTAGAACTATAGCTGAGGTAAACATTGTATAAAATGAATATTACTGAGATAAATATTGCATAATTAAAAGTATAGCTGAGGTAAATTGTATGATATGATTACAGAGCTGAGGTAAATACTGTATAATTATAAATATAGATGAGGTAAATTGTATGATATGATTACAGAGCTGAGGTAAATACTGTATAATTATAAATATAGATGAGGTAAATTGTATGATATGATTACAGAGCTGAGGTAAATACTGTATAATTATAAATATAGATGAGGTAAATTGTATGATATGATTACAGGTAAGTTAAACACTGTAAAATGAATACAGAACTGAGGTAACTGATGCATAATATATGACTATAGCTAATTAAATAACTCTAGGTAAGGTAAATATTGCATTATTTGAGTATTGCTGAGATAAATATTGTATAAAATGAATATAGCTGAGGTAAATATTGTATAAGTATAAAATATTGTAACTTTAGCTGAGGTAAATGTTGTACAAAATAAGTACTGTTGTGGTAAATATTGCATTATTTCACTATAGCCTAGGAAAATATTATATAAAATAGTTGCAGCTGAGGTAAATATTAGATTAAATATAAATACTTAAAGGCATTCATGTGCTGGTTCTGCATTAAATTAGATATATTTAGTTTATTAAAATTAATGTTACTGAAGACTGATTTATAAAATGGCAATACGCAATGTGACTATGCTGATACTTTGTTAGTTCTATTATTACTAATTATTCTCTTAATAGTACCATCCAAGGTCATAGTAGCATATATTAAAAACATTACGTCTTGTAAACTAAGTATAGAGTTAAAGGTTTAAAACCGGGTTTTGAAAAAGCCTTTTGATTAACAACCACAGAAGAAACATTCACAATTTTATTCCACATGAGCATGATGGATGGATTGTTTTTGAATATACAGCAGATTATCGTGATCCATTTTGTGTGTGTGGTGTGTGTGTGTGTGTGTGTGTGTGTGTGTGTGTGTGTGTGTGTGTGTGTGTGTGTGTGTGATCTTGCTTACATAAAGAAGGTGTGGGATATATGTTAAGGCGCTGATGAGTAAAGTGGTGCAGGGGGAGGGCAGGGAATTCCCTTCACAAGACAAAAACAAACACTCTTTGCCCCGGTGGATGCGTGTGTACACATTTTAAAACAGAACACACACACACACACACACACACACACACAGCTTATGGCTGGACACAATATTAATCAACACTGACCCAGAGGCTCTCAATCTTCTTTTTTCTCCAATGACCCCATTCTACGAACCCAGGTTTCATAGGTTGCTATAAAAGCTCACTCATCTGTTACAACCAACCTGGAACAATACTTTAATATGCTGCACCCTGACCCTAAAGCTAGTAGACAAACTTTAAGCCCAAACCATATCTATAAAACCCTAATCATGTAGAGCTGTAAAAGGTGTGATGTGGATAAGTAAATGCTGGTACCTTTATCTAGGACGGGACCAAAGATGGCGAGTGTGTCATTGAGAGTAGTGCAGTTCCATCGACGTCCACGGAACTGGTGTTGACACTCGCGGATGGCGATGCTGAGGCCCTGCACCACACTGGGCATCACCTCTGCGAAATTCCTGCAGAACCTTAGCTGCTTCGGCACTAGACCCGGGATAGAGCTGCACAGCACTGGCCGAGATGCTACAGATGAGTACTGATGACCCACTGCTAATGACCTGCACAGAGATGACACACACTTCAAAACACACACCAATACCCTGTATCATAGCCTTACTGAGCCTCTTTTTATAAATTTAAACTTCATGACTCCTGGGAAAACTCAGACGACATCAAAATTTTTGGTTGCACCAAATGATGCTGCTGTTTAAACCTTAACTTTATACAGCCTCTATATTTCTGTAAGTTTCTGTATATTTCCACCCTCTACCTCTCTCTCTCTCTCTCTCTCTCTCTCTCTCGCTTTCTTCTTCTGTTGCTCTTTTTCTCTCTCTCTCTTTGGAATTTATGTATATTATAAAATACATATTTTATATAATATAGAATATGACACACACACATATACACACGTTTTTTCGCTGTATATTTCTCTCGCTCTCAGTAACACACACACACACACACACACACACACACGCACACGCACACACACACAGATGCTCAGCCTCTGGTATGAGTGTTATATGAATCGAGCATGACTTCAGATGTGTGCAGCTGAGACAAGACTGAAGACACGATAATTAATAGATACTGGTGGCAGCAGAAATCAGCACCTTTTACGTACACACACACACACACACACACACAAACAGCTGGCCAGCTACGCTCAAATAAACGTATCCATACACTCTGAACAATTTCATAACAAAGCCTGGACATGCAGGTGCATGAGCTCGTAACACACACGGGTGTGTAGCTCACAGGTGGAGCAGGTGGATCAGTTATACTCCTCCTGAGAAAGCTGAATTAAGCCACCTGTCTGTCATGAAAATGTCCTGTGTAAATGAATTCCTGCTACTGGTCTGGTGTGTATTCACTCCGTCTGCACTCGCTCTCCCTGATCCTGTAATCAATCCACTGATTCGACCCCAGCTTTCGCTTAGATTTAGATTTTTTTATCATTTTGACTGCAAAATAAACCTTGCACTGTGACAGTGAATTATGGGAAATTGAACATCTGAATCCATGTCAGAGCTGCTCCTCACTCCAGGCAAAATCACACACTACTAAACTGCCACTTCACACCACTCACTAACACACACACGGTCTGAAGCCCAGCTACTGCAGGCTGTAAGCACAGTATCCTTTGAGATCAGCTATTGACTGAACTGAGTAAATATAGGATCTAAGGGCTAAGAGAGATTACTTATACACTGTTCTTCCCAATTTTAGGAATCTTCATGGATGAAGTGTTCAGACATCCCAGGGAGAGACTTCCTACATTTTTTTTAACCGAGTGGACCACTAACCCATGTGGTCACCCATCACTTTTCATTCCTAGAAACCAGTAAGGAACTTCAGTGATTTCCAGGCTTTCATGATTTCTGTCACAGATTCAATAAGATCACCCATGCGCCTTCCATTTTTCATTTCTAGCTCCCACCCATTAGATCACACCACGGCTAGCGGTCAGGCGGGCCGAGGGTGAGGGTGAGGGAGAGGACGAGGGCTAGCACACGCTCAGCAGCCCATTCTACACCACAGTGTGGTCAGCTAACTGCCCTCTTCAGTACGAAGTGACATATGACACACAACTCTTTTCATGAAAGCTGAGTTCCCTCAGGAAGAAACTCCAATGCAGGTTAGATGTTTTCTGTTAAATCTGCCTTCGAAGAATGAGAGCATCTGTTCCTCCTGAAAACATCTGTATTTCAATCAAGACAGCAGTTTTAACTTCAATCTTAACTGTGGACCTGCATCTGAGAAGACAATGGCTGCTGGCCTGCGTCCTTCAGAGCAGGCTGCCATCACCACCACCACCACCACCACCAAAACAACAACAACAACAACAACAACAACAACAACACGAGCAGCACCAGCAGCTTGCCAGTGAAACACCAGAACTTTACTAGGAGTGCCCTTGAGGAGGGACATGAAACAGGTGATCAGTGTCATGCAATTTGCTGGGGCTGATGGAAATATGGTTCAGCATAGACTCTGGCATCATCATGACACAAAAATAGCTCCATGAGGGCCTTATAATCACCAGTCCAGCCCAAACCCCAGGATGTCCCCAGTCACATGTCGAACAGATATAATCAACATCTAATTAATGACTTATCTGCATTATACAATTATACTTTGAATCCTGGACAGTCCAGCAGGCAATGAGCTGGTCTGAAGTAATGTTCAATATGGAATTCCAGCTTTATTATTTGGAGCATTAGACAGATGGACATCTACACAGTGGTGTTGTGTTAAACTCCTACAATCTGTCTTTCTCTCTAATCTCTCTAATGTAGTGCAGTTTTCACCTTTTTGCCTCCAGCAAGAGATTAAGAAGTCAATGAGAGTCAAAAGCAGTTTCATTTCATTTCATCCCCCCCGCCCCCGCCCCCGCCCCCGCCCCCAACCACTGCTGCACCTCAGAAGATTAATAGCTGGAGGTGACAGTCTGCCGCACATTCCTTCCCCCAAACACACTCTTCTTGATGTCAAAGTCAAAGTGTGTGTGTGTGTGTGTGTGTGTGTGTGTGTGTTATGTGTTGTGTATATCCTCGGGGCTCGGGACAGAAGCATTTAATCCTGAGCGGCTCGTGCACAGGCTTGCTGAGATATGCATCAAAAAAGAACGGGACGCTGGATACACAGCACATGAAAAGAGCAGAGAAACATATATGAGAACAGAGTGTGTGTGTGTGTGTGTGTGTGTGTGTGTGTGTGTGTGTGTGTGTGTGTGTGTGTGTGCGTGTGTTAAGCGCTAAATGCTAAAGGGGGTGTGTGGCTCAGCTTTTGTTTTTTTTTAATGACTGTGGATTAGGAGATTTGAACAGGGATGGCAGACTGACGGGTTTAACATCGCGGACACAGCGACAGAGACACTACAGAGAAGTACAGCAGGACAGGCAGACAGACAGAGAGACAGACAGGCAGACAGACAGACAAACAGACACACAGACAGAGAGACAGGCAGTCAAACAGACAGACATACAGACAGGCAGGCAGACAGACAGACATACAGACAGACAGGCAGGCAGACAGGCAGGCAGGCAGACAGAGAGACAGACATACAGACAAGCAGGCAGACAGACAGACAGACATACAGACAGACAGGCAGGCAGACAGGCAGGCAGGCAGACAGAGAGACAGACATACAGACAAGCAGGCAGACAGACAGACAGACATACAGACAGGCAGGAGGACAGAGAGACAGACAGACAGACAGACAGGCAGGCAGACAGAGAGACAGACAGGCAGACAGACAGATAGGTTAACTCAGGGGTCATAAATGCAGGCAGGAAGTAAAGTGATGAAGGGAAACTGAAGTAAAGTCGGACCGCATGCACCACTGGGTTGAGATGATTACAGCCAGATGTTTGGATGTATGGCTTTAACATCAGCATGTGTAATTTGCATAGAATCTTCTGGGGTAACACCATTAGTTAGTTAATTAGTTAGTTAGTTAGTTAGTAAGTTAGTTAGCTGTGTGTAGAATTCTCTGCAGCATTACTCATTCTACAGCAGCCTCACACTCAAGTCCTCACAGGTGAAACGCCTGAATAAACATAACTGCAGATGATAAACTGATAATCAGACAGATGGATAAACAGTTTCAAGATCACAGATTACTGGACACAGTGTGTGTGTGTGTGTGTGTGTGTGTGTGTGTGTGTGTGTTTGAGAGAGAATATAAACTGTTATTAAACATCACCACATCATTTTAACTGCAGGCTGGAAAACGCGGTGTCAAACACAGAGGTCTAGAATTTCACTGGCTTGTATCTGTTTACCTGTCTGTCGTTTACCTGTCTGTTTACCTGTCTGTCACTTTAACCATCTGTTTGTTTACCTGTCTGTCTGTCTGTTTACCTGTCTGTCTGTTTACCTGTCTGTTTACCGGTCTGTCACTTTAACCGTCTGTTTGTTTACCTGTCTGTCTGTCTGTTTACCTGTCTGTCACTTTAACCGTCTGTTTGTTTACCTGTCTGTCTGTCTGTTTACCTGTCTGTCTGTTTACCTGTCTGTTTACCGGTCTGTCACTTTGACCATCTGTTTGTTTACCTGTCTGTCTGTCTGTTTACCTGTCTGTCACTTTAACCGTCTGTTTGTTTACCTGTCTGTCTGTCTGTTTACCTGTCTGTTTACCGGTCTGTCACTTTAACCGTCTGTTTGTTTACCTGTCTGTCTGTCTGTTTACCTGTCTGTCTGTTTACCTGTCTGTTTACCGGTCTGTCACTTTAACCGTCTGTTTGTTTACCTGTCTGTCTGTCTGTTTACCTGTCTGTCACTTTAACCGTCTGTTTGTTTACCTGTCTGTCTGTCTGTTTACCTGTCTGTCTATTTACCTGTCTGTTTACCGGTCTGTCACTTTAACCATCTGTTTGTTTACCTGTCTGTCTGTCTGTTTACCTGTCTGTCACTTTAACCGTCTGTTTGTTTACCTGTCTGTCTGTCTGTTTACCTGTCTGTTTACCGGTCTGTCACTTTAACCGTCTGTTTGTTTACCTGTCTGTCTGTCTGTTTACCTGTCTGTCTGTTTACCTGTCTGTTTACCGGTCTGTCACTTTAACCGTCTGTTTGTTTACCTGTCTGTCTGTCTGTTTACCTGTCTGTGACTTTTTCTGTCTGTCTGCATATGTCTGTCACTTTACCTGTCTGTCTGTTTACCTGCCTGTCTGCTTACCTGTCTGTCATTTTACCTGTCCGTTTACCTGTCTGTCACTTTACCTGTCTGTCACTTTCCCTGTCTGTTTACCTGTCTGTCACTTTACCTGTCTGTTTACCTGTCTGTCACTTTACCTGTCTGTTTACCTTTCTGTCACTTTACCTGTCTGTTTACCTGTCTGTCACTTTACCTATCTGTTTACCTGTCTGTCACTTTACCTGTCTGTTTACCTTTCTGTCACTTTACCTGTCTGTTTACCTTTCTGTCACTTTACCTGTCTGTTTACCTGTCTGTCACTTTACCTGTCTGTTTACCTGTCTGTCACTTTACCTGTCTGTTTACCTTTCTGTCACTTTCCCTGTCTGTTTACCTATCTGTCACTTTACCTATCTGTTTACCTGTCTGTCACTTTACCTGTCTGTTTACCTTTCTGTCACTTTACCTGTCTGTTTACCTGTCTGTCACTTTACCTGTCTGTTTACCTTTCTGTCACTTTACCTGTCTGTTTACCTGTCTGTCACTTTACCTGTCTGTTTACCTTTCTGTCACTTTACCTGTCTGTTTGTTCCCGTTCCTTCTCCACTAAGCCACAGCTGGAAAATAGAGTTCAGGAGACACACAATCCAAAACCCACGGATGAACCACATTTACTGCTAACAAGCTGCTACTGTAGAGCAAGACACACCCCTCGGGCGGGGCTTACACCATTTAATCAGACAATGATCCACTGAAGAATCCACTTTATCACAGTTACAGAAATCTCTGAACACAGTGCAAGGAGGTGATGAAAAACAGCTGAATAGTTCAGTGGGCATCAGGACTGACACTGATCCTGAGGACGAGTGCAGGACAGAAGACCAGGAAGGAGTGATGAAGGAACGACAGAAAGAGCGGTACAGGTGAAGTTACTCTGAGGAACATCATGATGGACATGGGAGTGGAAATGATAAATTATCTGTAATGAAGGTAAATAAAGAAAATGGAATAAATATGAGAAGATTAAAAAGAATGTGAAAGATTTAGAGAAATAAATACAGCATAAACTTACCCCATCATCATTTCACTGTAGCTGTGTCCCAAACCACACTCCCTTTACTACATAGTGCACAGAAACTCCATCATCACTGCACTGTGAAGTGATCTGTACATGCCATGGTAAGCGTCTAGCTCTAGTCGTTATCTATCTTTATGTGTTGTGTACAGTCTCTGGTACTGACCAGGTACAGGTACTGACTCTGGTACAGTGTGTTGTGAGTTAGTGCTGATCAAACAGAGCACTACGAGCTGATCTGAGAACAGTTCAGTTAAAGAGAAGAAGGCGAGTGACCTCACTTCACCTTCTCCCGAGTCCAGACAGAGACCTGCTCGAACCTCTGAGGAGTTTCAGACTGAGGGAATAAACACTGAGGGTCTAATAGAGGAAGAATTAGAGTTTAGTCTTCTTTTCTTCATTTATTTGTATTTCATTTATTTTTTCTTCTTTTAAATGCACTCAAGTTCTTATGTGAAGCACTAAACAAGAAATAAGTAATAAAAATTGTTGTCCAAGACACACTGACCGCTCATCATTGTATCAGTCCTAGATGATGCAGGTATCTCAGTGAAAGAGGTAAAAGACCGGGAGTGGGAGACCTCGTGTATGTGGAACGCCGCTGGTGTGATTGCGGTCGCGGTCGAAACATCAGGTACTGCTCAAACAAGTCTCCAGAAAAACCCTGATGATCTGCCAGGCTACACGAATGATTACAAGTGCAGAGGATTGCACTCTTCAGCCCACAATCTTCAAAAAGTGCTTACGATCAGACAGTAAACCCAAGAGCTCACCATGTAAAGCTACCAGTGAAAGCCGAGAAAACAGAAAAGAGTAATGACACTGATCTGAGAGAAATTACAAAAATAAATGAGCTAAAAATAGAGGAACTAAAGAATATTTAGTTTGTAGTTTTTATTTATCAGGCACGTGTCAGAGCTGCAGAGGAAAATCGTGTGAGATTAAACAGAGATGTGAAAGCTTGAATGTGTCCTGACGTCAGAGCAAACCGAAATCTAAAACTGATCAAAATAATAAGAAATACTTCATATTACAGCATACCATTCTAAAGATTCACTCACACACACACACACACACACACACACACACACACACACACACACACACAGACGCGCAGATGAAACTTACCACCATATCGGATAACTTGCTGTAACACGCGGGATCCCGGAGATCAGCAGCAGCCATGCGAGGTGTATCATCCTTAACCTCCAAACACACACACAATTACACACACACACATACACACAATGTGTCTAGTCCCACAAACGTGCTCGAGTGTGTGTCAGAATCATGGCAATAACACACATATTCATGTGTGCGAGAGAGAGAGAAAGAGAGAGAGAGAGAGAGAGTGAATGAGGGCGAGAGAGAGAGCACGGAGCAGGTAACAGTCAGAAATGACACTGAGAGAGGGAGGGACGAGTCAGCTACACTTATACTGAGAGAGAGAGAGAGAGAGAGAGAGAGAGAGAGAGAGAGAGAGAGAGTCAGCTACAGTTGGCACAAGGGTGCCAATATTATTGCCACCTCTACTACGTAGCTTCCTGTGAGGTCTGTGAAGTTTGGAGATACGTGTAGAAGCTCTTGGTCCATGATCTTGTTGAGATATCTACCTGTGGTCACCAGGTTTTGGGCCTGAATTAATTATGACACATTCATCTTCACATAAACTTCACTGACCACCTGATTATTTTCCCCTGAAGGTGTTTAACTGTATGAACCAAGCTTCCTCCTTTTCTGTTCTGCAGTGGAAACACCATGAGAAGATCAGTCCAGACTTCTCTATCACCAGCCTGGGTTTCCAGAGCCTCCTTAGATGTTCCTGAGCTGACTGTGAGGTGTAATGTCTCCAGTGGGAGCTGAATCTGCCCCGGGGTATGTGACCAGTGAGCTGTACCTGATACACCTCTACCAGGAGCTCACCAGGGGGCGTGCTTGGAACTTGATTTGGTGGTTCTACTCTGGATTGGCGGGCTCCTCACTCTATCAGAGAGAGCAGGTCCAGGTGAGGACACAGGGGTGAAGACTGACCAGTAAACAGAGAACTTCCTCCTCAAAATGAGCACCTGCTTTTTCACCATCACAGACAGGAGCAGAGCCTCTAACACCTCTGACCTGTCCTTCATCACCTGTCCTAAATCTACATTTAAGGAGAAGAATTTCAGATGTTTTCCTCAGATATAAGATTTAATGTTTTATGGATGTGATTGTGTGAGTTTGTGCAGAAATTTGCTAACATCTAGAACTTTGTTTTCTCAGGGTTTAGCGAAGATATTTAATGTTTTTCTCTCTGGGAAAACTTTGTCAGTTTGGTTGCTTATATTGCCATCTGGTGGCCAGCTGCAGTTTAATCAGCTCTCTTCTGTTCCTCTGGATTACAGACAGCCAGCAGTGAGGCTTCAGTAATATAGCTGTCTACACTCTACACTCTACACTCACACACACACACACACACACACACACACACACACACTGTTCTTCTATAATATTCTAATAATCTTCCCCTTAAAAATGTAATTCACACAGTTGATGTTAATGCTCAGCTCTACACTGATGATTCAGCAGACTGGTGAAGTGATGGTGGTGGTGTTGTTGTTGGTAGTATTGGAGTTGTTGGTGTTGTTGTTGTTGGTGGTGTTGTTGGTAGTGTTGGAGTTGTTACTGTTGCTTGCGGTGTTGGTTTTGTTGTTTGTAGTATTGGAGTTGTTCTTGTTGTTGGTGGTGGTGTTGTTGGAAGTGTTGGAGTTGTTTGTGTTGTTGCTGTTGGTGTTGTTGTTGGTAGTATTGGAGTTGTTCGTGTTGTTGCTGTTGTTGGTGGTGTTGGTGTTGGTAGTATTGGAGTTGTTTGTGTTGTTACTGTTGTTTGCGGTGTTGGTTTTGTTGTTGGTAGTATTGGAGTTGTTCGTGTTGTTGTTGGTGGTGTTGTTGGAAGTGTTGGAGTTGTTGGTGTTGTTGTTGGTAGTATTGGAGTTGTTTGTGTTGTTGTTGTTGGTGGTGTTGTTGGTAGTGTTGGAGTTGTTGGTGTTGTTACTGTTGTTTGCGGTGTTGTTTGTGTTGTTGTTGTTGGTGCTGTTGGTAGTGTTGGAGTTGTTGGTGTTGTTACTGTTGTTTGCGGTGTTGTTTGTGTTGTTGTTGTTGGTGCTGTTGGTAGTGTTGGAGTTGTTGGTGTTGTTGTTGGTGGTGTTGTTGGTGGTGTTGTTGGTAGTGTTGGAGTTGTTGGTGTTGTTGCTGTTGTTGTTGGTAGTATTGGAGTCGTTGGTGTTGTTGTTGTTGGTAATATTGGAGTTGTTCGTGTTGTTGCTGTTGTTGTTGTTGGTGGTGTTGTTGTTGGTAATATTGGAGTTGTTCATGTTGTTGCTGTTGTTGGTGTTGTTGGTAGTATTGGAGTTGTTTGTGTTGTTGTTGGTGGTGTTGTTGGTAGTATTGGAGTTGTTTGTGTAGTTGTTGGTGGTGTTGTTGTTGGTAATATTGGAGTTGTTCGTGTTGTTGCTGTTGTTGTTGGTGTTGGTGTTGTTGGTAGTATTGGTGTTGTTTGTATTGTTGTTGTTGGTGGTGTTGTTGGTAGTGTTGGAGTTGTTTGTGTTGTTGTTGTTGTTGGTGGTTGGTAGTATTGGAGTCGTTGGTGTTGTTGTTGGTAATATTGGAGTTGTTTGTGTTGTTGCTGTTGGTGTTGTTGGTAGTATTGGAGTTGTTTGTGTTGTTGTTGTTGGTGGTGTTGTTGGTAGTGTTGGAGTTGTTGGTGTTGTTACTGTTGTTTGCGGTGTTGGTTTTGTTGTTCGTAGTATTGGAGTTGTTTGTGTTGTTGTTGTTGGTGGTGTTGTTGGTAGTGTTGGAGTTGTTGGTGTTGTTGCTGTTGCTTGCGGTGTTGGTTTTGTTGTTGGTAGTATTGGAGTTGTTGGTGTTGTTGTTGTTGGTGGTGTTGTTGGAAGTGTTGGAGTTGTTTGTGTTGTTGTTGTTGGTGGTGGTGTGGTTGGTGGTGTTGTTGGTGTTGATGGTAATGATTGTGGTGGTGGTGTTGTTGCTGGTGGTTGTCATAGTGCTGGTGTTGTTGGTGGTGTTACTGCTGGCGGTGTTGGTGGTTGTGGTCTTGTTGGAGTTGTTGTTGGTAGTATTGGAGTTGTTCATGTTGTTGTTGGTGGTGTTGTTGTTGTTGTTGGTGGTGGTGGTGGTGGTGGTGGTGTTGTTGCTGGTGGTGTTGGTGGTGATGCTGTTGTCATTGTTATTGTTGTTGGTGGTGTCGGTGTTGAAGTTGTTGGTGGCATTGCTGTTGTTGTTGCTGTTGTTGTTGGTGGTGGTGGTGTTGATGGTACTGGTTGTGGTGGTGGTGTTAGTGTTGTTGTTCTTGGTGGTTGTGATGTTGTTGGTGGTGATGTTGTTGTTTTTTTTTTGGTGTTGATGTTGGACATACTCATCATCTAAAGTAATATTAAGTCCCTTCAAGGGATTTCAACCAAAGTGAAGTGAACATTACTTTATTAAAAGACAAGCATTCCTCTGTGTGTGTGTGTGTGTGTGTGTGTGTGTGTGTGTGTGTGTGTGTGTATGTTTGGTTGTAAAACTGTCATTTAGTGTTGAAGAGAAACAGTCAACTGTAGAAAAGTGTGTGTGTGTGTGTGTGTGTGTGTGAAAGAGAGGTTTTGTTTTGTGTCATTCATGCATAAATGTGCTTGTTGTGTTGTTATAAACACGACTCGTAGTGCTGATGATGATAAATAGCTGCTGTAGATCTCAGAGTGTGAGTCAGTGCATTAGGGAGACGTTTACACAGAAAACAGCAGAGTGTTGGTGGTCTGTGATGATGCTGATGCTGATGATGCAGTCACTCAGCTCTACAGTGCTGTTGGCAGTGTTACAGTGTTATAGTAACTCAGCAGGTGTAACTTATAGACTTATTCCCATTGAGAGAAGTATGTCAGAGTGAGTAAAACTTCAGCACGGGTTTCTCATGGGCTTTAGAGATACAGGACACCACAGAAATGACCAGTGACACACAAGGAAAACATTTTCTGATACCAACGATGCCAGTGTCTCATAGCAGGGAATACTGAGGAATAATCCCAGTTTATAATGCTGCCCTAACGAGCAGGTGACAGAAACCTGCAGCAATCAGGACATGACTTCATGATGAACAATCAAAGCAGGAGGAGGAGGAACTCTGTTGTTTGAATGGCAGAAGCATAAACAGAGCTGAATAAACTGTTCCTCATTGATTAATACTCAGTAGGTTCCTCATAGCAGTATCAGTTGTTCTCCAAAGCCACCATGGCTGCTTGATCCTAATAGAGGTCAGACCCATGTCCATCATGGAGAATGTCTCCCATAATCCTCAGTGGCATTCCTTCAGTAGATGACAGGAAGTCACTCTATCCACTCCAATTCTGGGATTGGACATCAAATCAGTGTTTTTTGGAAATTTGCAATCATAGAAAAAAAGGGTTCCTCAAGTATTCCTCCATGGTTCTTTAAAGGTTCTTTGGAAGTGGTTTGCAAAGATTCTAAGAGTTCAAAAAACTTTCTAAAAAGGTTCCAACTGGAATCTCTTAAAAATGGAAGTACCGAGTTGCTGAGCCAAAATAAAACCTTGTTCATCATTTGATCTATCAGTTAGAGCCATCCATCAATCAACCCAAACCCATCCATCCATCCATCCATCAACCCAAACCCACCCATCCATCTATCCATCCATCAATTCATTCATCCATCTATCCATCCATCCAGCCATCCATCAACCCAAACCCAGCCATCTATGCATCAATTCATCCATCCATCCATCCAACCATCCATCCATCAACCCAAACCCATCCATTTATACATCAATTCATCCCTCAATTCATCCATCAATTCATCCATCCATACATCCATCAAGCCAAACCCATCCATCTATCCATCAATCCATCCATCAATTCATCCATCCATCAATTCATCCATCCATCCATCCATCTATCCATCCATTGACCCAAACCCACCCATCCACCCAAACCCACCCATCCACCCATCCATCCATCCATCCATCCATCCATCCATCCATCCATCAACCCAAACCCATCCATCTATCCATCTATCCATCAATTCATCCATCAATTCACCCATCAATTCATCCATCCATCCATTAACCCAAACCCATCCATCCATCCATTGACCCAAACCCAAACCCACCCAATCCATCCATCCACCCATCCATCCACCCATCCACCCACCCATCCACCCATCCACCCATCCATCCACCCATCCATCCACCCATCCATCCACCCATCCATCCATCCATCCACCCATCCATCCATCCATCCATCCATCCAACTTCACTTGTCTTCAGTGACTGCACGATCAAAGTGGCAAAATCACTGAATATCTATCTATCTATCTATCTATCTATCTATCTATCTATCTATCTATCTATCTATCTATCTATCTATGGAAATCACTGGACGGTTCTATTAATATAAGAAACTCTGGGGAGTTGAGCTAAGTTTAGGAGAGGTGAGGAGAGGTGAAGTGTATATTGATTTAGCAGAAGATCTCTGTACTACTGTTTTTGTGCTCTGATTAGCAAACGCAAGACCGCTTGGAACAAGGTTGGTTTGCACTGAAGCTAAGAGGTGAGAGCTACTTTCCACTAGCTCCAGCTCTTCAGTGAACTCATCTCTTAGTGATGTGATGCTGAAAAAAAACCCACACACATGGCAGGAGAAGTCTCGCACAGGCGGCGTTCTCCTGATACCTCGACACGTTCTGTTTGTATTCCAAAACCCCAGCCACAGACTGACATGGGCAAAAATACTGTACATCCTGCTTCTGCCTCAACTGGAGTGCTTGAAGCACACACACATACATACACACACAGAGCGGTGGTAGGCTGAGATGTATGGATGAGTGGAGCAGCAGTGATTAATTTACCCTCCAGTTGGGCAGAACCTCATCGTTTCCTTCTTACCTGACATGACTCCAGGTCTGAGATTACTCAGTTACCTACACACACACACACACACACACACACACACACACACACACACACACACACACAAGCTAAAAATAGTGTTTCTCCCTCAGGCTGTGCTGTAGTACACCTCACACAGCTCATATAAAACCACAAGCATAAAGAACAAGAAGAGAACACAAACACCTCACACATGCCTGGGGAACCGTGTGCACTTTCCCTCGCAGCCCTCGAACCTGTCCGTCTCTCTGCATGCCTTGTTTTCCTGAGACTCTCCCAGCACCACCACCCCCACCACCACCACCACCCTCACAGGGACCCTGTGTAAACACGTTGGAGTGTCCATCAGCCTATGCTTACCTCAGCAGCACCATGATCTCATACAGACAGCATGATGTAACGAGAGGTGAACGTTCCCCGGGTGGCTGAAGTCCAAACACCGTCTGCTTCACAGCTACACCATATGACTGAATAGTTTATCCTCAGGACATTACAGCAAAGCACAGAACAGCAGAGAGGGCATGAGGAGAGCTGCGAGATTAGGTGTGGAATTTCAAGACCTCTCGTTAAAATTACATGAGCTTTCTCACAGAAGAAATGTTCACTTTTTATTAACATTTATTAACACTTTTAGTTAGTTATAAGTGTGCTTGAATTTTTTTGAAGTAATTACTAATTCATTACTTTTAGTCAATGACAGTTTAGTCAGCTCAAGCAATAAGAAAAATTGTGGCAAACTGATGCTGTGGTGTTGAAATTTAACACAATGGATTGCTCATGTTCACTGTGTTCCTCGAAGCTCAGTATCATAGCACCAAACTAGCCTTCAAGTAATTTCCTTCCAACCCAGGTTCAAATAGCTCAATAACCTCCAACTACCATACATCTACCCTCAACTATCACACATCTACCCTCAACTACCATATATCTACCCTAAACTACCACACATCTGCCCTCAACTATCATGCCCCTACCTTCCAACTACTGCACATCTCCCCTTAATTACCAGACATCTATCTTCCAACTACCATACATCTACCCTTAACTATCTAACATCTACCCTTAACTATCACACATCTACCTTCAACTATCACCAACTAACTTCCATCTCATCAACTAACCTTCACCTGAACAACTAACCTTCACCTCACCAACTAAACTCCATCTCACCAACTAACCTTCACCTCACCAACTAACCTCCACCTCACCAACCTCCATCTCACCAACTAACCTTTACCTCACCAACTAACCTCCACCTTACCAACCTCCATCTCACCAACTAACCTTCACCTTACAAACTAACCTCCACCTCACCAACTAACCTCCACCTCACCAACTTCCATCTCATCAACTAACCTCCACCTCACCAACTAACCTCCACCTCACCAACACACATCTCACCAACTAACCTTTACCTCAACAACTAACCTCCACCTCACCAACCTCCATCTCACCAAATAACCTTTACCTCACCAACTAACCTTCACCTCACCAACTAACCTCCATCTCACCAACTAACCTCCACCTTACCAACCTCCATCTCACCAACTAACCTCTACTTCACCAACTAACCTGCACCTCACCAACTAACCTTCACCTCACCAACTAACCTCCACCTCACCAACCTCCATCTCACCAAATAACCTTTACCTCACCAACTAACCTTCACCTCACCAACTAACTTCCATCTCACCAACTAACCTCCATCTCACCAACTAACCTTCACGTCACCAACTAACCTTCACCTCACCAACTAACCATTACCTCACCAACTAACCTCCACTTCACCAACTAACCTGCACCTCACCAACTAACCTCCACCTCACCAACTAACCTCCATCTCACCAACTAACCTCCACCTCACCAACTAACCTCCATCTCACCAACTAACCTTCACCTCACCAACTAACCATTACCTCACCAACTAACCTGCACCTCACCAACTAACCTCCATCTCACCAACTAACCTCCACCTCACCAACTAACCTCCACCTCACCAACTAACCTCCACCTCACCAACTAACCTTCACCTCACCAACTAACCTCCACCTCACCAACTTCCATCTCATCAACTAACCTCCACCTCACCAACTAACCTCCACCTCACCAACATACATCTCACCAACTAACCTTTACCTCACCAACTAACCTCCACCTCACCAACTAACCTTCACCTCACCAACCTCCACTTCACCAACTTACCTTCACCTCACCAATTAACCTCCACCTCACCAACCTCCATCTCACCAAATAACCTCTACCTCACCAACTAACCTCCACCTTACCAACCTCCATCTCACCAACTAACCTCCACCTCACCAACCTCCATCTCACCAAATAACCTCTACCTCACCAACTAACCTCCACCTTACCAACCTCCATCTCACCAACTAACCTCCACCTCACCAACCTCCATCTCACCAACTTAAACTCCACCTCATCAACTAACCTCCACCTCACCAACTAACCAACTAACATTCACCTCAACAAACTTTCACCTCACTAACTAAACTCCATCTCACCAACTAAACTCCAACTCACCAACTAACCTCCACCTCACCAACTAACCTTCACCTTAGCAACCTCCATCTCACCAACTAACCTTTACCTCACCAACTAACCTCCACCTTACCAACCTCCATCTCACCAACTAACCTCTACTTCACCAACTAAACTGCACCTCACCAACTAACCTCCATCTCACCAACTAACCTCCACCTCATTAACTAACCTTCACCTCACCAACTAACATTCACCTCACCAACCTCCATCTCACCAACTAACCTTTACCTCACCAACTAACCTGCACCTTACCAACCTCCATCTCACCAACTAACCTTCACCTTACAAACTAACCTCCACCTCACCAACTAACCTCCACCTCACCAACTTCCATCTCATCAACTAACCTCCACCTCACCAACTAACCTCCACCTCACCAACACACATCTCACCAACTAACCTTTACCTCAACAACTAACCTCCACCTCACCAACCTCCATCTCACCAAATAACCTTTACCTCACCAACTAACCTTCACCTCACCAACTAACCTCCATCTCACCAACTAACCTCCACCTTACCAACCTCCATCTCACCAACTAACTTCCATCTCACCAACTAACCTTCACCTCACCAACTAACCTTCACCTCACCAACTAACCATTACCTCACCAACTAACCTCCACTTCACCAACTAACCTGCACCTCACCAACTAACCTCCACCTCACCAACTAACCTCCATCTCACCAACTAACCTCCACCTCACCAACTAACCTCCATCTCACCAACTAACCTTCACCTCACCAACTAACCATTACCTCACCAACTAACCATTACCTCACCAACTAACCTCCACCTCACCAACTAACCTCCACCTCACCAACTAACCTCCACCTCACCAACTAACCTCCACCTCACCAACTTCCATCTCATCAACTAACCTCCACCTCACCAACTAACCTCCACCTCACCAACATACATCTCACCAACTAACCACCTCACCAACTAACCTCCACCTCACCAACTAACCTTCACCTCACCAACCTCCACTTCACCAACTTACCTTCACCTCACCAATTAACCTCCACCTCACCAACCTCCATCTCACCAAATAACCTCTACCTCACCAACTAACCTCCACCTTACCAACCTCCATCTCACCAACTAACCTCCACCTCACCAACTAACCTCCACCTCACCAACATACATCTCACCAACTAACCTTTACCTCACCAACTAACCTCCACCTCACCAACTAACCTTCACCTCACCAACCTCCACCTCACCAACTAACCTTCATCTCACCAACTAACCTCCACCTCACCAACTAACCTTCACCTCACCAACCTCCACCTCACCAACTAACCTTCACCTCACCAACTAACCTCCACCTCACCAACTAACCTTCAGCTCACCAACCTCCACCTCACCAACTAACATTCACCTCAACAAACTTTCACCTCACTAACTAAACTCCATCTCATCAACTAAACTCCACCTCACCAACTAACCTCCACCTCACCAACTAACCTTCACCTCACCAACTAACCTCCACCTCACCAACCTCCACCTCACCAACTAACCTTCATCTCACCAACTAACCTTTACCTCACCAACTAATCTCCAGCTTACCTACCTCCATCTTACCAATTAACCTCCACCTCACCAACTAACCTCCCCCTCACCAACATACATCTCACCAACTAACCTTTACCTCACCAACTAACCTCCACCTCACCAACTAACCTTCACCTCACCAATCTCCACCTCACCAATCTCCACCTCACCAACTAACCTCCACCTCACCAACTAACCTCCACTTTACCAACCTCCATCTCACCAACTAACCTTCATCCCACCAACTAACTGTTACCTCACCAACTAACCATTACCTCACCAACTAACCTGCACCTCACCAACTAACCTCCATCTCACCAACTAACCTCCATCTCACCAACTAACCTTCACCTCACCAACTAACCTCCACCTCACCAACCTCCATCTCACCAACTAACCTTTACCTCACCAACTAATCTCCAGCTTACCAACCTCCATCTTACCAACTAACCTCCACCTCACCAACTAACCTCCACCTCACCAACATACATCTCACCAACTAACCTTTACCTCACCAACTAACCTCCACCTCAGCAACTAACCTTCACCTCACCAACCTCCACCTCACCAACTAACCTTCACCTCACCAACTAACCTCCACCTCACCAACTAACCTCCACTTTACCAACCTCCATCTCACCAACTAACCTTCACCCCACCAACTAACCATTACCTCACTAACTAACCTCCACTTCACCAACTAACCTGCACCTCACCAACTAACCTCCATCTCTCCAACTAACCTCCACCTCACCAACTAACCTTCACCTCACCAACCTCCACCTCACCAACTAACCTTTACCTCACCAACTAACCTCCACCTCACCAACTAACCTCCACCTCACCAACTAACCTTCACCTCACCAACCTTCACCTCACCAACTAACCTTCACCTCACCAACTAACCTTCACCCCACCAACTAACCTCCACCTCACCAACCACCATCTCGTCAACTAACCTCACCAACTAACATTCACCTCAACAAACTTTCACCTCACTAACTAAACTCCATCTCACCAACTAACCTCCACCTCACCAACTAACCTCCACCTCACCAACTAACCTTCACCTCACCAACCTTCACCTCACCAACTAACCTTCACCTCACCAACTAACCTTCACCCCACCAACTAACCTCCACCTCACCAACCACCATCTCGCCAACTAACCTCACCAACTTACATTCACCTCAACAAACTTTCACCTCACTAACTAAACTCCATCTCACCAACTAAACTCCACCTCACCAACTAACCTCCTTCTCACCAACTAACCTTCACCTCACCAACCTCCACCTCACCAACTAACCTTCACCTCACCAACTAACCTCCATCTCACCAACTAACCTCCACCTCACCAACCACCATCTCACCAACTAACCTTTAGCTCACCAACTAACCTCCACCTTACCAACCTCCATCTCACCAAATAACCTCCACCTCACCAACTAACCTCCACCTCACCAACAAACCTCCACCTTACCAACCTCCATCTCACCAACTAACCTGCACCTCAGCAACTAACCTTCACCTCACCAACTAACCATTACCTCACCAACTAACCTCCACCTCACCAACTAACCTCCACCTCACCAACTAACCTTCACCTCAACAAACTTTCACCTCACTAACTAAACTCCATTTCACCAACTAAACTCCACCTCACCAACTAACCTAACCTCCATTTCACCAACTAACTTTCACCTTACCAGCTAACCTCCACCTCACCAACTAACCTTCACCTCAACAAACTTTCACCTCACTAACTAAACTCCATCTCACCAACTAAACTCCACCTCACCAACTAACCTAACCTCCATCTCACCAACTAACTTTCACCTTACCAACTAACCTCCAACTCACCAACATCCATGTCATCAGAATAATTTCTAAACATGCCGATAAGAACAAATAGGGATTCAAACTCACAACCTTCCGATCAGTAGTCCAACACTTTAATCAATAAGCTACGACAGCCACACCCTTCAACTGGGACCAGTTACAACCTCTGAGAGTGTGAACCCCTTCATCCTCCTGCAGCCTTTTTATGGTCATATCTTATTTTCTCCTCAGTGTTCAATATAAGCAATCATGGAGAAAAAGCTGTTTCCTGGTGAGCCTCAGAGAAACAAGTTTCATTCAGAAAAAATGAATCACCATCAATTAGAATTAGATGAATGAAATAAAAAGTGAATTCTTCATGAGACATTAGTAAACTCTCTCTGTAAGCTCTCAGTAACACACCACTGGAAATCTGTTCAGGTCTAAGTTCAATTTCTGCCAAAACAACAGCGTTATCGATGATTTTCACAGATGTGTCCCAGTCTGAAGAGTTTCGTGTGCTCCCTAGGGTGCCTACTGAGTGAAAATGATAGAGTGTGGATTATACTGCAGCACTCTGGGCATTTAAAATGCCAGCAAGGTAGAGAGTGATGATAAGAAGACACTCATATTTAATCATTCCTGGTTTCAGTTTGCAGGTTTTTGGCTTGGATGAGTCTGGAGATTTCTACATCCTGCCTTATATCACCCACTATGTGCACACACACACGCACACACACACACACACCCACACACACACACACACAGTATACATGGCAGACTTCTGGTTTATGTATTTCATAATTTGCTGACTCACAGGCTGGAACATCTGGGCGGCTCATGGAAACCCGGAGAAAGAGAGAGAAGAGAGAGAGAGAGAGAGAGAGAGAGAGAGAGAGAGAGAGAGAGAGAGAGAGAGAGAGAAAGAGAGAGAGAGAGAGAAAGAGAGAGAGAGAGCTGATTCAAGATCAGCATGTTGTAACCTAATAAGCAGAAAACCACAGCAGACATTAGATGAACTTATTGAACCTCATCTAGTGAGTTCAGGATTAAAAATGCTGAATGTTTTGAACATTACACACCATTCAGCATCAACTATTGGCTTTCAGCTTCTTAATCAGACACAAGGTTTACCTCAACAACAGAATCTTTCCTGGATTAAATGAATGAAGTAAAGATTTCTCTGTGAGTGAGGCAGAGGAGCGCTGGGTCCGATTATCCTTCACACCTTGAACTCGTTTTCTTTATGTGTCAATTTAACACATTATTTTATCAAATCAAATCCACTATCAGCTCCTTTGTCATGGTGATGTTAAGGAGGAGGTTGTTCCTCTGGCACCAGTTCTCCAGATTCCTAATCTCCTCCAGGTAGGCCATCTCATTGTTGTCAGAGATCAGTCTGACCACAACCGTGTCGTCAGCAAACTTGATGATTTTGGTGGAGTTGGTAGTGGCCACGCATTCATATGTGTACAATGAGTACAGCAGGGGGAACACAACCCTGGGGGGCTGCAGTGCTGAGGGTGAGGGAGGCTGAGACATGTCTGCCCATCCTTACTGCCTGTGGTCTGCTGGTTAGGAAATTGGAGATCCACTGATACAGAGATGTCCCAAGTGCTGCAGCTTGGTGGTGAGTGTGGAGTGAATTATAGTGTTAAATGCTGAACTGTAGTCGACAAAGAGCTTCTTCTTCTTCTTCTTCTTCTTTCGGCTTCTCCCTTCAGGGGTCGCCACAGCGAATCATCTCTCTCCACCTATCCCTATCTTCTGCATCCTCAACACTTGCACCCACTAGCTTCATATCCTCATTAATTACATCCATATACCTCCTCTTTGGCCTTCCTCTTTGCCTCCTGCCTGGCAGCTTCATGTCCAACATTCTCCTACCAATATACTCACCCTCCCTCCTCTGAACATGTCCAAACCATCTTAATCTGGCCTCCCTAACTTTGTCCCCCAAACGTCCAACATGAGCTGTCCCTCTGATGTACTCGTTCCTAATCCTGTCCAATCTTGTCACTCCCAAAGAGAACCTCAACATCTTCAGCTCTGCTACCTCTAGCTCTGACTCCTGTCTCTTCCTCAGTGACACTGTCTCTAAACCATACAGCATGGCCGGTCTCACCACTGTCCTGTACACCTTCCCCTTGATTCTCGCTGATATTTTCTGATCACACAGAACTCCCGACACCTTTCTCCACCCATTCCAACCTGCCTGCACTCGCTTCTTTACCTCTTTCCTACACTCTCCATTACTCTGGACTGTTGACCCCAAGTACTTAAACTCCTGTACCTTCTTCACCTCTTCACCCTGTAACCTTACTGTTCCACTTCCCTCCCTTTCATTCACACACATGTACTCAGTCTTACTACGACTGACTTTCATTCCTCTTCTCTCCAGCGCAAACCTCCACCTCTCCAGGTTTTCCTCCACCTGCTCCCTGCTCTCACTACAGATCACATTGTCATCTGCAAACATCATTGTCCAAGGAGACTCCTGTCTGACCTCCTCTGACAACTGGTCCATCACTATAGCAAACAGGAAGGGGCTCAGAGCCGATCCCTGATGCAGTCCCACCTCCACATTGAACTCCTCAGTCTGACCTACAGCACACCTCACCACTGTCCTGCTCCTCTCATACATGTCCTGCACCACTCTGACATACTTCTCTGCTACTCCTGACTTCCTCATACAGTACCACAGCTCTTCTCTTGGCACTCTGTCATACGCTTTCTCCAAGTCTACAAACACACAGTGCAACTCCCTCTGACCATCCCTATACTTCTCCATCAAAATTCTCAGAGCAAAAATTGCATCTGTTGTGCTCTTTCTGGGCATGAAGCCATACTGCTGCTCACAAATTTCCACAACCTTCCTTAACCTGGCTTCCACTACTCTTTCCCATACCTTCATTGTATGGCTCATCAACTTTATCCCCCTATAGTTACTGCAACTCTGCACATCACCCTTATTCTTAAAGATCGGCACTAACACACTTCTTCTCCATTCCTCAGGCATCCTCTCACTCTCTAAAACCCTGTTGAACAAACTAGCTAAAAATTCCACTGCTGCCTCTCCCAAACACTTCCAGACATCCACCGGGATGTCATCAGGACCAACTGCCTTCCCACTTTTCATCCTCTTCAAAGCCTTCCTGACTTCATCCTTTCTAATCTTATCTACTTTCTGTTCCACAGAGTTCACCCCTTCTACTCTTTTTTCCCTCTCATTTTCCTCATTCATCAGCTCCTCAAAGTATTCCTTCCATCTCCTCTGTACACTCTCCTCACTTGTGAGCACCCTTCCATCTCTATCCTTAATAACTCTAACTTGCTGCACATCCTTCCCATCTCGATCCCTCTGCCTAGCTATCCTGTACAAGTCCTTCTCTCCTTCTCTAGTGTCTAACCTAGTGTACAACTTGTCATATGCCTTCTGCTTGGCCTTAGACACCTCCCTCTTCACTCTGCGCTGTAACTCCTTGTATTCCTGTCTATTCTCTTCTGTCCTGTCCATGTCCCACTTCTTCTTGGCTAACCTCTTCCTCTGGATACTATCCTGAACTTCCTCATTCCACCACCAAGTCTCCTTATCTTCTTTCCTCCTTCCAGATGACACACCCAGCACCTTTCTCCCTGTCTCCCTGATCACTTCTGCTGTAGTTTCCCAGTCATCTGGCAGCACTACCTGACCACCCAGAGCCTGCCTCAACTTCTGTCTAAATTCCTCACAACATTCCTCCTTTTTCAGCTTCCACCACTTGGTTTTCTTCTCTATCTTTGACCTCTTCTTCTTACAGACCATCAAAGTCATCCTACACACCACCATCCTATGCTGTCTGGCTACACTCTCTCCCACTACCACTTTACAGTCACTAATCTCTTTCAGATTGCCTCTTCTACATAGGATGTAGTCTACCTGTGTTCTCCTACCTCCACTCTTGTAAGTCACTCTATGCTCCTCCCTCTTCTGAAAATAAGTGTTAACCACAGCCATGTCCATCCTCTTAGCAAAGTCCACTACCATCTGTCCTTCAAGGTTCCTTTCCTTAACTCCAAACTTGCCCATCACCTCCTCATCACCTGTGTTCCCCTCACCAACATGTCCATTAAAATCCGCTCCTATCACCACTCTCTCACCCGTGGGAATACTCTCCATCACCTCATCTAATTCACTCCAGAATCTCTCTTTCTCCTCCAACTCACAACCTACCTGTGGGGCATAACCACTAACAACATTCAACATTACCCCTTCAATCTCTAACTTCAGACTCATCACCCTGTCTGACACTCTCTTCACCTCCAGAACATTCCTCACCAACTCCTCCTTCAGGACCACACCTACCCCATTTCTCTTACTATCCACACCATAATAAAACAGCTTGAATCCTGCTCCTATACTACGAGCCTTGCTACCCTTCCACCTGGTCTCCTGTACACACAGTATATCCACCTTCCTTCTCTCCATCACATCAGCCAGCTCTCTACCTTTCCCTGTCATAGTACCAACATTCAGAGTTCCTATTTTCAGTCCTACACTCTTACCTTTCCTCTTCTCTCTCTGTCTGTGCACTCTCCTCCCTCCTCTACTTCTTCGACCAACAGTAGCCCAATTTCCACCGGCGCCCTGTAGGTCAACGGCGCCGATGGCGGTCGTTGTTAACCCGGGCCTCGACCGATCCGGTATGAAATTCGTACTGACGATTCGCAAAGGTTAAATTTGGCAACGTTTTACGCCGGATGCCCTTCCTGACGCAACCCTCTCTATTTATCCGGGCTTGGGACCGGCACAGAAGTCACTGAACTGTGACCCCCATGGCTAGATTTAGTCGACAAAGAGCATTTTAACATAATTCCCCTTTCTAGTGTCCAGGTGAGTGAGTGATGTGTGAAGAAGGTGAGAAATGGCATCATCTGTTGAGCGGTTCGGGCGGTAGGCAAACTGTAGTGGATCTAGTGTGTCAGGTAGTGAAGAGATGATGAAGTCTTTGACCAGCTCCAAGCACTTCATCACTACTGAGGTCAGGGCTACAGGGCGGTAGTCGTTGAGGGAAGCAGGATGGGTTTTCTTCGGGACATGAACAATGATGGACTGTTTGAAGCATCTGGGGATTACCTACTGGATTAAGGAAAGGTTGAATATCTCGGTGAACACGAGTGCTAGCTGGTCAGCACAGGCTCTGAGGACTAGACCTGAGATTCTGTCTAGTCCTGCTGCTATCCTGGTGTTCACACTACTCTTCACATCATGCTTGGAGATGATGAATGCGTTTTCGGTGTTGGCATTCTCTTCTTGTCTGTAGCCACTAGCATTAGCTTTAGCATTAGCTATAGCATTAGTGTTAGCCTTAGCATTAACATCGATAGCTGCAGCCTCGAAGCGAGCGTAGAAGATGTTCAGCTCATCTGCCAGACACGCGTACGCATTCGACATACCGGATGTTGGTGCTTTATAGTCAGTTATTGTCCTTAGTCCCTGCCACAGGCTCCTAGAGTCACTCTGTTGGAGTTGTGACTCTAGTTTCCTCCCGTAACGCTGCTTCGCCTCCTTCACCACTTTCCAGACGTTTGATGCAGCCTTGTACGAGTCCATGTCACCTGATGCAAGCCCTGTGTTATAGGCAGCAGTGCAAGATCTCAGAGCATCGCGGATGGTCTTATCCACCCACGGCTTCTGATTGGGAAACGTTCTGATGATCGTTTTTTGCACAGTATCATCTGCTAGTTTCCCGATGAATCCCACAACTGCTTCCGTAAACACGTTGATGTCTTCAGAGCTGTGCCAGAACATGTCCCACTCTGCGTCATTGAGTGCGTCCTGTAGTGTGTCCTGTAGAGCAGTCCCCAATTGGTCTGTCCAGCGCGCGACCTCCCTCTGGGCCGGAACTTCCTGCTTGAGCCTTTGTTTATATTTTTGCATGAGGAAAATGGCAGCGTGGTCAGATTTCCCAAATGGGGGGCAAGATTGTGCCTTGTAGCCGTCTTTTATTGTTGTATAACAATGGTCTAGTGTCCTTTCACCCATGGTGGGGCAGGTAACTTACATAAATGTGTGATAACAAATGAGAGCATGATGGAGAAATAACAGGAAGTGCTGATCAGGTGATGAGGTTAAAGTTCACTCGAGAGAATCTATCAGATTTGAAATCATGTCTGTTTCAGGGGTCAGACGTAAACACCACTAGAGGGCAAACTTGTTCGGCAAACTTGCAAATCTTCACAACCGGACTCCAGATCCAGCTACCATTAACGCTAATCCTGCTCAAAACTTTATCTGGAGTTAATCTGACTTTAAGCTAAAACTCCACCTGAAATTCTTCCACATCTTTACTCCGACTTCTTCACTTCTTCTCCATGGTGCTTCTCCTGAATACGATGTTGAACGATGCTGGAAAATAAAAAGTCAGTGGAGAAAAGAAGTTTTGTTTTCACTCCTGAAACTTCAACTTCATGTCTGAGATAGGGTGACCACAGTCCTGAAATCAAAGGCTTTGTCCCACATTCCGCAAGTCTTAATTAGTGTTCCGTATTTCAATTTAGTCTGTAATATATTTTTTATTATTATTACTTCTGTAACATTTTCTTCCTTTAAATTACAATTGCACAAAAAAAAAAAAAAAATCACACTGAATATGCGCAGCGCAGCCTCGTACGTGCTCGTAAGTGAGAGCGGGAAGAGACAGACAAAACATCAACAGAAGAAAAAAATGGATCAAATGGGAATTCCCGAGAAGAAAAAAAACACTTTGTTCCTATAATAAAGAATGGGAGAAAAAATACACATGGTTAAAACCAGTAACGGACGACCCTAAAAAAGAGAGTGCAGTGTACGCCTCCGAAGTTTACAGACATGTACATGAGAAGGCCAGACTCGAAGCTGCCAGATCAGACAGAAAATATAAATTCAAGATGCACTAAATCCGGTAAGAATGCATATGTCGTTTTAAATGAATTTACTTGTTTATTCGGAAATGTGCTTTTACTGATTAGATTATTATTTTCACTTCGTTATATTTAGATTGTCATACGTGACATACGTACGTTCATGACGTCTGCACACAGCGCCTTTATTCATTCATTCATTGTGTACCGCTTATCCGATCTACACTCGGGTCACGGGGAGCCTGTGCCTATCTCAGGCGTCATTGGGCATCAAGGCAAGGGTACACCCTGGACGGAGTGCCAACCCATCACAGGGCACATGCACACACGCACACACACTACGGACAATTTAGAGACGCCAATCAACCTACCATGCATGTCTTTGGACTGGGGGAGGAAACCGGAGTACCCAGAGGAAACCCCCAAGGCACGGGGAGAACATGCAAACTCCACACACACAAGGCGGAGGCAGGAATTGAACCCCCAACCCTGGAGGTGTGAGGCAAACGTGCTAACCACTAAGCCACCGTGCCCCCCAGCGCCTTTATTAACATTTTTAAATTTATTCCTGATTTGAATTGAAATAGAGTTAACATCACTGCAAAAAGACATGTCATTTAAAATCAACATTTATTTACACACAATACTAATAGTAAACTAACCCTCGCTCGTGTCCCGAATTGTCCCGCAAAATCATGTCTGGTGTCCTGCAACAGAGCCTTAGCCAGGTGGTCACCCTAGTCTAAGTTTTTTTTTCTCTAAGCTAGCTATAAGTTAGCATCAGAGCGTCACACAGCCGCTAATTTCTCATGCGATAATGAAATTCAGCACCAGCCAACAACACCTCACAAAATATTATGCTAAGGTGGATTTTTATTTTACCTTAAATGTTTAAGTGTTTATTGTTCTGTTCTGTGTGAAAGATGACGAGGAACTCTGGAAGTTCAGTCCAGCTCTTAGGTGCAACTACAAAGGAATCTCACAACTGGTTCTTCTTAAAGTTCTCCACAGTCCTGGAGTCCTGGAATAGTCATGGAGCTTGATGTATAGTGTGGGGTTTGACCATTTTCTTCAGGTAAGGTGTAAGGGGAAGGGCTTCGAGGGACAGGGCTTGTGGGTTTGATCATTTTAGTGTGAAATGTCAGCTCATTATGGAACCTGCTGCAGGAAGTCCATCCAGGAGCAAGCTGCTAAGCTTCATAGTGCTCTTTCCCAGATATCTGGAGAAGCCATGAAGCAGCCCGAGAGCTGCCACATGATTCTGTACATTCGTATTTCCTTTTGAACTAGGAAGTCAGAGAAGGACAGTGTCAAAGGACTTGACTGATTTCCACAGCCAGTAGTTCTGAAGATACACCACATCACCCAGCTAATCGAAACGTTCTCACCAGTTTATGTGCTGCCACCACAGAGACAGATTTCAGATGGAGTTCAACTGCATACAAAACTGGAAACCTTCAGAATTTTTTACCTTTTTGTAAATATACAGCACGATAACTTCTCTGAGTTACAGTTCATGGAAACTTATGGAGGTATTCAGGCTACAGTGTTCAGGATCAGGTAATGTTTTGTTTCTTTAAAGCGCTCAGAACATTTTTTTTTTAAATTTCTATCTTCTGAAGCAATATTTTCCAGGTTGCACATTCTGGCAGTCGCGTAAAAGCTGAAGCAAGCTGCGAGTGTAAGGGCACTTAATGGAGGCAAATGATGAAACAGGTTGTGTAACCAATAATTAAAAAAAAAATTAAATGCTTTGCAAACACACACACACACACACACACACACACACACACACACACACACACTCATTAGATGTTCATTCATCATGAGGCATGGCTGTGTATTGTTGCATTATTAGCATTCCCTTAATGCCTGGCAGAGAATGTTTAAATGGAAACAAAAGAATGTGTTTAATTAGAGATATCTTTAATAATCTCAGTGTAATGTGGGTCAACCTGCAGCCACTCCTGTCTTAATGTGTGCAAATGCCAAGCAGTGCTGCGCTAAAGCACCAACCAGCTCGCCATGAATAGTTTTGTCTGGGTGGCAACAGAAAATTATGAAAGCTTCTGTTAAAAGATTAGGTGGTTTGTGCTGACGGTTTTTGCCGCAAGCTGTCGGTTGTTTACTTTAAATCTGACCATGAAGGAAATGAAGAACATTTTAAAAGAATAAAATAAAATTTTCATTCTAGAATCATTTTATATTAATGACCACAAAGTCCATTATGTTCATGATCATAATCATCATCATCATCATCATCATCATCATCATCATCATCATCATCATCATCATCATCATCATCATCATCATAATAATAATAATAATAATAATAATAATAATAATTGGGGAGCACGGTGGCTAAGTGGTTAGCACGTTTGCTTCACACCTCCAGGGTTGGGGGTTCGATTCCCGCCTCCGCCGTGTGTGTGGAGTTTGCATGTTCTCCGCTTGCCTCGGGGGTTTCCTCCGGGTACTCCGGTTTCCTCCCCCAGTCCAAACACATGCATTGTACGTTGATTGACATCTCTAAAATTGTCTGTAGCGTGTGATTGTGTGAGTGAATGAGAGTGTGTGTGTGTGCCCTGTGATGGGTTGGCACTCCGTCCAGGGTGTATCCTGCCTTGATGCCCTATGACGCCTGAGATAGGCACAGGCTCCCCGTGACCCGAGAATAGATCGGATAAGCGGTAGACAATTAATGAAAAAAATAATAATAATAATAATAATAATAATAATAATAATAGACAGAAGCAGCGATTATTGGGGTCCAAGGACCTGAATATTTTGATATAAGAACAACATAATTAAATATAAAAGGGGTGGAGCCAAAGTCAATTAAATTCAATTGAAATTTAAATTAAAATTTCACAACATCATGACATACAAAATCTTTTATAGGTGCAAAATGAAATCTCCAGAAAACCCAAGTCTGTCTAATTCTCTGCGTGATGCAGAAAATTAAGATGTTGATTGTTTTAAAGTTTCATCATCCCTGTAGTTTTCAGAGAACTGAACCCCAGAGCTTTCTGGAAATCTCTCAGCAGTCGTGATCAAAAGTTTTGTTTATATTCAGTATTCACAAATTTCACCAAATCTTCTTAGATTGTCTGTGTAAAAGTTTCCCAGTTTGGTCCCAGTTAGTCAAGTGCTGACTGAGTGTTATCCCAAAACGTTCATTTCAGCCCATTTCAGGACCTGCTATCCTCAGACTCGCCAAACCCTGGTGTGACCTTCCAGTGTGTCCTGTCGCTGTGCTTCATTGGACAATCAGATCAACACTAAAAAGCCCAGAAATCATCTCACATGAGGTGTTCTGTATTAACAATGGTCACAATGCAGCTTTACAGAAACCCAGCTATAACATGTGGATTTAAATGTAGAAATTCATCTCTAATGAGCAAGTCATAGATGACAGTGGTGAAGAAAAACTCCATGAGAAGATATGAGGAACAAACCCTGAGAGGAACCAGACTCTAAATGGAACCCATCCTCATCTGGATCGTGTGCCACCTGACAGCATGATCATCATTCACTTCCTTTCTATAACTGTGTACTATAAAGTGGGTTAAAATGAACGTTTATCACAGATCTCGTGATGATCTGTCCATGCTGGTCCTCCTCAGAATCTTTTGTTCTTCTTCTTCCAGCTGCTCCTGTCAGGGGGTGACCACAGCAGGTCATGTGATCTGTGTATTTAATTTGGCACAGGTTTTACATCAGGTTTGGGATGGCACTGAGGCTGTGGTGGCTCCCTGCCTGGAAATCAAACCCATGCCCCTGGATCCAATAGATCACCAGGAAACATCTCATAAGAAGCTGTAACCTGAGGGAGGGACATGTCACAGGGTTGTCACAGGATGAAATCTCACCACAGTCAGTAAACATGGCAAAAGTAATCAGCAAATGTAGAAGGAGTTTCCCTTCTGGAAGGTAAAAAGCTGTCTGAATTCAGGTTCTCACTGTGGTTTTGAAGATCAGATTAAGAATTGGTTTTATTGGACATGTAGCATAAAATAGCAGCATAAACTCATACTCAAATCATAGACAAGATGAAGGTTGGACATAAGTGGACATGAAGGACATCAGACATATAATAAGTCGTCATCTGAAGCCTACTGGAAATCTCTAAATGGTGAAATTGAATGATCTCCTCATCTTTGCAATGAGCCACCAAAATGGCTGCCAATGTGATGATGATGATGATGATGATGATGATGATGATGATGATGATGAAACTGAGACCAACATGAAAGCTAGAGTAAGCTAGTGTAGTGAATCTGTACAACACACACCGCTGTTGAAACTCGGTTCTTCCTGTGGTGAGTAGCGTAACACACATGTACACAGGCTCTTTTATCATTCACATAAAAGATTTCCTGTGAAGATTCAACCTTCTAGAGTCGTTTAGATAAATGGCTCGATTGCAGCTGAAATAAAGTGGAGATGTTCTGTGTGACAAACACATGATTGTTTCTGTTTAAAATGACATGAGTTTTGTTTAACAGGACAAATAAAGGCAAATAAAAGCAGGTTCACCAGACCACATGGACTCACAAACATGTGAAGATCACACACAGGTTAATAATGAGTTTATGACTATAATAGTGAGATTATGATCAGAGCAGCTTCCTGGAAGATCCCAGTATCAGGTCTTCTGCTCAGTGCAGCTCATTTCTAACCATCTCTGTCTGAGTTATCAATTTTTTTTTTTACAGAAATATAACAGAAGAGATTTCAGTAATTTTATTTATTTTAATTGTACACACCAGCACAAATGCGTCCACTCTGACAAAAGGACAAACGTCACAAACGATTTCTGTGCATTTGCTTTTACAGCATTGAAGCTGCTCTTCACTTCACACACCATTTCCTTGTGCAGGATTTCCAGACAGCATGAAAAAGTGTGAGAGGTTGAGATAAGTGTGTGTGGGTGTAGACACACCCCATAAGGACACACACAAAGACACACACAAAGACACACACACACACACACACACACACACACACACACACAACTTTCCGAGTGAGGCAGTGGGAACCGGACATCACTTCACTTCCTCCTCACATCTCTCAGCACTTTCACAGCTTCCAGAAGTCTGGACTTTTCAATCCAGCACCTTACTTATACACAGTAGGATAAATCAAATCAGATGAGCTCCATTCTCTAAAAGACATCTGTTCCACTGTCTCGACAGCACATTCATTTATCTATACATAACTCGAATTTGTTTAGTGTATCTTTACCTTTTCGTGCTTTATATTGTGATTTGCAAACCAAAGTTCATTGTACTAATACAATATTCTTCAGTAAATATATTAAATCCTGCTTTATTTATGAATTTATTAAGCATTAAATTAACAGCCCATAATACAGCGACAGAGAGATTGGTGTGTTTTGGTAAAAGAAAAAAAAAAAAGAGATATTCGCACACCACCTTAACATCACTGCTCACACAGCTCCATCCCATAATAATCACCTGAAGCTTTGAAAGCCAAGAATTGTAAAAAGGAACAAGGTGACATCCCATAATAAACATCAAGATAAAAATCTGTACACTCCAATGACAATTACTACAACAATAATCCATCCCATAATAATCAGCATGGAGTCCTGATATCTCAGAAATAAAACCAGTAACACAGTGCCATCCCATAGTAATCACCATGGAGTCCCGATATCTCTGAATTAAAACCAGTAACACGGCGCCATCCCATAATAATCACCATGGAGTCCCGATATCTCTGAATTAAAACCAGTAACACGGCGCCATCCCATAATAATCACCATGGAGTCCTGATATCTCAGAAATAAAACCAGTAACACGGCGCCATCCCATAATAATCACCATGGAGTCCTGATATCTCAGAAATAAAACCAGTAACACGGCGCCATCCCATAATAATCACCATGGAGTCCTGATATCTCAGAAATAAAACCAGTAACACGGCGCCATCCCATAATAATCACCATGGAGTCCTGATATCTCAGAAATAAAACCAGTAACACAGTGCCATCCCATAATAATCACCATGGAGTCCTGATATCTCAGAAATAAAACCAGTAACACGGCGCCATCCCATAATAATCAGCATGGAGTCCTGATATCTCAGAAATAAAAAGTAAGATTCAAGATTCAATTAAAGATTACATAGAACTTTATTTATCCAAGGGGGAAATTCCCTTGCCATGTTACAGTCGCTCTAATAAAAATGGAAGAGAGAAATAAATAAATATATACTCTATACAAAGAGAAGACTCAAAAGAAAAAAAACAAGTAAAAATAAACCACAAAATAGAATAAATAAGTACAGACATTGTACAAATACTGTAGAAATAATAGTGTAGAACTATAATATTGACTCATAGAACATCCACAGTATGGTGTTGCAGACGTTGAAGGACCTGAGCCTCCTCAGAAAGTACAACCTGCTCTGACCTTTCTTGTAGAGTGCTGTTGAGTTTAGTGTCCAGTCCAGTTTGTTGTCAATATGGACTCCCAGGTATTTGTAATCCTCAACAATCTCAACTTTCTCACCATGGACAGACAAAGGAGAGACTGGGGTTCTGGATTTTCTAAAGTCCACTACCAGTTCCTTTGTTTTCCCAACACTGAGCTGTAGGTGATTGAGCTCACACCAGGTGACAAAGTTGTCCACTGCTGTCTGATACTCCGAGGTGTTACCTCCCTGAATACATCCGACAGTCATCAGAGAATTTCTGAAGGTGGCAGGATTCCGAGTTGTGTCTGAAATCTTATGTGTACAGGGTGAAGAGGAAGGGACAAAGAACTGTTCCCTGAGGAGCACCAGTGCTGCAGATCACGGTGTCAGACACAGTTCTGGATGTACTGGGGACGTCTGGTGAGGTAATCCATGATCCATGAGACCAGATGAGTGTACACATTCATGTTCTTCAACTTCTCTCCCAGTAGGGTGGGCCTGATGGTGTTAAAAGCACTTGAGAAGTCGAAAAACATAAACCTCACAGAACTCGCCGGTTTCTCTGAGTGGGTGTAGATGCGGTCAAGAAGATGGATAATGGCATCTTCCACTCCGAGCTGAGGCTGGTAGGAAAAGTGTAGGGGATCAGCGCCATCCCATAATAATCGCTATGGAGTTCTGATATCCCAGAAATAACACCAATAACACAGCGCCATCCCATAATAATCACCACTGAGTTCTGATATCCCAGAAATAACACCAATAACATCGCCATCCCAATCTAGCCATGGGGGTCACAGTGACTTCTGTGCCGGTCCCAAGCCCGGATAAATAGAGAGGGTTGCGTCAGGAAGGGCATCCGGCATAAAACATTGCCAAATTTAATCATGCGAATCGTCAGTACGAATTTCATACCGGATCGGTCGAGGCCCGGGTTAACAATGACTGCCTTCGGTATCGTTGACCTACAGGGCACTGGTGGAAATTGGGCTACTGTTGGTGGAAGAAGTAGAGGAGGGAGGAGAGTGCACAGACAGAGAGAGAAGAGGAAAGGTAAGAGTGTAGGACTGAGAATAGGAACTCTGAATGTTGGTACTATGACAGGGAAAGGTAGAGAGCTGGCTGATATGATGGAGAGAAGGAAGGTGGATATACTGTGTGTACAGGAGACCAGGTGGAAAGGGGGTAGCAAGGCTCGTAGTATAGGAGCAGGATTCAAGCTGTTTTATTATGGTGTGGATAGTAAGAGAAATGGGGTAGGTGTGGTCCTGAAGGAGGAGTTTGTGAGGAATGTTCTGGAGGTGAAGAGAGTGTCAGACAGGGTGATGAGTCTGAAGTTAGAGATTGAAGGGGTGATGTTGAATGTTGTTAGTGGTTATGCCCCACAGGTAGGTTGTGAGTTAGAGGAGAAAGAGAGATTCTGGAGTGAATTAGATGAGGTGATGGAGAGTATTCCCACGGGTGAGAGAGTGGTGATAGGAGCGGATTTTAATGGACATGTTGGTGATGGGAACACAGGTGATGATGAGGTCATGGGCAAGTTTGGAGTTAAGGAAAGGAACCTAGAAGGACAGATGGTAGTGGACTTTGCTAAAAAGATGGACATGGCAATCTGAAAGAGATTAGTGACTGTAAAGTGGTAGTGGGAGAGAGTTTAGCCAGACAGCATAGGATGGTGGTGTGTATGATGACTTTGATGGTCTGCAGGAAGAAGAGGTCAAAGATAGAGATAGAGAAGAAAACCAAGTGGTGGAAGCTGAAAAAGGAGGAATGTTGTGAGGAATTTAGACAAGTTTAAGTACTTGGGGTCAACAGTCCAGAGTAATGGAGAGTGTGGGAAGGAGGTAAAGAAGCGAGTGCAGGCAGGTTGGAATGGTGGAGAAAGGTGTGAGTTCTGTGTGAGAGGAAAATATCAGCGAGAATCAAGGGGAAGGTGTACAGGACAGTGGTGAGAGCGGCCATGCTGTATGGTTTAGAGACAGTGTCACTGAGGAAGAGACAGGAGTCAGAGCTAGAGGTAGCAGAGCTGAAGATGTTTAGGTTCTCTTTGGAGTGACGATTGGACAGGATTAGGAACGAGTACATCAGAAGAACAGCTCATGTTGGACATTTGGGGGACAAAGTTAGGGAGGCCAGATTAAGATGGTTTGGACATGTTCAGAGGAGGGAGAGTGAGTATATTGGTAGGAGAATGTTGGACATGGAGCTGCCAGGCAGGAGGCAAAGAGGAAGGCCAAAAAGGAGGTATATGGATGGAATTAATGAGGATATGAAGCTAGTGGGTGCAAGTGTTGAGGATGCAGAAGATAGGGATAGGTGGAGAGAGATGATTCGCTGTGGCGACCCCTGAAGGGAAAAGCCAAAAGAAGAAGAAAAAGAAGTTGTGAGGAATTTAGACAGAAGTTAAGGCAGGCTCTGGGTGGTCAGGTAGTGCTGCCAGATGACTGGGAAACTACAGTAGAATTGATCAGGGAGACA
>JAUCMX010000005.1:8391328-8516328 GCA_033459395.1 Hemibagrus guttatus | reverse complement strand
CTCTCTCTCTCTTCAGCTATAAACACTCGTCCCCTCAGCAGTCTCTCTTTATTCTCTCTCTCTTCAGCTGTAAACACTCGTCCCCTCAGTAGTCTCTCTTTATTCTCTCTCTGTTCAGCTGTAAACACTCGTCCCCTCAGCAGTCTCTCTTCATTCTCTCTCTTCAGCTATAAACATTCTCTATAACTATAAACACATTTCTCCTTCAAAAACAACCATTACAGATGTTTTAAATCAATTATGTGAAGCATGTGCCCCCCAGAACACATCCATCAGCTGGAAATAAAGGCAGTTCATCAGACCTGTTCTTCTTACTGGTTCTGAGAAACTGGTTCACTCTGGCTGTTCCACAGTCCACACGAACCGTCATAGTGGCACAAGGTTCACCACCTGCATGGACTCTGTTCAGGTGCAACATGTCAAACTGGACTCGGTGTCTCTGAACAAAGCCGGTCACAAGTCTGGAGAAACCTTACTTTACATCAAACAATGGCCAGGTGATCCTAGGGTAATCTTGTGGTTCTGGGATACTTGCAGAATGTCACATCACCAAATCACCCAAATCAATCAAATGACCTTGAAGACAAACCTGCAGAGCATTCCTAGTGCATCTGGTGGGATCTCTGTGGTAGCAAAACCATCCTAGCCTCAGACCAACTGCCACAGATGGTCTAAATACAGGACCAATGAGTGGTGGAATCACTGGTCTATAGGCATGCTGCTCTTCAAGGTATGTGTCCCGCTGATGGGAATTATTTCTTCAGTAAAGGGCCTCTGCTGCTGGAGCCTGGCCATCACCTTCCACATTGTCCAGTTTCTACAGATCAACATTGCAGCCTCTAGTGGGGTGAGAGTGATGGTCATCTCTGATCACCTTTCCGGATGATTTGGAACTACTGCTGGTCAGATGAGGACTCATTGAGAAGCTTTCAGGATAATAACTGTAGTGAGATTGAAAATACTCCATCATTCAGTCACTGTATGAGTTTGTTGAAGGTCTCAGCATACGTGTGAATGTCCACGAGAGTGTATCTAGGTGTTTCTGGCACCTCACTGACATACGTAATCTGTTTCTGTCACAGGTTTCATTTTCATGTGGCAGGTTCTGTAGTATCTGATCATCTATTACTCTTATGTGACTCTAATTATGAGGACTTTACTTAGAATTGTTGGATTCTGCTATTAAAAACATCTTATGCTGAGTTTGGTACACAGTTTGATTTCTTAAAAAAAGAGTACTTTTTAACTGGAAGTTTTAATGCCAGCTTAGCTAGCCATGCATAGCAACTGCTAAAACAGCTTATTGATTTAACAGAAATGGTCATTGCTACTAAATATGGCAATATTTCCAGCAAATAATCTTAACTTTATGACCTGCAAAGCTACACACACACACACACACACACACACACACACACACACACACACACACTTGTTGTACAGCCTAAAACTCTTTCTAGCTTGTTCCAATATCCTCAATCTGACCTCCAGGTTGAGACGTGCGTTAATGTAATTGTGAAGAGTCCAGTATGCTAATCCACTCTTATTATTCCACTCACAGTCGAAATGTGAGAAAGACGATCATTTTAGGCAGGAAGTGAAAGCTGGGCTCTTGCCTGGACTTTTCAAGTAATGAGAACATGAGCGTCAGCTCGAGGATCATGCTAATGTCACAAGATTGGAATTAAAATGTATAAAACAGTCCTAAATTCTGTGCAGCTTGTGAAGATTAAGGTCGGAAATAAAGCGAAGGTTAGCAATAGGACAGCTACAGCTAGCAGAGTGATGGAGGAAGGACTGGGTTTGATTTTAGATTTCAGGCAGGTTTTGAAAGATTACTGTGGATGTGATTATGCTCAGGAAATAGCTGACAGAAAATATTAGCATTCTGGATTAGCTTGAGTTCAGGGTTATCATTAATATTGCGCAGGTTTTGTTAAAGCTATTCTGAAATGAAAAGTTGTTAGTCTAAATATAAATGTTATGAAGTTGAAGAAGAGGTGTGAGGCTCAAGAATGACTGGGATTAGCAATTCATTTATGGTCATTTTCAGAAGTTAGGAACTAGCGTCATAAACTTCAGTCACAGCTAATCACATAATAAATGCGTAACATTTTACTTATGTGTTTAAAAAAATAGAAAGGTGGCATTTGTGATTATTTTTAGACAAACATTTAGAGTAAATCTAAGCAGAGTTGCCAGTAAATGTAAATTTTCACTGTGAAACATATTTACATTAAAGTACTGTAATATACAGCATATTGTATAAAATAACACACAGTCCAGTACTTCTGCTCAAATGCCTTTAGCTTTAAAATAAAAGTGAAGCAGGACACAGTCTGCACTGATTCCACTCACATTTCATTCCTTTTACATTTCACTCATTTACTAATCCAATGTTTTCATTAGCATATGAAGTTAAACTCAAAGAGGTTTGTATTCAACTCAAATAAATGCTTATAGAAAGAGCAGCAAAAACGATCCACTGATTTACAGACTTCAACACGATGTAAATTTATACTGTTCCCAACATTACATATCCAACAATGCACCGGTTTTCAGGTATTTTACTGTAAACTAAAGCAAATGCCTCTTTACAGTCCTGCAAAACAAAACCCAATGTTTTCCTAGAAAATAAAAACTCTAACATTTCTATTGTTTTACTTTGTAAACTGTTCTTTTCTGGACTGTTGATGAATTCACAGAGACTTTGATTTAATTAGCGTTAGCCTGAATATAAAATAAAATGAATGAAGTTTTTCAGTGGTTGAACTTTTTTTAAGTTAAAAGCCCAGGAATGGTTGAGATTAGCGATTTGTTTTGAAGAATATTTTAAAGTTTTTATTTTTAGCATAAAACATTAATCTCTAGCATAAAACATTAACCTTTATAACTTTAGGTGATAAATATCTATAAATGTTTGTGATTAGGGGAGAAAATGATTTATGATTAGCATTAGATTAGTGCTAGCATTAGGGTTTAGAGTTGCTAGCCTTGAGTGAAATGTTTTAAAAAAAAAAAAAAAAAAAAAGAGAGAGAGAGAGAGAGAAATATTTCGTGCTGGATTCAGGTGTCTGTCAGAGCTCAGGGCTTGTTGACGTTATGCATTAGCTGCCAAGTGCTGGCTAACTCAATGCTAATAAACCCCCACGGCACAAATCCTGCCCTCATCCCTCTCCATTTTTCATCTGTGACAGCCCGTATCCACACGTGGGCTCTGTAGTGTCTACATCATGAAACCATCTTCCCTGAAAATGATGACAAACGCAACGTTCCACCTACAGGTGCACCGGTGGAGCAGAGTGGAGATCCTAGCAGCTTAGCCAGGCTGGTGAGACAGCTCAGGGCTAGCATTAAGACTTTGTTAGAAATAATTACCTTTCTGATCCATCCGGTTTGAAGGAGTTGTGTAACTGTTCTGAGAAATCAGAAGCAAACTTAGAAAACAAGATTATAAACAAAACAACACTTCCATCTGATGCCAAGATGTTTTCACCGCTGCTCATTTGTCCTTAATCTGTGATTCTTGGAACCAATGCAAGTTTGAGTTGAAGGTAAATTAAAAGCATGAGACAAAATCGCGCATCATTTCATAACCTTGATTTAGTATCTGTCAGAGCACATCATCATAAAAGAAAATAAAACAGAAAATAACAGCCTACACTGGATCGAGTGTTATTCGGCTGTTAGAATAATGAGTGTGGAAGCTGTATTTAATTAACGCATTGACTAATGAAATAATTACAACTGAGTCTATTCATTCTGTAACATATTGGTGATAAACCAATATTAGGTTTATCTAATTAGATTTAGGATAAAATAGTAACTTAACTTTAAACTTGTCTATGTCTCCATACCTCTGTAAAGCTGCTTTGAGACAATGTCCATTGTTAAAAGCACTATACAAATAAATTGAATTGAATAAACTACAGTCCTGTAAGATTTATTTAAACTATCACAATCTAGTTAAATATGCAGCCCTATGTTTTCTGTCCCTGATTATTTTCAAGTGTAAAGGTGAGTGTTTGTGTTTAAAGGCAGAAGACAATAATGAACAGTTTACCTCAGAGTGCTAGATATCATCCTTGGAGTTGGGTTTTAATTGTCTGAATGTAGAGCTCAGAGAATCCACAGCAGCTGCATATCTCAACTCCGAATACCAGAAACTTTCCCCTCAGAAACATTGACTTGCCTTTTGACTGCATCTGTGGATGCGGCCCTGCATTCTCTAAACTCCATGTTTTTAAGTTAAACAAATTTGTCTTTCATGACCCCACCATGTCCATGATAGATTCATGGAACTACCTGTGCTAGCATCAGGGCATCACCTGTGATACATCAACTAAGATACTTTTTCTCTCTGTTCTAAGGAAGAAATGGGGATTTGGTAGCTTAGTGGTTAAGGTGTTGGACTACTGATCAGAAGATTGTCAGTTTGACTCTCAGGTCCACCAAGTTTCCACTGCTGGGCCCCTGAACAAGGTCCTTAACCCTCAGTTGCATAAAATGAGATCATCTGTAAGACACTCTGGATAAGAAATGTAAAGAGATGATATGTCATGTCAGAGCCAATTTCATGCACCATTCACTTTTTATCCCTTGATAATTCCATGATCCAGCGAAACCTGACTGTCTGTAAACAGAAACCTGGCAGCAGATAGAAGCGGCAGCTTCATCATCAGTTTATCAATCTTATATTTTGTGGCCATGAGCCCTGTGATGAAAGAAGCTACAATTCTTTTCAATTATAAGGAAGTGTGTGAATGGGGAGTAATTATGTTTGAACAACAAAAACAAACTGTCTTGATATTTCCCATCCATGTCCAAATACACAACAAACCCATCCCTAAAACCCTCCAGCGGCTGGTGGAGTTTATCCACATTGAGAAAACAATATCAAGCAACTTTCTGGTTTGTTACTGTGATGACAAATTTTAAATAACAACAGTTTCTATGACAGTACCTATTTATATCATTACCAACATCATCTATTCAGGACAAATGTCTAGTCCAGCCATGAGACTACTGATTGGTTCAGGCTCCGCCTCTGTTATACACCTGAGCAGTTGGGACCAGCAGTGGCAGCTTGGTGGTTCTAGTATTCAACCTCTCAAGCTTCCCATCAGTAGTGCAATGTCTTAACCACTGGCACTGGCACCACTTTTCTTCCTTAGCTGTTTTCCCTGCTACTAGCTTCCTATTCTTACTTATTCCTGCTAGTCCAGTTGCAGCTTGGGATCGATTCCCGAGTAGGGACCTGATCCAGTCACTGAGGGTCTAACTCTGAGTGGCTGGGTCACTATTGTGGTGGTAGCTCAAGTGGCTCTGGGGTGTTGCTCAAAAGGTTCAAGTGCCAGCAATGCCAAGCTGCCAGTGCTGGGCCCTTAAGCAAGGCCCTTAACCCTCTATGCTCCAGGGGCACTGCATCATGGCTGACCCTGCACTTTGACCCCAACTTCCAAAGCTGGGATATGAGAAGAAAGAATTTTGCTGTGCTGTAATGATGTACCTTCATTATCTTAAAAAACAACAACAACAACAAAAAAAGCAATTACAATAATTACAATTCTGTGCAAGAACAACAGTGCAATAACAAAAATTTTATATATGCAATAACCTAGTGCAATTGTTTGTGAAATTATTATTTGTATAAATATTTTGTATAATTTTTTCTTGCTGCTGTAACATGGAAATTTCCCCACTGTGGGCCGAATAAAGGTTTATCTTATCTCTTATCTTATGCATATGTGAAAAAAATAAAAGCTTAATCTAATCTTCTATTCTTACTTCTAAGCAGGTCTCATCTAGACATCGACAGGGTTCTATCCCTTGACAAACTTGGCTCCAATCCAGATCTCGAAGCAGACAGAACCTTGTTCTGTCTCACTCCAACAAACGATGGAGTGTTCAACTGGCCTCGAGCCAGAACTGCCCAGAATCTCTGATTTAGGAAAATGTAATTAATCATAATGGGGGGCACGGTGGCTTAGTGGTTAGCACGTTTGCCTCACACCTCCAGGGTTGGGAGCTCGATTCCCGCCTCCGCTGTGTGTGTGGAGTTTGCATGTTCTCCCTGTGCTTCGGGGTTTCCTCCGGGTACTCCGGTTTCCTCCCCCGGTCCAAAGACATGCATGGTAGGTTGATTGGCATCTCTAAATTGTCTGTAGTGTGAATGAGAGAGTTTGTGTCTGTGCCCTGTGATGGGTTGGCACTCCGTCCAGGGTGTATCCTGCCTTGATGCCCAATGACGCCTGAGATAGGCACAGGCTCCCCGTGACCCGAGAATAGATTGGATAAGTGGTACACAATGAATGAATAATTAATCATAACCTCACTCCTCCAGCCAGTTTCTCTCATGAAGATTTGTTTACCTTCTTTCTCACATCCTCTGACTCCATCTTGACTCCACGTCCTCAACCACTGCCTAGCCCCACCTCAGCTAGTACTAATGCCAATCACTCCTTCAGTGAAAAGTCCCTTCACTGACCCCCTGGACACACCGGACTCTGTGCATATAGTGCTCCTCGGACTGGATAGTTCTAGATAGAAGTTCCCGCTCTGACATAAATCAACCCCCCCCCCCCACACACACACACCTTCTCAACCACTTTTGCAGTTATACAGCCTTTATAACAATGGCTCTTCACCCTTTTCAGCATCAGATCAAAAATTTATTTTGCTGTGCATTAAAAGTTTGGCTGCAACAGCAGGCCCAAGATTTGCGATTGTCTTGCTAAAGCTGTCCTGAATCCTGCTAAACAAGTCCCAAATTCCTTTTGTTCTACATTTGCTAGACAATTTTCTTGTAGTGGATTTTCCAACTCGCCCCCTCCTTTCACAGTACAACTAAACTTAATGAAAGGGTACTTTGGTAATAAATGGTTCACAGAAAACTGGCCCCACAAGATCCTCTTCCTTTCAAACTGGAATCTTCTGCCTTACTCGATGAATGGCGCCACAAAAAGGTTACAATTTTCATGTCATCAGTGAGGGTTGCTCTGCTGTCCTCTTCATTAACCATTTAATCAGGCTTCCTCATTTGGACAAGCATCTTTTAAAATCCACCGTAAAAGAAATACTCTACCTCTCTTATTTCTGCCTGTTCTAGGCTGCTTGCCCTTTCCTCCATCACAATACATTTTGAAATTCTAATTCTATTTTTTTAAATAGACAAATCACAGCCTCCCCTATTAAAGCAGACTTGTTAAGTATTCATACTCACCTTCATCCCAGGCTGCCTATCCTCTTCACACATCCCTCCATACGCCTGCTCCTTAATGACATTTTACAGACTTCCTCTGCAAACAAAGAGAAATGTTTACCTCTTACCTCTTTTACATAAATTGCTGCACTGTCTCAGATTGTGGGTCTTCAGATCCCAGATCCTTCAGATCTCTTGGATTGAGTTTTCTTCACTGCAGGGAATCCATCTGCAAATCAATTTCCTTAAATCCTACTGATGACCTCAACGTGTCCGATATATAGCCCTGCATACCAATCATCACCAATTCACCTCTGCACTCTAAAACTTAATTTAGCAAAGGTTCCCCTATCATCATGTCCCAGATTAATTCTATCTTCTGCCTTCTCTCGTCTCCTACACCACAGTCACGGATTCTGCAAACCCGGCATCACGCTGCTCCTGACGACCCCTTGTTCCTCACGGTCGATGGCCATCCAGTGACAGGCTCCTGGTTAGCGTCCAAAGTGCAGCAGCTGTGTTGTCTTTGCAGCTTCACTCCAGAAGCCTACACTCCTCACTCCTTCAGGTTCAACGCCGTCACCACGGCTGCTCCAAAAGTGCCGACTTCTTCCCTAAAATAAATGAGCTGCTGAATTTAACATTCCCAGAAAAGGATATGTGGCATGAAATAAGGATGCGCTTTTATTAGCAGTTATTTCATTGTGTGGTATATATATATATATATATATATATATATATATATATATATATATATATATATATATATATATATATATATATAAACTAGTTGTGAATTTACAAGCCTTGGTCATGTGAGTTAACAGAAAGCCAAAAAAACAACAACAACAGCAACAACAACAAAAACATCAGGAAAACAGTATGGTGAGAATGTGGTGTGACTGCAGATTAAACACCAGTCAGAACTAACCCAGTTAGAAGCCTCTATAACCAACATGCTGCTAGATAATTCACTCTGGGTCCCTCCACTTCTCATTACCTGAGGATTCTGAAATCCTGATTTATTCATGACATGGCAGAAAACTAAACCCAACCAATTCCAACAGAGATCTGTGTTTTTTCACACATGTATGATTCACTTGCTTTAATCACAGATGTCCATTATGTTTTATTGCTATTCTATTTATACCTCATCCACCTCTCCAGCACACCTTAACTCCATCTGTACACTCTCCCTGGTCTGGAGTCTCATTGGTCCAGAAATTTATTGCAGTACAACTGGATGATTTACCTCAAAGTACATGCAGATCTCGTTTCCACTATTGAGTAAACATTCACATATATAATTAAACAAGGCACGACACATTCGCATAATTAACCAGTCAGTTCACATCACTGAAGGCGCCAGTGCAAAAACTTTCCACCGACCTACACTTCCCTCTCACACCGAGAGCCGAGACGTGGAGCGTAACAGCACCTTCTACACAGAGTCTGATTTTAAAGACCCGATTTGATGAGTTTAAGAAGAATGCAAAAAAATCTTTTTTTTTCCATGCTGCAGACTTTTGTGTAGAGCAAATCATATCATGGGAGGCGCTGGGTGGTAATTTAGTGCCTGTGTGTTATTCAGTCTTGTAGAAATGGGTAGAGAATATGGCTTTAAGTGTGTATTCATGTGTGTCCTGAATCAAAGGAGATTCATAAAACCAGTGGACAGTCTATTTATTCCTGTGCTCTTGCCAAAGCAAACTTCTCCCCCAGGTTTACGAGGCTCGATCATTTATTTTACTTACTGATTAAAATGTTTCATCTACATCCAGAAAAACTGTACCTGGAAAAAACATTATAAAGAAAAATATCACAGCCACCAGAGCTGCCCAACTGAACATATGCCAGGACCTTCAGTGAATCATAAAAAACAACAACAACAACAAAAAGATAGAAGGATGAAGGAAAAGGAAAGGCACTTTCAGAAAGGTCATGGAACCTTACTGAACAATGATTAACCTAAGTGAACATGAATAATCAGAGAAATATGTCTAAGTGCTATAAACACCCATGCTCCCTTAACGCCTAGAGCTTCACCTAGAGTTTTACTGAAAACCCTGCCAGAATTTCTGCAGTTTCGGATATGTGACTCTTGATATCAGGCCAACTAACGTTTCAAAGAAAAAAGAAATAACAGTGAATCATTGTTGTTGTCATTATTCCTGTCACTAATTCTATAATATTTTAACTCTCAAAGTTGGCGGCATCTCTCTGCTATCAATTACAAAAATGACAACAGTACAACAATAATTATTGAAATAGTGGATAGTTATTTCATTTATTTATTTATCTTCACTAACGGCTCCATCCTGCGCAATGTTCCAGGAACACAGGGTTTTTTTTACATTTACAGCATTTGGCAGAAGTCCTTACCCAAAGTGACTGTCATTTATCTCATTTATACAACTTGAGGGTTAAGGGCGTTGATTAAGGGTCCAGTAGTGCCAGCTTGGTGCTGGTGGTCCTGGGACTTGATCCTCACAACCTTCTGATTGATAGTCCAACATTTTAACCTACTGAAGCTACCACTTCCCCTGGGATGGAACAGCATTACTTACTCATTTAAGCCTCTTGCTCTTGTTGCGTGATTGTGTCCAGCTGTTTTGTATCAGTTCTTGATCAGTCTGCTGCATTAATGCCTGTTGAGTCTAAGATTCAGGGTGAAGTCTTGTTCAGTGTTAGTCATTTTTCTTATTTCCATTCTTCCCGGTTTCCCAGTTTCTAATTATAGATGATCCTGTTTTACTCTTGCCTACCTACTAAAGAGAGTTTAGATGGTTTCTGGCATCCATCCATCCATCCATCCATCCATCCATCCATCCATCCATGTACTGAACTGCTAATCCTACACAGGGTTGCAGCTTATAGTGTGAGCATAGAGGAAACCCCAGAAGCTTTGCATAGCAGGAATTGAACACTTCAGATGTGTGAGGCAACTGTGCTAACCACTAAACCACCATGTTCCCAATTTTTTGCCACTAAATGCACAACAATGAACATTGTCACAAAGCAGTTTTACAGACATCAGGATTTAGATTGATCCCTAATGAGCAAGCCAACATGAGGCAACAGTGTCATGGAAACAATTCAGTGCTTTATAGGTCAGTAGCAGTATTTTATAATCAGTGTGAAATTTGACTGGGAACCAGTACGGTGTGGATACGATAGGGATGTGTTCATATATTCTGCTTCTAGTGAAGACTCTTCTGCGAGCAGCTCTATACACTGTGTAACTTCTTTTCTGATCCATGTGTGATAGTCCGTCATTAGAGCCTTGGCTGAACCTTCTCTCTGGGATGGTGCATGCCTCCTGCTGCTATCTAAATGTTAGCGGGGACATTAAAACAAACTCTTTGGACCATTTCTGTGCTGACTCAAAAAAGGCAAGAAGCACTGGGAAGGTAGAACGCTTGGTACCCTGTGGGGTTCCTCCATTTCTCTCCTCACAGAGCTTGTCTCATTCCACCTCTCTGTATTAGAGACATGAATAAGCTGAACTCCTGAAGCATGTTAAAAGTACAATCAGACATTTCCATGAACACTGATGCATGACTCAAGTACATCTGGCTCTGACTCAAACAGGATTTAATGATTAGTGAGTTATCAGAGAAACAGATCAGGAGTGAACCATGCAAAACCAGAGACAGGAAACACTCGTGTTCATAACTCTGGAACAGGGCATTTACACTGTGTGTGTGTGTGTGTGTGTGTTCAGTGGGTAAATCAGTGATGTTCTGAAGCCTGTGTCCTTGCAACCTAGAAGCTGTTACTACCACTATTTAATCATTTTTGCTTTAGACATTTTTCCACACATTGCTTTCAGAACAAGGCAGACGTTTTCTCTCTGAAGTGCTGTGAACCATGGAAAGCAAGGGGAAGTCAGGATATCTACAAAAGCTTGTGAAGAAGCCTTTACTATTGTCACATATACAGCACAGTGGAATTCTTGGAGGTTGGGGTCAGAGCACAGGGTCAGCCATGATACAGCACCCTGGAGCAAAGAGGGTTAAGGGCCTTGCTCAGGGGCCCAACAGTGGCAGCTTGGTGATGCTGGGGCTTGAACCTTGACCTTCAGATCAACAACCTCAAGGCTTAGCCATATGAGACACCACTGCCCCCAATATTGACCACTGATCAATATTACACACACACACACACACACACACACACACACACACACATACAGGCTAACCAGTGGCAGTGGTAGCCCAAAGTGGTGGACAAACAGAAAAAATGAGCTTAGCCGATTAGGCCCCCACTGACGACCCCAACAGTCCACTGGGTAGCACTCTGAATGGAGCACCATGGATCCATGGACACGTCATGGGACAGAGGATTGAGCAGCTCTCATCACTCATGCAACATCAACACCAGCAGAAATCCTGATCAGTCCTCGAGCTTGGGTCTAACGCTTTATCAGAACCAGCAACCACAGGACATAAGCAACAAAGAACAACATTAACACAAGGAAACAAAAGACAAAGCCAACATCAGAGAAAGAAAGAAAGAAAAGAAAGAAAGAAAGAAAGAAGAAAGAAAGAAAGAAAGAAAGAAAGAAAGAAAGAAAGAAAGAAAGAAAGAAAGAAAGAAAGAAAGAAAGAAAGAAAGAAAGAAAGAAAGAAAGAAAGAAAGAAAGAAAGAAAGAAAGAAAGAAGTGAAAAGGAACAGCAACAAAGTTCACAGTATCAGTTGGAAACTGCAGAATGGTGGACTGCAGTCATTCAAGTGACAGTGTGATTGGCCAGAACCGGTATACTGAGGGAATGGAGTGGACCTCTGCCCTCTCTCTCTCTCTCTCTCTCTCTCTCGTTTTGTTTTTCCTTTGTAACTTTATTTCTACAGTAGAATCTCGGACAGGGTCCAGTGTGGTCCGGCAGTGAACTCTTATTTACTGTAAACTCCTCGACTTTATCTACTCAGCCACCATCATCATAGTTTCCCTCTTTTTCTTCACTTACAGGTTCATCTGCTGAATAATTCAATCATTAATCATTTAAATAGTTCTGGAATAGTTGCTCTGAAAAGAATTCAGTGACTGAAAGAGACTTTGCCTCCGGCTCTGGAGATAACCGTTGGCAATGCAAAGTGGGAAGGGCAGAGTGATGAAAAATGCTGAGTCAACTTTAACTTTATGCAAATTGGGCCCAAGCCATGCAACCTACAGCAAGACGAGGAGACGTGCCATACAGGACATTTTCAGCAAAAGGATACGACTCTGAAGTGGCTGACAGTGACTATTTTCCTATAACAGCATGTCCCTGAGTGTTTTATTCCACATAGGATTATATTTATTAAAGAAAGATGAATCACAATGTTGGTCAAACAGTTTAGTTCCTCTTCTCACTTACATTATAGCAGCTATAAACACTAAACTGCTGATGTGGAGCATCTGCTGAAACAATAAAGCATCAGAGCAGTGCTTCATTTAAACCTGCACCACTGTCAGTGCTGAGAATTAATCAGCACCTTCTGACCAATCAGAGCGCAGAACTGCCCAGTGCTGCGGTGTAGAGTAATGATGAGAAAACTCAGAAACATGAATGTGAGTAGAGTTGGACTGGAGACCTCCTCCTTCTGCTTCTTTTTCTCCCCGAGACTCTCTCTCTCTCTCTCTCTCTCTCTCTCTCTCTCTCTCTCTCTCTCTCAGTTTGTGGGAGGAGCCATCCCACCCCCTCTCTTTTTCGGCCCACCCCTGCAGCATAAATTCCAGCAGTGTTGGTGTGTGTGTGTGATTTGAGCAGCAGCAGGAGCAGGAGCTCAGACGGAGCGCAATGGTCTGCTGCAGAGACGCTGCAAAATGCTGGATGGACGAGTCGCCGTGCGGGCATGGAGCACTCTCACTCTCATAGCGGCGCTGTGCAGCCTCCCGCCCCCGTCCCACGCCTACTTCGGGTACGGACCTGCGACTCTGTGTGTGTGTGTGTGTGTGTGTGTGTGTGTGTGTGTGTGTGTTGCAGCTGTGTGCAGTCTCTGGTGGAACTTTTTAGTGATTGTCTGGGTGAAGTGTCCTGTGGAAGTGGACATGAGCTGTGTACTGATCTCCTTGTTTTATTATAGTTATTAATGCAGTGTGTGTGTGTGTGTGTGTGTGTGTGTGTGTGTGTGTGTGTGTGTGTGAGACAGAGCTGGGTCCAGTGTACAGCAGGTTGATGATCACTGACAGTCTTGGTGTGTTGCTGGTGTGTTAGACGGCTGGATGAGGATCTCCTGCTGTTAGTGAGATAAGAGTTTAGAAGAGATAATAACTGCTTATAAGAGTTCATAAGACTTCACAAATGCACTGGAAAGTTAACATCTGTACTGTGTGTATGTGTGTGTGTGTGTGTGTGTGTGTGTGTGAGAGAGAGAGAGAGAGAGAGAGAGAGAGAGAGAGAGATACTTGCTTGACCATTTAACAGCACATCTGGGAAAATAAGCAGCCTTTAAACACAGTTGGTGTTAATTACACTGCTCTCTCTCTCTCTCTCTCTCTCTCTCTCTCTCTCTCATCATTCTCTCTCTCTCTCTCTCTCTCTCTCTCTCTCTCTCATCATTCTCTCTCTCTCTCTCTCTCTCTCTCTCATCATTCTCTCTCTCTCTCTCTCTCTCTCTCTCTCTCTCATCATTCTCTGGTTGATCTCCATCTCTCTCCATCACTCATTCCCACTCCTCATCACTTTACTCTCTTCTTTTTTTTCCATCCTCTCGTACTCTTTCTCCCACCCATTTATCCTTCTGTTCTTTTTCTCTCCTTTCTTCTCACTCTCACTCCGTCTCTCGCACTTGTTTTCTCCACGCTTTCTCTCGCTCTCACTTGTTTTGTCTGCGCTCTCTCCCTTTCTCCTTCACTCTTTCTGTCTGCCACTCATTTTCACCCTTTCTCCTGCTCACCGTCTCCGTCTTTCTCATTCTCTCTCATTTTTCTTTCTATCCTTCTCATGTTCTCTCACTCTCACTTGTTTCCTCCTCACACACTCTCTCTCTTTAATCCTCTTCTTTTCATTTCTTCTCTCCATTTTTTCTTCATTTCACTCAGTCACTCTCTCTCTGTAGATCCTTTTCTACTCTAAATCTCTCTTTATTCTATTTAATCATTCTTTTCAATCCTCTCGTTTCTGTCTATCATCGTGTCACTCTTGCACTTGTTTCTTTCATGCACTCATCTCTCTCTCTCTCTCTCTCTCTCTCTCTCTCTCTCTCTCTCTCTCTCTCTGCATTATTTCCACTTTATTTCTCTCTCTCCTGCTTCAAATCTCACTGTCCTACTCTCTCTATCTTTCATCCTCCCTCTCTTCATCACTCTCTCCTTCACTTTCACTCACCCCGTCCTTTTCCTCTTCTCTATTCTCTCCATCTCCCGGCTGTTTCTTTTCTTCTTTCGAGATTTAGTCTCCTCTCAGCTCTTTGTGGAAGTCTGAAGTCAGTCAGCAGAATGAAGTTTTTGTTGATGATGATGATGATGATGTGTGTGTGTGTGTGTGTGTGTGTGTGTGTGTGTAATAGAGGTGATTGTGTTACTCTAACACACATGTTGTGAAGTACGCAAGACTCAGAGGACTCGCTTGTCCCCTTTCTCATATCTTACATAAAACCATGTGGTGTGTGATTAGAGACGCAGCGCAGCGGGAACGCCTAGGTATTTATTTTCCTAGCCCTATTATATACGTGTGTGTGTGTGTGTGTGGGTGTGTGTGTATGTGGCTGAACGAATCCGATCTTTCAGAGCATAATAGGATCCGGGCTTGTTTAAAGAAGCATCTCATTGATCACCCTAAACGCCGTTTGTGCACTTGTTCCAACACGCTCAGGACCAAACCCTGGCTGCGAGCGATCGGCAGCAAAAACACTAAACACTAACTGCTCCGTCTGTGTGTGTGTGTGTGTGCGGGTGTGTGGGTGTGTGTGTGTGCGGGTGTGTGGGTGTGTGTGTGCTAATAAAATAAACTTTTGAATGTAAATGATTTGTTCGGATTGATAGACAGGTGGAGCAGATGTAAGATGACGAGGACTGGTTTATCCTCGGCTCCAGTAGCCCGAGGATTTTCCTTCGCAGGCGTTTTTTTGTCGTCTTTGCTAACGAGTGACAGCCGTAACAAAAGGCGCGTATTAGATCTCCAAATATTGTGTCACGTGTGAGCTGATGGGGGGAAGGAGGTGGGGGGGGGGGGGGAGATTTTTATCTGTGATGAAAGCTTCCCTGAGGGCTGTTTCAACCCTACTCACCCTCAGCACGTCCAAAAAGAAAAGCCCACGGATGAGTTGCTCTGTTTTAAAGCGAAGAAGGTGAATCGATCTGATCCCAGGTTTGTCATGAAAACAGCTGTGCTTCATTTAGTGTTTAAAGTTGTGACCTCATGAAGAAATAACAGTTCAAAACAAAGACACTTGAATAAATAGTAATAAACAGAAATGAATCATTTTGTCTTTAAATGACTCTTTCGAAGTAAACGACTCTTGAGTTCACTGGTTGGATATAAAGACGTTTCTTGAGACTTACTTTAACACGTGAACTTTAATTTATTTATTTGTTTGTGTCACCACTCGAGCCTCCATGTGAGTGAATCGTGGTGTGGTTAGATTAGAAATCATACCACTTTTTTTTCTAAAAAGTAAATTGATTGTCTGGATTGCTGTAAAAAAAAAAAACCAACTTGTGACCTGATGAGGAAATCTCGACTTCTCTAACAAGTCGATCCTCATGAACTATAATGATGTTTTACCGTGCCACTTTTATGTGAGTCTTCTGAAGCTCCGCTTTTTAAAGTGACTCAGGTGAATCGTTTTTAGGGATTCCCCGTGTGGTGGGTTCTTGTTATTAGCAGCCTTCAGTAAATAAACACTTCATTTCACACAGCCAGGATGAACACAGGACAGCTGCTGTGACCTGACCAGGAAACAGAACAGAAATAAACACTAATGAACAGAAATGAAACGTTTGTTTGTTTGTTTGTTTGTTTTCCTAAAAATGATTCAAATGAATCTTGAGCAGTTTGAGTCGTGAATCGAATCTGACCAGTTCTTGGCTTTTCCATTCGAATGAAGTGAGCGTGATTGTTTTAAAACAATACGTTAATACGATTTATTTGCGTCGCAGGAGATTTGTTCGACTCTGGGTGACTCAGTGAGTCAACTCTTTCTGATTGAATCTTTCCAGTGAACTCTTGACTTGTATTCGAGTGAGAAAAAAAAAAACAGTGAAAAAGTGTCTAACAGCTGCATAAGCACTCTGAGGAAGGGAAGGATATTTGATTTGGGACTGAATCCTTTCTCTTCGCGCAGGAAGTGGACACCGAGGAAGGACAGATTAGAATCGTTTGTGTCTCTCACTCCTATCTGAATGGCTGGAAATGATTAGAGCAGCCTGTTTATGATTTTTCATATCGAGCGTGCGAGGGTGGATGGCTATTGTTCGAGAGCACTTGAAGCTTTCTGCTTTGGGCAGCGTGTCTCGATGAAGTGCACGTCCTCGTTATCGGGCCGAGAAAACAAACTATAGGAAACACATTAGGCGAGAGAAGTGCGCGGTTCGCATCACACCCTCGGCCTTATCGCCCCATAACCGCCGCTGATTTGCTCTTTGTCGTTTTTTGATCAAGCGTGTGGCAAAAAAAAGGGAGTTTTCTTTTGAAGTGCGCAGGCAGTTTTTTGTCTCAAGTGTGATTGAGCGTTTCTCGGATGAATGTTATCTCGAGTGTCTCGGTCCGGCAACGGCGGCGCGACGTGAAGTGCACTTGGCAAAGCGACACAACGTGAGTCACAGCTGCACGCCCAACTATCCTAATTACACACCGCGTCGAGCCTCCAGTGCGCACTAGCAGGAATTCTAGGGTTTTACGGGTCGATTTGGGACGAGGCCTCGTTCCAAACCCCGACTCTCCCTGTGTCCTGGAGGGTGAGACAAACGTAAACACGCTCTCCTTCTGCTGGCCAAGTCAATCCGTCGCTCAAATTGTCCTCCGCACCGCAGGAATGTGAGCTTTCTGGGCTTTTTCCCCCCTTTGGCCCCCTCTGTGGCAGGTGAACCACACACACACACACACACACACACACTCCAGCTGGGTGGGAAACACAGCGATGTCATTACTGAAACATTCCTGAGAACACAGAAAGAGAGTGAGACAGAGAGACAGAATCAGAGAGAGACAGAATGACATAGAAACACACAGAGTGAAAGTGAGACAGACAGAAAGACAGACAGAATCAGAGACAGACGGACAGGGCAGAAGGAATTAGAGTGAGAGAGAGAGAGAGAGAGAGAGAGAGAGAGAGAGAGAGAGAGAAAGAAAGACAGAATGACATAGAAACACAGAGTGAAAGTGAGACAGACAGAAAGACAGACAGAATCAGAGACAGACGGACAGGGCAGAAGGAATTAGAGTGAGAGAGAGAGAGAGAGAGAGAGAGAGAGAGAGAGAGAGAGAGAGAGAGAAAGAAAGACAGAATGACATAGAAACACAGAGTGAAAGTGAGACAGACAGAAAGACAGACAGAATCAGAGGCAGACAGACAGGGCAGAAGGAATTAGAGAGAGAGAGAGAGAGAGAGAGAGAGAGAGAGAGAGAGAGAGAGAAAGAAAGACAGAATGAGATAGAAACACACAGAGTGAAAGTGAGACAAACAGATCGAGACAAAGAGAGATAGACAGGCAGACAGACAGGAAGAGAAAATCTCTGTGGATTTCAAATAAACCTGGAATTTAAAGTCTCTCACGACAGGAAATATGGAGAAAGAGAAAAGTTGCATGATGAAATGAAGAATAATGGAGCAGAAGGTTCAGTTGATCAGCTGCGTAACCCGAGTCTGAATCTCCGGAACTTTCCTCACAGAAACACCTAGCTTTCAGACTTCAGTCACCAACTCTGAGCACGAGCCTTACAGGACAACTCAACAACCTAGCTGAAGCAGCAACCTGTGTGGTGTTAGCAACATAAGAGTGTGTGTGTGTGTGTGTGTGGGGGGGGGGGGGGGTCACTTCACAGGTGTGTGATCTGTATAATACACAACCACACACTCTATTTTTCACCCCTGACACACACTTCCTCACACACACTGACCTGTCCTGCTGTGTTTATTCAGTCTGTGTAGATTTCTGTCTTCCACTGGGGGGCGCAGTGAGCGTGAGCCGTCCCTCACTCAGCACCTCCTGCTCTGTAACCCAAGGACAGTGGGAACACCACACACACACACACACACACACACACACACACACACACACACACACACACACACGTGTAAGAAGGTGAGTACAGCCTTGATTCCATCTGATTGGTCAGCTGGCTGCATTAAATAGAATAAAGTTTATGGTATACGGTATGAGAGCAATGAGAGACAGAGACAGAGACAGACACAGTGAGAGACAGACACAGTGAGAGACAGACAGAGAGAGACAGAGAGAGAGAAAGATGGAGACAGAGTGAGAGACAGAACGAGAAAGAGACAGATGAAGACAGAGTGAGAGACAGATGGAGACAGAGAGACAGACAGAGACAGAGTTAGAGACAAATGGAGACAGAGTGAGAGACAGAGAGACAGAGAGAGAGAGAGACAGGGAGATTCTATCATAAAGACTTTCACAGCAACACACAGTTCTTTCTGTGCAGACAGACAGCTTGTGGTGATTGTTTCATTTGTTTGTTGTGTGAATGAGTGATTAAGTGTGAATGAGTGTGTAACAAAGTAGCACAATGTAACTTGTGTTAAACTTGCTGGTGTGTGTGTGTGTGTATGTGTGTGTGTGTGTGTGTGTGTGTATGGTATACTCCCCCTGCTCTGGATGATGTCATGAACGCAGATCAAAGGTCACAGAAGAGGTCACTAATGAGTCACTTCCTGTTTCTGCCAGTGACCTTTCCTTTGCAAATTGTGGAGCAGTTCCATGTCACATTGTTCCATTGATGATCACACACACACACACACACACACACACACACACACAGGGATATGATATGCAGCACAAATGCATGTCTTACTGTTACTCCGTCCTTTGTCCCTGCCTGTGGTGCCATTATAGATCAGTGACATCGTCCATGACATCACCACCCATGACGTCACAGTCTGGATACCGAGCGACGGGGAGCTGTGCAGTTTAGCATTAGTTCACCTAGCACACCTGATACACATGTTGACATCATTAACACACACCTCATCCATTTGTTTTTCATCACACGCTCATGAGACAGGCGGAAAAGTGAGAGACATCAAAACAGACACACAGAAAAATTGAGACGAGAGAGGGACAGCGAGAGACAGAATGGTATAATGACAGTAATAATGGAGGTGTGTGTGTGTGTGTGTGTGTGTGTGTGTGTGTGTGTATTGACATTGAACAGCCTTGATCACGTGACAGAACCACTCGGCACTTCTGCAGCCCGACTTACTGCTTGGCATAAAGATCACCCGTCGTCTAATGTAGCTTAACGTTAGCTAGTGACGTTAACGTTAGCTAGTGAGTGAAAAAGGCTACTGATGATGTCACGTGATCTAGTCTGCAGTAGCATTAGCAGAAAGGGTCACATGGTTCAGGGGTTTTTCAGGGAGGAATGTGAAGCCTGTTGCTGTTGTTCATCTCACACTTTCCCCCACATCTGCCTTTGTTTTGGGTTCGACTTAGACAGCTGTATGTGTATGTGTGTGTGTGTGTGTGTGTGTGTGTGTGTGTGTGTGTTTGTGTTTGGGGTCAGCAGCTGGAGAGAATGATTGGCATGTGTTTTAGGGGGGGATTAATTTAGCCCAGGTTAACCCTGCTAGGGGGCTGATGTCGTTCAAAACACACTCGAACGTGTTCCTGCAGCATGCACACTATACACTGGGTCACATCAGCTTGCTACCTGACTAGCATGCTAATTGTCTAGCTAATAAACGTTGAATAAAATAAGCTAATAAACTCTGGTGTTTCCCTCAGACATTCTGAGCACAGGCTCATAAACATACAGAATTGACTAGTTAGCAAGCTAATACGTTTTCGGAGTAACAATGATTTTATGAAATTGATCATATGACATCATACTGCTTTTGATCACTTCTTCAGTTACACACTTTAGCTCAACTAGCTGAGCTAGCCATCCGCCAAAAACGCAAGTGTGTTACTGAACAGCAAAGCAGTTAGTTCAACATTAGCCTTTTGTCTCAATAAATAGCTAACTAGTCACATTCACTAGTAAGCTAGTAGGTTAACTGTAGTGTGTTATTAGAGTGTGTTACACTGTATTGATGTATGCATGTATGTGGTGTGTGTGTGTGTGTGTGTGTGTTATTGTTGGCCGTGAGGTGAAGCTCACTGTCATTCTCTTGGCTGGTATTTACTGCTGACTCCTACTCGTGTGTGTGTGTGTGTGTCGTTTTTGTCTCTCCACTGTAGCAGACTGTCAGGGATTAGTGGTGGTTAATGTAGCCTTTCATTCGGTGTGTGTGTGTTTGTGTGTGTGCGTCTTCATCCTCGCGCCCTCACTCCTCATTAGAGCTCCATAATGATTCCTACACACCAATCTAAAAGCTGTTAGCGATAATGAACCACCACCAAAGTCGTGCAAATAAACCAGCAGCAATCAGACAGAAACTACTCACTGACTTCCAGATCTCTCCAGCAGTGTTTATTAATAATGTGAGTGATGTAGCGTCACTACACTGCTATTAACACTGTGCTGGTAGAGGTATTATTATCAGTACTCTTAGTGATAATTTTGTGTTAGTATTTTATTGTTTGCAGTGTTAGTTTTGGGGTTAAAATAATGCTCGTGTTGAGTGTTAGACTTGTTATTGTCAGTATTGGTAGTGTTAGTATTGGTAGTGTTAGTATTGTCAATATTGGTAGTGTTAGTAGTGTCAGTATTGGTAGTGTTAGTATTGGTAGTGTCAGTATTGTCAGTATTGGTAGTGTTAGTATTGGTAGTGTCAGTATTGTCAGTATTGGTAGTGTCAGTATTGGTAGTGTTAGTATTGGTAGTGTTAGTATTGTCAATATTGGTAGTGTTAGTATTGTCAGTATTGGTAGTGTTAGTATTGGTAGTGTTAGTATTGTCAGTATTGGTAGTGTTAGTATTGGTAGTGTTAGTATTGGTAGTGTTAGTATTGTCAGTATTGGTAGTGTTAGTATTGGTAGTGTTAGTATTGTCAGTATTGGTAGTGTTAGTATTGGTAGTGTTAGTATTGGTAGTGTTAGTATTGTCAGTATTGGTAGTGTTAGTATTGGTAGTGTTAGTATTGTCAGTATTGGTAGTGTTAGTATTGGTAGTGTTAGTATTGGTAGTGTTAGTATTGTCAGTATTGGTAGTGTTAGTATTGGTAGTGTTAGTATTGTCAGTATTGGTAGTGTTAGTATTGGTAGTGTTAGTATTGGTAGTGTTAGTATTGTCAGTATTGGTAGTGTTAGTATTGGTAGTGTTAGTATTGGTAGTGTTAGTATTGTCAGTATTGGTAGTGTTAGTATTGGTAGTGTTAGTATTGGTAGTGTTAGTATTGTCAGTATTGGTAGTGTTAGTATTGGTAGTGTTAGTATTGTCAGTATTGGTAGTGTTAGTATTGGTAGTGTTAGTATTGTCAGTATTGGTAGTGTTAGTATTGGTAGTGTTAGTATTGGTAGTGTTAGTATTGTCAGTATTGGTAGTGTTAGTATTGGTAGTGTTAGTATTGGTAGTGTTAGTATTGGTAGTGTTAGTATTGGTAGTGTTAGTATTGTCAGTATTGGTAGTGTTAGTATTGGTAGTTTGTATGTAGTATTGGTAGTGTTAGTATTGGTAGTGTTAGTATTGGTAGTGTTAGTATTGTCAGTATTGGTAGTGTTAGTATTGGTAGTATTGGTAGTGTTAGTATTGGTAGTGTTAGTATTGGTAGTGTTAGTATTGTCAGTATTGGTAGTGTTAGTATTGGTAGTGTTAGTATTGGTAGTGTTAGTATTGAGTGTTAGTATTGGTAGTGTTAGTATTGTCAGTATTGGTAGTGTTAGTATTGGTAGTGTTAGTATTGTCAGTATTGGTAGTGTAGTATTGGTAGTGTTAGTATTGGTAGTGTTAGTATTGTCAGTATTGGTAGTGTTAGTATTGGTAGTGTTAGTATTGGTAGTTTGTATGTAGTATTGGTAGTGTTAGTATTGGTAGTGTTAGTATTGTCAGTATTGGTAGTGTTAGTATTGGTAGTGTTAGTATTGTAGTTTGTATGTAGTATTGGTAGTGTTAGTATTGGTAGTGTTAGTATTGTCAGTATTGGTAGTGTTAGTATTGGTAGTGTTAGTATTGGTAGTGTTAGTATTGTAGTGTTAGTATTGGTAGTGTTAGTATTGTCAGTATTGGTAGTGTTAGTATTGGTAGTGTTAGTATTGGTAGTGTTAGTATTGGTAGTGTTAGTATTGGTAGTGTTAGTATTGTCAGTATTGGTAGTGTTAGTATTGGTAGTGTTAGTATTGTCAGTATTGGTAGTGTTAGTATTGGTAGTGTTAGTAGTGTCAGTATTGGTAGTGTTAGTATTGGTAGTGTTAGTATTGTAGTATTGTAGTGTTAGTATTGGTAGTGTTAGTATGTAGTATTGGTAGTGTTAGTATTGGTAGTGTTAGTATTGTCAGTATTGGTAGTGTTAGTATTGGTAGTGTTAGTATTGGTAGTGTTAGTATTGTCAGTATTGGTAGTGTTAGTATTGGTAGTGTTAGTATTGTCAGTATTGGTAGTGTTAGTATTGGTAGTGTTAGTATTGTCAGTATTGGTAGTGTTAGTATTGGTAGTGTTAGTATTGGTAGTGTTAGTATTGTCAGTATTGGTAGTGTTAGTATTGGTAGTGTTAGTATTGGTAGTGTTAGTATTGTCAGTATTGGTAGTGTTAGTATTGGTAGTGTTAGTATTGGTAGTGTTAGTATTGTCAGTATTGGTAGTGTTAGTATTGGTAGTGTTAGTATTGTCAGTATTGGTAGTGTTAGTATTGGTAGTGTTAGTATTGGTAGTGTTAGTATTGTCAGTATTGGTAGTGTTAGTATTGGTAGTGTTAGTATTGTCAGTATTGGTAGTGTTAGTATTGGTAGTGTTAGTATTGGTAGTGTTAGTATTGTCAGTATTGGTAGTGTTAGTATTGGTAGTGTTAGTATTGGTAGTGTTAGTATTGTCAGTGTTAGTATTGGTAGTGTTAGTATTGTCAGTATTGGTAGTGTTAGTATTGGTAGTGTTAGTATTGTCAGTATTGGTAGTGTTAGTATTGGTAGTGTTAGTATTGGTAGTGTTAGTATTGTCAGTATTGGTAGTGTTAGTATTGGTAGTGTTAGTATTGTCAGTATTGGTAGTGTTAGTATTGGTAGTGTTAGTAGTGTCAGTATTGGTAGTGTTAGTATTGGTAGTGTTAGTATTGTCAGTATTGGTAGTGTTAGTATTGGTAGTGTTAGTAGTGTTAGTATTGGTAGTGTTAGTATTGGTAGTGTTAGTAGTGTTAGTATTGGTAGTGTTAGTATTGGTAGTGTTAGTATTGGTAGTGTTAGTATTGTCAGTATTGTCAGTGTTCTTTGTTAGTTTTGTTAGTATTCATGCTGTAGTGTTGTCAGAACTGGGTGTATTGGAAGTGGTAGTACTTTCTTCTAAGTATTGTTGTCTTTGTTAGTATTATTATAAAGATATCATGGTTAATATTATTAGTGCTGTTTGTTTTTTTAGTATTATTAGTTAAGTATATTAGTGTCATTACTGTTAAGGAAAAACTGCATGGATTTTATTTTACTGCAGTGGTCCTGTCCACAGGATCGGTCTGCCTCTACTGTCAATGTGTGTTTCTAGCCAGGTGTTTTTAATACTGTTAGCAGAAAGCTGAGCAAACAGACACGATGAAGACAGATAAGAGATAAGTAAAGATAACGTAAGCCGTTACAGTTTTATTTTCCAGTCACGCTCAGTGTGTTGCAGCATCTAAACCATGAGCACAGGAGTACAGGATCATGAATATCACGCCTATTCAGTTCCCCGTTTATGAGGAGATACAAATACATATGCAGGGGATTGTGGGAAAGTGAGCAGCCTGGCGACATGGCCAGAAAAGCTCCCAGCTTGTAGCCACATGTAGCGCTGACCAATCAGGAGTCGAGCAAGTGTGTGTGTGTGTGTTCATACGGTGATCTGTGTATAATGACATAAGGCTGAAATTTTCAGGGCTCGGTCACTGTCTATACTTAACACATCCGTGATGACAGGAGGGCCTGAACGCTGTGTGTGTGTGTGTGTGTGTGTGTGTGTGTGTGCGTGTGTCTTGGAGATTTGGCGTACGAACATCATTGGCGACAGTGTTGACGCGCTCAGTTATTCATCATCATCTCAGCGTGATATTTTCCACACGACCCGTTTGAGTGAAGCTCATTTTTAGACCATGTCCGTGACAGTGAGCTGCTCTGTGCTTCGTTCCCTCGGTCGAATCACCTTGACCATGTTAGTAGCTGTTCCAGGACACCACAGGTCATCACCTGCTGGACTGAAGTCTGGATGCAGCCCAGCAATGTGAACGAAATGAGCTGTAGAGATAAGAAGAAAGAGTTTAGAAAAGACATTTCTTCTACTCTTCTTCTACTGATTACTGAAGTGGCAAATTTCTCTGGTGCAAACAAAACCCAAATACTTCATCTGAACCATTACACGGCTCCAATAGTCTGTCAGCTGGAGTCAAACCTACTCTCTGAAAAGATTAAATTAGACATAATGGTGTAGATCCTATAACCTGGTGTCCACTGGTATCTTTAGCTATACAGGAAAACAAATACATAAATGTTTTCAGGGTGTCTCTAAAGCCAGAAAAGCTCTGCGTGATTTCGTGGAACTGCGCCTAGCGTCATCATGTCCTTCTCTGCTCTTATATAAGCTGCTATTTTGAGACGACTAAAGAGTAAACTGAACTCCACACACACTTTCCCTCATCGCTGTGGACGCTCTCTAGTTCTCACCTGTACATTCCCGCCCCTGTGGCATTGTGGGTAAAAAGGTAAAGCTGCAGAAGTGAAAGGGAGTGTTTAGCTGGAGGGCGTAGGGATTAGCGGATATCTGCGTTTGAAACGGCTCTAGTTCTATAGCCGCTTTTGTGCAGCAGATATATGATGGACGTCATGTAGAAAGAACGAGCAGAAGAAAGACGCGTCGATCCTCTTTTTGTTCTCGAGTTCTCACTTCAGGGTGTGAGCACATCGCACCACAAACAACATACACCTTACTCGCAGTCGAGGATTACACACACTAAGCTGATTGCAACATGCAGCAAAGAAAATGTATAAATCTTTATTGAAAGTTCTTGAAAACGATGATTTATTTCAGCATGGAAAATTAATTTGATCTCATCATCGTACTGGACCTTCCCAGTGGTTCCATTAGCACAGGCACGGACTAACCGGTATTCCTTCTGAACTTTTAGCAATAACATGAATAACACTATGAACTTAAATGCATTTATCATATTTGTTGTCCAGTTACAGAGCGTGTAAATTGTGTACATTCCCTTTTAAAAATAAATGCATATAACCTCGCAAGCCCCCCAAGTTGTGACTTGCCTGGTTTCCACTTTGAAAATTCGTCCCTGTTGTCAAAGCGCAGGAGAAAAGCAAACAGCTTTTTTGGGGGGGAAAGAATGTATAATTTCCTCAAGCTTAGACATGTGCACAAAGTCCTGTGGGCCTCATTTACAGCGTGGACCGTGACGGACGCTTGGAGTTTGGGCTGCTGAAGGTCAGGAAGGACGCATACACTGTGCCCTCTAAATGCAGTGATACACCTTCACAGAACATGCCATATGAATGAAAAAACTGGACACTCAGAATTTACAAAACAGCCTTTCACTCCATATTAACACGTCGCTATACGGCAAATCTTCACAAGATTCTCATCATCAGACCGTGCTGGTGTACATCAGCGGATTGGTCAGTAGCCTGAAGCAGGTTTTACGTCCTGGTTATTAGTTTTATTCATAATTTCCTGCAACACTACACATCCTCTGAGTCACAACCTACATACTGGTACAGAATGTTTACTAGGTGGCTTAATTAGCATCAGGAACACATGAGGCTGTTGAAACACTGAACCCAACTAATACAAAGCCATAATATAACTTGTGACCTCGTGATTCACACTAACGAGAGACGCTAGCTAAAATGGGTTTAATAATGTTATTTTATAATATAATAATATAAAATTATATATGTGAAGGGAGAAGACCGGAAATTCAGTTTTTGCAATTAACTAACTGATTTTTTGTCGAGTAACAAGCCCAAGAAATCAGGGAAGAGATCAGGGAGGATAAGGAGTACGGCTACCATCAGTCTCTCGCTGTCTCCTCTTGTCAATTCATAAAATCGTTCATTTCTATAATTCACTTAACTAATCTAGCTAATCTATCACTTATCATCACATGACGACTGCATTTTAAGCAAATCAATTTCAATTTCTGTGAAATAAAAACATAGCTAGGCAGCACACTGAGGCTTTTACTTGCCTGATGGACTCGCTAAGAAATTTATCATTTTTAAAGTCCTGATATTATAAGCATGAAAAATGAGAGATGAGGTTCAGTGTTGGAGTACTGTTGGAGTACCAGAAACACCACAACCAAGAGAAAAAGAAAACTAAGGCTTGCTTACTCAACCTGGACTGGAAGAAAAACCTATACATGAGGCACACCACAGATTATAAAGAAGAAGGAAAGTGGGGATACTACAAACTGGCAATAAGGAAAGCTGGGACCTGGAAACTGGTGGAGAAGAATACTGGAGATTAGAGACTAGCCTGGGCAATAAGGAAAGCTGGGACCTGGAAACTGGTGGAGAAGAATACTGGAGATTAGAGACTAGCCTGGGCAATAAGGAAAGCTGGGACCTGGAAACTGGTGGAGAAGAATACTGGAGATTAGAGACTAGCCTGGGCAATAAGGAAAGCTGGGACCTGGAAACTGGTGGAGAAGAATACTGGAGATTAGAGACTAGCCTGGGCAATAAGGAAAGCTGGGACCTGGAAACTGGTGGAGAAGAATACTGGAGATTAGAGACTAGCCTGGGCAATAAGGAAAGCTGGGACCTGGAAACTGGTGGAGAAGAATACTGGAGATTAGAGACTAGCCTGGGCAATAAGGAAAGCTGGGACCTGGAAACTGGTGGAGAAGAATACTGGAGATTAGAGACTAGCCTGGGCAATAAGGAAAGCTGGGACCTGGAAACTGGTGGAGAAGAATACTGGAGATTAGAGACTAGCCTGGGCAATAAGGAAAGCTGGGACCTGGAAACTGGTGGAGAAGAATACTGGAGATTAGAGACTAGCCTGGGCAATAAGGAAAGCTGGGACCTGGAAACTGGTGGAGAAGAATACTGGAGATTAGAGACTAGCCTGGGCAATAAGGAAAGCTGGGACCTGGAAACTGGTGGAGAAGAATACTGGAGATTAGAGACTAGCCTGGGCAATAAGGAAAGCTGGGACCTGGAAACTGGTGGAGAAGAATACTGGAGATTAGAGACTAGCCTGGGCAATAAGGAAAGCTGGGACCTGGAGTCTAGGAAAGAGGAAAACAAAACAAAATCCCTGAGGCTCATTACTAAAGGAAAGGAAGAAGTAAAGTAAAGACCTGTAAACTAGCAGCCCTGGAATTGAGGGAACACAATGAAGCAAAAATCACACCCAAAAAAAAGGAAAACGGAAACTACAGACCTTTTAAAAAGGGAGAATGGAAAATAGGAGACACCTCAAAATGAGAAACTCTTGAAAGAGAAAAACAAGAAAACAAGAAACAGAATATCAAAAATGGATATTGACTTTTCTTTGAGCCTATTATTCACAGCCAATCAGAAGACATCGATCTGGACCGCTAGTGTTGTTTCTATACTCGCAGACCAGACTGAACAGATTTTTTATTTTTTTATCCACAGAGTGTCAGATTTAAGAGAATACACTAGACTGTGTAAAACCCTGTGTGTGTATGTGTGTTAGAGAGAGTGAGACAGAGACAGAGACACACACAGAGAGAGAGAGAGAGAGAGAGAGAGAGAGAGAGAGAGAGATTCCCATAAACTGGTTTATCCACACAGCTGTGTGTTGGACATGTAAAATTGACCCAGAATTACACATAATGAGCGAGAGGCGTGTTGTTGAAAGCTGGTCTGGAAAACCTCAGAATGCCGGTCAGGGTGTTATTGCCGCTCGCTCTAAATAAACTGACACTGAGAGGTGTTAGGGCATCGCCCGCTCTGTGTGTGTGTGTGTGTGTGTGTGTGTGTGTGTGTGTGTGTGTGTGTAAACATGTTGTCGTGCCAGAATTGTCCTTCCCTCTTTCTAAGGGGAAAACCAGAAGGGACTGCTTTGGATGAAGGCTAGTTTCTGTCCACAGTGTCCACGGTGTCCCCTTCACTGCTAATAAGTCAGGATATGTTCTTCAATTTTACATTTCAACTACAAGGCTAATGTACCAAAAGTAAAAATAGCACATAGCCTCCAGTTTAGCTTTGTGTAAGCCAAATGTTTAATCTTTTTGACACAATAGGACATGACCAAACATGAGGTGATACCTCACCTCACCAAACCAAACAATAGGTTTCTACATACATCCAAAAGTGTTGAGCGAAATGAAGTGTCCAGGTACAGTATCACTTTATTAACTGAAGTATAGTATAGTGACATCCCTATGCAGGAGTAGAGTATAGTATAGTATGGTATAGTATAGTGACATCCCTATCCAGGAGTATAGTATAGTATAGTATGGTATAGTATAGTATAGTATGGTATAGTATAGTATAGTATGGTATAGTATAGTATAGTATGGTATAGTATAGTGACATCCCTATCCAGGAGTATAGTATAGTATAGTATAGTACAGTGACATCCCTATCTAGGAGTATAGCATAGTATAGTATAGTATAGTATAGTGACATCCCTATCCAGGAGTATAGTATAGTATGGTATAGTATAGTACAGTGACATCCCTATCTAGGAGTATAGCATAGTATAGTATGGTATAGAATAGTATATTATAATGACATCCCTATCCAGGAGTATAGTATAGTATAGTATAGTATATTATAGTATAGTGACATCCCTATCCAGGAGTATAGTATAGTATAGTAAAGTATAGTATAGTATAGTATAGTATAGTATAATGACATTCCTACGCAGGAGCATAGTATAGTATAGTATAGTATGGTATGGTATGGTATGGTATAGTATAGTGACATCCCTATCCAGTAGTATAGTATAGTATAGTATGGTACAGTATAGTACAGTGACATCCCTATCTAGGAGTATAGTATAGTATAGTATAGTATAGTATAGTATAGTATAGTGACATCCCTATCCAGGAGAATAGTATAGTAAAGTATAGTATAGTATAGTATAGTATAGTATAGTATAGTATAGTATAATGACATTCCTACGCAGGAGCATAGTATAGTATAGTATAGTATGGTATGGTATGGTATAGTATAGTGACATCCCTATCCAGGAGTATAGTATAGTATGGTATAGTATAGTACAGTGACATCCCTATCTAAGAGTATAGTATAGTATAGTGACATCCCTATCCAGGAGTATAGTATAGTATAGTTTAGTGACATCCCTATCTAGGATTATAGTATAGTGACATCCCTGTCCATGAGTATAGTATAGTATAGTGACATCCCTATCCAGTAGTATAGTATAGTATAGTATGGTACAGTATAGTACAGTGACATCCCTATCTAGGAGTATAGTATAGTATAGTATGGTATAGTATAGTGACATCCCTATCCAGGAGTATAGTATAGTATGGTATAGTATAGTACAGTGACATCCCTATCTAGGAGTATAGTATAGTATAGTATAGTGACATCCCTATCCAGGAGTATAGTATAGTATAGTATAGTTTAGTGACATCCCTATCTAGGATTATAGTATAGTGACATCCCTGTCCATGAGTATAGTATAGTATAGTGACATCCCTATCCAGGAGTATAGTATAGTATAGCATGGTATAGTATAGTATAGTGACATCCCTATCCAGGAGTATAGTATAGTATAGTATAGTGACATCCCTATCCAGTAGCATAGTATATTATAGTATGATATAGTATAGTATATTATAGTGACATCCCTATGCAGGAGTATAGTATAGTATAGCATGGTATAGTATAGTGACATCCCTATCCAGAAGTATAGTATAGTATAGTATGGTATAGTATAGTATAGTGACATCCCTATCCAGGAGTATAGTATATTATAGTATGATATAGTATAGTATATTATAGTGACATCCCTATGCAGGAGTATAGTATAGTATAGCATGGTATAGTATAGTGACATCCCTATCCAGAAGTATAGTATAGTATAGTATGGTATAGTATAGTATAGTGACATCCCTATCCAGGAGTATAGTATATTATAGTATGATATAGTATAGTATATTATAGTGACATCCCTATGCAGGAGTATAGTATAGTACAGCATGGTATAGTATAGTGACATCCCTATCCAGAAGTATAGTATAGTATAGTATGGTATAGTATAGTATAGTGACATCCCTATCCAGGAGTATAGTATAGTATGGTATAGTATAGTATAGTGACATCCCTATCCAGGAGCATAGTATATTATAGTATGATATAGTATAGTATATTATAGTGACATCCCTATGCAGGAGTATAGTATAGTATAGCATGGTATAGTTTAGTGACATCCCTATCCAGGAATATAGTATAGTATAGTGACATCCCTATCCAGGAATATAGTATAGTATAGTGACATCCCTATCCAGGAGTATAGTATAGTATAGTATGGTATAGTATAGTACAGTGACATCCCTGTCCAGGAGTATAGCATAGTGTAGTATGATATAGTATAGTATAGTACAGTGACATCCCTATCCAGGAGTATAGCATAGTATAGTATAGTATAGTATGGTATAGTATAGTGACATCCCTATCCAGGAGTATAGTATAGTATAGTACAGTATAGTACAGTGACATCCCTATCCAGGAGTATAGCATAGTATAGTATAGTATATTATAGTGACATCCCTATCCAGTAGTATAGTATAGTATAGTATGGTATAGTATAGTACAGTGACATCCCTATGCAGGAGTATAGTATACTATAGTTTAGTGACATCCCTATCTAGGAGTATAGTATAGTGACATCCCTGTCCAGGAGTATAGTATAGTATAGTGACATCCCTATCCAGGAGTATATTATAGTATAGCATGGTATAGTATAGTATAGTGACATCCCTATCCAGGAGTATAGTATAGTATGGTATAGTATAGTATAGTGACATCCCTATCCAGGAGCATAGTATATTATAGCATGATATAGTATAGTATAGAATAGTGACATCCCTATCCAGGAGTATAGTATAGTATGGTATAGTATAGTGACATCCCTATCCAGGAGTATAGTATAGTATAGAATAGTGACATCCCTATCCAGGAGTATAGTATAGTATGGTATAGTATAGTGACATCCCTATCCAGGAGTATAGTATAGTATAGTATAGTGACATCCCTATCCAGGAGTATAGTATAGTATAGTACAGTATAGTGACATCCCTATCCAGGAGTATAGTATAGTACAGTATAGTGACATCCCTATCCAGGAGTATAGTATAGTATAGTATAGTATAGTGACATCCCTATCCAGGAGCATAGTATATTATAGTATGATATAGTATAGTATAGAATAGTGACATCCCTATCCAGGAGTATAGTATAGTATGGTATAGTATAGTGACATCCCTATCCAGGAGTATAGTATAGTATAGTATAGTGACATCCCTATCCAGGAGTATAGTATAGTATAGTACAGTATAGTGACATCCCTATCCAGGAGTATAGTATAGTACAGTATAGTGACATCCCTATCCAGGAGTATATTATAGTATAGTATGGTATATTATAGTATAGTATAGTACAGTATAGTGACATCCCTATCCAGGAGTATAGTATAGTATAGTATAGTGACATCCCTATCCAGGAGCATAGTATATTATAGTATGATATAGTATAGTATAGAATAGTGACATCCCTATCCAGGAGTATAGTATAGTATGGTATAGTATAGTGACATCCCTATCCAGGAGTATAGTATAGTACAGTATAGTGACATCCCTATCCAGGAGTATAGTATAGTACAGTATAGTGACATCCCTATCCAGGAGTATATTATAGTATAGTATGGTATATTATAGTATAGTATAGTACAGTATAGTGACATCCCTATCCAGGAGTATAGTATAGTATGGTATATTATAGTATAGTATAGTATAGTACAGTACAGTATAGTGACATCCCTATCCAGGAGTATAGTATAGTATAGTACAGTATAGTGACATCCCTATCCAGGAGTATAGTATAGTACAGTATAGTGACATCCCTATCCAGGAGTATATTATAGTATAGTATGGTATATTATAGTATAGTATAGTACAGTATAGTGACATCCCTATCCAGGAGTATAGTATAGTATGGTATATTATAGTATAGTATAGTATAGTACAGTACAGTATAGTGACATCCCTATCCAGGAGTATAGTATAGTACACTGCTGAGTGTACAGTGCTAGTACAGTTAACTTGTTTACCCAGACAACCTACAGCTGGTATTTATGACTTGTAGAGTTATATTAAAAATCCCATTAACACTCATTATAACTGCTCTAACCATAACAATATCCCCAGTGACATCAGAGAATCACGTAACCGCTAACTTCTCACAGGATAATAGAAATTATTCATATTTCTGTTAGTGTGTCTGCCACTTGTTCTCGAGTGTGTGTGTGTGTGTGTGTAAATGTTAAAGGCTACATTCCTGCTGGTGAATACATGTAAATAGGTGTATTAATGCTTGGTGTTTTCTCACACACATGGATTCCTACAACATGTTTGAACAGGGCGCGCTCACAGCTATTCAGCTTAGCACACTATTGCACTGTGTTTGTTAATCTAACAATTACACTTCTCACACTCTGTTACTGTCTCCTGATTGGCTGAGAGCGGGACAGACGATAATTACACACTGTAAATACACGCAATAAAAAGTGTACATGTGTTTCTGTCTGGATGAGAACGTTTATTGTCTAAACCATTATGCACTGGAACACAGTGTGTACTGTGTAGTGGTTTTGAGACACAGCCACACCTGATGGACGACTATACACACTTTACAGTAATAGAATAACATTTTTCTTTTGGTTTTCAGGCTGACGGGGAATGAGCCCCTGTCCATGCTACCTCTGAGCTTCCAGCCCGAGGAAGGACCAGTGAGGGCACACTACAAACTCTGCGACCGGCTCAAACTGGAGAAAAAGCAGCGCAGGATGTGTAGACGAGACCCGGGCGTGGCCGAGACACTCATGGAGGCCATCAGCCACAGCGCACAGGAGTGTCAGTACCAGTTCCGCTTCGAAAGGTGGAACTGCACCTTAGAAGGGCGCTACAGAGCAAACATCTTAAAAAGAGGTGAGTGTCCAGCTGAATGCTGCTTTCTGATTGGCTGAGAGCTTAAAACCATAAGGCAGACACTTTACAATGTGTGAAATATATACCAGGCAAATGGTTGCAAAAAAGTCTGACTTGAAACACATACAATATTTTTATATTGAATTATTTTTTTAAATGCATTTAGTGATTCTGCAGCTAATTTGTTGACACTTGCTGTATTTTCATTATTCCTGTGCGAACTGCTTGAGCAGCTACAGTGGAATTTAATAGAATAAATTTGAAATAAGCCCAACCATATGGGATAACATGCAGGTTTCACTGTTGGCTCCTAAAAACAAAAGTTCTTTTCTCACTCTCCATTATCCAGCAACGCTCAGCATTATCTATATTAATGAGAAATCCAGTGTGGAGGAAGTAGAGACAATGGAACGAATGCTGGACTCAAAGTACCAGAATCTAATGCAGTTACGCGTCACTGAGCTAGGGCAAATTCCCTGAAATGAATCAAGGGCTAAATAGCACCACAACACGATCAGCAGGTGGTCCTGTCTTTGAGGCTAATGTAGGAAACAGTTAACCAAATACTGTTAAGTGAATATGTCCAAGATGTCCGGCAACATGTCCAAGAAAAGCTATTTTCTGAATTTAGTGTTCAGCCATATGAACAATCCCAACAGAAGCTTATGCCTAGTGTGTGTGCAGGTTTTAAAGAGACGGCATTCCTCTACGCGATCTCCTCAGCTGGTTTGACCCATGCCATGGCTAAAGCGTGCAGTGCAGGACGGATGGAGCGCTGCACCTGTGACGAGGCTCCTGACCTGGAGAACCGAAAAGCCTGGCAGTGGGGGGGCTGCGGGGACAACCTCAAATACAGCAACAAGTTCGTCAAGGACTTCCTGGGCAAGAGGTCCAACAAGGACCTGCGCGCCCGCGTTGACATGCACAACAGCCATGTTGGCATGAAGGTGGGTGTGGACTTCATCAGACTGTACCTGTGAAATTCAGCTCTGCCTCTCAACACCTCACTAGGCACATTTCCAGGAAATTCACTAGGTACATCATGTTTGAGTGTCACATGTATCACTCTATACATCATGTCTGTGTTGAAAGCATGAGTGCTCGATTGACAGCTGACGCACTTAGCAAGAATGTTGCTGTACCACATCTAAAAATTAGGCTTGTAATGTTGACACTGTATATTTTGGGCTGCAAAATGGGCAGCTGTTCCTGTGAAAAATTGTGTTCTGTTTAGACAGCTTACTGACATTAAATACCACACAGCGATCTGTCACCTTGCACTTGAGCAGAACCGGTAGATGAAAAGTTCAGAGAAAAACAAGCAGGAAGCTGAAATGTTAGCTGCTTGACTTTGTCAAAAACACCAATACAACCAAGCTTCCTGAAAACGCTGCGCTTTTCCCGCTCCATACTGCAGATATCCAGATGGTTAGATACACACAGTGGGTTTTCTGAGCTCCACATTCAGATGATTAGTTCACACCTGCATGGTCGCCAGATCTTGTTAGAAGCATCCAGAGTTGTTAAAATAGCATCTAGACAAACTGCTTTTAACCACAAACACTCACCTTTAAACCTGAAAGAAAAAAATCAGGGACAGAAAATGCTGACTGGAGAAGAAAAGTGTTCTTTTCCCCTCATTGTTGTCAAATGTCTTACAATGTAACATGAAAGCAAGACAATTAAAAAATGAATAATAAAAACAGGAATGTACTGAAATATGAGTGAGAATTGAAAATAAATCAAACAGGAGAATATTGCCAATACATTAGCCAAATAAAAACTATCCAAAACCGAGTATTTGTGGATACATAAAACCGCTGTTATGCGGCGCGGGGTTTAGTACTGTGCCTCACGCGAGCCGATATCACACGAGACAAAACGCCAAAGCAACTCCGCCTCTGCCCTGTGTTTTTAAATCTCACGTAACTTCTGAATAAGCCTGTGGTTCCGTCTGAGATCTGAATATCAGCGTGTAGAGTTTCAGCATTAACTCCTCAGCATGCGTTGAACTCAGCTCTGAATAGAGAAGCATGCGAGGGTTTTTCGTTTTGAGACCGAGCCACGGTGAGCTTGGGTTTAAGAGCTAATTTTGCTTTTGGCTAATACAGTTAAAATGATTACACAAGCTTTAATTTGAGGTCCTACAGCTCGGGCTGTGTTCCAATAACGCGGTTCTCTGGGTTTGGTGTCAGCTGCTGTACAAGCTCAACAATCAGCATGTTAAATTCCTGCAGCTGCTCCAACACTGCCAAGCTCAAAATTAATCTAATCGAGTGTTTAATTCAGCAATTTATTAAAGTGTGTAATGGACCACCGGTGTGTAACAAAGAGCGAGTGCGTGATGTCTAGCCAAAATAAACTGCAGGCCTGGCACTCAGGGTGTGTTTAGACTCGATCATATTGTTGCCATTTTTGTTTAAGTATGAACATAAATTACGGCAGTCTGGCCGAGGGCGCTCACCACACACTCGCTTCTCCACCGCTCCTTCTCCGTCCATTTATCCATCTCCGAGATAAAAGATTTACAGCACCATTCTGTTTTTCTTTTTTCTTTTTCCCCACCATGTTTGGGGTCAGATCCCATATGGAGTGAGAAGTGTGGAATGTGCTGGCCTCGCTTTCCCCTCGGGTCTTCACGCTGACGGTTCACATTTCGCTTTCCATTGTGCTGCATGTGCAGCTTTTCCAAATCCACCTCACACACACACACACACACACACACACACACTCAGAAGAAGCACCTTCTCTCCAGTGTTTGTCTTAAAAGTTCATGTTCTCACGAAAATGTTGAAACACACCTTGTGGTTTCCGTCGTCCCGTTTCCCCCAGACCCGAGCGTACATTCTTGCTGTGGGAAACCAGAACACACACTGCACTCCGGCTCGCAGGCTAACACGCATGGAGCAGCGTGACGTTTCACTGCTACGATGACTTTAATTATTTCATCCCATCTTTCACCCTGTATCCATTCGAGCAGTTTTTGACATGGACATTGCAGGGAAATGTTATCATGACCCATTGCCCTGGTAGGATTTATCCAGTCAGGATGCAGAGCTTCAATGAGATGGAGTGGGAAAAAAAAGGAAATATAAAGATAGGTGTGGTCAAAGCCTTACATGTGTAATTATTTTCACTCTGGTGCGTCACACCACAGACGATTAGATACCATTTTGGAAAAATAACTCGAGTTAAGATGACGAAAACTTCAAACGAGTTAAGACCTCGAGAAAGGGAGGAGTGGATTTGGTCTTAGCGCTTACACATGTAAACATTAATAACTTCAACTTATTCAAATATGAAGATGGACTGACCAGCAACTGGCAGATCACCAAGGCGGGAAATAAAAAAAACAAAAAAACAAGAAAGAGAGCTAGTGGAATAAATTGTGTGTGTGTGTTGAAAATGATCAGTGAAACCATAAAGAACAACGTTTGGATCAAATGAGTCTGCTACTGTCACAAGTAGCAAAGGGTTCATGAAGAGCCCGAGGACATTTAAAGCAATCTGTCATCTATTACAGGTGTAGTCCCACATTTTGGTCATTAGGTGTGCTTCCCAGTTTTGTTTACCTACTAAACAAAAACAAAAAAAACCATCAGCATCAACACTGAACCTACTGCAGCATGTATAACGCACTCCAAACCATCCCACAGGACTTCTATTTCTTATTAACTGGCTAATAAAATAAACCACACAGCCCCACAGTATGAACCCTGAGCTCACACACAGCTGATATCCTTCCTCAGACCTGCTGTCTTAACTAGACCTTCATCTTACTTTAAAGTAAAAATGTCTTTAAAGCCCTGAGCTGCATGTCTACTGAAGCAGCTGAGAAGAATGCAGTAATTTGTGTAATTAAGTAAGAATGCAGTAATGTACTCCACTCCCAGTGCTCAGCTTTATATCATCATCATCATCATCATTAAATCAGATAAGCGCTCACAAAAAATCATCAAAGACTTACTGATAGCTCAATTGTTTCAGAAATTGTTTGTAATTTTGACCTTTTTAACACCAGAATTCCTCAGATATTAATCCGAGTCCCGTTTTGTTTTCCCTCCTCACAGCCTAAAAGAACATGTTCTCTTTTTCAGGGACATTTTTTAATGATCATATATCTACACTTACAGTTTACAGTCCTAGTCCACCAGTCCACCATTAGTCAATAAGCTAGCAGTAAAGCAGGAAGTGTGTGTGTGTGTGTGTGTATAGATACTAAAGCTACTGTTACAAAATGCACAAATGAAATAGTGCACTAATTAATGCAACACTTGCTCGACTTGTTGGTATCTTCACTGAGGATCACTAATGATCTCTGCTCCTTCCACCTCAACATGTTTTTCTCTTGGTAATGTCCCTACACACGTTTACTCAGAGGTGGTACACGACAAGACAGGATTAAAATGTAGTTTTGTTTTAGTACATGGGAATTAATTACATGTAGTAAGTAAAGTTATGCCAATCATTTGGATTTGGTGATTTAATGCATTGTACCATTAATTGCGGCTCCTTGTGACTACTGTACCTAGAACCGTTCCATAAAGGGTTAGTGAAGTGAAACGGTCGTGTATTTCTACTAAAACATTGCCTCTTTTCCTGCACAGGTCATTAAGTCTGGCGTGGATACGACCTGTAAGTGCCACGGCGTGTCAGGCTCGTGTACAGTGCAGACGTGTTGGCGTCAACTGGCGCCATTCCACAAAATCGGCATGGTTTTGAAGCAGCGCTACGAGACCGCGCTCAAGGTAGCCAGCGCCACCAATCAGGCGAAAGGTGAGGGCGAGCCGCCCCACACGCCACCTCGCACCCGAGCTGAGCCTTTCTCACGCACCTCTGACCTGCTGCACATCGAGGACTCGCCCAATTTCTGCCAGGCCAGCATGTACTCGGCAGGGACGGCAGCACGAAAGTGCCACAAGGACAAGAACTGCGACGCCATCTGCTGTGGGCGCGGCCATAACACGCAGAGCCGCGTGCTGACCCGGCCGTGCCAATGCCAGGTGCGCTGGTGCTGTTACGTCGAGTGCAAGCAGTGCACGCAAAAAGAGGAAGTGTATACTTGCAAGGGGTAAAAAATTAATACCCCATCAGCCACACTATATGGACAACGAGGGTTTCTGAGCCTGACTGGAAAAGTGACGGACGGTCGTACACTTTGGGACCAAAAAAAAGCATTAACTTCTCTCTTCTAGCTCAAATGGACGGATTTTAACTTTTTTGGTAAAAATAATTTCCAGGGACTTTTTTCCTCTGACGCTCCGGAAACCTTCATAAAATGAACCAGGAGAGAAAAAGGTGGTCTACAATCTCATACTTCATGAGACTGTGTGTGTGTGTGTGTGTGTGTGTGTGTGTGTGTGTGTGTTTGTGTGTGCTTGCATGCTAGCATTATGAAATAAGTAAAAAATAACGACGGGGTGTGAGATTTGTTCGAGAAGCACATACCTTCTTCACCCACACTACAGTGTGTATATGCACCATGTACATAGGTTAAATTGTATTATAATTATTTTATATATAAATATATATATATATATATATATATATATATACACACACCACTTATCAAAAATATGTCATAAGAAAAAAAAAAGATAATAATAACCACTAAGCACACCAGTGTGCTCTTCTTCACTTTGATTTTCTTCGATTTCCTACGACAAGGCCCTTTAGAACCAGAGCAGAAACATGGCATAGCTTCAGGGGACATCTGATAACGTGATTTTCTAGCTGCAGAAATGAAATGTAGTTTCATGTAGAAAAGTTCCTCTTAAACTAAATGTAGTCTCCAGCCTGCAGTGATAACCCTTTAGCTATAAACACCAAACAACGGTTAGCATCGTTAGCCTCCATCAAAACAAAAACAGCAGAGTTAGCAGACGAGTACATCTCAGCTGACTGACTACATTTAGGGGAAGAGGGACATTATGGACATTACATTTTAGTCCAAATAATCAACCTTTAAATGTTTTTTTTTATACTTAGCAATAATAACTATTCAGGGAATCTTCTGTAAAAACCACTATTCATGTGATCCACAGTAAGTAATTCACTGCTGACTCGTTGCTCTGGAAGCGATCTGAATAGAGACGGCGCTTCCACTGACAGCAAGGCTACGTCCCAAATTCTAGCACGCACTCCACAAACATGAGGGTTATTCCACAATAACACCAAGGACAATGAACAACAGCTAGCTAAGAATGTAGGAGGATTTTGCTAGCTAGCAAGTAGCTGTAGGAACGAGAGTGTTGGTAAAATAATGAATAAAAAGATGATTTAATTACACCACAGTTACACTTAGCAGATAAAACTAACTAACTAAAGGTCTTTGGCAAGAACGATAGCATTTAGGACGAAACCTTTATGGGTAGCATGCAATGAAAAAAATGAACAAAATGTCCTACTGACATTTTTTAAAAAGAAAAATCTACATTACTAAATTTCTGTACTTCAGTTTATAATCAGTTTAGCTACAGAATCTAACTAGCTCTCTAACTAGCACATTTGTGGTGTTAGCTAGCTGAATGTTCTCACAGAAAATAAACTTCACTGCATTCAAAATGTTAAATATTTAGTATCATATCAATCCTATTAGCATCACATGCCTACTAAATAAATTTCGTAGTGAGATTTGACATTTCCGTTATAGTGACTAAGATCTAAAGTCAGATCCACACACACACCCCGCTAACGCAGTGGCTGCACACGCTGAGATTTTCACACGTCAGAATTCTATGCAGTGTAAATAGAAATGCTTTATATGACAAACGGAGTACGCTCGTATATACAGATATATATATATATATATATATATATATATATATATATATCACACATCTATTTTTTATCATTTTGAAATATTTTTGTTTCAGTAAACTACTGAATGAGACCCCAATTAGCGAAACAGCACAGTTAGCGCACTGAAGCTTTCCCAGTATTTAAGGATGTGTATTTATGAACAAATATCTGGCTACATAAAGTTGTAAATAGTTTACGGTTATGTTCCTGTGGTGTAAAGCTGAGGGTGAGGCACATGCGCGGAGAAACTAACATTCAAAAGAGAGAATCTGCTAATAATATGGCAATGCTAGTGTGGCTAATGTTTGTTAGCCACATGTGTATTCCTTAGCCGAAAAAAGTAAAAACAGTGTAGCTTTGCTAGCATGACGTACCGTGCACACTTTCTTTTGCTATTGTTTTCTTTCCTGTATTAGCTGGTATGCTAGTTCACAGTAGCACAGTTGCATTAGCCTAGCATCTGTTTATTCGTTTGAGATTCATAAGCAAACTTTATAAGCAAAAGAGCTAACATAGCCTTGATAGCTTTGAGTTTGCTCATGAGTCTTGGGTTAATGAAAAGTTTTAGATTCCAGGAAAAAAAATCAGACGTGCCTTGACTTTCTGGGTGTGTGTAAGTGTGTGTCACATCATTTTTGAGCTGAATTCCAGACGGTTTTGTGAGAAGGACGAATGCTAATTAAAGCCAACCTCACACGCTACATGCAAACCATAATAGCAAGTGGAGAACGTCGGTGTGCATTCCTCTAAACCACAGCTGCACAAAACAAGTTAGCATTCGCTAAACGTCCTGGGCCTCCTGCACACGCATTCACAAACAGTGAGAAAATCACTAATGTTGCAAATTAGCACAGCTGCTAGGCACTTTCCCTCCAGCATAAAGCAGCAGCCGCTTCTCGTTTTCTTAGCAATGAAACATGTGATTAGCGTGATGCTAACCTTGTGTTTTATGTCTTTCGGTTTTTAATCTGTAAAGAAACTCTATTTTGTAGGGAAATTTTAAAGACAAATTATAAATTATTTTTGAAATGTTTATGAGCATTTGTACATTTTGTACAGATGAAATTTTGTATGGCGTCTTTTGTACCGATTATGGGTGGTTTTGGTGTTTCTTATTTTTTGGGGAAGCAGTGTGTGTTTCGGTTCCGTGTAACTGTTAGATAAATCAGCATAATGCCATTAAATGATGATAACTGTGCTGTGAACAGTGAGTGGACCCCTCGCTGTGGATCATCACTACAGGGACATCCTGCATAGGGAACTGAATAAATAATAGCCGTCATTTTTCCGGCATGCGTTAGCATTTCTACCCAGGTAGCAGATTTAGATGTGTAGCATTAATCTTAAAGATGAGTTGTAGGTTTGAAAAGGTTTCAGTCCACTACAAATAGGTGTTTTTATTCCATCACTTAAGGAGAATTCCAGTCTGTCATACTCCCTGGCTGCTAACACTGCTAAAGTCTCTCAGCCAATAAGAACACGTGTTAGTAGACTGATATTAGCAAAACATGTTTTATTAAGTGGTTAATAAGTGAAGGAATGAAAGCAGCACTTGTTAGTGCACTATAGGTAGCCCCCTAGACATGTGCCCTTGCTCAGAGGGGTCCAGTCACTGTGCTGTTCTCTCAGTTTGTGTTCAGTGATTAGTGCAATGCCACAGCTTTGCTTTTACCCAGTAAATGTTCTCTCTGGGGCAGTGGTGTGTTTCACTATCCACTCTGTCATGTCTTATTATGGGATGCTCAGATGATTTCCCTCTACCTCATGTGTATAGCCTGTAGGTATAAACTGATCATGCGTGACTGGTAAGAATGTATTTAAGTTATTTAACATCTTTGTATAACAAAGGCAAGAAAATCTGAAAATATTAAATGGATTTTTAAAGAACTTTCTCTGGTGTGGTGGCCTTTATTTTACTTTTTTTCCCCCCAGTAAACAGATGCAAGATTAAATATGTCAGACTACCAAATACAGATGCCATAACAGCAGTATATTAACTGTCATTGGATTTGGGACAGAATCAGAGCGCAGAATCAGATCAGAAAAGAAAAAAAAACCCACAGGATCATATGGACTTGACAGGGGACAGAATTAGGAAATGCGAGTGAGAAGTGGTACAGCCTCCCAGAAACATTCAGGCAGGTGGACTGGGTAGGGTAAATGTATAGAAATATGTGTGTATGATGTCCTGCCATTCCATCCAGTGTTCCTGAGAGAGGCTTCAGCTCCACCACAGCCCTGACCCACGTACAGAACAGGTAACACACAGGGAGGTTATTTCACAGCAGCATCAGAAGTCATTTCCTGCATTCTCATGGTTTTTTCCTCAACATCTCATGCAACTGAGAAGCAAAATACAATCCAAAACAGAGGATAAGAGAAAAAGGAAGTGTTGTCATTTTTTTCTTCCTGTTTTGTACCACAGGTTAGTTAAGAGTAGGAAACAGCTGCGTTAGACCAGCGATCCATCCGAACAGACATGCTAAATATAACAGAAAAGCGGAAATTTTACTCCAGAATTAACAGTGATGATCCTCTGATCAGTGTTAAGGCTACATCCCAAATCTGAAAAGAGGTGTGGATGGGGGTGGCATGTAAAGATCTCAAAACACCACAACTTGTGCTACTATAGATTATACAGTCGCTCGCTAATGGGCTATTTGGCAGTTAAAGTTGTATAAAGTAAATCAGGACAATGACACAGAGACACTTAAAGAAAACAGCTTTTCTTCATGCACTCATCTAAAAGTACTTTAATAAACCTTCTCACTTCTCCCAGTGCATTGTGGGTAATGCACGATGTATAGAGACAATTATATTTTGGGGCAGTTGGACAGCACAGTGCTGAGCAGTGCACAGAGCTCACGGTTCACAGGGTTGAAATGGAGGAAAAACTGGCTTTAAAAAATAATAACCTTCCTGTTATTGGACATTATTATTATTTTCATTATTAGGCTGATGCAGTAGTCCAAGAATGTGTGTATGTGTGTGTATGTCAGAGTGTGTATGTGTGTGTTGACTCAGAGGTCGTGTAGTTTTGCCAAAACATGACGGCAAATCCCTGTACACACTCAGAGACGGAGGTTCAGGCCCTCTGACAGATGTGTGTGGAACAGACTGGTCACATTTCACAATTATTCCACTCAAATATGAAATATAAATATCTACCTAACACAGCTAACTGTTAGAAAAAGTCATGATAATAATAATAATAATTATAATAATAATTATAATAATAATGTAACCTAATGAAAATGAGAATGCTGTAGGACGTCACAGGGAGGCTAATGTTACGTACATTAGAAACAGCAGTGTTGTTTGGGACGGTTTTTATTTACTGTCGATACTTTACCTTCATGGCCGAAGTCTTCCCAGCATGCTTTGCTCCACCTGGTTCCCTTGTGGGTTAATGATGGATTTATATCATATGTGAATAACCATAACTTCCATCAACCGACTGGGAAATGTCCAGATTTTTTGACTGGCTCCTCTGAAGGTTTTTCCTCGTGTCGTCTCCATTACCTCTGGATTTGTTCTTTAGATAAATGCAGTTAAACATCAGGTACAGAAATTCTAATGTTTAGAACACAGCTATACTAATGCTAACTAATTTTAGTTAAATACTCTAAACACTATTTTTACCTTGTGCAGGGACAAAATGCCGTATATGGTAGTCCAGGTGCTCAGGACCATGAGTTTATAATCCCAGAAAAGTAGATTATATCTTCTCAAACCATGGTAAACTTTATCATCCATAAAGTTTCTAAAGCATGTTCAGGGTTTTAACTGGAGAGCTGATCGGTGCACCAGTGCCTACGGTAACAGACAAGCACTTACACAAGCTTCATGTTTGATACATCAACTACAAATGTACAGTAATATGATAAGCTTCATAATAACTAGTCTACTTCAGAAATCACAATTCAATTCAAATAAATTTCTGCAGCATGAGCTGAACTTGTGTGACGGCAAGCTAACTATTCTGCTTAGCCGTTTTTAACTCCAAAATGCTAATGATGACATTTTGTTAACCAGTGGGCTTCAGATAGCGCAAAAGAAACTCTTTAATTAATTTGTGTAAACTACACAAGAATGATGACACTTCTCCATCAAGACCCAAAAATGTGGATTTACTAAAAGCAGAAGTTCTCCATTACTATTTCAAAAATAATCAGAAAAGAAAGTTGTGAATGCACTGAAAGCGGATTCTCTGTTGGATAACTCAGACTAGTGATGACGAGGAAACAGCACCAGCACTTTCTTCAAGCACAAGCATTTTTTAGGATGGAAAATAATACATACAGCAGGCTAACAACACAGAACAAATGCTGGCATGGAGAGTTTCAAGCTAACCAGTTTTGAGCAACTTTATTGTTCACGATCTGTGATGCCCATGCTAACTGGAAGAAAAGAGAAAAAGACATGAAACACCGTATATTCTTTTTCAGTCCAGAAAAACACTTTGACACCATTCACGTCTAGTTAGAGATTTTGTGTAACGTCCTGTAACGTGGTTCTGTCGGTTCTGAGTGTTAGTGGGTTAGATTTTAACAACAGGGTTCCCAATTTCACCATGACCCTGTCTCGAGTGAATTCACAGTGGTGTAATGTGTAATGCAGCAGCGTTTGCACAGCTGCTAGTGAACAGGAAGTGGCTGCAGAAAGATTAAAAACAACAAAACAGCATTAGTAAAATGAAAGTGTTTCCTGTGGAGGTGAGATAATCTGTATGAGTTAAACTCAAACCACCACATGCTGAACACAGCACTAACACACAACTAACACACACACACAAGTGTTAGCGTTTAAGGTTTAAATGTCCCACTTTAAACAGCTTAAATGTAAAGTGTTTAATGTGAGATGTTAGTTCAGGTGTGGTCATGCTGTCCTGACAATGTGAATACAGTCCTCTATACCTCTGAACTCTGAGACGTCTCCTTTTCATTCTGGCACACGCTGAGCCACTACCGTCGTCAAACGATCCTCCAGAGGCCCCCTGTTCCCAGACCTCACCACTGCCGCCATAGCCTACAGAGTGTGTCCTCATCTGTCCCGTCCTCTCAGATCCTTCACACACACACACACACACACACACACACACACACACACACACACAGAATCAAAAATGAAATACCCCCAAATAAAAAGTGATCTTTCAGAGCTTTTAGTACATCCCCCTGATACAGCGTGACAAATAACAATAATCCGAACTATTTGAAGATACCACGGTTCCGCCCTACCCTTACCTGATAAATCCAACAGAAGTGATTATTTTACATGTTCCTGCATCCCTTTATGTTGAAATAAACAGGGACAACTGTGTAGAGAGAGCTGCATTACTCGGTTAGGTGATGATCCTGCTAATATATCACGTGGTTACCCAGCGATTCCCAGCTCTCTTTCAGGTGGTAAAAACTCATTTTGGAAAGAGTGATGAGACCGAGCGGAGAGCGGTTCCTCCACAGCTGGTTGTAATTGCTGTTAAGTACCTGCGCTCACTCCCACTCGTCCCTCACAACCTGGAAAAACAAGTGAACTCAGGAGGCTTCAAAAAATAGGAAATAAAATAAGCAATGCAGGTGGAGGTAAGTGTCGCATAAAACATGGACAAAAAAACAAAAACGACTTCAAGCCAGAGAATGAGGGTAAAGAAGGGAACAGTCCATTTTTGACAGAATGACATGAAGTCCATTTTATTGTGTTTGATTTAAGTCAGATGTTGATAAAAGAATTTATTTGGGACAGAAATGTATTTAAAAACATATTAAAAAAAGACTTGGATAGACAGCTTATGCCTAGACTAGACTGAAGCATGCCTACCTGTCTGTTTTTTTTTCAAATCTATCAATATATATATATATATATATATATATATATATGTCACTCTATAAAGCATGTACAAAATCCCAGAGATTATTTATAAGTCATATTCAGCAACCCAGGTCGAAGTTTTCCTTCAGGAAGAACATCATAATAATAAATAAACACTTGACTCTATAAATAACAAACAGCATGTGCTTTCCTCATTACTGCTGAATATCGGTGGTCCCACAGAGGCAATGGCCACATCAGAGGCCTGCAGTTTTTGGCACGTTATGTGTGTTTTGCATTTAAGAGGTGCAGGCACAGCAACATTTTATTTCATAAATAAATTTTTCCCCATTGCAGCCCTGTCTCTGAGGGGAAGCTGTAAATACTTAAACACACACATATGGTATGAACACAGTGTCCATCTGGTAGAGATGGACAGAATTTAAAAAAGGAGGGGATTCTCTTGGTATTTTGGTTCAAGAATAACATAAAAACCTTCCTGTGTGACTTCCTGATTGCCTCAACAGTTGCTCCAATCCTCAACACACCACTTCATTTCCAACCACTTCAATCCCTCAACCTGTGGTCTCAGCCACGCCAGTACATCATCCCACACTCCCAGTCTCCCAACCCTTTATCCTAGTCACTGCAGTACCACAACTTCACTTCCTCTCTCTCTCTAACCAGAGTTGCTAGCCAACCAATAATCCCATTCGATCCATTCCCTCAACCACTCATCCTGGACAGCCCAGACTTTCAGTCTACCAGCCTGGCCACTCCCAGGACATGGCAGCATCGGTAGCAGAGCAGAAGTTCCATATTAGAACAGACAAAGTGTGTACTATTTAGTCTACAGAGATGTCAGAGAAAGGTACAGCACAGGCTCTAAGAGACGAGGCAGAATCTATACAGGAGAGAAAATGGACATATTGGGATAAAGGGTTCAGGCTGGAGTCAGATACAATAATAACTGCAGCTACTGATGCCGTTCAATCTCAGCTGTCATGGCCACAAAGGCATGTGAATCATTTACCCCTCTGATCCCCGTGGTTCCTCAAGTCTGTTACCCACTCATCTTGCATAAATAGCCTCCTTTGCTGATGGTGGTACCTCTAGTTTCTGCTCCTGTCCATGCTGAGAGCTCAGTTTTCTTTCCTGATTTTTCCTTATAGCCTAGTTACTAGCCTATGGTACAATACACATCTGCTGCCCTAGTTTGAACAACCAAAGGGCTGATGTGGATCTGATGAGGATCTGTTTTTTCTCCCTCAGCCAATGGGAAATAACATTATTGTCATGCCATGAACACTACTGGAGAGTTTCAAGTGAATTCAACACATAGCTGGTGCAGTACATAGTGAAATGTCCTTCAGGACCTCAGCGCTACATAAAGACGTAAAGCTGCACAGTTCCACATAAAGTGCACGTGTGCAAACTTGTGCAGAGAGTGCAAAGACAAGAGACAGGGCAAAACAAACGGTAATAAACACTACAAGACAGACAACATACTACAAAACACTACACTTGAAGATTGTGTGTGAGGGGTGTGTAAGAGTGTGTGTGAGGGGTGTGTGGAGTCACCCACAATGCTGTTGGCTTTGCAGATGCAGCGTGTGGTGTAAATGTCTGTGATAGAGGTGAGAGAGACTCAGATGATCTCAGCTGTCCATGATGCAAGACCGCTGCAGGCTCTTGCAGTCCACGATGGTGAAATTCCCGAACCAGGCAGTGATGCAGCTGCTCAGGACGCTCTCGATGGTCCCTCTGTAGAACACGGCCAGGATGGGGGGAGGGAGATGGGCTTTGCTCAGTCTCTGCAGGAAATAAAGACACTGCTGGGCTTTCTTGCTGATGAAGCTGGTGTTGAGTGACCAGGTGAAGTTCTTCACCCAGTGAACACCAAGGAATTTGGTGCTCTTGACAATCTCCACAGAGGATCCGTTGATGTTCAGTGGAGAATGGTCACTCTGTGCTCTCCTGAAGTCAGCAACCATCTCTTGATGAGACCCACCACGGTCGTGTCATTTGTGAACTTGATGATGTGGTTGGAGCTGTGCATTGCTGCACAGTCGTGAGTCAGCAGAGTGAACAGCAGTGGGCTGAGCACACAGCCCTGAGGGGCTCCAGTGCTCAGTGTGGTGGTGCTGGAGATGGAGTTTAATTAGGTTTATTTAAATTTTGTTTTCAAACTGCTTTAAAGGTGCAAAAAATGTAACTGGTATTTAGGCTTATCCCGAATAAATCTAGTGTATATTTATTGGCCAAATGTTTGTGGACACCTAACCAGTACAACCATGTGTGGGCCTTCTCCAAACTGTGTAAGCACACAAGCTAACATTGGTGCCTCTCCTCACGAATGCTCTTTTGGCTCAGTGGAGTAATCCCCATAAATATGCTCCAACATCTCGTGAAAAGCCTTCCCAGAAGAGTGGAAGTTATAATAACAGTAAAGGGGGACTACATCTGGAACAGCATCTACACAAGATGAAACATTATTAATGTTAGATAGAGGAGAAGGGACTGGGGCTTCCAGGAGGCTCATTTAATATCTGAGAGTTAAAAATGCCTACACAACTGTCAGTCATTCCTGATTCATATGTCGACTGGCTTATTCAGGGGAGGAGGAAAAAGGAGACTCCTCTGGAATACTTTCAAGTCATTACTTGTAGCAGTGTACGCTTCTGTCAAAAAGCAGAGCTACTAGGCAAAATGGATGAAGGTTTGCAGGACTGTAACGTTCTGCTGTGCAACATTTCTGCAACTTTTACATAAATGATGGGGCTGCTAAGTAAAATACAGTGCACATAATCTCAAGCCTAATCCATAAATGTCTAATTCTTCACTCATAGAGGAACAAGGGAGGATAATATAGTCCAGAGCTCAGGATGGATCTGAAAGGTGTCTGAAGAACAGGATGAAGATGGACCACCCAATACTGACTCCCTCACTCTCTCTCTCTCACACACACACACACACACACACACACACACACACAGATTTAGATGCTTTAGATGCCACATCGTTGGGTAGTGACATCCACAGTAACAGTCAGTGTGAAAGTCAGAAGGTGGTGTACAATAATATTATGAGAGCTATTCGCATCAGTCCACTGTGGACGTGTACACACATGTCCATGCTGCCGTGTTTTATCGGCCAAACACATCGGTAGTTCAGGCTGAACTATTTTTATTAGGGCTTTTTTTTCTTTTTGGATATGTGGGTGATGAGAGTGGCGTATGTCTGTCTGTATCAGGACGTTACACATGCTGCAGCTGTTTCTTGGATTAGAGAGTGTGATTAAAAGCTCAGGATTCACGGCACCGCCGCTCATACCACACTAGGCCGAAGCCAAATACACACAGATCCACACACTTAAACATGACGCTCTCGCACAGGGTGCTAAACTGATTTATTAGGGCATCACTTCATGTGACAGAGGTGATCTGCCCATAAATAAGGGACTGTTTATGAGAAATAGGTGTTATTATCATTATACTCACATTCTACAGCAGTAAGATTCTGACCTCCGATTGGATGAAAACTTTTATTTGTTTTTTATTTATTTTTATTTGTTTCATTTGCTGGATCATTTTAAACTGCTGCTCTATTTAACTAACAGACAGCTGTGATTGGTTAATATTAATATGGATAAAAGAAGAAAAGCCAGTACTGCTCTCACAGATTAAACAATCAATAAGAAGCAGCAGCAGTGAGCTGCTGGGAAACAGACACAAAGGAAATGGTTACAGATAGAAAAACTCAATTTAATTACCATAATTAACACACCAAAGAGGTGTTCCAAACCAGGGTGGTCAGTGACTGGACATGAGAAACAATAGTGATTGATTATTAGTCTTTGGAAACAATAATGATTGTTAATAGGGACCCTGCGCCATCGCGGGACACATGCTAAGACAAACAAGAATAGGGATTGGTGATTGTTTGGACTGTAGAGAAATGATGATGATCAGTGATTGGTCTTTGGGAATGATCAGTGATTGGTCATTAGGAATGATGATGATCAGTGAAAGGTCTTTGGGAATGATCAGTGAAAGGTCTTTGGGAATAATCAGTGATTGGTCATTAGGAATGATGATGATCAGTGAAAGGTCTTTGGGAATGATCAGTGAAAGGTCTTTGGGAATAATCAGTGATTGGTCATTAGGAATGATGATGATCAGTGAAAGGTCTTTGGGAATGATCAGTGAAAGGTCTTTGGGAATAATCAGTGATTGGTCATTAGGAATGATGATGATCAGTGAAAGGTCTTTGGGAATGATCAGTGATTGGTCATTAGGGAATAATCAGTGAAAGGTCATTAGGAATGAATGAAATTTGGGAAAACAGTGAAAGGTCTTTGGGAATAATCAGTGATTGGTCATTAGGGAATAATCAGTGAAAGGTCTTTGGGAATAATCAGTGAAAAAGGGCTTTGGGAATAATCAGTGAAAGGTCTTTGGGAATAATCAGTGATTGGTCTTTGGGAATAATCAGTGAAAGGTCTTTGGGAATAATCAGTGAAAGGTCTTTGGGAATAATCAGTGATTGGTTTTTTGGGAATAATCAGTGATTGGTCTTTGGGAATAATCAGTGAAAGGTCTTTGGGAATAATCAGTGATTGGTCTTTGGGAATAATCAGTGATTGGTTTTTTGGGAATAATCAGTGAAAGGTCTTTGGGAATAATCAGTGAAAGGTCTTTGGGAATAATCAGTAAAAGGTCTTTGGGAATAATCAGTGATTGGTCTTTGGGAATAATCAGTGAAAGGTCTTTGGGAATAATCAGTGAAAGATCTTTGGGAATAATCAGTAAAAGGTCTTTGGGAATAATCAGTGATTGGTTTTTTGGGAATAATCAGTGATTGGTCTTTTGGAATAATCAGTGAAAGATCTTTGGGAATAATCAGTGAAAGGTCTTTGGGAATAATCAGTGAAAGGTTTTTTGGGAATAATCAGTGATTGGTCATTTTGGGGAAAAATCAGTGAAAGGTCTTTGGGAATAATCAGTGATTGGTTTTTTGGGAATAATCAGTGATTGGTCTTTGGGAATAATCAGTGAAAGGTCTTTGGGAATAATCAGTGATTGGTCTTTGGGAATAATCAGTGATTGGTCTTTGGGAATAATCAGTGATTGGTCTTTGGGAATAATCAGTGAAAGGTCTTTGGGAATAATCAGTGATTGGTCTTTGGGAATAATCAGTGATTGGTTTTTTGGGAATAATCAGTGATTGGTCTTTGGGAATAATCAGTGATTGGTCTTTGGGAATAATCAGTGAAAGGTCTTTGGGAATAATCAGTGATTGGTCTTTGGGAATAATCAGTGATTGGTCTTTGGGAATAATCAGTGATTGGTCTTTGGGAATAATCAGTGAAAGGTCTTTGGGAATAATCAGTGATTGGTCTTTGGGAATAATCAGTGAAAGGTCTTTGGGAATAATCAGTGAAAGGTCTTTGGGAATAATCAGTGATTGGTCTTTGGGAATAATCAGTGAAAGGTCTTTGGGAATAATCAGTGAAAGGTCTTTGGGAATAATCAGTGATTGGTCTTTGGGAATAATCAGTGAAAGGTCTTTGGGAATAATCAGTGATTGGTCTTTGGGAATAATCAGTGATTGGTTTTTTGGGAATAATCAGTGATTGGTCTTTGGGAATAATCAGTGAAAGGTCTTTGGGAATAATCAGTGATTAGGGCTTTGGGAATAATCAGTTTAAAGGTCTTTGGGAATAATCAGTGATTGGTCTTTGGGAATAATCAGTGATTGGTTTTTTGGGAATAATCAGTGAAAGGTCTTTGGGAATAATCAGTGAAAGGTCTTTGGGAATAATCAGTGAAAGGTCTTTGGGAATAATCAGTGATTGGTTTTTGGGAATAATCAGTGAAAGGTCTTTGGGAATAATCAGTGATTGGTCTTTGGGAATAATCAGTGAAAGGTCTTTGGGAATAATCAGTGATTGGTCTTTGGGAATAATCAAGTTTTTTAAAAAGGTCTTTGGGAATAATCAGTGATTGGTCTTTGGGAATAATCAGTGAAAGGTCTTTGGGAATAATCAGTGAAAGGTCTTTGGGAATAATCAGTGATTGGTCTTTGGGAATAATCAGTGATTGGTTTTTTGGGAATAATCAGTGATTGGTCTTTGGGAATAATCAGTGATTGGTCTTTGGGAATAATCAGTGAAAGGTCTTTGGGAATAATCAGTGATTGGTCTTTGGGAATAATCAGTGATTGGTTTTTTGGGAATAATCAGTGAAAGGTCTTTGGGAATAATCAGTGATTGGTCTTTGGGAATAATCAGTGATTGGTCTTTGGGAATAATCAGTGAAAGGTCTTTGGGAATAATCAGTGATTGGTTTTTTGGGAATAATCAGTGAAAGGTCTTTGGGAATAATCAGTGAAAGGTCTTTGGGAATAATCAGTGATTGGTCTTTGGGAATAATCAGTGAAAGGTCTTTGGGAATAATCAGTGATTGGTTTTTTGGGAATAATCAGTGAAAGGTCTTTGGGAATAATCAGTGAAAGGTCTTTGGGAATAATCAGTGATTGGTCTTTTGGAATAATCAGTGATTGGTCTTTGGGAATAATCAGTGATTGGTCTTTGGGAATAATCAGTGATTGGTCTTTGGGAATAATCAGTGAAAGGTCTTTGGGAATAATCAGTGATTGGTCTTTGGGAATAATCAGTGATTGTTCTTTGGGATAATCAGTGATTGGTCTTTGGGAATAATCAGTGATTGGTCTTTGGGAATAATCAGTGAAAGGTCTTTGGGAATAATCAGTGATTGGTCTTTGGGAATAATCAGTGATTGGTCTTTGGGAATAATCAGTGATTGTTCTTTGGGAATAATCAGTGATTGGTCTTTGGGAATAATCAGTGATTGGTCTTTGGGAATAATCAGTGAAAGGTCTTTGGGAATAATCAGTGATTGGTCTTTGGGAATAATCAGTGAAAGGTCTTTGGGAATAATCAGTGATTGGTCTTTGGGAATAATCAGTGAAAGGTCTTTGGGAATAATCAGTGATTGGTCTTTGGGAATAATCAGTGATTGTTCTTTGGGAATAATCAGTGATTGGTCTTTGGGAATAATCAGTGATTGGTCTTTGGGAATAATCAGTGATTGGTCTTTGGGAATAATCAGTGATTGGTTTTTTGGGAATAATCAGTGATTGGTCTTTGGGAATAATCAGTGAAAGGTCTTTGGGAATAATCAGTGATTGGTCTTTGGGAATAATCAGTGATTGGTCTTTGGGAATAATCAGTGAAAGGTCTTTGTGAATAATCAGTGAAAGGTCTTTGGGAATAATCAGTGATTGGTCTTTGGGAATAATCAGTGATTGGTCTTTGGGAATAATCAGTGATTGGTCTTTGGGAATAATCAGTGATTGTTCTTTGGGAATAATCAGTGATTGGTCTTTGGGAATAATCAGTGATTGGTCTTTGGGAATAATCAGTGAAAGGTCTTTGGGAATAATCAGTGATTGTTCTTTGGGAATAATCAGTGAAAGGTCTTTGGGAATAATCAGTGAAAGGTCTTTGGGAATAATCAGTGATTGGTCTTTGGGAATAATCAGTGAAAGGTCTTTGGGAATAATCAGTGATTGGTCTTTGGGAATAATCAGTGATTGGTCTTTGGGAATAATCAGTGAAAGGTCTTTGGGAATAATCAGTGATTGGTCTTTGGGAATAATCAGTGATTGTTCTTTGGGAATAATCAGTGATTGTTCTTTGGGAATAATCAGTGATTGGTCTTTGGGAATAATCAGTGATTGGTCTTTGGGAATAATCAGTGATTGGTCTTTGGGAATAATCAGTGAAAGGTCTTTGGGAATAATCAGTGATTGGTCTTTGGGAATAATCAGTGATTGTTCTTTGGGAATAATCAGTGATTGGTCTTTGGGAATAATCAGTGATTGTTCTTTGGGAATAATCAGTGAAAGGTCTTTGGGAATAATCAGTGATTGGTCTTTGGGAATAATCAGTGATTGGTCTTTGGGAATAATCAGTGATTGTTCTTTGGGAATAATCAGTGATTGGTCTTTGGGAATAATCAGTGATTGGTCTTTGGGAATAATCAGTGAAAGGTCTTTGGGAATAATCAGTGATTGGTCTTTGGGAATAATCAGTGAAAGGTCTTTGGGAATAATCAGTGAAAGGTCTTTGGGAATAATCAGTGATTGGTCTTTGGGAATAATCAGTGATTGGTCTTTGGGAATAATCAGTGATTGGTCTTTGGGAATAATCAGTGATTGTTCTTTGGGAATAATCAGTGATTGGTCTTTGGGAATAATCAGTGATTGGTCTTTGGGAATAATCAGTGAAAGGTCTTTGGGAATAATCAGTGATTGTTCTTTGGGAATAATCAGTGAAAGGTCTTTGGGAATAATCAGTGAAAGGTCTTTGGGAATAATCAGTGATTGGTCTTTGGGAATAATCAGTGAAAGGTCTTTGGGAATAATCAGTGATTGGTCTTTGGGAATAATCAGTGATTGGTCTTTGGGAATAATCAGTGAAAGGTCTTTGGGAATAATCAGTGATTGGTCTTTGGGAATAATCAGTGATTGTTCTTTGGGAATAATCAGTGATTGGTCTTTGGGAATAATCAGTGATTGGTCTTTGGGAATAATCAGTGAAAGGTCTTTGGGATTAATCAGTGATTGGTCTTTGGGAATAATCAGTGAAAGGTCTTTGGGAATAATCAGTGATTGGTTTTTGGGAATAATCAGTGAAAGGTCTTTGGGAATAATCAGTGATTGGTCTTTGGGAATAATCAGTGAAAGGTCTTTGGGAATAATCAGTGATTGGTCTTTGGGAATAATCAGTGATTGTTCTTTGGGAATAATCAGTGATTGGTCTTTGGGAATAATCAGTGATTGGTCTTTGGGAATAATCAGTGATTGGTCTTTGGGAATAATCAGTGAAAGGTCTTTGGGAATAATCATTGGTCTTTGGGAATAATCAGTGATTGTCTTTGGGAATAATCAGTGATGGTCTTTGGGAATAATCAGTGATTGGTCTTTGGGAATAATCAGTGATGGTCTTTGGGAATAATCAGTGATTGGTCTTTGGGAATAATCAGTGATGGTCTTTGGAATAATCAGTGAAAGGTCTTTGGGAATAATCAGTGATGGTCTTTGGGAATAATCAGTGATTGGTCTTTGGGAATAATCAGTGATGGTCTTTGGGAATAATCAGTGATTGGTCTTTGGGAATAATCAGTGAAGGTCTTTGGGAATAATCAGTGATTGGTCTTTGGGAATAATCAGTGATGGTCTTTGGGAATAATCAGTGATTGGTCTTTGGGAATAATCAGTGAAGGTCTTTGGGAATAATCAGTGATGGTCTTTGGGAATAATCAGTGATTGGTCTTTGGGAATAATCAGTGATGGTCTTTGGGAATAATCAGTGATTGGTCTTTGGAATAATCAGTGATTGGTCTTTGGGAATAATCAGTGATTGGTCTTTGGGAATAATCAGTGATTGTCTTTGGGAATAATCAGTGAAAGGTCTTTGGGAATAATCAGTGATTGGTCTTTGGGAATAATCAGTGATTGTCTTTGGGAATAATCAGTGATGGTCTTTGGGAATAATCAGTGATTGGTCTTTGGGAATAATCAGTGAAAGGTCTTTGGAATAATCAGTGAAGGTCTTTGGGAATAATCAGTGATTGGTCTTTGGGAATAATCAGTGGAAAAGGTCTTTGGGAATAATCAGTGATTGGTCTTTGGAATAATCAGTGATGGTCTTTGGGAATAATCAGTGAAGGTCTTTGGGAATAATCAGTGAAGGTCTTTGGGAATAATCAGTGATGGTCTTTGGGAATAATCAGGATTGTCTTTGGGAATAATCAGTGATTGGTCTTTGGGAATAATCAGTGATTGTCTTTGGGAATAATCAGTGATTGGTCTTTGGGAATAATCAGTGAAGGTCTTTGGGAATAATCAGTGATGGTCTTTGGGAATAATCAGTGATGTCTTTGGGAATAATCAGTGAAAGGTCTTTGGGAATAATCAGTGATGGTCTTTGGGAATAATCAGTGAAAGGTCTTTGGAATAATCAGTGAAGGTCTTTGGGAATAATCAGTGATTGGTCTTTGGGAATAATCAGTGATGGTCTTTGGAATAATCAGTGATGGTCTTTGGGAATAATCAGTGATTGGTCTTTGGGAATAATCAGTGAAGGTCTTTGGAATAATCAGTGATTGGTCTTTGGGAATAATCAGTGATTGGTCTTTGGGAATAATCAGTGATGGTCTTTGGAATAATCAGTGATGGTCTTTGGGAATAATCAGTGATTGGTCTTTGGGAATAATCAGTGATTGGTCTTTGGGAATAATCAGTGATTGGTCTTTGGGAATAATCAGTGATGGTCTTTGGGAATAATCAGTGATGGTCTTTGGGAATAATCAGTGATTGGTCTTTGGGAATAATCAGTGATTGTCTTTGGGAATAATAGTTGAAAGGTCTTGGGAATAATCAGTGATGGTCTTTGGGAATAATCAGTGATTGTCTTTGGGAATAATCAGTGAAGGTCTTTGGAATAATCAGTGATGGTCTTTGGAATAATCAGTGATGGTCTTTGGGAATAATCAGTGATGGTCTTTGGGAATAATCAGTGATGGTCTTTGTGATTGTCTTTGGGAATAATCAGTGATGGTCTTTGGAATAATCAGTGATTGGTCTTTGGGAATAATCAGTGAAGGTCTTTGGGATAATCAGTGATTGGTCTTTGGGAATAATCAGTGAAAGGTCTTTGGGAATAATCAGTGATGGTTTGGAATAATCAGTGAAAGGTCTTTGGAATAATCAGTGATTGGTCTTTGGGAATAATCAGTGAAGGTCTTTGGGAATAATCAGTGATGGTCTTTGGGAATAATCAGTGATGTTTTGGGAATAATCAGTGATGGTCTTTGGAATAATCAGTGATGGTTTTGGGAATAATCAGTGATTGGTCTTTGGGAATAATCAGTGAAGGTCTTTGGGAATAATCAGTGATGGTCTTTGGGAATAATCAAAAAAAAAAAAAAAAAAAAAAAAAAAAAAAAAAAAAAAAAAAAAAAAAAAAAAAAAAAAAAAAAAAAAAAAAAAAAAAAAAAAAAAAAAAAAAAAAAAAAAAAAAAAAAAAAAAAAAAAAAAAAAAAAAAAAAAAAAAAAAAAAATAATCAGTGAAAGGTCTTGGGAATAATCAGTGATGGTCTTTGGGAATAATCATGAAAGGTCTTTGGGAATAATCAGTGATTGGTCTTTGGGAATAATCAGTGATGGTCTTTGGGAATAATCAGTGAAAGGTCTTTGGAATAATCAGTGATTGGTCTTTGGGAATAATCAGTGAAAGGTTTTGGGAATAATCAGTGATTGGTTTTGGGAATAATCAGTGAAAGGTCTTTGGAATAATCAGTGATTGGTCTTTGGGAATAATCAGTGAAAGGTCTTTGGAATAATCAGTGATTGGTCTTTGGGAATAATCAGTGATGGTCTTTGGGAATAATCAGTGATTGGTCTTTGGGAATAATAGTGATTGGTCTTTGGGAATAATGTGATTGGTCTTTGGGAATAATCAGTGATTGGTCTTTGGGAATAATCAGTGATTGGTCTTTGGGAATAATCAGTGATTGGTCTTTGGGAATAATCAGTGATTGGTCTTTGGGAATAATCAGTGAAAGGTCTTTGGGAATAATCAGTGATTGGTCTTTGGGAATAATCAGTGAAAGGTCTTTGGGAATAATCAGTGAAAGGTCTTTGGGAATAATCAGTGATTGGTCTTTGGGAATAATCAGTGATTGGTCTTTGGGAATAATCAGTGATTGGTCTTTGGGAATAATCAGTGATTGGTCTTTGGGAATAATCAGTGATTGGTCTTTGGGAATAATCAGTGATTGGTCTTTGGGAATAATCAGTGATTGTTCTTTGGGAATAATCAGTGATTGGTCTTTGGGAATAATCAGTGATTGGTCTTTGGGAATAATCAGTGAAAGGTCTTTGGGAATAATCAGTGATTGTTCTTTGGGAATAATCAGTGATTGGTCTTTGGGAATAATCAGTGAAAGGTCTTTGGGAATAATCAGTGATTGGTCTTTGGGAATAATCAGTGATTGGTCTTTGGGAATAATCAGTGAAATTGGTCTTTGGGAATAATCAGTGATTGGTCTTTGGGAATAATCAGTGATTGGTCTTTGGGAATAATCAGTGATTGTTCTTTGGGAATAATCAGTGATTGGTCTTTGGGAATAATCAGTGATTGGTCTTTGGGAATAATCAGTGAAAGGTCTTTGGGAATAATCAGTGATTGGTCTTTGGGAATAATCAGTGATTGGTCTTTGGGAATAATCAGTGATTGGTCTTTGGGAATAATCAGTGATTGGTCTTTGGGAATAATCAGTGAAAGGTCTTTGGGAATAATCAGTGATTGGTCTTTGGGAATAATCAGTGAAAGGTCTTTGGGAATAATCAGTGAAAGGTCTTTGGGAATAATCAGTGATTGGTCTTTGGGAATAATCAGTGAAAGGTCTTTGGGAATAATCAGTGATTGGTCTTTGGGAATAATCAGTGATTGTTCTTTGGGAATAATCAGTGATTGTTCTTTGGGAATAATCAGTGAAAGGTCTTTGGGAATAATCAGTGAAAGGTCTTTGGGAATAATCAGTGATTGGTCTTTGGGAATAATCAGTGAAAGGTCTTTGGGAATAATCAGTGATTGGTCTTTGGGAATAATCAGTGATTGGTCTTTGGGAATAATCAGTGAAAGGTCTTTGGGAATAATCAGTGATTGGTCTTTGGGAATAATCAGTGATTGTTCTTTGGGAATAATCAGTGATTGTTCTTTGGGAATAATCAGTGATTGGTCTTTGGGAATAATCAGTGATTGGTCTTTGGGAATAATCAGTGAAAGGTCTTTGGGAATAATCAGTGATTGGTCATTGGGAATAATGAGTGATTGGTCTTTGGGAATAATCAGTGATTGTTCTTTGGGAATAATCAGTGATTGGTCTTTGGGAATAATCAGTGAAAGGTCTTTGGGAATAATCAGTGATTGGTCTTTGGGAATAATCAGTGATTGGTCTTTGGGAATAATCAGTGATTGGTCTTTGGGAATAATCAGTGATTGTTCTTTGGGAATAATCAGTGATTGGTCTTTGGGAATAATCAGTGATTGGTCTTTGGGAATAATCAGTGAAAGGTCTTTGGGAATAATCAGTGATTGGTCTTTGGGAATAATCAGTGAAAGGTCTTTGGGAATAATCAGTGAAAGGTCTTTGGGAATAATCAGTGATTGGTCTTTGGGAATAATCAGTGATTGGTCTTTGGGAATAATCAGTGATTGGTCTTTGGGAATAATCAGTGATTGGTCTTTGGGAATAATCAGTGAAAGGTCTTTGGGAATAATCAGTGATTGGTCTTTGGGAATAATCAGTGATTGTTCTTTGGGAATAATCAGTGATTGGTCTTTGGGAATAATCAGTGATTGGTCTTTGGGAATAATCAGTGATTGGTCTTTGGGAATAATCAGTGATTGTTCTTTGGGAATAATCAGTGATTGGTCTTTGGGAATAATCAGTGAAAGGTCTTTGGGAATAATCAGTGATTGGTCTTTGGGAATAATCAGTGATTGGTCTTTGGGAATAATCAGTGAAAGTTCTTTGGGAATAATCAGTGAAAGGTCTTTGGGAATAATCAGTGATTGGTCTTTGGGAATAATCAGTGATTGGTCTTTGGGAATAATCAGTGATTGTTCTTTGGGAATAATCAGTGATTGGTCTTTGGGAATAATCAGTGATTGGTCTTTGGGAATAATCAGTGAAAGGTCTTTGGGAATAATCAGTGATTGGTTTTTTGGGAATAATCAGTGAAAGGTCTTTGGGAATAATCAGTGAAAGGTCTTTGGGAATAATCAGTGATTGGTCTTTGGGAATAATCAGTGAAAGGTCTTTGGGAATAATCAGTGATTGGTCTTTGGGAATAATCAGTGAAAGGTCTTTGGGAATAATCAGTGAAAGGTCTTTGGGAATAATCAGTGATTGGTCTTTGGGAATAATCAGTGATTGGTCTTTGGGAATAATCAGTGATTGGTCTTTGGGAATAATCAGTGATTGTTCTTTGGGAATAATCAGTGATTGGTCTTTGGGAATAATCAGTGATTGGTCTTTGGGAATAATCAGTGATTGGTCTTTGGGAATAATCAGTGATTGTTCTTTGGGAATAATCAGTGAAAGGTCTTTGGGAATAATCAGTGAAGGTCTTTGGGAATAATCAGTGATTGGTTTTTTGGGAATAATCAGTGAAAGGTCTTTGGGAATAATCAGTGATTGGTCTTTGGGAATAATCAGTGAAAGGTCTTTGGGAATAATCAGTGAAAGGTCTTTGGGAATAATCAGTGATAGGTCTTTGGGAATAATCAGTGATTGGTTTTTTGGGAATAATCAGTGATTGGTCTTTGGGAATAATCAGTGAAAGGTCTTTGGGAATAATCAGTGATTGGTCTTTGGGAATAATCAGTGAAAGGTCTTTGGGAATAATCAGTGATTGGTCTTTGGGAATAATCAGTGATTGGTTTTTTGGGAATAATCAGTGATTGGTCTTTGGGAATAATCAGTGATTGGTCTTTGGGAATAATCAGTGAAAGGTCTTTGGGAATAATCAGTGATTGGTCTTTGGGAATAATCAGTGATTGGTCTTTGGGAATAATCAGTGAAAGGTCTTTGGGAATAATCAGTGATTGGTCTTTTGGGGAAAAATCAGTGATTGGTCTTTGGGAATAATCAGTGATTGGTTTTTTGGGAATAATCAGTGATTGGTCTTTGGGAATAATCAGTGAAAGGTCTTTGGGAATAATCAGTGATTGGTCTTTGGGAATAATCAGTGATTGGTCTTTGGGAATAATCAGTGAAAGGTCTTTGGGAATAATCAGTGATTGGTCTTTGGGAATAATCAGTGAAAGGTTTTTTGGGAATAATCAGTGATTGGTCTTTGGGAATAATCAGTGATTGGTCTTTGGGAATAATCAGTGATTGGTCTTTGGGAATAATCAGTGAAAGGTCTTTGGGAATAATCAGTGATTGGTCTTTGGGAATAATCAGTGATTGGTCTTTGGGAATAATCAGTGATTGGTCTTTGGGAATAATCAGTGATTGGTCTTTGGGAATAATCAGTGATTGGTCTTTGGGAATAATCAGTGAAAGGTCTTTGGGAATAATCAGTGAAAGCTCTTTGGGAATAATCAGTGATTGGTCTTTGGGAATAATCAGTGATTGGTCTTTGGGAATAATCAGTGATTGTTCTTTGGGAATAATCAGTGATTGGTCTTTGGGAATAATCAGTGAAAGGTCTTTGGGAATAATCAGTGATTGGTTTTTGGGAATAATCAGTGAAAGGTCTTTGGGAATAATCAGTGATTGGTCTTTGGGAATAATCAGTGAAAGGTCTTTGGGAATAATCAGTGATTGGTCTTTGGGAATAATCAGTGATTGGTCTTTGGGAATAATCAGTGATTGGTCTTTGGGAATAATCAGTGAAAGGTCTTTGGGAATAATCAGTGATTGGTCTTTGGGAATAATCAGTGAAAGGTGTTTGGGAATAATCAGTGAAAGGTCTTTGGGAATAATCAGTGATTGGTCTTTGGGAATAATCAGTGAAAGGTCTTTGGGAATAATCAGTGATTGGTCTTTGGGAATAATCAGTGATTGGTCTTTGGGAATAATCAGTGATTGGTCTTTGGGAATAATCAGTGATTGGTCTTTGGGAATAATCAGTGAAAGGTCTTTGGGAATAATCAGTGAAAGGTCTTTGGAAATTATAGTGATCAGTGATTGGTCTTTGGGAATGATGGTGATCAGTGATTAGTCTTTGGGAATAATCAGTGATTGGCCATTGGGAAATATGCGGATCAGTGATTGGTCATTGGCATTACTGATGGGTGGTTAGTGAAGTAAATTACCAGCAGCTGTCTTGTGAGCTAGAGAGCTGTATTTAGTGCAGTTGAGTTGCTAACTGATCAAAAAGTGACCAGATCTATCACTAGGCTATAGAATAGTCACCAATGGGCCCAAATCTAGTGACAATATCACCAGGGTGGCAACACTGAGCACAATACCAAGACACTGAGTAATGGATAGCAGTAAATAAATGATCACAGAAGATCAGTTCCACTTTGAGTCACACGGTCCTTGCATATTTCACACCTCACTGCTTGAACAGAAGGAAGAACAAGACTGGGAATGAGAGAAGAGAGAAAAGCAGTAAAGAGAGAAACAAAAACAAAGTGACAGAGAGTGAGATTGTAATTCTTCAGGGAACAATTTGGTCTTGGGTTCAGTTTTAACTCCTCCCACTGATGTGTGGTTTTAATCGGAGCTAGCCAATCACAAGCATTTATGTACACACTAAATCTATTTCCTAAGCTTTTTTAATCGTTTTGAATGTGTTTAAGTGCAGTGTTTGCCTTACAGTTTATAAAACAACATGTACACACACACACACACACATACAAAAACGGACACTCTAAAAACAAAGAAGCATCAATGTGTGTGTGTGTGTTTGTGTGTAAGGCTCTGTGCCCGAGGCTCACTGACCTGTAGAAGTGGCTAATAGCGCTCTGTGCTAACTCCTGTGGGAATCAATGCACTCTTTCTCCATTTCTCTCCTCAGTTCTGAAACTGTAGACACTAATGGGCCAAACATTAAACATAATACTGGTGTGACCAGCTCGTCAGAGTGTGTTACCTCTGTGTGTGTGTGTGTGTGTGTGAGAGAGAGAGAGAGCCAGAGAGAGAGAGACGGGAGATCGGCTGAAGGATTAGCCACAAACACACACACATTCACGTTTGTGTGTATCTGTGACACTTGTGTAAGCCTCACCTGAACTGAGATTCTGAGACATCTTACCATCATCTGTCCACTGTGGGCGTGTCCTAAACCATACACCCTATTCACTATACAGATCACATAAACACCATCATCGCTCCATGGTGGATAATGGAAACTACGCACCTTACTGACTGAATTTACAATCACACGGTATTGGTATTGATGAAGATGATGACCATGACGTAAGGAGGTGATTTTTTTTGGGAAAAACAGATTTGAAGCCATGAGTGAAAGTAAGGCCTGCGCTGAATGGCACAGCAGGAATTAGTGCAGCTTTAGCGCGGTGGTGTGAAGTACACAAATCAGCTTAGCATGGATAATCCTAGATATTTACCGCTAATCAGATGAAACAGGCAAACAACTGGCACTGGCATCATAGTGCCAGCCTCAGAGATGCAGATCGGCAACTGGAGCGATAGGAAAGCCTTGGCCCGTGCTGGTTACTGTCGGGATGTGCCACTCGGAGATTGCTAACGCTAATAGCACTAATAGCATCAAGACTGTAATGTTTGGTAGCTGTTGTGTTCCTACTTAGCAATATTCTGGCTGCTCAAAAACTCTACAAACGCTCTCTGTTCTAAACTAAACAGGGCAGCGGTGGCTCAACGGTTAAGGCTCTGGGTTACTGGTCAGGGTTCAAGCCCTGCACTGCCAAGCTGCCACCACTGGACCCTTGAGTAAGACCCTTAACCCTTTCAGTTCCATGATGCTGCATCATGTTCTGACCCCAACTTCCCAACGAGCTGGTTGATGGGAGGAAGAGAGGTGCTGTAATGTATGTGACCAATGACATCTTCTTCTAATCATCCACTTCAGTGTGTACTTTCATCTAAATGTCAACAAACTGCAGAGTTATTTCAGCTCCACTTCATTCTTGCTCATCTTTACTTCAGCTGTTATTTTAGGATCTTTCTTAGCTAGCTTGAAAAGATACAGTCTCTTCTGTGTGTGTGTGTGTGTGTGTGTGTGTGTGTGTGTGTGTGTGTGTGTGAGTGTGTGTGTGAGAGAGAGAGAGAGAGAGAGAGAGAGAGAGAGAGAGAGAGAGAGAGAGAGAGAGAGAGAGAGAGAGAGAGCAGAGAGAGAGAGCCCCATTCAGACCGGATTAGTTTTACACAAGGAGGTGAGGTAACATAATTATACCTCGAGTATCTGTGGGATTTTTCGTCCAGTTTGAACAGTATTAGCATTTCAGACATGTGTGTGTTTCCCCAAAGGGAAGGGCTTAACTTAAAATCAATCACTGAACCGATCTCAAACTTTAAGCTTTATTGCCTCAAGAAAGGCCATAAAGACTTAAGCAATGTGATTGGCAGCTGCTCAGATTGACACACGCTTTCAGAGTGAAGAAAGTTGAATAAATAAACGAGTGTTAAAGATGGGAATATGTGCTGGGTTTAGAGGCACTGAGCTTTCGCTGGAGCTTTAGTGGAAGACGATACGGGCTGTAAGCGGAGCCGTGTTGCTACAAGAGTCTCCAGAAAGGTCAAACGCCAGCGGTGTGTGTTTTCCGCCAGCTCCCAGTGTGTGTTTTCTCCCAGCTCCCAGCGGTGTGTGTGTTTTTTACCTACGGGCAATCAGAAGTGACGGCACTGATGCCAACCGTTCAATTTAGCCACAAGACAAAGGAACCCTTATGATGCTGCCAATCTGACCAATATCAACACACACACACACACACACACACACACACACACACACACACTCATACACTCACAGTGGTGAGATAGGGGACCAGAGGGAAATCACATATCAGACAAAACCAAATATCAGGAGGTTTAATTACAGATAAGTGAAAGTGAGCTGGAGGACGAAGCGTCACTGATTCCTGGTGAAATGTTCACTGCAGTGAGAAACACTGATTACAGCAGCTACTATAACTGATATTTACAGCTGGAGCTGTCTGTCTCTCTGTCTGTCTGTCTGTCTGTCTGCTGCAGGCCAGCGTCATGTCAGACAAAGGTAACGTGATGTGCCACTGTGAAACAAAGCAACTACTTTAATTTATTTACAGCCATTAACTAATGCTTCACTCATCTACTTATGATACATAATAAATAATAAAAATAAACCCGACATTTTTATATGAACATTAAACCAATAGCTTTGCTATGCTCATTTAGGCCTGGGGGGTGGGGGGGTGGAGTGACGTCATGCGGTAAGTCGTAACCATGGTGACGTCCCTTCAGTAAAAAGATCGCAGTTAAACAGTTAAAGTGCAGTCTAAGTATCTTCAGTGATTAGCTACAGAGAGCTAACCTGACAGGATTCTTTTTAATCTGAGGGGATTTAATCTGAGGGGATTTAATCTGAGGGGATTTAATCTGAGGGGATTTAATCTGACGGGATTTAATCTGAGGGGATTTAATCTGAGGGGATTTAATCTGAGGGGATTTAATCTGACGGGATTTAATCTGAGGGGATTTAATCTGACGGGATTTAATCTGAGGGGATTTAATCTGAGGGGATTTAATCTGAGGGGATTTAATCTGAGGGGAAGCCAAGAAACTTTTACACAAGCAAAAGAAATTAAAATATTAATAATAATAATTTACTCACTGAGATTTGTCTGTGAAATTCCCGGCACCTTCGCTAAACTTCATGTAGCAGTTAGCTGGTTAGCTTGGACGCTGAGGTAAAAAAATTTTTTTTCAATCAAATATGAATATATTACGATACATTTATTTAAAAAAAAAACAACAACAAACGAACAAAACTAGAAATAACAGTATTAACCGTTTTAATAAAGTTCTTACCTCGGTCATTTCTGCCGTCTCTATGGGGATAAAAAAAATTGCGACGTGTCGTTCACCAAATGAGTCGGATTTCTGAGTCGGTTCTTTGAATCGAATCTTCGGCTTTGTGAGGTGAAAGTTGGGAGTCGACTCCATATCTGAAGAGCCGTCTGGGTAGATCGGAGAACCGAGCGGTCAATCAGATTCTTTTTTTTATTTATTTTTTTATTTCACGACCGGAAAAGGTCAAAAGAAATTTTTTTTTAATGTAGTACAAATTTATTTTAAAAGAAATGTATTTATTTTAAAATTATTTCAATTCTGTCATATGTTGATATATGCTGATAGAAATCTCTTTTTTTTAAAGTATTTTAAGTATTTGAAAAGTTTTTAATTGAATTAAATATTTTTGGAAAGCAAAGATGTATATACATTTGATTTGTGTTGTATTATATTTCCCCCATTCAGTTTTATTGTATTTTGTCAGGTATAACTCCAATAAGGAGAGGATTCTGGGCTGCTGTCGTGACCCACTAGCTTTTTGCTTATCGTTTTTCCAGAAGTTAAGCAAAATCCCCCTGGTGTGTGGTTTATTTTTCACAAGATCCACTCGACATATTTAATCTATACCTGACTAAAATCTATCCTTATAGTATGAGTGGATTTTCACGTCCTGTCTGTTGACTGTTGAAACATGTCTGTGCCTCAGCATACTTAACGCAGAGACAAAACCACCTTGACAAGTTTATAAGCTCTGTGTGGTTGCCAGATTAAAAATGAAAGTGTTTTTAAGAAAAGTATGGAATGATTTAGACACGTGGATTGCTACTGTGTGTGTGTGTGTGTGTGTGTGTGTGTGGCACTGGGTGATAACGTATTTCGGTCTGGCTGCTTCTGCTGTAATTAGGAGATGAAAATGAGTGTGTGTGTGTGTGTGTGTGTGTGTGTGTGGGAACAGGTGCCACACCACACACACACTTCTTATTACATCCCACTAGTTCAAAGGTCATTCAGCTACAAGGCAGTCATCATGTACAGTGTCTCACACACACACACACACACACACACACACACACACACATTCCTCCACAGGTCTGGCTCATAATGTGTGAGCCTTGGAGAACCAGACAGATGAGATGTTCCCATGTCATGTGTTTTATTGTGTTTGGCACAATGCACTCGCGGAGTGTATTCAAATGTGTGTGTGTGTGTGTGTGTGTGTGTGTCACATCATCTGTTTCTCTTTCCACCCTGACCTGTAGTTGTATGTCTCCCTGCATTGTAGACACCACAGCCAGTAAGATTAGAGTCTATATCAGAGCAGAGGTGAGGCATATGGTGAGAATATCACACTGCAGTATAATATTACAAAATAATACAAAGATACTGATTAGCTGTTGATTGCTATGCATTGCATTCAGTCACCTCTAATTCATGTATTCATGCTTTGTACACAACAGTTTTGGTGTTCCAGTGCTTATCACCTTGCGTAACAACTGCTGGACTTGGTCAAAAGTAAAAGTATGGGTCAGCATGACCCCAAGACTCCCAAAGTAGTGAATACACACATGAACAGAGCACAGATGACCTGCTGAATTCACCTGAAAAAAGCAGGAGATAATGTCAAAAATGTAATCCTAGATTTATTTAATGATCCTGAATGCAACAACATCATAACTCATGAGTAATGGTTTTGTTTTGGTATTGCTCTGCGAATCAGCAGCAGGAAAAACAACAGCGCATTACGTTTCATATGGCAATACTTATGATTTACACGGTGTACTCAAATGTAAAGCAAGTATCCTCACTGCACCACATCCCAAATCTATCTTCCTACACAACAGCCAGCATGACCATCAACTACACCATCGCTTCTCAACCTCAGGGTCACCTGAAAGTCACAAGAGACTTATTTATTACGTCTGTTATTTATAATGCAGGGCTATGCATGTGGGATATCTAATAATAATGACAGATGTCAGAGTTGGCATGGTGGTGAAGCTTTCCATCCTGAACTCTGTAAACATATCTGTCTGTTTAGTGTTCCTGTGCATGTTGTGCTCCTTGTGTCTTTCCTCCAGGAGCCCTGGTTTCTTCAAAGAACAGGAGAGAATGTGGATTGGTTACGCTAAACTGCCCACAGGTTTGATGATGGTGATGATCTATAATGGACTGGTTTCACATCCATTGTATTTTCCATTGTTTCTCGGATAGACACCAGGTCACATTAAACTGTCACATTAATCTAATATTATTGAAATTTAAGTATCAGTCATTTAGTTTAGAGCTCCTCTTTAGCACAGTGATGCCATGTCCAGCACGCTGCCATGTTAAATTGCTGTCACTTCTTTAGACAGTTTGTTAGCACTAGGTTGAATAGTCTGAATGCATACTGTAACAGCAACAGTGCAACAGTGGAGATGAGACGTGCTTCTTAAATTCGTCTCCTAACAATGATAAACTGTGGCATGACGCACAAGCCCAGTCCTCTTATTAGGCAAAATTTGGAGAATTCTTGGCTTTTAAAATGGGCTCCTCAGTCAAATAACAGTTGAGATCTCTGGGCTAAACTTGCATTTGGTACATGTAGTGCTTTAGAACACAAATTCATTCATTCATTCATTGTGTACCGCTTATCCGATCTAGTCTCGGGTCACGGGGAGCCTGTGCCTATCTCAGGCGTCATTGGGCATCAAGGCAGGATACACCCTGGACGGAGTGCCAACCCATCACAGGGCACACACACACACACACACACACACTCCGGACAATTTAGAAATGCCAATCAACCTACAATGCATGTCTTTGGACTGGGGGAGGAAACCGGAGCACCCGGAGGAAACCCCCGAGGCACGGGGAAAACATGCAAACTCCACACACACATGGCGGAGGTGGGAATCGAACCCCCAGCCCTGGAGGTGTGAGGCAAACGTGCTAACCACTAAGCCACCGTGCCCCCAACACAAATTTATACTATTAAATATTAAGACAAATAATAACTGAATCTGTAAATAAGACAATAACACATGTGACACATCACTGTGCAGTTCCTTCTGCAGTAGTGGTGGTAGTAGTAGCCTGGGTAGTTTAGTTAGTTTAGTCTTGTCTGCAAATCCACAATGGTTTTTTCAGACAGAAGGAAGGAAAAAAGCAACACTCGAAAAATGAATGTCACTGAAACCACGAGAAAGATGAACTGTCCGCCTGGAAATGATCGATTTGATTGAAATCGAGACGCTACCCGAGTTTATACACACTTCAGTATCACTTCCTTAACAGCAGATCACTCTCCAGCTGCATGTTTCCGAATAGAGGCTTTCCCGAGATGGAGGAAAGTGGAGACGCACATCAAAACAGCCACTTAGCAAACCCAAAAAGCCCAGGGCCAGCTCTAATTTGTTTAAAATCGCTGTCTGTTTTTAAGTGGTGTGCGTGTGTGTGTGTTGGAGGTGAGCCCGCTGTACAGTGTGTATCTACATGAACAGCAGCTACTGGACGGTTTCCTTTCAGTGGCCGGATCCAAACACGCAAGGCCGATTTTTTCCATGCAAATGTGAAATTTATACAGGAAAAAGAAGAAGTATGCAGCCTGCTGAACCCAACAAACACACACACACACACACACACACACACACTGGCTTTCTGCATGGAGAAAACACTTAAGACTGCCAGTAAGGCATCTCATTTTGGCTTTCAGTTCAAGATTTGGCCACTTCCACTGATATATTTATTTTCTGTTTGAAACCTTGTTATTATCAAACGCTTTCCTCTCACTCAATATGTCTTATATTAAATTTGATATTTACAGAAGGGTGTGTGGTGGAGCCATAACTTTCTGACCCAATATTTCTCATGACAAAAAGACATAACAAGTCCTGTGTGTTTGAGAGCCTTTTTTAAAGCACCATTGAAAAGTTCTTTGTGATGAAATAATTCTATCCTGATGGGTGTGGTCTCTTCTAGGTCGACTCCATTCAAGGGGCCACTGAATAAGGATGAAAATTACGTTTTTAAATCATATTCCACGGCCTTCACGCTCACCAGATCTCAACATAGTTATAAGAAGTCATATTTTTGTCCCATATACATTACAGGACAGTGAAATTCTTTCTTCATATATCCTGACTTCAGAAGTTGGGGTCGGGTTTTTTGATACAGCACCCCTGGAGCAGAGAAGGTTAAGGGCCTTGCTCAGTGGCAGCTTGGTGGTGCTCCGGTTTGAACCCTGATCATCTGAGCAACAACCCAGAGCCTTAACCACTTGAGCTACCACTGTTCCCAATTAGACACCCACATGAGATTTTAGACAGTGCTCTCCACCACCTCAGAATCCACATCAAGCATATTAAAGCAGTCCTGGCAGCTAGTGGTGGCCCAGGCCATTAAAACACTTTAGGTTGTTTTTTCCCCGATTTGCAATCCATCTCTATTTACAAACCCGATTCCAAAAAAGTTGGGACACTGTACAAATTGTGAATAAAAACAGAATGCAATGATGTGGAAGTTTTAAATTTCAATATTTTATTGAGAATACAACATAGATGCCATATCAAATGTTTAAACTGAAAAAATTTTCATTTTAAGGGAAAAATAAGTTGATTTTAAATTTCATGGCATCAAGACATCTCAAAAAAGTTGGGACAAGGCCATGTTTCCCACTGTGTGGCATCCCCTCTTCTTTTTATAACAGTCTGCAAATGTCTGGGGACTGAGGAGACAAGTTGCTGAAGTTTAGGAATAGGAATGTTGTCCCATTCTTGTCTAATACAGGCTTCTAGTTGCTCAACTGTCTTAGGTCTTCTTTGTCGCATCTTCCTCTTTATGATGCGCCAAATGTTTTCTATGGGTGAAAGATCTGGACCGCAGGCCGGCCATTTCAGTACCCGGATCCTCCTTCTACGCAGCCATGATGTTGTAATTGATGCAGTATGTGGTCTGGCATTGTCATGTTGGAAAATGCAAGGTCTTCCCTGAAAGAGACGACGTCTGGATGGGAGCAGATGTTGTTCTAGAACTTGGATATACCTTTCAGCATTGATGGTGCCTTTCCAGATGTGTAAGCTGCCCATGCCACACGCACTCATGCAACCCCATACCATCAGAGATGCAGGCTTCTGAACCGAGCGCTGATAACAACTCGGGTTGTCCTTGTCCTCTTTAGTCCGGATGACATGGCGTCCCAGTTTTCCAAAAAGAACTTCAAATTTTGATTGGTCTGACCACAGAACAGTTTTCCACTTTGCCACGGTCCATTTTAAATGAGCCTTGGCCCAGAGAAAACGCCTGCGCTTCTGGATCATGTTTAGATATGGCTTCTTTTTTGAACTATAGAGTTTTAGCCGGCGACGGCGAATGGCCCGGTGGATTGTGTTCACCGACAATGTTTTCTGGAAGTATTCCTGAGCCCATGTTGTGATTTCCATTACAGTAGCATTCCTGTATGTGATGCAGTGCCGTCTAAGGGCCCGAAGATCACGGGCATCCAGTAAGGTTTTCCGGCCTTGACCCTTACGCACAGAGATTGTTCCAGATTCTCTGAATCTTTGGATGATATTATGCACTGTAGATGATGATAACTTCAAACTCTTTGCAATTGTTCTCTGAGAAACTCCTTTCTGATATTGCTCCACTATTTTTGGCCGCAGCATTGGGGGAATTGGTGATCCTCTGCCCATCTTGACTTCTGAGAGACACTGCCACTCTGAGAGGCTCTTTTTATACCCAATCATGTTGCCAATTGACCTAATAAGTTGCAAATTGGTCCTCCAGCTGTTCCTTATATGTACATTTAACTTTTCCGGCCTCTTATTGCTACCTGTCCCAACTTTTTTGGAATGTGTAGCTCTCACGAAATCCAAAATGAGCCAATATTTGGCATGACATTTCAAAATGTCTCACTTTCAACATTTCATGTTATCTGATATTCTATTGTGAATAAAATATAAGTTTATGAGATTTGTAAATTATTGCATTCCTTTTTTATTCACAATTTCTACAGTGTCCCAACTTTTTTGGAATCGGGTTTGTACTACCAAAGGTCATCCTGTAGCGTGTGTCATCCAACCTATCAATGGATTAAGATGCTTGGAGAAGCCTTCATATTTGTCACATATACATTATAGCACAGTGAAATTCTTTCTTCAAATATCCTGACTTCAGAAGTTGGGGTCAGAGCGCAGGGTCAGCCATGATACAGAGCAGAGTGGGTTAATTGATGGTTTAAGAGTGGTAAGAGAGGGTAGTCTGATATAGACACTCTGGATAAGAGCGTCTGCCAAATGCCAGAAATGTAAATGTAAATATAGGTTAATGGGGTAGTAGGGGTGAGGGGACAGTCTGATATAGATTGATGGGGTAGCAGGAGTCAGTGGTCAGTCTGATTTAGATTGTTGGGGTAGCAGGGGTCAGTGGACAGTCTGATATAGATTTATAGGGTAGTAGGGGTTAGATGACAGTTTGATATAGATTCATAGGGTAGTAGGGGTTAGGAGACAGTCAGATTTAGATTGATGGGCTAGAAGGGGTAAAGGGGTGATCTTTATAGATTGATGGGGTAGCAGAGGTCAGTCTGATATAGATTGTTGGGTTAAGAGTGGTCAGAGGGGGCAGTCTGAGGTCAGTCTGATATAGATTGATGGGGTAGCAGAGGTCAGTCTGATGTAGACTGATGGGGTAGTAGGGGTCGGGGTCAGTCTGATATAGATTGATGGGGTAGTAGGGATCAGGGGTAGTCTGATATAGATTGATGATGTAGTAGTAGTCAGTCTGATATGGATTGATGGGTTAAGAGTGGTCAGAGGGGGAAGTCTGAGGTCAGTCTGATATAGATTGATGGGGTAGCAGAGGTCAGTCTGGTGTAGACTGATGGGGTAGTAGGGGTCGGGGTCAGTCTGATATAGATTGATGGGGTAGTAGGGATCAGGGGTAGTCTGATATAGATTGATGACGTAGTAGTAGTCAGTCTGATATGGATTGATGGGGAAGTAGGGGTCAGTCTGATATAGATTGATGGGGAAGTAGGGGTCAGTCTGATATATATTGATGGGGTAGGTGGGGTCAGGGGGTAGTCTGATATAGATTGATGGGGAAGTAGGGGTCAGTTTGATATAGCTTGATTGGGTAGTAGGGGTCAGTCTGGTATAGATTGATGGGGTAGTAGAGGTCAGTCTGATACAGATTGATGGGGAAGTAGGGGTCAGTCTGATATAGAATGATGCAGTAGTAGAGGTCAGTCTGATGTAGATTGATGGGGTAGTAGGGGACAGTCTGGTATATTTATGGTAATGGGTAATATTTATGGGCAGGTAACAGTGCTTGGAAATGGCAAGATTGATGGGAGAAACGGCTGAGATCAGGCAGTCAACAGAAAGCCGACAGAGACAGATGGACTTGGTCTGACCATTTCACTGAAGGCATGAAGACCGTTACATACTTTATCACTAGAGCTTCTGCGTCTCCATTCTCCAGAGAGAAAATGAATTATTCCTCAACTTGATTCAAAATGTCAAAATTGTGTCTCCATGTGGTAATGTGAAAGTCACTGGGTGGAACATCACAAGTGATTATTCTCAATTACTGGGTGGATCAGCTCATCTTATTTCCTCTGGAAGAGATAATCCTCCGGCTGGGACGACTCGCCACCACTTCACCTACAACAGCGGCATTTTGAGCTGAAGTTAAATCGAATCTTTGTGAATCTCAACCAAAAATGTGGTTAATGACAATACTGATCCCTCTGTTATGTTATTATTATTCACATACACACACACACACACACACACACACACACACACACACACCTGCCCTTCAGAATCACCGAAAGGACTTTTGTGGCTCCATTTTTATCATTAAGATGAGGAAGAGAAGGTCTGTGGACGTTAAATATTAAAGTTGCTGTAAAATTTTAAGAGTTAACTTGGGGAATGTGGCACAACATCGGTGAAGCTCTACAGGAGGGTTAAGTTTTTTCTGTAAACAGTGAAGGAAGATAGCATCAGCTGGTTGTCCCAGTGCGGATGGGACAGTCTGTGGGAAAATCTATGAAAATGGAACTAAAGTTACTCACTGAAGCCTGAAGCCATCGTCCAGTCTGTGCTGCTCTGCTACCTTTAGATGTCCGAACAAGGTATATGAGATTAAAATAAGGAATTTCACGTTAATCCATGCTGTTATACATCAGATAATCCACACTGGGGTTATTAAGTGCAGTTATTGTTGATTATTTTCTCATAACAGCATGAGCCCATGTGTTTTCCTCCTCTTACACCACAGCTGTTCACTGACAATTACACTTTTAATGAATTAATGAGTTCCTGTTGTGGCGGCTATAAACAGTCGTTCCCTTTATCTCTCATGATGTTAATAAACTGAAAAAACAAAGCTTTCATGTTACAGAGAAGAGCAAAGTCCTCTCCTGTGGTGGAAAACATACTGCCTGATCCAAAGCACTGAGACTGGAGACTCCTTTTAAATTTTACAAACATCTCTTACCCACATCAACAGTTTTCATTGTCATCTTTTGTTCCTGTGAACGAGCTGTTACTACAGAAACGGGGACATATTAGAACACAGCTTAGATACTTTTACACATTTTTGAAGCTTTCCTATTGCTTGATTATATGACTTGTTTTCTAGAAATAATTGCTTAAATTAGAAAAAAAAGATCTTGCATTAGAACAAGACTGTTCTCCGCCCCATCATGCCATTGGTCCCTTATGCAGTGTGTCCACTTGTGTGCTCTGTGTCTGTGTTGTGTGGTGAAATCTTTTGTATTGTGTGTCGGTTGTTAAGACAACCCTTGTTTACGAAGTTTCCATTTGCTTTTGATTCTGGTCTGTTCTCCTTGCTGTTGTGATTCTGGATCTTTCCTGCCTGTTCTTTCACCTTCACTCTGGACTGTGATTATGGGTTCTGTATTCCCGCTAATAAAACACACACTGCGTACACACACTCACCTCCTGACCTCACTCACTACACATCTGCACTCAGAGCCGCTGTTCTAGTTTCTCTTACCTGCCCAGGTTCATGCATGCCTGTGTGTTTTTGCTATATAATTTATAATAGCTCTAAATCACAAACACTGCTGCTGGATTCTGGCTAATGTATGTCACAGCTTGAAGAGGCATGGAGCTAGTTCATGACATGTTATGGGATTAACACAAAAAACTAAAAAGTTCTTAAAGTACCGCCTGATTCACTTGCATCCATTTTCTGACATGGTCCACGGTTTTAAAGTAATATAGTTAGAAAAGTTCAATAGAGGGGAAAAAAAGCTAACTGCAAGCCAAAGTCTGTTCAATGTGATGAATAACTCAGCTAGAAGATTTTAATATAGAAAATTCGAACTCAAACCCACCAAATATTTCAGAAATGACCAAACCTCTTCGTGTCCCTTCAGGTTTGGGACAGCCATTTCGAGGTGGAATTTTGGTGTAATAAAAAGAGATGGAGGGTAAATTGGTGGCATTGGACTTCACCACAATACATCTGCCAAATACATCAAACAACAGTCCTCCACCACCACCACCACCACCACCACCACGGCAGAAACAACTCAGACCTGCTTCTAATTTGCAAATCAGCTTAATGAGCGTGATTAGTTAAACATGTAAGAGGTCACACAGTCCGTTCTGCATTTCTTTTATGTTTTTTTTTGTACAGACAGTGCAACAGCCGGCCGCTTGTGAACCCATGTGGATTTTCCTTAGTAAATTGCTTGCATTAAGACATGAAGCCTCTCCTGACCTCATTCTCACGCCAGCACTCGCTATTGATGCGGTATGTTTACTCAAAAATGGTATAAAAGTGTATAGGCATCTCCCTAAGGTGGGCTACAAGCTCCACTCCCAGTTTCTTCTTTAATCACACAGCCTCATAGAGACACATGTTTTCCTGGTTGATGGATATTTATGTCACACACGTATCACAGAGTGTACAACTGATGTAAATTCCAGCACTGGTGGGGAGAAAATAAAGCAATCTCGCAACCAGAGGAGCGGGCGGATTTAAAAATGCGGCTTGGGACTTGGCACAGGACGGAGAAACAGTCACGAACGGGGCGCGAGCGAGCGGTAAACACCGAGGCACGCAGACGCACCGTCCACATGCAATAAGACGCATTTTCCCTTTCTGCTCCCCTTCCTGGAGGTTTGTTTCCTGAAAATTCATAACCAACTGACAGCGCAGAGTCGACTGCTTCTCTACCTTTAAATCACAAAGCGCTTTTGATTGAAAAAGCAGGAACATTAAGTGAAATCGTTATTAAAATAACTTTCCAAGGGCCTGTTGATGAGCTTAAGCATAAACCATTCCGTAAAGCTGTCCTGGCCAAGGACAGGAGAAGAGCAGGATGCTTCATCATGCCGTCATCAGCTGGTGCTCAGGAAGTGACGGAGGTGATATTGGAATCGCAGGTGTGTTCCGCTGCTCCACTCGATTACGCTGAAGTGAACAGCAAACAGCTGTATGCTAATTAGGCATGCTCGACACTGATGACTTCACAAGGAGGCTAAGAGTATAGCTAGCATGTACAAAGCAGGTAAACATGCATGGGCAGAGTGACGAGAGAAAAACATCTGAAATATCAACAGTTCCATTATTTATAACTAACTTGAAACATCCACATTGCACCACAGCATGTGAACAATTAGTAAATCATGAGAACATAAATATTGTGTTTAAATTTTCTCAGTCCTCATTAAACAGCTGTAGATCTGAGATTTGTTTTTGTATCTTGATGTGTTTCCTTTTGAAACAGGAAGTCAGACTGACAAAGTGCATGTCAAAGTGCTTGACAGATTATAGCCTTGTCCAAAAGTTAGCGTATGAGCTAAACATAGAGAAGAGTGATGTGCTGAATGGCAGCCATGTTCCAGCTGTGGTGGATTTCTCATCAGGAGGATCTCCTAGTCCACCATCTTCAACTCCAGCTGTTTGCTCTCCACTGCACCAGCTTTAGAAAAAAGGAGTAGTGCTCAATGCTAAACACACACAAACTAACCCTGTTTACTGCTAATGACCTGCTACTCTTAAGCAAGACACACCCCCAGAGGCGGGGCATACAGTATAATAATGAGCACCAAGTGAGTCTCCTTTTTTTTCCAGTGGAAGTGAAGAACAGGAATATCCTTTCTAGATATAGTATCATATCATTGGCCATGCATATGAGGATTGCATTTTATCCTGATTACATCATAAAATATTATACTTCTCATATAACACAGGTGTGTTTTGCTGTCAGAGGTGTGTTCTCTTCCTTGTCTTAAAAAACGTCCATGTGGGTCGATTAGCATGCTGGTGGGAAGAAATGGACCAAAGCTAGCGTCCTTCCCCGACACGTAGCAGCAGCAGTGTGCTGTGTTTCATTTCTGCAGGGAGTTCTTACACCTCGCCAAAGACAGCAAAGTCACCGTTTCGGGGCTTAATGCCTACAAATCCGTGGTGTTTGTAGAGGAAGGCGATATCTCTGACCCAGTGTTTAACCTTCAGATGTGCTAGCAGCTTCGAGACGCTGAATGTTAAAATGTTGAACATTAAACCTCCCCTGCTGCGCTGAGTTCGACATCTTTGTGGTAACAAGCCAGTTTAATGGTGTTGCTAGCAACGCTATCCAAACACTATAGGATTAGGTTAGAGTAGCAGGTTGCTAGGGTTAGCTTACACATCTGTAATGTATGCTGGCACGTCACTGCATTTAAAAAAGCCCATGCACGTGACTCCTTCTGAAACAAAACAAAATTCCATAAATCCCACTGGTCTGGATTGAGTTATTCTGTCTAAGCCATGTTTCATGTGAACTCCAGATTGAACAAACTAACAGAGCAATTTTCATTAAAATAAACAACCTAATCTACAAGCTAGCATGATGCTACACAGTCGTAGTACCTCATCAACATGGGTCACAGAGTGTAGGAAACCGTAAGTCTATGGATCACGGAGAATCACCAGGATATGTTCCTCAGTCAGAAAGTGACTGATGACACAGAACTTGAGCTAGGTTCCATTGCCATACAGCCATCTTTCCCTGGAACCTTCTGCAAAGTTCTTGCCTGATTCCGAGAAACGAGAAACCCCAAAGTTTTTCTGAAGGTCTTTTATTTCAGGCAGGAAGAATCATCTCCATAACATGCAACAATGTCATAAAGAACCAAAACAGCTTAGTAAAATGCTCCTAAATGATGACTAGCATACAGAACCACAAAAATACAGTGCAGCTAGCAAGCTAGCATTTACATGACCTAGCATTACAGTAAAACAAGCTCATTATAACCCTCATTAGAGTAAAGCCAAGACTCAAGAAAGTTAGCAAAAAAAGTCAATGATCAGTGTTCTGGCCAACTGTGGGGGCCAGCACATTACCCATAATGCACCACAAGCAGCAAGTCAGTTTTCAAGCACACCCTTTTATGAGTATGTAATAAAATGATGTGTAATGTTAGCAATAACGTTGTCTAGAACCAATGTGTTTCACTACAGCAGGGATGAATTATAGTGTTTTCTTTTAAAATGATACATTATCTTTCTACATCGTCCCAAAACACGTACTTTTGCGTTTCTTCAACAACCATTACGTCTTAGAATTAATTTTTATAAAGGCCGCTAGAACATGAAGGAGGTCTTAGCGGATTTCACGCTAATAACGTAAATGTCCGTCTCATCTTGGCGTCAATGTTAAAACAACATCTGAGCTTCATTTCTGCTGTCATTAATCAGCAGATTGATAAAGATTAGGGACTCTGAGGACCGTGCCATGATGTCTGACCTCAAATAAAGTAATAATAAAAAAACACAATTAATTTAATGAAGTGTCATTACTCATAATGGGAAATGTCACATTATTAAACTTCTTGGCTGGAGCACAAGCTTTTCCTATCAGCTTTCTTTTAATAATCCGTTTCCTCAACAAGGCCCCGTGTGTCATAAATCTCTCTCTCAATATTATCTCAAAGCGAGAGGAATTGATGAAGGAGCGGAAATGTTTTCCTTCCTCTCGTCACTGTGCTGATGGAGAGGCCTGCTCCAGCTGTGGGGGAAACAAAGCACATAATTTACTGCCTCCTTAATATTCCATTATTAAAGACACTGCTGTACAGTGAACACCGAACAGAATCACCTCCACGAGTGAATCACCTCCACGTTACAGGCCATGAAAACAACAATACGTTCACCATGACGACAGGAGCAGGGATCGGCATCGGGGTGCTCCGGAGGGAACGGGAATAAAATGTGTTTGAACACAGTAATGAAAGTTGAAGCAGAGTTTACGGCACACTGACTTCACCTACATGACTCACGACCTCCACTGATGCGTCGCCTCAAACAACAGCCCAGACGTTTAAGCCTCAGCCACTCGGTCACTCGTTTGTCCAGAATTATATCCCAGAAATGTACACCAAGGAATTTAGAACCAGGAACCTAAACCTTCAGCATGTGCTTTATCCAAGGAACATTAAAATCAGGAACTTTTTCGCAAGCTCTTTACCCCAAAATTTAAGCTAAAACCTTAAGCCCGATTGTTTAAACCCTGACGTCTGAAACCAGGAATTTAGGGGCTTCTTTACCTCAGGAATCCTATCTAAGCGACTTTAAGATAAGAAACTTAAGGTCAGGAAGTTATATACAGGAATTTTACCTTTGATACTCAAGCCCTAAATGGCTGTCTAGGGTTTTAGGAACTATGTAGTACTTTGTTGTGACCAAGGAACTTGAGTCTAGCTCTAAACCTAAGCTAGAAATTTGAACCCAGAGATCAAACCATATCCAATGAATCTCATCTCAGAAACTTTATTAACTTAAGCTCAGTAAGTTAAGTCCAAGAACTTTACCTGAGGAACGTAAGCTCAAGTACTTTTTTCCCAGGAACAGAACTTAAGCTCTGCAACTTTCCTCAGCAAAAACTTTAGCCTATCCACATGAGCCCGGTACTGTGATCATGAAACACTCACAAAACTCAGATCTGGAGCTCAGCAAATTAAGCACAGGAACCCAGGCGTTTTGGCCAAACGACTTTAGCCCAAGAACTTTTGGACGAGGTATTTAGTGACCTAAGACCTTATGTAAGGAACATTCAGATCAGTAAATTAAGCTCTGGCACTTTAGCCCAAGATGCTGTTACTAAGAAGTTTTACTTCAAAAACTTAAGCTAGGTTGTTTTGCCTAGACATTTGAAAGTAGAATTCTGGAAACTTTATCCCAGGAAACTTATCTCAGAAATGCTAAGATTACAAACTTTAGCTTGGGAACTCAAGAAACTTGAACAAAACTGAGACTTGGAAATTAAGCTCAAGAAGTTAAGATCATGAACTTGAGCATATTAGCTGAAGAATTTTACCTCAGAAATATAAGCCAAGGAAGTTAGGACCAGGATGCTAATCCTATGTGCTTTATCCCAGGAACATTTAAACCATGAGCCTTAGCCCAAGGACTTAAATGTTTACCTCAGAGTTAGTTACCCAGGAACCTGAGCTCAAAACCTTAAGCCAGGTTATTTAAACCAGGAATCTAGGAGCTGTATGCCAGGAATCTTATCTCAGGGACTTGTCCGGAAATCTCAGCTTAGGAACCTAACCCAAGAACTTTCGCACATAAATTCACAAATTTTTTCTCAGGAACTTTAATATGAGAATATTAAGCCCAGGAGGGGTGCTTACTTTAACTCGAACTTTTCAGGAAGCTGAGTCCAGACCGTTCGGCCTAGGACAGTTATTTAGACCCAGGATTTGGGAGCAGGAACCTAAGCATGTAAGCTCAGGAACTTAAAACATCAGAAACCTAAAACTGGAACCAAGTTGAAGCAGCCAGTGGGCGAGAGCGTGATGATCAGTTCTCCTGATGTTCCAGCTGTACAACTACAGAGATATTCCTATTTTTGATTAAAAGCACAAGGTGTGTGTGTGTGTGTGTGTGTGAATGCTTTGCCTCATAAATAATAGACACACCATGTTCTAGGTGAAGAATAAAAGTGTGTGTTATGAGTTGAGGTGGTGAGATTTATGGCAGTGTGAGGCATGTTCGTGTGACTATTTTAGAGATGTTAATATCTGCTGTCACCTGTCGGCTCAGCTGCATCATTAATCACCACAACTCACCATCTCACACACACACATACACACACACACATTCTTATTCAGTGTTGTACAGTGGATTCAATGTTATTATGTGTGCATAAGAGGCTTACAGTAACTGCTGCTTTCACTAGAACGCTAACAAGGGGCCACGGTTCCAGGAGGAACACCAACTAGACCTTCTTCTAAGAACTCTGACTAGATGGGTTTTATCCTGTGAAATGTTTGAATTCATTTTAGCACTTTCAACACTTTTAACCCAACGAGTGACTGACAAAGTGGCTGATTAGTGCATTATTTCATTTGTTTTCTATGTTAAAAAGAAAAAAAAAAAAAATCACAAAACAGACCATGCCCACAAACAACATGCACAAACAATCACCTGCTAGCATAAATGTAGGCCTGTAGCTGTATTTAAGCATCAAATTTTTCCACTCTTCCAGACTTTGGATAAAGAAGATTGAATTAAAAATGAATGAACTCACCGCTGATCTCAATATGAGAAAAAGAGAACAAAAAATAAAGCTTTCTGCAACTGTCCGATTCGATTAGCATGTTCCCCCTCACTTTAGGCCTCGCTACTGGCCGATAATCTTCCCTTGATCAAAGAGGAGTGACGGAGGAGTGCGCCATGCTCTCTGCCAATTACTTGCAGGTGTACATCTGTTCTCACTCTCCTCCGAAAGAAGGTGGACAAAAAAAAGGACAGTGTAGTACACAGCGCAGAAACTAGCCGCAGGCCGTGTCCCAAACCCTATTGTTTGACAGAAAGATTTATGCTAATGAGGAACAGTCAGTGGGGGAAGGAAGAGTAACATCTGGTTTGTGATCAGGAGATGAGGAACATCTAGAAACTAGCGACAGTATGAATGAAGGGATACGATGACTGCCATGCTAACTAGCAGGCTAATTAGCAGTGATTGTTGAACCTGCGCTAAACATCCGTCCAGTTTCTGTAGCGTTTATCCTCACAGGGTCACAGGGAACCTGGAGTCTCCCTCAAGGGCACGAGGCTGGGAATACCGTGGACTGGGTACCAACACCTCACAATCACACACACACACACAGACACAGACAGACACACACACACACACACACACACACACACACTGTGGAGATGCCACAAAACATGTCTTTGGACTGAGGGAGACAACCGGAGAACCCTGAGGAAACCCCTGAAGTATAGAGAGAACATGTAAACTCCACCCACAGGGTAGGGTCAGGAATCAACCCCTACCTCAGTGGGGTGAGGCTAAGCATGCTCATGACTCGTTACTTTGGAGGCTCTGCAGTGTAGGAAGTGTAGGAACCCCACTCGGCTTTAATCAGAGTGCAAACTGAAGCGTGACAGTAAAGAATTTGTGTCTCTCACCTTCAGAACCTCAGATGGGAAAAATCACTGCATCTCAGTGTCATGGTGCAGCATGTTAGCGTTAGCACAGTGTTAGTGCTGTGAAAGTGTGTGAGAGAGAGAGAGAGAGAGAGAGAGAGAGAGAGAGAGAGAGAGAGAGAGAGAGAGAGACCCAATTGATGTTGGGATGTGCAGGAACACTCAACTGTCTGAGAGACCTGATAGATAGCTTCCCCTCTGTCTCTCTCTCTCTCTCTCTCTCTCTCTCTCTCTCTCTGTCTATTTCTCTATAGTAGTCTATTATATAAACAAATGATAAGATAAGAACAACTGAAGAAAACACAAAAGAAAACAAACTGTCTTACTCTCTTTCTCTGTCTCACTCTCTATATAGAATTTTTTTTCAGCAAATCACTTCAGACTCTCTGTAACTGTCTCACAATCTATAAGAGGGTTGTACTCTCTAAGAGTCTCTGTCTCTCTATAGTTGTCTCTCTCTATATAACTGTCTCACTGTCTATAATAGTCTCTCTCTTTTCCTCTCTCTATAACTGTCTCACTCTCTACAACTGTCTCAATTGCTATAAGAGTCTCTGTCTATCTATAACTGTCTCACTCTAACGGTCTCTGTCTAGAAGTGTCTCACTTTCTATAACCGTCACTCTCATGCTCTCTAACAGTCTCTCTCTCTAACAGTCACTCTCTATAACTCTCTCTCGATAACTGTCTCTGTCTCTCTAATAGTCTCTCTCTAAATGTCTCTCTCTAGCTGTCTCTCTCTAACAGCCTCTCTCTCTAACTGTCTCTCTCTAACAGTCTCTTACTCTAACAGCCTCTCTCTAACTGTTTGTCTCTATAAGCGTCTCATTCTCTATAACCATCTCACTCTATAACCGTCACTCTCTATAACTCTCTCTCTTGTTAACTGTCTTTCTCTATAACGGTCTCTCTCTCTAACAGTCTCTCTCTAAATTCCTCTCTCTGTATCAGTCTCTATATAACAGTCTCTCTCTCTAACAGTCTCTTACTCTAACAGCCTCTCTCTAACTGTTTCTCTCCAACTGTCTCTCTCTAACTGTCTCTCTCTAGCTGTCTCTCTCTCTAACAGTCTCTCTTTCTAACCGTCTCTTTCTCTAACTGTCTCTCTCTAACAGTCTCTCGATCTAAGAGTCTCTCTCTGCCTATCTGTCTCTCTCTTTCTAACTGTACTCCAGCTGGTCAGTATGGGGTCCTGATGGCGTTTGATGAAGTGACCTGTGTGTATAAACAGTGTGTGTAAAACACAGACTCTTCTGTAGTGAAGTAATAACCTCTTCTCATTAGTGTTAGCATTTGGCTAACATCCATGGCCTTTGCTGGGGTCAGGATGTCGAGTTAGGATTTTAATGTAGATCCAAAGTAAAAAATTTCAGCAAATTATACATGACTGTTGTGAGAGATGAAAGGATGTAGAGATTTAGAGCTTGAAGCCTGAGCGCTGTTATCAGAAACAGATGTGTTGTGTAGCAAAGGGACATAAAACATCAATCCTAAATGACCTTTTCTTCTTAAAATTGACCGCTTTGATGTTGCAGCTCTGCTCTTAGGGAGTTGACTCCAGCTCTGTGCTGATTATTCCAGATAAATCCAGAGAAAGACGCTTTGAAGAGCATGTCGCTAATGCACAAGCCTCTCGCAGGTCAATCTGTCACTCGCAGAGAGAGAGAGAGAGAGAGAGGGAGGGAGAGAGAGAGATAGAAATGGAAAAAGACCACACACACACACACACACTGTATCACTGCTTCTCTCCCGCTGCCTCTCACATCACTCTCCCTTACGTCTCCCTCACTTTTCATGCACTCATTTCTCACTTTTCTCTCTCTTCACACTCTTTCTCCTCACGCCCCTCTCACTTCTCACACTTTTATCAACTTCTTTTCATTTGCTTCTCACCCACCTGTTATATCTTACTTGCTTGTATCTCATTTCTCTCTCGCTTCACAGTGATTGGCTGAGAGTGTACCCTGTGTGTTCTGATTGGCTGAGAGTGTACCCTGTGTGTTCTGATTGGCTGAGAGTGTACCCTGTGTGTTCTGATTGGCTGAGAGTGTACCCTGTGTGTTCTGATTGGCTGAGTCTACCCTGTGTGTTCTGATTAGCTGAAAGCAGTACAATGTGTTCTGATTGGCTGAGAGTGTACCCTGTGTTTTCTGATTGGCTGAGAGTCTACTCTGTGTGTTCTGATTGGCTGAGAGTCTACCCTGTGTGTTCTGATTGGCTGAGAGTGTACCCTGTGTGTTCTGATTGGCTGAGAGTGTACCCTGTGTGTTCTGATTGGCTGAGAGTGTAGCTTGTGTGTTCTGATTGGCTGAGAGCAGTACAATGTGTTCTGATTGGCTGAGAGTGTAGCTTGTGTGTTCTGATTGGCTGAGAGCAGTACAATGTGTTCTGATTGGCTGAAATTCTACCCTGTGTGTTCTGATTGGCTGAGATTCTACCCTGTGTGTTCTGATTGGCTGAGATTCTACCCTGTGTGTTCTGATTAGCTGAAAGCAGTACAATGTGTTCTGATTGGCTGAGAGTGTACCCTGTGTGTTCTGATTGGCTGAGAGTGTACCCTGTGTGTTCTGATTGGCTGAGAGTGTTTATGTGTATATAGTGTATGGTTTGAGATAGATGTGATGATGTTGACTCACCTGCAATGGGGGAACACACACACACACACACACACTTTCCCAAAAAAGTGAAAAGCTGAACACACCCTGCTCTGCATCACTCACGCACTCACACACACACACACACACACACACACACACACACATACACACATACACACACACATACACACACACATACACACACAGGCTGTGTGTTTATGTACTGAGTTTACTCAGATGCGAGTGTGTTGAGGGTGGAGGAAGGCAAGAGTGACTCAACACACCACACAGACGGCCAGTGTGTCTCCTGTCCATCAACCTGTGTGTTCTAGAAAATCACATATTATTTATTTATTTATTGTTTATTTGTTTACTGTCAGAGCTTCACGCCTTAGCTGGACACATTTCCCGGGACGTGTCCTTGATTGGCTGGAAAAGTCAACAGTGGCATGACTGAAGTCTTTAGGTGTGACCACAGACAGCTAATTAGCCACTAGTCTGTGAGATGCTACACAAGTCAGTCTATAACCAGTTAGGCTCCGCCCCTACAGCCACAACACAGAGACTTATATACACACACACGGCAGAGTTATTAATGAGTTATTAAAATCACCTGTGAGGTCACCTGACTTTTCATGAGTAGTCAGACCGTCTGGAGTGTCTGGAGCGTCTGGAGCGTCTAGACACAAACACTCAGCATTAAAATAAAATAAAATAAAATCTTCTTCTTCTTTCGGCTTCTCCCTTCAGGGGTTGCCACAGCGAATCATCTCTCTCCACCTATCCTTATCTTCTGTATCCTCAACCCTTGCACCCACTAGCTTCATATCCTCATTAATTCCATCCATATACCTCCTCTTTGGCCTTCCTCTTTGCCTCCTGCCTGGCAGCTCCATGTCCAACATTCTCCTACCAATATACTCACTCTCCCTCCTCTGAACATGTCCAAACCATCTTAATCTGGCCTCCCTAACTTTGTCCCCCAAACGTCCAACATGAGCTGTCCCTCTGATGTACTCGTTCCTAATCCTGTCCAACCTTGTCACTCCCAAAGAGAACCTCAACATCTTCAGCTCTGCTACCTCTAGCTCTGACTCCTGTCTCTTCCTCAGTGACACTGTCTCTAAACCATACAGCATGGCCGGTCTCACCACTGTCCTGTACACCTTCCCCTTGATTCTCACTGATATTTTCCTCTCACACAGAACTCCCGACACCTTTCTCCACCCATTCCAACCTGCCTGCACTCGCTTCTTTACCTCTTTCCCACACTCTCCATTACTCTGGACTGTTGACCCCAAATACTTGAACTCCTGTACCTTCTTCACCTCTTCTCCCTGTAACCTTACTGTTCCACTTCCCTCCCTTTCATTCACACACGTGTACTCAGTCTTACTACCACTGACTTTCATTCCTCTTCTCTCCAGCGCAAACCTCCACCTCTCCAGGTTTTCCTCCACCTGCTCCCTGCTCTCACTACAGATCACAATGTCATCTGCAAACATCATTGTCCAAGGAGACTCCTGTCTGACCTCCTCTGACAACTGGTCCATCACTATAGCAAACAGGAAGGGGCTCAGAGCCGATCCCTGATGCAGTCCCACCTCCACTTTGAACTCCTCTGTCTGACCTACAGCACACCTCACCACTGTCCTGCTCCTCTCATACATGTCCTGCACCACTCTGACATACTTCTCTGCTACTCCTGACTTCCTCATACAGTACCACAGCTCTTCTCTTGGCACCCTGTCATACGCTTTCTCCAAGTCTACAAACACACAGTGCAACTCCCTCTGACCATCCCTATACTTCTCCATCAAAATTCTCAGAGCAAAAATTGCATCTGTTGTGCTCTTTCTGGGCATGAAGCCATACTGCTGCTCACAAATTTCCACTACCTTCCTTAACCTAGCTTCCACTACTCTTTCCCATAGCTTCATTGTATGGCTCATCAACTTTATCCCCCTATAGTTACTGCAACTCTGCACATCACCCTTATTCTTAAAGATCGGCACTAACACACTTCTTCTCCATTCCTCAGGCATCCTCTCACTCTCTAAAACCCTGTTGAACAAACTAGCTAAAAATTCCACTGCTGCCTCTCCCAGACATTTCCAGACCTCCACCGGGATGTCATCAGGACCAACTGCCTTCCCACTTTTCATCCTCTTCAAAGCCTTCCTGACTTCATCCTTTCTAATCTTATCTACTTTCTGTTCCACAGAGTTCACCCCTTCTACTCTTTTTTCCCTCTCATTTTCCTCATTCATCAGCTCCTCAAAGTATTCCTTCCATCTCCTCTGTACACTCTCCTCACTTGTGAGCACCCTTCCATCTCTATCCTTAATAACTCTAACTTGCTGCACATCCTTCCCATCTCGATCCCTCTGCCTAGCTAACCTGTACAAGTCCTTCTCTCCTTCTCTAGTGTCTAACCTAGTGTACAACTCTTCATATGCCTTCTGCTTGGCCTTAGACACCTCCCTCTTCACTCTGCGCTGTAACTCCTTGTATTCCTGTCTATTCTCTTCAGTCCTGTCCATGTCCCACTTCTTCTTGGCTAACCTCTTCCTCTGGATACTATCCTGAACTTCCTCATTCCACCACCAAGTCTCCTTATCTTCTTTCCTCCTTCCAGATGACACACCCAGCACCTTTCTCCCTGTCTCCCTGATCACTTCTGCTGTAGTTTCCCAGTCATCTGGCAGCACTACCTGACCACCCAGAGCCTGCCTCAACTTCTGTCTAAATTCCTCACAACATTCCTCCTTTTCAGCTTCCACCACTTGGTTTTCTTCTCTATCTCTGACCTCTTCTTCTTACAGACCATCAGAGTCATCCTACACACCACCATCCTATGCTGTCTGGCTACACTCTCTCCCACTACCACTTTACAGTCACTAATCTCTTTCAGATTGCCTCTTCTACATAGGATGTAGTCTACCTGTGTGCTCCTACCTCCACTCTTGTAAGTCACTCTATGCTCCTCCCTCTTCTGAAAATAAGTGTTAACCACACCCATGTCCATCCTCTTAGCAAAGTCCACTACCATCTGTCCTTCAAGGTTCCTTTCCTTAACTCCAAACTTGCCCATCACCTCCTCATCACCTGTGTTCCCCTCACCAACATGTCCATTAAAATCCGCTCCTATCACCACTCTCTCACCCGTGGGAATACTCTCCATCACCTCATCTAATTCACTCCAGAATCTCTCTTTCTCCTCTAACTCACAACCTACCTGTGGGGCATAACCACTAACAACATTCAACATCACCCCTTCAATCTCTAACTTCAGACTCATCACCCTGTCTGACACTCTCTTCACCTCCAGGACATTCCTCACAAACTCCTCCTTTAGGACCACACCTACCCCATTTCTCTTACTATCCACACCATAATAAAACAGCTTGAATCCTGCTCCTATACTACGAGCCTTGCTACCCTTCCACCTGGTCTCCTGTACACACAGTTTATCCACCTTCCTTCTCTCCATCATATCAGCCAGCTCTCTACCTTTCCCTGTCATAGTACCAACATTCAGAGTTCCTATTCTCAGTCCTACACTCTTACCTTTCCTCTTCTCTCTCTGTCTGTGCACTCTCCTCCCTCCTCTACTTCTTCGACCAACAGTAGCCCAATTTCCACCGGCGCCCTGTAGGTCAACGGCGCCGATGGCGGTCGTTGTTTAACCCGGGCCTCAACCGATCCGTTATGAAATTCGTACTGACGATTCGCATGGTTAAATTTGGCAATGTTTTACACCGGATGCCCTTCCTGACACAACCCTCTCTATTTATCCGGGCTTGGGACCGGCACAGAAGTCACTGGACTGTGACCCCCATGGCTAGATTAAAATAAAATAAAATAAAATCAGGAATAGAAACTACAGACTGAAGAAGTAAATAGTCCTAGTTCTAAATGAGTCGCATTAATCACTGCTTTAATTGAACAGAACAGCTTCCTGACCCGTTATTCATCAGCACACAGAACAGCACTCCAGCCCAGACTCTTATTTTACGTTAGATTTTTTTATATGGAGCTCTGACACAAAGTCATGAGATTCTTTATTAAATCGTAAAAACGTAAAATTGTAATTCACTAGTTTTTTTTTAAATTAAATAAAATACAACCACGAACATTGGCTGAGAGTGTACCCTGTGTGTTCTGATTGGCTGAGAGTGTACCCTGTGTGTTCTGATTGGCTGAGAGTGTACCCTGTGTGTTCTGATTGGCTGAGAGCAGTACAATGTGTTCTGATTGGCTGAGAGTGTACCCTGTGTGTTCTGATTGGCTGAGAGTGTACCCTGTGTGTTCCGATTGGCTGAGAGTGTACCCTGTGTGTTCTGATTGGCTGAGAGCAGTACAATGTGTTCTGATTGGCTGAGAGTTTAAATAAACCAAACAAAAAAAACTATGCCTCAACTCTGAAGTGTAATAAATGAATGAAATAAATTCACTACACCTTTTGTTTTCTGGATATAAACATACTACATATAACCTGTATCTCAGTTCCTTACACACAAAAAATACTTTTCAAAGAATTAAGAAATAATTTGCTTTCTCCATAAAATACTTTTTAAAAATATCTTGGATTTTCTGTGATTTATTTGTATTTATTTAGTCAGTCACCAGACTGAGGCCCAGCACTGACCTTCTCATGATCGTACATCACACATAGCATGTTGACATTTTTGGACCCTTTTTTCCGACTTCTCCTGACGCAGATGGAGTTTGAACGTTGGGACACAAAGCAAACGAACACCTGTGGATTTTTTAGGCTACACTGAACAACATTCTTCTGATTGTCGTCCCGATTACGTCCAAGTGTGTATTCATTCATTCTTGGCCTGCTTATTTACTGTAACAGCCTGGGAAAAAGACGCACTGTCATTTCCAAAACAGCAGCAAATTTACCATGATAAATATTTACCCTTCACATTCCGAGTGCTTCACTTATCTCTGTCTTGGTTAGTGCTGCTTATCCCAGCTCCATCTTATCAGAGGAAACGCGTGGTCTGAAGCGTCCCCCGAGCCTGACCGGTCACGATGCATCATCTGAGATGCGTGAGGCTGTTTTTTGAAGTTGTGTCTCGTTCCCGGTGGCAATGATGCTAAAACTATTACAGAGATTATTACGGCGATATGATTCGGCCTCCCGGGTGGTCGAAACCCTTCCAGCCTGCAACTCCCCGAGTGATCCAGACGTATTGGGCACTGGGTTTAGGACAAGAACTTGGACCATCTGGACTTCAGTGATCACAGGAGAATCAGTGACTAAACCCTGTTTATCAGCACAGTGAAGATGAGCTGAGTGTTCCGAGTCAACACTGGATGTGTGATGTGGATATCAGCTCCAGTGAAGAGCAGAATTACTTTGATGGAACGGATTTCAAGGCGGATATACAAGGCCAAGTTCTGTCCTAAACTGAGCGATGGAGCGTGCTGAATACGTCTGGATCTCTCACTTTTATTTTTGTATTTTAATTCTACTTTTATGACAGTCGGAAATCATTTCTCTTTCATTCTGAATGTTTGTTTATGAGACTTCTACTGACATAAACCCAGCTATCTGTCCATCTTCTACCGACATAAACCCAGCTATCTGTCCATCTTCTACCGACATAAACCCAGCTATCTGTCCATCTTCTACCGACATAAACCCAGAGCTCTGAACTCCTCACACTCGTTATATTAAAACCCACATAAACAGCGAGTAAGCCGAGTCGGAACACCAGGAACTTTCCTCAGGTAAATATTGATGTAACTTTTGCTCTTTAGTAGACTCTGGATAATACGAATCCATGAAGGTCTGGTTAAAGCGATGTATTGAGCTCATGGAGACGCTGGTATCATGTCGAGGTTAATATTTTTCATTCCGACGATCGGTCTCGTCTCAGACACTAAACAGAATCCCGAGTGTTTCCATGAATTTGAAATCAAAGTGAAATGAAGCAGTGATGGCACATGTGAGTAAACTGATCACAGACACATGTTCTTCATAAGCAGAGAGCAAGCAGATGTCATTTTTCCCATGATGCACTGGTGTCGGTGACAGTGAGCAGGCCACAGCTGTTTTGCCACTAGTGCTTATGGCAGCGAGCTGCTGAGCCCGCCGCAGCTCATGGTGCGGTTTATACCATGCTCCACCTCCAGCGACCCGCCCAGCCTCGTTTGAAGTGGAAAACGACTTGCTCACATGCAACCTACATCTCGTGCAGCCGAATATTTATTGATATCTGCGCCAGGTGGTTGGCGGCTTTACCCAAAATACATGATTTGATCTTCCTCGGCGAAAATCAGAAGGTGGTTTTGGACTGGAGATTTCTATCAGCTGTGGAGATCAGAGGAGCAGAAGGATCTGTTTCTGATCTCCACAAAGCTCTTATATAACACACACACACACACACACACACACACACACACACACAGTACAGTGGCCCCATTAACCCAACAACACGTGCATCCTCACAAACCCAAATCCAACAAGTGCATCGTATTAAGTTTGATTTTAATGTCACTTTATCTGCTGAAACTTTACTGTCCGCTTTCACACAGCCCTCGTCCGGCAGGCTGGACACTCCGACTGACCCGTCACTCCTTCCTTCATCCATTCACTGCTTCTGGGTAAAAACATCTCACTTTCAAGAAGGTTTGTGTTTATGTGAGTCTGCAGAAGAAATGTTCTTCAGTCGCAGGTGTGATGTTAGAGGAACTCCGCCCTCTAATCTGCAGCGTGGAGAACTTCTTGAGGTCTGGTGGTGTGTGATGAGGAATAAAACATCACTGTTCGAGCTAAACTTCAGTAATTCAAACCTTCTCCAGAGACGTCTGACCTGCATGAGGACTGAATCCACATGATCTTCTCTCCTGAGCTGAGATTCCTGAAGGATCGACCCCTCAGCTCTTCGAGATCATGTTGAACCTCGTCACATCTGGAGCGCTTCAGGAGGAGTTATCTCACAGCTTCTCTCAGGTGGAGATGTTTCACAGCTGATTAAAGCTCACAAAGCTGGTTAAAGTCCCGTATCATCAGGTACAGCTCTGTGCAGAAGGGAACTGGTTTCTTTTACACCACTGGGACGTAAACAAGGTGTGAAATGGACGGAGGTGTAAATTTGTTGATGGTTGATTAAATGGAAAAGCAGATGTTTTGCTGGGTGAAGGAATATTCTGTTAGAATCAGCTGCAGAAACATCTGCGAGTCTTCTGGGTTACGTCTCTATCAGCTTCGCACATCTGGATCCTGATTTTTTTTACAATTTTTTTTTTTCTAGTAAAACTGCTCGAGCTCTGTCAAATCTGATGGACGGCATTTTTTCGGTTGCTGCTGGACAGAAATGTTCGAGTCACAGTTTCTCCAACATCCTGATGCCTGGGTTTGGACTCCAGAAATATTCAGGAGCTTGAGGTTCGCTGCAGTGTGGCTTCAGCAGTGTGCTCAGGTATGTTCTCATCCTCATGGTGAGATTCTCCACATGATGCTACCACTACCATGCTGCACTGGGGAAAGTACCTTTCTCTCTGGAAATCTCATGGTGCAGTTCTTCTCCTCCTGCTGTGTCCAGTCCAGTCTGATGATGATCTTCTCCATTTAGAGAGCTACAGATCTCTAAAGTTTGTGTGTAGTGTGTGTGTACAGTGTGTGTGTAGTGTGTGTGTACAGTATGTGTGTACAGTTTGTGTGCAGTGTGTGTGTTTTAGTGTGTGTATGTGAACAGTTTGTGTTTGTGTATTGTGTGTATGTGTAGAGCGAGAGCGTATGTGTAGAGGTCATTAAAAAGTGTCCCATTCGCTTGGCTTCTCTCCTGAAACACACTCATGAGAGCGGGAAAAAACCACTAAACACACACACTCATACACACTGAAAACCCCGCTGGAGAAGTCCAGGAAACCAGACCAAGGTCAAGAAAGAAAGAAAGAAAGAAAGAAAGAAAGAAAGAAAGAAAGAAGGAAAGAAGGAAAGAAGGAAAGAAAGAAAGAAAAAGAAAGAAAGAAAGAAAAAAACTTTTCTTCTGAAATCTCTTCACACATCAGGAATTACAGAAGAAACACAACGTTTAAAACATAAGAGTAGGAACATGAAGAAAGGCATGAAGATCACTGAGGGGGGAACTGAGGAAGAGGAGGAAGAGGAGGAAGACAGTGAGGAAAGGGAAAAGAAGGGGAAAAACAGATACAACAGATAAATTGTCTAATTTCTCTCTATGGACTTCGGGATTAATGTGTGTGTGTGTGTGTGTGTGTGTGCGTGTGTGTGTGCGTGAGAGTGTGTGTGTGTGAGTGTGTGAGTGTGTGCGTGTGTGTGGAAGTGTGTGTCTCCCTCCTCCTCCCCCTAATCTTCCTCCTCCCCCTCCCTCTTCCCCCTCCTCATCTTCTATTCCTCCTCCTCCTTTCTTCCTCCTCCTCCCCCTCCTAATCTTCCTCCTCCTCCTATTCCTCCTTGTGTGTGTGTGTGTGTGTGTGTGTGGAGTGTGAATGAGTTTTTCCCCTCCCCCCCTTCCCCCTTTTTTCCCTCCCCCCCCCATTCCTCCTCCTACCCCCCTATTCCTCCCCCCCCTTTTCATCTTCCTCCTCTTCCTCCTCCTCCCCCTCCTCATCTTTGCCCTCCTCCTATTCCTCCTCCTCCTCCCCCTTCACCTCCCCCTATTCCTCCCCCTCCTCATCTTCCTCTTTTTCCCTATTCCCCCCCCTCCTCTTTTTCCCTCCTCCCCCTGTGTGTGTGTGTGTGTGTGTGTATATGTTCCTCCTCCACCTCATATTCCTCTATCTCCTATTCCTCCTCCTCCCCCCTCCTCCTAATCTTCCTTCTCCTCCCCTCCCCCCTCCTCCAAATTTTTACTCCTCCTCCCCCCTCCTCATAATCTTCCTCCTCCTCCCCCTCCTCATCTTCCTCCTCCTCCTATTCCTCCCCCTCCTTTTATTCCTCCTCCTCCTGTGTGTGTGTGTGGGTGTGTGAGTGTGGGTGTGTGTTCCTCCTCCTCCTCATACCCCCCTCCTCCTAATCTTACCACCCCCAATTTTACCCCTCCCCCTCTCCCCCTCCTCCTAATCTTACCCCCCCAATCTTCTCCCCCCCCCCCCTCCTAATCTTACCCCCCCAATCTTACTCCTCCCCCTCTCCCCCTCCTCCTAATCTTACTCCTCCCCCTCCCCCCCCTCCTCCTAATCTTACTCCTCCTCCCCCTCCTCATCCTCATCAAAGTTAAAAAAAATTAAAGGGAAAGAGGAAGTGGATGAATAAGAGGAAGAGGGAACTAACAGAAGAAGGTGAAGGCCAGGAAGTGACGTTAAGAGTGTGGAGAAGAAAGAAAAAGAGGACGAACATGTGGAGGAACAAGGAAGAGAATGAAGAGGAGATGGAAATGGAGCTTGTAGGAAGTAAAAGAGAAGGAAAAAAAGAGGAGCAGTGAGCAGCTGGAAAAGAGGATAAAGAGAAGATATAAAGGAGGAAAAGAAAAAGAAAGGAAAATGTTGTATAAGAATATAAGGATAAGGATATAAGGAAGTGGAGGAAAGGAAAAGGTGAAAAACAGGAAATGGAGTAAAGGATGATGAGGAATGGGGAAAGAACAGAGGATGAGGAAAAGAATGAGATGAAGATGAATAGAAAAGATGATGGAGTTGTGTTTGAGAGAACGATGAAGCAGGAGAGATGGAGGAGAAAATGAAATGGTGGAAGAATAAAGGAGAACGAAGTGGACATGGTGAAGACGGAAAAATGGGGTAGAGATGGAGGAAAAAGGGGGAAGAACAAAAGAAGAAAGGATGGAGGATAAAAGATCCAAGAGGAAAGGGGGGGGGGGCTGGAGAAGAAAAGAGGGAGAAAGAGAAGACAACAAAGAAGGGTGGAATAAAAGGAAGTGATGGAGGAAAAGAAGAGAACTGGTGTGAAATGAGAAGAGAGGAAAAAGAAAAGATAAAATAAGAGGAAGAGATGGAGGGATAAGGTGGGAGGATGAGGAAGAGGAGACAAGCTTGAATAGGAGGGAAAAAATAAAGGAATGGAAGTGGGAGTAAAAACTAACAGAAGAAGGTGAAGGCCAGGAAGTGGAGAGGAAAAAAAGGAGGAGAGGAATAACATGTCAATCAGACATTACTACAGCAACGGTCTCAGATTTGACCACCATAGTTTCTACCTGAAGAGATGATTCCCTTTGTAAAGGGAAGGAATGCGACGGAATATTCCGGAATGGTGCAGTGTTCCAGGGAGAGAGAGCGGGACACGGTGTGGAGCAGAGTTTAGAGACGTGCAGTGACTCTGGGCTTCGATCTGGCCTCAGGGCATCTAATTAAAACCAGATGGCTGTGGAACACGGAGAAAACACACACACACACACACACACACACACACACACACACACACACACACACACAGACACACACAGACACACACAGACTCTTCAGTTCAGTATTGAGTAGCTTTGTTACTACAGTCACACTACATAACATACAGGGCCTTTCTGTCCCTGTCCCTGTCCCTGTCCCTCTCTCTCTCTCTCTCTCTCTCTCTCTCTCTCTCTCTCTCTCTCCCTTATTCCAGTCCTGTTCAGTGTCCACCCATTTCCTTTTCTTGCCCTTCCCAGGCATGTCAGAGATCAGCACAGCCAAAACAAACCGACCTGCAGCAGCTCAGGGCCTCCAGCAGAGAGAGAGAGAGAGAGAGAGAGAGAGAGAGAGAGAGAGAGAGAGAGAGAGAGAGAGAGAGAGAGAGAGAAAGAGAGAGAGAGAGAGAGAGAGAGAGAGAGAGAGAGTTGCTCTTGGACACAGTCCAGACAGTCCTCAGAGGAGCAGCAGATGACCCAACCTCCACAGGTCACTCTACTCTCTCTCTCTACACTCACTACACAAGAAGATGGGTGCAGTAGGTCATCACCACTATCCACTACACAACTACACACCCAGAGCCGCCTCAGTGCAGCAGCCCACCACCTCACCCAGACATTCCCCAGACATCAGCTAGACATCACCCAGACATCACACATATATCAAACAGGCATTACATTGGCATTACCCAGACATCATCCAGACATCATGAAGGCATCATACAGACATCCCCCAAACATCTGCCAGACATCACACAGATATCATACGGGCATTATGTAGGCATCACCCAGACATCCCCCAGACATCAGCCAGACATCAGCCAGACATCACATAGGCATCACCCAGACATCACCCAGAGATTATGAAGGCATCAAGAAGACATCATGCAGACATCTAGCAGACATCACACAGACATCATGCAGACATTCCAGAACCAGCCTGCTGACCCTGCACCCCAGACCCACCCAATAGTCACAGCAAACAGCTCTGCTCCAGCAGAACCTGCCAGAATTCAAACACCTGCTCAACCTCAACTGCACCAGACTGAAGAGCTGGACATGTTCACTAGGAACACCACACACACACATACACACACACACACACACACACACATACCTCCTCAGTCTTCTAACAACTTCAATAAACTGAGCTTCATATCATCACAGAGGAACTGGATCAGGAACTCAGTTCAGGAGTTCGTATCAAAGTCTCAGTTCAGGATCTCAGTTCTGGATCTGTTCTGCCGTGTTCTGGTGTAACTGTGTGTCCAGCTGGAGGATGATGCTGAACCCTCAGCGGGTCAGTGAGCAGCTCGGGGTCATCGCTTTACTCCGGGAGTCTTCAGTGTGGTGATTATTATGGGATGCTGTCAGCTACGTGGTGGTTGGCGGCTAATCGAATTTGGAACTCATCACTCGCTAAAAACACAAACATCTTTTCATTCATCAACTCTCTCACCTCAGGGGTGAGTTTATTCTAATGAAGAGACGCCTTGTATCGTGACCTGCAGGGGCCGATGGGTATTGTAGTCCAGTGCTGCTTCAGTGGAACCTGACAGGAAGAATGGAAGGATGGAGTGATGGATGCAGAGAGTGTGATGGATGTGAAGATGAGAAAGAAATCATTATTTTGATTTAAAAATAAAGACAGAAGTGAAAGATGAAGGGATGAAGAGGTGTGTAGTGATGGTGATGTTTTCTGTTGTGATCAATAAGAGGTGCATTCAGGGGCCATGTTCTCCTTCTTCTTCTACTTATTACTCCTGAAGGGTGTGATCCTGGTGACACACACACACACACACACACACACACACACTGTAAACATGAACACATTAGGTGTTACCCAGGATGCATCTGTGCCGTGACTCAGTGTCTCCAGGAGCAGGACTCGAGCTCGACGTTGCTTGTTTGGTTCCTGCTTCATTTTTTGATTTTGTACAGAATCTCTGCAGCAGAAAGACGTTTCCAAACAGGTGGAGAAATTTACAGGCCCGCTTCGGTCTCCTGACAGGACGAATAAAACCCGACAGTGAGCTGGAGCGCTGCTCGCCCCGTCCCTCGTCCCCCGGCCCGCTGCTGCTGATATAATTTAACGCTGAGCAGTTCATTTGGGTGGCCTCAGCTCCACTCATTACTCAACCCCTGTTTTTTCCCCTTTTCAGCTGCTGCTTTTCGTGCCATGGTGGATGGACGGATGTGTGTGTGTGTGTGTGTGTGTGTGTGTGTGTGTAGCCGCTAATCTCTGAGCATCTCTTGCCAAACCTGGAAAAGTCCGCAGCAGTACCAAATTTTTTCTCCCTCAGCTGCTGAGTGAATTACTAGCGCAGTTTTCATCATGCTCAGAGGAAATCGTCCATCCAGAGCTTAGTCAAAACACGACTTTTCTTCAATAATCATTCGGTCGATCCATTTTAAGAGGGAAAAGGCCATTCCTGGGTCACGCTGTAACAGAAACGAATTTAAAACACGCTGAAATGGGGAAGTTTTCTTAAAGAAACAAGGATGTGTGGAAGGAGTCTCCAGTGTCAGTGCTTTGCAGGGATCAGAGATAAAAATGTCATGTTAAATAGCTACTTAATGAATAGCATGTCAGTAATAAAAGATCTTACCCAGAATGCATTGCTGCACACGGATGCAGTTAGCTATAACGTCTTGTTGGTCCGTCATCAGTTTCATGCCACTTTACTCCACTAGTGAGTTAACTAGGATTCTGTACAAGCACACAATGTAGCGCAATCCTCTCGGACTCCTCCCCCTGCACTGAAACTCCTCCCCTGCACTGATATATCATGTAATTTCCAGACTCACAGCACTAATGATGACCAGCTAGTGATGATCTCTATCAAACATGGCAGTCCAGCCTGTGAAGAGAAGCTCCTCACAGTCATATAGCTAGCTAATCTTCATTTCCTGTTCTGGATGATGAGCATATCTGCTCACATTCGCTTTAGCTTTTGTATCTTCATGTTATAAACTGCAGAGTAATCCGATGTGCTGGATTCAGTCTTGTTTTTTATAAGCTGTTTAAAAGCTATACTGTTAAATTAAACCTGGAAGGCGTGTTTTACACACAGACGACTCTAATAAACCTGGAGCTCAGGAAACACACTGCCTCAGCATCAGAGCCTGGCTTTTCTTTCCCTGTGTACATACAGACGTAACTTATGGACTTCAGTGATCAGGGATTTAAACCTGTCTGTAAAAATAAAAGTCAAACTGAAGCTACTGTAGATACAGAGGGGTGGCCGCGGTATCTTCAGGAGAAATGACATGTCTCAGACCCAGCACGAACCTCATATCGGGAAAGCAGCCGAGTCCCAGAGGTTAATCTCGTGATCTCTGAGAGGAAATAAACCGTCTGCACTTCCTCCCGAGGAAAACACTGGCAAGTACAGCGGGATAACGAGCTAGCACCGAGCGTGAGTAATGGATCCTCAATCAGGACGAGTGAGAACGCGTCCAATCTCAATAAACAAGCTAAGCCTAGAAATCCCGTCTGCAGTCTATAACACCACGGCTTGTTTGGAAAAGCTTTTACGAGCTTGGCGCCATGTTTGTACAGCGGTGTGAACTTCACACCGGGCCGACGAACAAGCCGCCGCTTTACTCAGGAGGAAAGATTTATAAATTTATAACAAACCGGCTAAATTTATAACAAACAGCCGCTTTAATACAATAACTGAATTACTCAAGACTTACGTAAAGCGATATGATGCTTAAAAAAAAAAGAAGACGGAAGAATGATAGTTCTTCTGAATCACAGAAAGTATTGGGAATGGGAATTTCCACACCCACACACCCCTCTGTATAATTACACCATGAAAATAACAAAGCTTTTACGTGCCACTGAAACGCCATCCGCTCACCATACAGGAAGTGGAGCTGTATCTCCAGGCTTCTCCCAGTGCTTCAGGCTCGGGCTTGATGTGGTGAGCCGTTTCCTCTGAGCGAGGGGTGTGAGAACCCAGCCAGGGAGGAAGTGTGTATTTATCTACTTTTTGGTGGGGCACGGCGCTGCGCTTTGATCAGCCCCTTGCAGAGCTCCTCGAGGTGGATGTCACTAATCTCCAAACCCACACGCTGCAGAAGATCAGCAGCCGAGGAGGTTGCAGCCGTCGCATCAGACGTCATATCGGACTAGGTGTGTGTTCCCAAAGCTCTCAAAGACATCAAATGAGCTTCATGATGACGGAACCTTCATAAAGGAACCTCTAGAGGTCAACCTAGTTCTCATATCAGATCAGTAACATCTAAAAGCTTTTCCTAAGCCTGTGGAGCAAAGAAACCGAGTTTCCCCTGTAAAATGTCTGCTCTTCTGTTTGTTATTAATGAACACTCTGAGTTTATCTGCCAGATTTAACCACAAAATACAGCAGATAAAAGTTAACCTCTGAAAATTAAACAGTCTGATATATCAGAATTCACTGTTTGGTCAAGTCCTGGGAAGTCCATATTTAGTTGGAAAGTTATAATTACAACTTACAAATTATGACACGACGTCAGATGCCTTCACGTCTCTTTGGTTGGAGTGAGATGAAAGTTCTCGTAATTAACAGCAAGGTTTTTAATTAGATTTTTATAAACTGAAGCAGAAAGCTGAAAGCATTAGCTGTGTTTTACTCTTTTATGTTTTTAATCGATTTATTCACTGAAGACGTGATAGTAATTTTAAAAATTCAGCTACATTTACCATCAACTACATTTAACTACATTTACCATCAGCTATATTTACCATCAACTATATTTACCATCAACTATATTTCTTCTTCTTCTTCTTCTTTCGGCTTTTCCCTTCAGGGGTCGCCACAGCGAATCATCTCTCTCCACCTATCCCTATCTTCTGCATCCTCAACCCTTGCACCCACTAGCTTCATATCCTCATTTATTACATCCATATACCTCCTCTTTGGCCTTCCTCTTTGCCTCCTGCCTGGCAGCCCCATGTCCAACATTCTCCTACCAATATACTCACTGTCCCTCCTCTGAACATGTCCAAACCATCTTAATCTGGCCTCCCTAACTTTGTCCCCCAAACGTCCAACATGAGCTGTCCCTCTGATGTACTCATTCCTAATCCTGTCCAATCTTGTCACTCCCAAAGAGAACCTCAACATCTTCAGCTCTGCTACCTCGAGCTCTGACTCCTGTCTCTTCCTCAGTGACACTGTCTCTAAACCATACAGCATGGCCGGTCTCACCACTGTCCTGTACACCTTCCCCTTGATTCTCGCTGATATTTTCTGATCACACAGAACTCCCGACACCTTTCTCCACCCATTCCAACCTGCCTGCACTCGCTTCTTTACCTCTTTCCCACACTCTCCATTACTCTGGACTGTTGACCCCAAGTACTTAAACTCCTGTACCTTCTTCACCTCTTCACCCTGTAACCTTACTGTTCCACTTCCCTCCCTTTCATTCACACACATGTACTCAGTCTTACTACGACTGACCTTCATTCCTCTTCTCTCCAGCGCAAACCTCCACCTCTCCAGGTTTTCCTCCACCTGCTCCCTGCTCTCACTACAGATCACAATGTCATCTGCAAACATCATTGTCCAAGGAGACTCCTGTCTGACCTCCTCTGACAACTGGTCCATCACTATAGCAAACAGGAAGGGGCTCAGAGCTGATCCCTGATGCAGTCCCACCTCCACATTGAACTCCTCTGTCTGACCTACAGCACACCTCACCACTGTCCTGCTCCTCTCATACATGTCCTGCACCACTCTGACATACTTCTCTGCTACTCCTGACTTCCTCATACAGTACCACAGCTCTTCTCTTGGCACCCTGTCATACGCTTTCTCCAAGTCTACAAACACACAGTGCAACTCCCTCTGACCATCCCTATACTTCTCCATCAAAATTCTCAGAGCAAAAATTGCATCTGTTGTGCTCTTTCTGGGCATGAAGCCATACTGCTGCTCACAAATTTCCACTACCTTCCTTAACCTAGCTTCCACTACTCTTTCCCATACTTTCATTGTATGGCTCATCAACTTTATCCCCCTATAGTTACTGCAACTCTGCACGTCACCCTTATTCTTAAAGATCGGCACTAACACACTTCTTCTCCATTCCTCAGGCATCCTCTCACTCTCTAAAACCCTGTTGAACAAATTAGCTAAAAATTCCACTGCTGCCTCTCCCAGACACTTCCAGACCTCCACCGGAATGTCATCAGGACCAACTGCCTTCCCACTTTTCATCCTCTTCAAAGCCTTCCTGACTTCATCCTTTCTAATCTTATCTACTTTCTGTTCCACAGAGTTCACCCCTTCTACTCTTTTTCCCCTCTCATTTTCCTCATTCATCAGCTCCTCAAAGTATTCCTTCCATCTCCTCTGTACACTCTCCTCACTTGTGAGCACCCTTCCATCTCTATCCTTAATAACTCTAACTTGCTGCACATCCTTCCCATCTCGATCCCTCTGCCTAGCTAACCTGTACAAGTCCTTCTCTCCTTCTCTAGTGTCTAACCTAGTGTACAACTCTTCATATGCCTTCTGCTTGGCCTTAGACACCTTCCTCTTCACTCTGCGCTGTAACTCCTTGTATTCCTGTCTATTCTCTTCAGTCCTGTCCATGTCCCACTTCTTCTTGGCTAACCTCTTCCTCTGGATACTATCCTGAACTTCCTCATTCCACCACCAAGTCTCCTTATCTTCTTTCCTCCTTCCAGATGACACACCCAGCACCTTTCTCCCTGTCTCCCTGATCACTTCTGCTGTAGTTTCCCAGTCATCTGGCAGCACTACCTGACCACCCAGAGCCTGCCTCAACTTCTGTCTAAATTCCTCACAACATTCCTCCTTTTTCAGCTTCCACCACTTGGTTTTCTTCTCTATCTTTGACCTCTTCGTCTTACAGACCATCAAAGTCATCCTACACACCACCATCCTATGCTGTCTGGCTACACTCTCTCCCACTACCACTTTACAGTCACTAATCTCTTTCAGATTGCCTCTTCTACATAGAATGTAGTCTACCTGTGTTCTCCTACCTCCACTCTTGTAAGTCACTCTATGTTCCTCCCTCTTCTGAAAATAAGTGTTAACCACCCCCATGTCCATCCTCTTAGCAAAGTCCACTACCATCTGTCCTTCAAGGTTCCTTTCCTTAACTCCAAACTTGCCCATCACCTCCTCATCACCTGTGTTCCCCTCGCCAACATGTCCATTAAAATCCGCTCCTATCACCACTCTCTCACCCGTGGGAATACTCTCCATCACCTCATCTAATTCACTCCAGAATCTCTCTTTCTCCTCTAACTCACAACCTACCTGTGGGGCATAACCACTAACAACATTCAACATCACCCCTTCAATCTCTAACTTCAGACTCATCACCCTGTCTGACACTCTCTTCACCTCCAGGACATTCCTCACAAACTCCTCCTTCAGGACCACACCTACCCCATTTCTCTTACTATCCACACCATAATAAAACAGCTTGAATCCTGCTCCTATACTACGAGCCTTGCTACCCTTCCACCTGGTCTCCTGTACACACAGTATATCCACCTTCCTTCTCTCCATCACATCAGCCAGCTCTCTACCTTTCCCTGTCATAGTACCAACATTCAGAGTTCCTATTCTCAGTCCTACACTCTTACCTTTCCTCTTCTCTCTCTGTCTGCGCACTCTCCTCCCTCCTCTACTTCTTCGACCAACAGTAACCCAATTTCCACTGGTGCCCTGTAGGTCAACGGCGCCGATGGCGGTCGTTGTTAACCCGGGCCTCGACCGATCCGGTATGAAATTCGTACTGACGATTCGCATGGTTAAATTTGGCAATGTTTTACGCCGGATGCCCTTCCTGACGCAACCCTCTCTATTTATCCGGGCTTGGGACCGGCACAGAAGTCACTGGACTGTGACCCCCATGGCTAGATTACAATCTACTAGATTACCATCAACTATATTTACCATCAACTACATTTACCATCAACTATATTTACAATCAACTATATTTACCATCAACTACATTTACCATCAACTACATTTACCATCAACTACATTTACCATCAACTACTTTTACCATCAACTACATTTACCATCAGCTACATTTACCATCAACTATATTTACCATCAACTATATTTACCATCAGCTACATTTACCATCAGCTACATTTACCAGTAACATTTACCATCAGATACATTTACCATCAGCTACATTTACCATCAACTATATTTACAATCAACTATATTTACCATCAACTACATTTACCATCAACTATATTTACCATCAACTACATTTACCATCAACTACTTTTACCATCAACTACATTTACCATCAGCTACATTTACCATCAACTATATTTACCATCAACTATATTTACCATCAACTATATTTACCATCAACTATATTTACCATCAACTATATTTACCATCAACTATATTTACCATCAACTACATTTACCATCAGCTACATTTACCATCAGCTACATTTACCAGTAACATTTACCATCAGATACATTTACCATCAGCTATATTTACCATCAGCTACATTTACCATCAGCTATATTTACCATCAGCTACATTTACCAGCTACATTTACCATCAGCTACATTTACCAGCTATATTTATCATCAGCTACATTTACCATCAGCTATATTTACCATCAGCTACATTTACTAGCTACATTTACCATCAGCTACATTTACCAGCTACATTTACCATCAGCTACATTTACCAGTAACATTTACCATCAGATACATTTACCATCAGCTACATTTACCATCAACTATATTTACAATCAACTATATTTACCATCAACTACATTTACCATCAACTATATTTACCATCAACTACATTTACCATCAACTACTTTTACCATCAACTACATTTACCATCAGCTACATTTACCATCAACTATATTTACCATCAACTATATTTACCATCAACTATATTTACCATCAACTATATTTACCATCAACTATATTTACCATCAACTACATTTACCATCAGCTACATTTACCATCAGCTACATTTACCAGTAACATTTACCATCAGATACATTTACCATCAGCTATATTTACCATCAGCTACATTTACCATCAGCTATATTTACCATCAGCTACATTTACCAGCTACATTTACCATCAGCTACATTTACCAGCTATATTTATCATCAGCTACATTTACCATCAGCTATATTTACCATCAGCTACATTTACTAGCTACATTTACCATCAGCTACATTTACCAGCTACATTTACCATCAGCTACATTTACCAGTAACATTTACCATCAGATACATTTACCATCAGCTACATTTACCATCAGTTACATTTACCATCAACTACATTTACCATCATCTACATTTACCATCAGCTATATTTACCAGCTACATTACCATTTACAAACACTGCATCAACTGATTCTACTGTGTTTGATTACATTCCCCTCCAAACTGACACACCTTCAACTGACATGCCCCCAAACTGACACGCCCCCAAACTGACACATCTACAACTTCCACACCCCCAAACTCACACATCCCCAAACTAACACACCTTCACCTGACACCCACAAAATGACATGCCCCCAAACTGACATATCTTCAAATGACACACATTCAACTCACACCGCAAACTGACACACTTTCAACTGACACCTTCAACTGACACACCTTCAACTGACACACCTTCAACCGAGAACACAAACTGACACACCTTCAACCGAGAACACAAACTGACACACCTTCAACTGACACACCTTCAACTGAGAACACAAACTGACACACCTTCAACTGACACCTTCAACTGACACACCTTCAACTGACACCGCAAACTGACACCTTCAACTGACACACCTTCAACTGACACACCTTCAGCTGACACCTTCAGCTGACACCTTTAACTGACACCACAAACTGACACACCTTCAACAGACACCTTCATCTGACACACCTTCGACTGATGCACCTTCAACTGACACCGCAAACAGACACACTTTCAACTGACACACCTTCAACTGAAACCGCAAACTGAGACCGCAAACTGACACCTTCAACTGACACTGCAAACTGACACCTTCAACTGACACCTTCAACTGACACCTTCAACTGACACCGCAAACTGACACCGCAAACTGACACATCTTCAAATGACACCTTCAATTGACACCTTCAACTGACACCGCAAACTGACACACCTTAAACTGAAATGCAAACTGACACATCTTTAACTGACACAGCAAACTGACACACCTTCAACTGACACTGCAAACTGACACACCTTCAACTGACAGCTTCAACTGACACACCTTAAACTGACAACGCAAACTGACACACCTTCAACTGACAGCTTCAACTGACACACCTTAAACTGACAACGCAAACTGACACACCTTTAACTGAGACCGCAAACTGACACACCTTCAACTGAGACTGCAAACTGACACACCTTCAACTGAGACTGCAAACTGACACACCTTCAACTGACGCCGCAAACTGACACATCTTCAACTGAGACAGCAAACTGAAACACCTTCAACTGACACATCTTCAACTGACAGCACAAACTGACACACCTTCAACTGAGACTGCAAACTGACACACCTTCAACTGACACCACGAACTGACACACCTTCAACTGACACCGCAAACTGACACATCTTCAACTGAGACAGCAAACTGAAACACCTTCAACTGACACACCTTCAACTGACACACCTTAAACTGACACACCTTCAACTGAGACACAAACTGACACATCTTCAACTGACACCACAAACTGACACACCTTCAACTGACACTGCAAACTGACACACTTCAACTAACACTTCAAACTGACACACCTTCAACTGACACACTTCAACTGACACACCTTCAACTGACACCCAAACTGACACATCTTCAACTGACACCGCAAACTGACACACCTTCAACTGACACACAAACTGACACACCTTCAACTGACACCAACTGACACAAACTGACACACCTTCAACTGACACCGCAAACTGACACACCTTCAACTGACACTGCAAACTGACACACCTTCAACTAACACCTTCAAACTACACACCTTCAACTGACACACTTCAACTGACACCACAAACTGACACACCTTCAACTGACACATCTTAAACTGACAAACCTTCAACTGACACACCTTCAACTGACACCACAAACTGACACACCTTCAACTGACACCACAAACTGACACACCTTAATCTGACACACCTTCAACTATCACACCTTCAACTATCACACCTTCAACTGACACACCTTCAACTGACACCGCAAACTGACACATCTTCAACTGACACTGCAAACTGAAACACCTTCAACTGACACCGCAAACTTACACCACAAACTGACACACCTTCAACTGGCAATGCAAACTGACAATCCTTCAACTGACAGACCTTCAACTGACACCGCAAACTGACACACCTTCAACTGACACCTTCAACTGACACCTTCAACTGACACCTTCAACTGACACATCTTCAACTGACACTGCAAACTGACACACCTTCAACTGACACTGCAAACTGTCACACCTTCAACTGACACCTTCAACTGACACACCTTCAACTTACACACCTTCAATTGACACCTCCAACTGACACATCTTCAACTGACACTGCAAACTGACACACCTTCAACTGACACACCTTCAATTGACACACCTTCAATTGACACATCTTCAACTGACACTGCAACCTGACACACCTTCAACTGACACACCTTCAACTGACACATCTTCAACTGACACACCTTCAATTGACACCTTCAACTGACACACCTTCAACTGACACTGCAAACTGACACACCTTCAACTGACACTGCAAACTGTCACACCTTCAACTGACACCTTCAACTGACACACCTTCAACTTACACCACAACCTGACACACCTTCAACTGACACTGCGAACTGACACACTTTTAACTGACACACCTTCAATTGACACCTTCAACTGACACATCTTCAACTGACACACCTTCAATGTCACACCTTCAACTGACACCTTCAACTGACACACCTTCAACTGACACACCTTCAACTGACACCGCAAACTGACACACCTTCAACTGGCACCACAAACTGACACATCTTCAACTGACACACCTTTAACTGACACACCTTCAACTGACACCTTCAATTGACACCTTCAACTGACACACCTTCAACTGACACACCTTCAACTGACACCACAAACTGACACACCTTCAACTGACACACCTTTAACTGACACACCTTCAACTGGCACATTCAACTGACACATCAACTGACACACCTTTAACTGACACACCTTCAACTGACACCTTCAACTGACACACCTTCAACTGACACATCTTCAACGGACACACCTTCAACTGACACCGCACACTGACACATCTTCAACGGACACCGCAAACTGACACATCTTCAACTGACACTGCGAACTGACAGACCTTTAACTGACACACCTTCAACTGACACATCTTCAACTGACACCACAAACTGACACACCTTTAACTGACACCTTCAACTGACACCACAAACTGACACACCTTCAACTGACACCACAAACTGACACATCTTCAACTGTCACACCTTCAACTGACACCTTCAATTGGCACACCTTCAACTGACACCGCAACCTGACACATCTTCAATTGACACCACAAACTGACTCCTTTATCTGACACCACAAACTGACACACCTTCAACTGACACCGCAAACTGACACATCTTCAGCTGACACCGCAAACTGACACATCTTCAACTGAGAGCACAAACTGACACCTTCAACTGACACACCTTCAACTGACACACCTTCAACTGACACATCTTCAACTGACACACCTTCAATTGACACCTTCAACTGACACATCTTCAACTGACACTGCAAACTGAAACACCTTCAACTGACCTTCAACTGACACCTTCAACTGACACCTTCAACTGACACCTTCAACTGACACCTTCAACTGACACTGCAAACTGACACACCTTCAATTGACACCTTCAGCTGACACATCTTCAACTGACACATCTTCAACTGACACATCTTCAACTGACACACCTTCAATTGACACCTTCAACTGACACATCTTCAACTGACACTGCAAACTGACACACCTTCACCTGACACTGCAAACTGTCACACCTTCAACTGACACACCTTCAACTTACACCACAACCTGACACACCTTCAACTGACACTGCAAACTGACACATCTTCAACTGACCCTATCATGTGGCACAACCCCAAACTGACATGCCTCCAAAACTGACACGCCCCAAACTGACACACCTTCAACTGACAGGCTGACAAAACTGACACATCTTCAACTGCCACACCCTCAAGCTGACACACCCCCAAACTGACACATCCCATACTGATACACACTCCAATCTGACACACCCCTAAACCGACACATCCCCACACTAACACACCCCCAAAGTGACACCCACCCAAACTGACACACCCCAAACTGACACATCTTCAACTGACACACTTTCATCTGACACATCTTCAACTGACACACCCACAAACTGACCCCCCCAAACTGACACACACCCCAAACTGACACACACCCCAAACTGACACCCCACCAAACTGACACCCCCCAAACTGACACATCTTCAACTGACACACCTCCAAACTGACACACCCTCAAACTGACACCCCCCAAACTGACACCTTCAACTGCCACACCCCCAAACTGACACACACACCAAACAGACACCCCCCAAATTGACACACACCCCAAACTGACAGCCCCCCAAACTGACACATCTTCAACTGACACACCTCCAAACTGACACACCCCCAAACTGACACCCCCCACACTGACACCTTCAACTTACACACCCCCAAACTGACACACACCCCAAACTAACACCCCCCAAACTAACACACCTTCAACTGACACACCCCCAAACTGACACCCCCCCCAAACCAACACACCTCCAAACTGACACACTTTCAACTGACACACTCCCAAATTGACACCCCCCCAAACTGACACACCCCCAAACTAACACATCCCCAAACTGCACAAACTGACCCCCCAAACTGACACACCCCCAAACTGACACACCCCCAAAGTGACACATCTTCAACTGACACACCCCCAAACTGACACCCCACCAAACTGACACCCCCCCCAAACTGACACATCTTCAACTGACACACCCCCAAACTGACACACCCCACACTGACACCATCAACTGACACACACCCCAAACTAACACACCCCCAAACTGACACACCTTCAACTGACACACCCCCAAACTGACACACCAACAAACTAACACATTCCCAAACTGCCCAAACTGACACATCCCCAAACTGGCACACCGCCAATTAACACCCCCCAACTGACACATCTCCATTTGACACCGCCCCAAACTGACAGATTTTCAGCAGACACCCAGCTGAAGGAAATGACAGAAACTCACTTGCTACAAATTCCCACTAGTAATTATTCCAGTCAGTGTTCATGTGGGATTTCAGTGTTGAGGTGTGATGTGATGTGATATCATCACTTGATGTATTAAAGGTGCAAAGTGTCAGAAATCATCAAATGTGATTGTTTTCCTGTTAAACCCGAAGTCCTGGTTATTACACGGATTCACGTCGTCCGTGCGAGATTTGCGCTCCGTATGAGGAGGACACGTAGAGCAGCTCTTCTGAAGACACGACTGAAACCAGTGTCCAGTCTCCAGTTACTTTTTTTGTGTTTTTTTAAACTTCCAGATTCTTCATTTCTCCCTGGAGTGAGATTACTTTCGGCTTCTGAGGGATCAGAGAGAGATTATTCATCAGAAAGAGCTAATCCGAGTGTGCTGAAGACGGATCACGCCGTTTTAACCTGAAGTCTACAGTTTCAAAACATCTGCTTGTTGTAGTGCACACCTCATTTTTCATATTTATTCCCAGCTGGACATTTAGGCAGATATTCTCCCTCAGCAGACGCCGGCTATCTCGGCTGGTTATCTGGAAATAATTGAGAAAATGAGGATTGAGGATATTAAATCATTGGGCTTTGGTCCTCGACATTTAGCGAGACATTTCCATCCGTCCGTCCCATTTCTTACTCACTGTACAAACAGGGCTGTGTTTGTAAGCGGGAGAGGCTGATTACGTTCCTCATTGTTTTGGGGAGTGTGATACTCGCCACCGAGCTGCGCGTCAACACCCCAGAACAAAACTCATGACTTAATCCAGCTCTGACCCAAAAGCATGCCACCTTTTAGATTTTATAGCAATCATGCCTTCATAAAATGCTCCTGAGGTTCTCAGCCGCCGGACTGCAGTGACCACAGCGTGTGCTGCTGTTCTGGGAAACTAATCAACACCAGGGTGGTGGGATCAAGAGGAAAACATGTGTAAACTCTTCTGTCGGGAAAAACTCTGACTGTGACATAGCGCTGAGACCGGAGACTCCTTCCATCGTCTACTGGGCACGTCGCTCTGAATGAGCCATCGCTATAGAAACGATACAGCAGGCGCATTAATATAACCCTGCGCTATTGCTGTTACAGGGAGAATAATCCACACCTTCTGACCAATCAGAACCCAGAACTCAGCAGCTCTGTCATTTATTATTTTCATGCTAGGGTTATTCTGTAAAGTTCTTCCTCTTTGTTTCGTCTCTCAGAAGCAGCATTTTTCTCTGCTGTGTTTTTTCTTGCTGGGTGTTACAGTTTTTTATCAGGTGCTGAAAGTTCACACAGGCGGATTTTCCACCGCCGGCTGGGTGTCGACGAAAGCGTTTCCCTTCACCAGGGAGCTGAGGTCATTCTAACATCACTCGGGGAAGTGACCTACTCTCTGAAGTGCACAGGGAAGTGTGCGGAGACGACCGGCCCAGACGACCGGCTCACGTGACTCAAAACCATCTGCAGCTCCATCAAATAAATCCACAGTACCTGATGTCGAGTGGATGATGATGTAAACATCGTAATATCTGCAGAGGAATTCATCAATTTAAAATAACACACACACACACACACTCCACATGGCTGCTTAATGACATCATTACACTCTTTATGTACTGGGAAGAGCTCAGTATTAAGATGGTATATAAAGCTGAGTGTTATTACAGTCTTCACTCAGTCCAGTAACACTTCCAGTTTCCACACTGTGATGATGCACCACATCTCTACAGGAACTGACTTACAAATGAATGTGAAGTCTAGTGAACGACACACACACACACACACACACACACACACACACACACACACACATATCCTTCATGCCTTCAGTTCTGATTCTAAAATAAAACTGCTAAGCGGCTGATTCCAGAGTAGCTCAGGTTAACCCAGACTAACTTAACCTGTGTTTATCCTTGACTAGTGTTAAACAACTCAATTGAAGTCAGACTAGCCCAAAACAACTGAACTAACTTAACCCAGTCTAACTAACCCAGTGTCACATAGACTAACTTAACCCAGTCTAACTAACCCAGTGTCACATGGACTAACTTAACCCAGTCTAACTAACCAAGTGTCACATGGACTAACTTAACCCAGTCTAACTAACCCAGTGTCACATGGACTAACTTAACCCAGTCTAACTAACCCAGTGTCACATGGACTAACTTAACCCAGTCTAACTAACCAAGTGTCACATGGACTAACTTAACCCAGTCTAACTAACCCAGTGTCACATGGACTAACTTAACCCAGTCTAACTAACCCAGTGTCACATGGACTAACTTAACCCAGTCTAACTAACCAAGTGTCACATGGACTAACTTAACCCAATCTAACTAACCCAGTGTCACATAGACTAACTTAACCCAGTCTAACTAACCCAGTGTCACATGGACTAACTTAACCCAGTCTAACTAACCCAGTGTCACATGGACTAACTTAACCCAGTCTAACTAACCCAGTGTCACATGGACTAACTTAACCCAGTCTAACTAACCCAGTGTCACATGGACTAACTTAACCCAGTCTAACTAACCCAGTGTCACATGGACTAACTTAACCCAGTCTAACTAACCCAGTGTCACATGGACTAACTCATATAATCCTCACAGCATGTTCCTCTTAAACCTGTTGAATTTAGTAATAAGTTAATCTCTGTACTAGCATCACATATAGCAACAATGCTAATGCTAATGCTCTCATATTAATGTTAAAACATACACAAACAGCACTGGAGAGCAGGAGATGTGTGTGTGTGTGTGTGTGTGTGTGTGTGTGTGTGTGTGTGTGTGTGTGTGTGTGTGTGTGTGTTTCTACATGAAGTTTATGAAAACCTGTGCTGAGAGTTAAAGTAGCCTGTCACACATTGATCATGTACTGGATGGAAAAGTAATTAATAAACCAAGCTACACACACACACGCACACACACACACACACACACACACACACACTAATGCTACACTATGAGCAACAATAAAATAAAAATGCAACAGGATCCAGAGAGTTATAATTAAGGAGGATAATTAGGGATGATTACAGGGCGTGTGTGTCCCGGTGTTTACGTGTGTGTAGCTCAGTTTCCATGGCAGAGAGGGATTTACGGCTGTCACAAAACTCTTTAGCCGGTCCATCAGCGTGATCTGAAACATGAGACTTTCAGACACGTGAGCGAAAAGAACGCCGTCTCTCAGTTCACGTGGTTAGAGGAGTGAAGTCCAGATTCACACTTTATTAAAAGTGAATTTCTCACACCGAGCGCCTCTGTATAGCGTTTTTTTTTTGTTATGAACGATGATGTAAGAGTGAGAAGATGGCGAGTGTTATGTCGTATAATGATCAGATTAATCACGGGTTTAATGACCAGTACGGCTTCCACACTCACTGTCCAGCAGCACAGAGGTTATTACAGCACATGATGCACCACAGACTGGACTTTACTTTATATAGTGTTCTGAGAGTCATGACTTAATGAAGCCACGAGACTCTAAATGGAGGTGATGAGTGTGAGGGACACAGGAGATTCCATCACAGTCATTTATTCTATATGTTAAATTAATAAAAAAATTACTTTATTAGGTTCCACACAACTGTCTGCAACATGCCTCTGCATGAGACACACCTCTGAGACACACCTCTGAGACACACCTCTGCATGAGACACACCTCTCTCTGAGACACCCCTCTGCTTGAGACACCCCCCTGCCTGAGACACTCCTCTGCCTCAGACACTCTTCTGCTTGAGATACCCCTCTGTGTTCTGTCTGAGACACCCCTCTTCCTAAGACACCCCTCTTCCTAAGACACCCCTCTGCCTGAGACACCCCTCTGCCTGAGACACCCCTCTTCCTAAGACACCCCTCTGCCTGAGACACCCCTCTTCCTAAGACACCCCTCTGCCTGAGACAGTCCTCTGCTTGAGACACCCCTCTGTCTGAGACACCCCTCTGTCTGAGACATTCCTCTGCCTGAGACAGTCCTCTGCCTGAGACACTCCTCTGCTTGAGACACCCCTCTGTCTGAGACACTCCTCTGTCTGAGACATTCCTCTGCCTGAGACAGTCCTCTGCTTGAGACACCCCTCTGTCTGAGACACACCTCTCTCTAAGACACGCCTATATCTGAGACATGCCTCTGCATGAGACACGCCTCTGAGACGTGTCTCTGCCTGAGACACGCCTCTCTCTGAGACACTCCTCTGCCTGAGATACGCCTCTGCCTGAGACACTCCTCTGCCTGAGATACGCCTCTTCCTGAGACACTCATCTCACTGAGACACCCCTCTGCTTGAGACACCCCTCTGCCTGAGACACTCCTCTGCTTGAGATACCCCTCTGTGTTCTGCCTGAGACACCCCTCTGTCTGAGACACCCCTCTGCTTGAGACACCCCTCTGCCTGAGACACTCCTCTGCTTGAGATACCCCTCTGTGTTCTGCCTGAGACAGTCCTCTGCCTGAGACACTCCTCTGCTTGAGATACCCCTCTGTGTTCTGCCTGAGACAGTCCTCTGCCTGAGACACTCCTCTGCTTGAGATACCCCTCTGTGTTCTGCCTGAGACAGTCCTCTGCCTGAGACACTCCTCTGCTTGAGATACTCCTCTGTGTTCTGCCTGAGACAGTCCTCTGCCTGAGACAGTCCTCTGCTTGAGACACCCCTCTGTCTGAGACACTCCTCTGTCTGAGACATTCCTCTGCCTGAGACACTCCTCTGCTTGAGACACTCTGTCTAAAACAAACCTCTGACTGAGACATGCCTCTGTTTGTGACATGCCTTTGTCTGAGACACAAATCGGTCTGTGACACGCCTTTGTCTAAGCCACGTCTCTGTCTAAGACAAGCTCCGCCCTCCAACCCATGAGTGGTCTCACAAAACGTCTGAATTTTGGTATTAAGTTCTGAATCTCTCTCTGTAGGACTATATGAAGTAGTATTTAGATTGTATTTGTTGATTTTTGGTTTTATTCCGGTTTTATGAACATTTTTTGCTCATGTTTTTGAGAATCACAAAAAATTCAGAAGATTAAAATTCACCAGGACAAAGTGAACTAAATTCCTTTTTTTTGCATTCTGCATCCTTTCTGTGTTTGTTCTTTCCAGCTGAATGGAATAGGGAAGAGAGAAATATAAATATAAAACTTTATAGTTTCTACACTTAACATTTACACTAAGGCCGAACTCTAACATTCTGCAAAAGCTTTTGCTGAGTGATGGAGTGAGGAGAAGAGATGGAACTCGGCGGGTGTCACAACCTCTGATTAGTCTCTCAGCCCTCACACACACACACGTGCACACACACACACACACACACACACACACACACACACACACACAAACACACACTAGACTTGCATAATGGGATTTTTTCTGGACGTCAATTAATCTTAGACTTGAACTTTCTCCCACACACACACACACACACACACACACACACACACACACACACACACACACACACACAGGGTTTGAGTGAACGCAGGCCCACCAGCCTTGACACTCGGTGCAGCGAGACCGCAATCTAATTTTATCCGGGCATGAGCAATGCTAAATTAGAGAGAAAATGAAGAGTTTATTTTTCTGCCAGATTCTCTGGAATGTCTCTGTACACAGCTGTTTATCCTCCAGCACACACACACACACACACACACACACACACCGTTCACTCACCCTGACTAACTACACTTAACTAACTAGGTTAGGGTGAATGATTTCAGGTTATTTTGGGTTATTAATCTGGTTTAGTCCTGAATTATTGTGTTCATCAGAGATGCTCTAGTTTAGTCTGGGTTAGTTAAGGTTAGCATGGGTTAACCAGGGCTAGTACTGGTTCAGTACTGTTTTCTGCATTAGTTTAGGTTAGTATTTAGGGTAGGCTAGTTGGACTCTATGGAGATTGGTCTGCTTTCTTAATACAGGGTTATCTCCTGCTGCAGTCCCAGTTGTGTATCTGTATACCTGTCTGTCTGCTTGTATACCTGTCTGTCTGCTTGTGTATCTATATACCTGCCTGTCTGCACGTATACCTGTCTGTCTGCTTGTGTATCTATATACCTGCCTGTCTGCATGTATACCTGTCTGTCTGCTTGTGTATCTATATACCTGCCTGTCTGCACATATACCTGTCTGTCTGCATGTGTATCTATATACCTGCCTGTCTGCACGTATACCTGTCTGTTTACATGTGTATCTATATACCTGCCTGTCTGCATGTATACCTGTCTGTCTGCTTGTGTATCTATATACCTGCCTGTCTGCATGTATACCTGTCTGTCTGCTTGTGTATCTATATACCTGCCTGTCTGCATGTATACCTGCCTGTCTGCTTATGTATCTATATACCTGCTTGTCTGCATGTATACCTGTCTGTCTGCTTGTGTATCTATATACCTGCCTGTCTGCATGTATACCTGTCTGTCTGCTTGTGTATCTATATACCTGCTTGTCTGCATGTATACCTGTCTGTCTGCTTGTGTATCTATATACCTGCCTGTCTGCATGTATACCTGCCTGTCTGCTTGTGTATCTATATACCTGCTTGTCTGCATGTATACCTGTCTGTCTGCTTGTGTATCTATATACCTGCCTGTCTGCATGTATACCTGTCTGTCTGCTTATGTATCTATATACCTGCTTGTCTGCATGTATACCTGTCTGTCTGCTTGTGTATCTATATACCTGCTTGTCTGCATGTATACCTGTCTGTCTGCTTGTGTATCTATATACCTGCTTGTCTGCATGTATACCTGTCTGTCTGCTTGTGTATCTATATACCTGCCTGTCTGCATGTATACCTGCCTGTCTGCTTGTGTATCTATATACCTGCTTGTCTGCATGTATACCTGTCTGTCTGCTTGTGTATCTATATACCTGCCTGTCTGCATGTATACCTGTCTGTCTGCTTATGTATCTATATACCTGCTTGTCTGCATGTATACCTGTCTGTCTGCTTGTGTATCTATATACCTGCTTGTCTGCATGTATACCTGTCTGTCTGCTTGTGTATCTATATACCTGCCTGTCTGCATGTATACCTGTCTGTCTGCTTATGTATCTATATACCTGCTTGTCTGCATGTATATCTGTCTGTCTGCTTGTGTATCTATATACCTGCTTGTCTGCATGTATACCTGTCTGTCTGCTTGTGTATCTATATACCTGCTTGTCTGCATGTATACCTGTCTGTCTGCTTGTGTATCTATCTACCTGCCTGTCTGCATGTATACCTGTCTGTCTGCTTGTGTATCTATATACCTGCTTGTCTGCATGTATACCTGTCTGTCTGCTTGTGTATCTATCTACCTGCCTGTCTGCATGTATACCTGTCTGTCTGCTTATGTATCTATATACCTGCTTGTCTGCATGTATACCTGTCTGTCTGCTTGTGTATCTATCTACCTGCCTGTCTGCATGTATACCTGTCTGTCTGCTTAAACTTGAACTCTGTCTTGTCTGTTTGATGTTTCTGCTGAGTCTGTGGGCTAAAAAGTTCACTAAAGGCTCAGCATTTTGCTTCATCTCCCTCTTCTGTCTCTCTTTTTGCCTGTCTATCTGCCTGTCTATCTGCCTGCTTGAACTTGAACTTTTCTGTCCCTCTGTGAGCTACACGTGTTCCTGCTGCTAAAAGCCACTGATCCCACAGCGTTTTTCTGCGTCCTCCTCCAAACACTTCCTGTGGCTTACGATTGGAAACGTGGCCCACCAAAGACAGACATTTTTTCACTGACCGCTGCCACTCGGGGAAAAAAAACCCTCGCGAAACGAGGTGGGGCCGCTCGCGTCCATTCCACACATGCCAATTTGGTGGTTTTGTGACGCAAACTGGCATGCGCAGCCCCGTCTCGCCCCCGCACTTCCAGCATCCTGACTCCACTTTTCTCCTCTTTTTTCTTCTCGTCTTGTTGACAAATTAAGTCCTACAGAGAGAAATGAGGAAGAGCGGCGGGGAATTTCAGCTCCTTTTATCAACGTCCCTAAAACCTCCCCATCCCGAGCTGTCCAGCGGAGTGCCTGGATCTGTTTATCTCTCCCCAGGAGGAGTGCGTGAGATGCACACTTTTATTAAGGAAATAAAGAAAGATCAAGGAGGAAAATCCCAGACGATGTGGAGTTGTCCAGCCTTCATCATCACGATCATCACCATCATCCTCTGATTTCAGTAATCCTTTAATAAAGAACAAAGTAGGAGAACTGCTGCAGCGTGACGTAATGCTAAGGTGTCTCTCCATTTATTTAGCCAGATATATTGCATTATATGAAAAAATTCACCTTATACTAGCTTGAAATGCTAGCTAGCAGATAAAAAAACAGTGACTGAATTCTGTCTTTCGAAGGCCCAGAGAGTCAGGAGACGTATTTTCAGGAAGCTTCAGAAAGAAGCTTATCTCACTGTTGACTGATATCTGCTTAGCATTTCAGGACAGGATGTTAAAATTTTGCGCTAATTCATTTTTCAACTCGCCTCATGTCCATTTTTTTTTTCACTCGTTATATTTCTTTCAGAAATAAATAAATGTTTCAAACAGAAAAGCATGAAACAGAAATCGTTACGAGTGCCCGCTTAAAATTTAATGCTTTGTTAAAAATAAACATGTGAAAATAAACAAAGCCGTTAAATAATCCAGATTTGTAAAATAAATCAAAGAAATCATGTGAAGAAATTAAAAGAAAATGTGAAAATAACTTAAATGTTACTCAAATGGGTTTAGTACCTACCCACAGTGCTCCAAGGAAGAAGAACAGGTGACCAGAGACAGGGTCATGGAGCCCTGATGTGTGTGGGGTGAAGGCTATACCCTCTGGTCTGGTCTGGTCTCATAGAACAGCTTCTGTAGCACACACTGCTAAAGAAGTGTCTGAAGAAGTGGTTGGTGTCTCTGATAGAATGGAGTCAGATCTCACAGAGAATCACAGCTCACTGTGTCTGGAGCTGCAGGGTATCAGAATGACCATGCTGACTCCTGGACACCACCCAAAGCTCCTACACTGGATACCTGAACATCATACTGGATCATGGACCGAGGTCTGGTCTGATGAATCACATTTTCTTTTACATCATGTGGAGGCCAGGTGTGTGAGGGAGTCTCTCACCTGGAGAGGAGATGGTACCAGGATGCACTTTGGGAAGAAGACGAGCCGAGTCAGTGCAATGATCTGGACAATGTCCTACTGGAACACCTTGGTTCCTTTCAGTGTTCTCCTTCAGCAGGATGATGCTCTCACACACTGCTGTTCAGGAACTGTTTGAGGAACATGACAAAGGTTCAAGGTGTTGACTCGGCCTCCAAATTCCCAGCGCCTGTGGGATGTTCTGGACAAACCAGTCTGATCCACAGAGGCTTCATTTCACAACGTACAGAACTTAAAGGATCTGCTCCTGACGTCTTGGTGTCCGACACCACAGCGCACCTTCAGCGTCCAGGCCTCAACATCTCCGAGCTGTTTTGGTGACAGACGGAGGAACAGGCAGGTGGTTTTAATGTTATGGCTGATCAGTGTATGTTGTGTAAAAAAGATGTCTAGAAATCAGATGTATGATTGTGTTTTTTTCTGCAGGATACCGCAATGTATCATAAAACTGATTATTATCACAGACCTGAGCAGAGCCGAGGGAATGAAGACAGTTTGAGGAAACACTTCTGTTCTTCTCAACCATAGAGTGTGTGTGTGTGTGTGTGTGTGTGTGTGTGTGTGTGTGTGTGTAGTACAGTGTGGTCTAGGCTCACTCCAGGTCATAAATTTCACGGAGAAAGTCAGGCAGGAATCTGGGAATCTCCACCTGTAGGTGGTGTTAACGTTCTCGATGTGGCGTGATGAGTCTGTTTTTAAGGTGGACCTCCAGCTGGGACGTTCCTACGCTATTTCTCCTTCGAGACACAATTTTATTCTTGTTAAGAGATTTTACGAGGCGGTGTTTACTTTCAGAGTGTTGACTTTGGCTCTGAAATCGGGTGGCTGATTTCGGGAAGGGACGAGATACCGTCGCTGTGAGACCCGTGAACAGAAAAAAAACACTCTGATGAGGAGGCTGGGAATTTGATTCGATTTCTTCTGAGAGGATCGCTGCAGTGGAAACACGTTATAAATCACTATAATTGGGGGGTGTTAGACAAATTTAATGGGTTTTTATTGGGCCGTCAGGGTGCACGGACAATTTCAGCTGGGTTGTATTCTTCTCCTTATTATTTTGCTTAAGTGTGCTTTTGGATTTCATTGTTTCCAAATGTTGGGAAAGAAAAAAAAGAAAGAAACCTTGCACTGGAATTCTCCGACATCCTGCCAACATTTCAGCAAAAAAAAAGCCGAGTGTCGGATTTAATGGCCATAAAGATGCGATGTGGAGTGTAAAGCAATCCTCGGTCATCCTTACAGAAGAAATAACTCATACGCTTTATACCGGGCGTCTGGACTCGGTTAGACAGATTAAATACAGATTAAATCTCCAAAATCTCTGATTGTGACTAATGAGGAACAGAACGCGGGGGCGTAGGCAGCTGAGCAGAAAGGATTTTTTTTCCATTACCAACACCGGGAATCTTCAGCAGGTCGGCTTCTGACCCGGTGTTGATGCTCCCATATTAACCGCTGCAGATCCGGCAGCCTGATTAGCGCTAACGCTAACGTTTTTATATTTATATTTCCATGTAAGGTAAAAAAAAAAAAAAAAGAAGCTTTCTAAAAAAGTTACTCCAATGTTTTACAATAACGGAGCATTTCTTTTTGGAATCTTTTCTGAAAGTGAAAGCATTCTACACAGGGTTCCTCTACAGGCTCCTAGAGAAGTACTGAGAGCTACAAGTAAACTGACAGAAAGTAAGAGAGAGAGGATTAGGATCAGAACCAAAGCAGCTCCAGCTAAAGAGAACAAAAAGATGAAGCATCACAATACAACATCTTGGATGAGTTGGTGCACAAGAGTTTGTTGTGCAAAGATCACATGCTCACAGAACAGCAGGAGATTCTTTTTGATGGTCTCAAGGGAGTGAGCTTGCTGGACTTGCAGCTGTGGAATGACTGCAGCTCCTGACGATGTTGAGTCCTGATTAAAAAAGAGGACAGAATGAACAGCAGGAGTTGCAGCTCCTTCACTCCACTACCTCCACCAGCCTTTAGCTGAAGCTCCTGAAGCCTTAATGCAAAGAAGACCAACAAGGTGCACTATGACTTAAGCACCACCTTCATATCTGAAGGTCAGTCAGTCACTCGTGGCTTCAGGGTCAATGATATTGCAAAGGAACCGGTTCTGATATGGTGAAGGTTTGGACTCTGCATCACTGAGAGAAGGACCTGAGGATGAGGTTTGTTCAAGCTCATGTCATTGTCTACCATCAGAAAACATAATCCTAAAAATGTTTAAAACAGTTTAACACCAGAGATGGAACATCTAATGAACATAGAGGAACATCTCAGTGAGTGAATGTTTATGGACCACGCTCACCAGAAGCAGCTGTGAAACCTGACTCTGAACATCAGGAACTTTCCCCACATATGGAAATATTGAGTCTCAGAGTCCAGCTCTTTACTGATGGAATCTGTAGGTACCTGCTCCCCAGAGCTTCTCCTGCTTCTCTCTGCCTCCTGGTTTTCCCCGATGGTGCTCCCCTGTTGCGTGTTAGTGCTGATTACACATGGCTTTCCTGTGTGCTTTAGGAAGTCTTGCCTTGCGTTTTGCAGGTAAGGTCCTCAGTTACAGTGAGAGCCACGTTCTCGCCGTCTGTCAGTTCTGATTCCAGCTTACACGTACGCCTGCTTTAACCCAGCCTCAAACGTGTAGAGCATTATGGTCCTGCTTCTCCGTCCTGCATGTTCCACCCACGTCATTACTCCAGGTTTCAGAGCAGCTGTTCTGTATTTTGGGAAAATCAAGCCATGCGTTGAAGTTTTCTTTTTTGTTTTGTTTTCTGTGTTCACGTTGTTATTGCTCATGCCTGATCATGTGTCATTATTGTAAAGAGATCTGTCCTGAAACAACCTGCGCTGAAGTGACCACATGTTCATCATCAATAACACACACACCATCCACATGTCATGAAGAAAAACAACAACAACAAACAGCGCGCTCTCGTGTGGTTTCTTCACTTCAGGACCGATAACATGAGCAACGTGCAGATTATTAGCTCCGGATTTCAGCTGCTGTTGATCAGGGTAAGAAATACCCAAATAAGGCCAGACACAGAGCTTTTACTAGCTTTGCTTGTTTGATGTGCATGTGTAGGTGCAGTGTGATTTAACAACTACACACCTCCTGACACTGACCTGTTTACACTCGGACATTTTACACATTCTGTACATCAGCAAATAAACATGCAAATCTAAATGCTGGCTAATCCTGCAGCTGGTTCTTCTCGGTCCTGATCAGATCTTCACCAGATGCCTTCAGACTCCACACATCTCCTGTGTAACAGACTCCAATCTCCCTGTGACTTGCTAACATGCAAATCAGCTCCTCACATTTTCCTGCTCTGGTCAACATTTTCAGTGGTTTTATGCAAAACAGATGTCAAGGGGTCATTACTACCAAGAAGAATTTTTTTTTTCTATCCCATTTTCTAGCTAACAAGCAACAACTGGATAAAAACTCCACAGACAGCTCCATATATTCACCATATTTCACCAAGACGTTTTTAAGAGTAGCATCGCCAAGGCAATGCTGGATTTGCAGCAACAACATCCCCCAGGTCCTAGTGCACTCAGGATAATGTGAATTTGGAATCAGTTGAAGTAATGAAGGCTGAACGAGGAAAACGGTTTAAATTAATAAAGCAATATGTTATTTAAAGGGGGTGGGGCTAAAACATTCTACAAATGCCCTTGCAATGTCCCAGTGACTAAATAAGGTTAGCTAGTTAAAGTATTTTAATAGCTCCTAACTGTTCACGAGCCAAAGCGTCTGCATGACATCACGTTCCCGAGCCTTACAGAGTTTCCTTCCATCTTCAATTGGTTCTGCGTTCCAACAGAATGGAAATGTGCCACGGGATACAAACACACCTTGCCAAAAGGTCACCACATGACACGGTCTGAACTATAGCCAGCTTCAGAGACTCGTGTAAGGCTCCGGGGGCCTGAAATCTGGATTTTTGCGTGAACATTTAGTCCTGTTTTGCCCGGGCTGATTGGTTCTGGGCTGAAATGAGGCGTATCAGCCAAACCTCAAATTGAGCTCAAAGGAAAATCCAAAAGGGCCCTTCGCTTTCTAACACCGTTTATGTCCCTGAAGACGGAACGTCTACGCTCTCGGTAGACAAGCATGACAAATCCAGAGGCCTCGTCCTCCTGCCAAACATGCAAATGCTGGAGATGGAAAAGAGAGGAAAATGTGGAAATGCAGCTTTTCAACACATGGCTTACATACCATCCAAGGAACCCTTGAAGAACCTTTGTTCTATGAGGGGGAATAAGTCGCACGATCTCCGCATGCCTCACCTCACACCTTATTCCCCCTTTTTACTTTTTTTTAATTTCTGTAAAGCTGCTTGAGCACAATGTACACTGTTAAAAGTGCTGCACAAATAAAATAAAATAAAATTCCAGAATCAAACCCAGAGGTCTGATATACGACCCCTGACTCTGATGTCTTGCACTTTGTTTAGGTTTCTCACTTCTGTTATTACTTCTGTCTATCTGCTAATCTAGTGCTGTCATAAGTGACTTAGCAACAACTACATTTACAGTCAGAAACATCCACATTCACAGCATCACACATTCAGGACAGAAGCTAACTTGTAACCTAGCATTACAGTAAACAGGCTAACTCGCAACATAGCATTAAAGTAAACAGTCTAACCTGTAAATTAGTATTAAAACAAACAGGCTAACTCATAAATTAGCCTAACATTAAAAAGGCTAACTCGAAATCTAGCATTAAACAGGCTAACTTGTAAATTCGCATTAAAGTAAACAGACTAGCCCATAATGTAGCATTAGATTAAACAGTAAACTCATATCCTATTTAACATTGCTAGCCTTGGAGCTAACATTCTAGTCACATGACACACGGCTAAAGCTTTGTGATGAACTGCACGTGTTCAAAGCACGAGCGGCTTTGATGTAAATAAACACGTATAATAAACGTCAACATACGACTCTGAGCTGGACAACCTGTCAGAGATTCAGAGAGTTATAACAACCTGTAGCGCACACATACACACACACACACACACACACACACACACACTGAAGTGAATTCCTCTGTCAGAATCAATCGTACACATGTAGCTGTGTGTAACGTTCAGGTCTGCGTGAGATGTCCAACTCAAACGCTTTGCATTTCTCAAACTGGAGGTGGAAATGTGGAACTGATCAGTGCCGCCGCCACGTTCCCTCGTTTCCTCCTGCTTGTTAGACTGCATGTAATTGATGTACAAATTCCTGTTTTCGTGTTTTTTATTCCTTCCCATCATGCCAAAGATATGAAATTCCCACAATGATAAATTACAGCTGCTTTAACAGAGCTAAAATATTTCTGCTCTGAACACGCTCTCTCTCTCTCTCCCTCTCTCTGTCTCTCTCTCTCTCTCTCTCTCCACTCTTTTTCATTTTCTTAATCCCGTGAGATCATCATTAAAGTCCTGAAGACGTCGGCTTTGTGCAATCAGCGTGCCGGTGGACTCTCTGAGGACGAGCACTTGCTCATGGCTCGCTCTGGAGAACTTATTGTAAAATCCAAGTCGATAAATTCGAGTTGTTGCGTAAAAAGAAATGTAAAACCTTCATAAATCAGCCGCAGGGATGGACGTGTGCTCGACCCGGGATCCAGCACGCTCTGTTTTGCTGCACGTGGAGCTCACGGAACACCGGGGCATGTGCCAATCACCGCTTCTACAGCAAACAGCGCTATTAATTAGCATGTGGGATTATACATAGCTACATAAGCTGATCATAAAGCTACATTAATAACCGCTCAGATGGTCAGTCTGAACATGATTTTGTGTTCATTAAAGAATGAGATATTATGCTTTTTATCCATTTCAGAAAACTTTTCTGAGAAATGCCATTCTCTGTAGAAAACGTAATCAATACTTTAAAATGTCTCACATTAATCATCAGGTCGGACATCTTTCTGCCCCACTCTGTGTTGTGATATGTCACAATATTACAAATAAGCCTATAATATTATTATTGTTTCCATGATCCCACACATCGTAAGTGTCTTCGCCTCCTCAGTCCACCCCCAGCTCCATACTGGAAACAGAATATTTTTTATGATCAGCTCTGTTATTCCCGGCCATTCTTCTCAGCTCAGTGTGACCTGAACATCGTCTCTGAAAATGAAACGTGATCCTTAACCCTGATTATCGGTGTCGGTTACAGAACCTGAGCCGAACACATAAAGCTTAATGTTGGAAAATTTGATGTTTAATAGTCACATTTTAGCAGCGACAATCCGGCCAAGGTCTCTGCACTGTTCCTAATTCCTGCTTGCCTGTGAGTCTCCTACACTTGAACTTCACCTGGGTGTGTGAG
>JAUCMX010000005.1:8378828-8386328 GCA_033459395.1 Hemibagrus guttatus | reverse complement strand
ACAGACGCTGTTCTGGTTCCATTTGACTGCTCAAATCTGATTATTGTCGCTGTGAAGAGAAGGGAAAAACCAAACAAAGGAGAAATATGTGAGCGATTTTTCTGAGCCTACGGTGGAGAAGCGAGATGTATGAGTGGTTTTATGCTCCTCCTCCATTGGATGTGAAGTGGCACCAAATATTCAACGTCCACAAGTCTCAAAACATCGGTCTACCACAGGTGCAACTTCTCCCTGCCAATTAGCGTGTCTCCTCCTGCAAATTCCCCGTCCGAACAGGGGAAAAATAATAATCACACCATGAAGGAGGGGGAGATGGTCTTTGATAATCTGGCTTTTAATTGAAACCAGTCTCATTGTGTTTGGACTGTGTAGCTTTCTTTACTTTTGTTGGGGTTTTTTTGTGTTTTTTTTTCACAAAGGGGATTCCGGGCTGATATCCCGATGGGGAAGCCCAGAAGTTTCATTTTTCTGGGCAGGGACTCCAGCCCATGGTGCACGTCATTGTTTTTCATTAGGCACACACACACACACGGAATAATCAGCTCTGCTCATTTTCCACCTGTAACACTCTCATGGAATGACCCTACACCCTCCTGCTCCCCGTATCTGTTCCACACATGGCAGGTTCTGAGTGGAGCGAGTTCAACATCTGGGAATCTTTTCGAGCAAGTTTCTCGATGCTGCTGCAGACCTTGGACTCCGTCAGCTCCGGTTTCTCCGGCTTTTCCACAAAAATAGGTGTTGTCCTCAAATTCCATGCAGTTAGAGAAATAAACCCACAAAGTATGTCTGTCTCTCATACTGTCTCCAGCTCCACGAGTGTGTGTGTGTGTTATATAGTGATACAATCACTACAATCGCTTTCTTGGAATTTCTCTGCTGGAAATGGAACTCATTATCATAGCATGACATGAGAATTTTCCATTATTATTCATATTTTTTGTTCACTGTCCTAGGCTGCATTTCAGGATAAATCATGGAGTCTGGTGTTTTTTTTTCTTCATTGTCTTCCACTTCTTTTCTATGTTACCTTTTGTCACCACACATACCATGCAGAAACATCAGAAGTCTATTAACACTCATCCCAAAAAAAACAGTGCAGAGCCTAGTAACGTCTCAGACACGACCGGATTCAAAGTGAAATGTACGGATTACATCAGACATTAACAGTTGATCCAGTAACAGATTTAACACATTATAATGAGGTTGTGCTGTACGATTATCTGATGGCCTGAAGTGACAAATACAAACGATCAATTTGAACGATTCCTACAGGGTTTTATGTAAAACCAGGGATTCTGTATTTAGCCAATAGAACCTTTTTCCCAAAATAATGGCTCTATGTAGAAACCTTGGAGAAGATTTTATACTAAAGCAGCTCACAGAATGTGTAAGGTGAAATCAGTGCCATTACTTTTGAAGCACGTGTGGTGTGATGTGTTCTTACCTGCACAAGAAAGGCGTACACCCTCGGTTTCCACTCATTCTACAGTATACGAGCTCGTATACGAATGCTTTGCTAATCTAGTCTGAGAACCAAGAGAAGCTGAGGACATGACACTGAACTTCTCACTTCCTCATGTTATTTAGTTAGCGGTTAACAAGTTAGCTAGAAATAAAATTGTTCACATCTGAGTCAGTCTGAATTTTGGAAGTCTTCGTGTTCCTGCAAGTGAGTTAAAGTGATGAAACACAAGCAAACAAAAGTCTGATCAGGATGTTAGATTAGAGTTTGTAATGAATTCTAGCTTGTGGGTTGTATCACATGCTTCACTTCTGGTAGAGATAAGACGTTATTTTATTGCTATTTAATTAGGTAATAAGAAAGGACATGTCCACAAGCAAGAAAGGGAAAAGTGTGACATGATTGTGTTAATGTTTCATTAACATTAAGAGATTTTACATACTGAAAGTTTTTGGAAACTGAAAGTTCTGGCGAATTCTGTTGACGTTAAATTGTTAGCTGTGTGGATAAAGTTGAATCGGATATCAGAAGATCAAAAACACTTCTAGATTGTTCTTCAGGATCTTCTCCTGATGAGACTTACTGACTTTGCAGCCAGACTGGACTTGATTAGACAGAAACCCAAAGCTGATATTCTCTCTGGAATTTCTGTGTTTGGTGTAAACAGCTATCCAGTGGCACAACCACGCTGAGACTCACGACTTTTCATGCATCATGCTTTTACCACAAACCCGCTGGTGAACACATCAAAAACGCCTTGCTGGAAATCAGCTTCTATAAACAAAGTCACCGAGTCAGGAGACGGACTGAAATAGAGAACGAGCGGTTGCTATAGAAACAATAACAAAAAGTGAAGAAAGTTCATCTACACCTGTCGACCAATCAGCTTCAAGGAAGATCTGAGAAAGACTGGAACGTGATTGTGATTAAGCTAGTTGTTGACTAGAGTGAAGTGTGTAGAGTAGCTGGAATACACCCAGGAAACTTTATTCGACTAAACCAGCTTGACCAGAGTGCTTGGCTCGACAGAATGTGTGTGTGTGTGTGAGATGGCTGGATCCTCTCGCTTATTAAACGTGTCTCATAACCGTCTGGACTCCATGACTACTTCCTTCAGCAGGCGTTTGGGGGACACGGGAATGCTGTCTGGTAAACTGGCACCAGATCACACAACATACCACAGAAGTGATACCAAGTCTCAGTGTGAGGACTGGAGGAGTGTTCCTTCACAGATAAAGAGCAGGGCGTGGCCTACCCAGAACCAGAGAGCGGGCAAAATATTCCAGACGCTCAATTTCCCTCAGCATGACCTCATCACTTCACACCTAAACGCCAGTGTCTGTTGGGGAACGGTCACATGACCTCAGAATCTGGAGGTCCAGTTAGCTAGAAGTGTATTTGTATCCTTCATTTCACTCCTTTTATGGAGCTAAGTGGGTGTGGCTAAATGAAAATCAACTCAGTGGTTTCTGGCTGATTAACAACACATGCATGTGAGCATGAAGAACATAAGGAATATTTACTGGGTTGGTGATGAAGACATTACAGACTGATAAAGTTGGTCTCTGGCATTTTTATGATGTCCTACATCTGGACTGTGTCTCCTGGTGCAGGATCATCTCCAGATCCACCATCACCCTTGTGCTTACTAAAAAACAAATGAGCTGAAAGTTAAGGTTTTAAGCACAGATAATGAAAACACAGAATAAGGGATTTGATTCCACTGGTGAATTTATATGGTTTCTGTCTTGTTGTGATGTGAAGCGAGAACATTAAGACATCTAAGAAGCTTCACATCACCAAAAAACAGATGTACTCGTTTATCTTCTTCACTGCTCTATCATATTCACTTACCATTTCAAAGGCTCGAACTTATCTTCAACACTTTTCTTCCTCACTGCTCTGTTAACTCAGATTCTTCAGCTCTATCATACCTGTTCAGTTTCTCATTTGAAGCTTTGTTGGTTTTCCTAGCATCTCTGACAGTTTTAGCTCCTGTGATGTTTCTATAGCTGCTGAGCCTCTCAGATGCTCCATGCTATTTATGTCAGATGTGTTAAAGGGGTGTGACCTTCACCTCCACCTTGAAGCATCTCTGGGGTTTTGCCGATCTTAGATATTGTAACATGGTATGACCCAGCAGACCCTGAAGTCAGATTCTGATTAGAACTGGATGGAAATAGTTGTCACACTGGACATGAAACGAGTCTGAGACGTGTTTTTTCCCCAGCAGTCATGTCCGACGGGAGAAGTGCAGTCACGCGCTCGGTCAGTCAGTCAGTCGGTCAGTCGTGCAGTCAGTTGCTCCACGTATCTCAGATCACTTTCTGTAACGTGTCGGCGCATTTCTCTGCCTGTGTTCAGAAATACTTTCCCCACTGCATTATTCATCCTGCATGTGTTAAACCTCCAGCGTGACCTTTGGAATGAAAAATGAAGCGTCGCAGTGGATCGGTGGAGTGTGTGTGGATGGGAGCTGGGATGCTGCTGCCCTCTGCTGCTGCTGTGTTTAAGGTCTGATAAAACACAGACCTTAAAAATCACTCACACTCTGTCCATCACGCAGAACCAACAGTGTGTGTATGAGTGTGTACAGGATTTATAACTTCATTCTGATTCTGAACATTAAACACAGACAAAACTGCTAAAAATTAACGTTAAACCGTTTCTCTACTTTGTCTAGCTAGTTCTTAAAGATCAAAATAAAAGAGTTCTTGTGTCGTCTCTGGTGGTATAGACACCAATACCCTAGCTTTAATTCTATAGTTTATAACTTCCTGTGTTAGCTTTGTGTTTGTCCAATTAAATGCTCTTAAGAACTTATAAGCCCCACCCCCAGGGGCATATCTTGCAGTACAGTAGCAGTAAACTTGATTGGCTGTGCATCATGATGAACTCTATTCACTTTTCCTATTGAGAATAAATGTTTGAAGTTTATTTATGTACAAGAGGGTGGAGTTTGTTTAAGTTGGAGGTCATGTGACTTTTTAGAGGTGTGTTTTTATCACCTTTGGTTTGTTCAAGACTGATGGAGAGTTTTGTACACTGTCTCCATCAGTAAGAGTCAGTAATATTGTTTTATTTCCTGCTTAAACGCATCAGACGTCTCCTAGTGAAGACTCTCCATCAGTCTCCTGTCAGAAGTAACGTAACGTGTGTTTTTGGCGTGAACTGTTAGTATTGGCCGAGACAAAGGTCCGTACCTCCTCCCTGAAGCCAAGAAGAAACGGTGTGAACTTACCCCAAAACACGACTGGCTTATTCAGCACCAAAGCAAAGATAACAATAATAATTTTGTCAGTTTGATGACATCATAGCCCACCGCTCTCCAAGCCCTAAATATCTGGGAAAGTCCCACACAGGTTCACTGAGGGCAGTTGTGTTCCACTACACCCGGAGAATCTGACACAAAAACTCACAGTGATGAACACCATTCTCACCCTGACAGGGGGAGGGGCTTGTGTATCTTAGGATAATTGAGATAGATAGATAGAGGGGGAGAAGCTTGTGGGTGTCAGGACAGCGGGAGGAGGGGCTTGTAGGCATCAGGATAGAGTGAGGAGGAGCTTGTGGATGTCAGGCTAAAGGAAGGAGGGGCTTGTGTATCTCAGGCTAGAGGGGGGAGGGGCTTGTATGTCCCAGGATGACCGATGGAGGTTGTTGGCATCAAGACAGATAGATACATTTACATTTACATTTCTGGCATTTGGCAGACGCTCTTATCCAGAGCGACGTACAAAAGTGCTTTAGTTCTCAGTCACTGAATACATTAACACTGGTTCAATAAGACACAAACTTGGGATACCATTAGCCTAACACTGAGTTGTTTTTTTAAACTTTGTAACATAATACATAAACAGGGAAAAATAAGAGCTAGTGTAAGTACTTCAGGAAGAGGTAAGTCTTCAGTTGCCGTTTGAAGATGGTCAGAGACTCGGCCGTACGGATACCTAGGGGAAGTTCGTTCCACCGCCTCGGGTCCAGAACAGAGAAGAGTCTAGATGTATACCTACCTTTTTCCCTGAGAGATGGTGGGACCAGTCGAGCAGTGCTTGTGGATCTGAGTGAGCGAGGTGCAGTGTGATCAGTGCATAGATAGATAGATAGATAGATAGATAGATGTAATACTTTACTGATCCCTGATAGAAATTGTTTTTTAAATGACAGGAGGATTGTAGGCCTTAAGATGGTAGAAGGAGGAGCTTGTGGACCTTAGGATAGAAGGAAGAGGAGCTTGTGGACCTCATGGTGGAAAGTTTATAGATATACTGTAGGTCTCAGGGTAGTAAAGGGAGGAGCTTGTAGCTCTTACAGGTTGTGTAACCTTCATTCTTTCCAGTATGATCCCACTTTAATATTTTATTTTAGTCTCAACAATGTGGTGAGCTCTGCTGTATCTCCATCATCACGTTGGGTGTAGAGTTAAACACAGCTGGTACTCAATACTCCTGCCATTACTTTCAGCATAGTACTTACAGGGTCAAGATGTTTAACATACGTGATAAAGGAAGCAGTGTGTGTTGCTGAACTTCATTTTGGCCTGAATAGTGATCCGTGTGACACGATACAGTCCTTCAGCTGTCTGAATTAAATCTGTGGTATTACAGGCCCTCTAACCCTTCTCCAATCTAACATTTAGCTGTTTAAAGATTTAAACCCAAACCCAGCAGTGCGGAGGTGAGGTGTGGAGCGACTGCTTCAGATCCCAGCTGAGGAAACACACCGGTGAGTTTCTGTAGAGCTTTTACCATCAAGTCCTCGGGCTACGAAGAGAAAAATGTCCTGTTCTGGAATGTGAGGTCAACAGCACATGACGCTGACCTCAGCGTGTATGTTCTACCTCAAACGGATGGAGAACTTCCTGGTGAAGGCCCTGGCGTGCTTTCATGGCAGGTAGCATGACTCGGAGTTCCTCTCCACCCAGGTCGGATGATGTTAAGCAGCACGCTTGAGCAAGGTCGATTTCCTGTAACCCGAATCCCCCCGAGCGGAGCAGCAGCACCTGCAGCCTCTGCCGTCCAGCGCATGAGTCACGTTTCACATTTAAATGCGTCCTAAAGGGCCCAAGCTGCTCCACTTACCTCCATTTAGCATCAACCCCGAACCGATGGACACCAGGATGCCGTCGACTCCGTCTTTTTTTCACAGAAAGTCTTTAAAGATGAAATATTGCACATAGGCCGATGGAGAGCGGGATTTACTCGTTGACTGAGATTTATTGTCGAGGAAATTAATTCCACGCTGACCCTCAGTGGAACAACCAAGAAGGAAAAGAGTTGGATAAGAAAAACGGGAAATAAAGACAGACAGATATTTCACGCTTCATTAGCAGTGCCAGTGTCCACGACAACTTCGACCGAAATGCAGCACCAACAGCACAGCTGATCAAACATGAAGAAAAATTCCTTACCCTGAACAGCATGCAAAAACTTCCTGACTGCTCTCGCATACAACATTCTATCGGTTAGCTCAAAGGTTTCTAACCCCACATTTTCTCAACAAATTCCTTTACATTCAGTGAGAATTTTATCCTGGTCAGGATGGCAGTGTATCCGGAGTCTATCCCGGGAATATCGGGTGTGAGGCCGGAATACACCTGAGACAACAAAGTGTAGATGACCCTGGTGATGGGATGAAACATCAGCTCAGGATGGATCCAGGAATCCTGGAGTCGTGAGGAAGCAGTGCTCCAATACTGCATGACTTGCACGGGAATGTCTGAGGGACTCTGGAGGTCCAAGGACATGATGGAGAAGCGAGTATGAACGTTTCTCATGGGTTCAGCATTTTAAGTTCCACCTCTGTTCTAAAATGGAAATCTTCCACATGCGAGCAATGAAGAAGTTGGTGGCAGCTGACGCTGGAACACAAAGCTGGAATTTTCAGTTGTAGGAATTGGAAAACTGGAAGTCAATGTTACATTTTCAAAACATTTTCAGAACTTTGCTTTATTATTACTAAACTCCACATCTGGTCAATTTTAAAAAGTGGGCAGTGGATATGAAGTGATAGACAGGAGGACGGCTAGCTCACGT
>JAUCMX010000005.1:8366328-8373828 GCA_033459395.1 Hemibagrus guttatus | reverse complement strand
TCTTGTTTTTCTTTCCAAATTCTTCCTATTCCTGTGTCCTTTCTTCTTTCAATTTCTTCCTCTGTCTTTATTCCCTCCTTTCCCCATTCTGCTCCTCTTTCCCCTTTTACTTTCTCAGTGTTTTTCTTCTTTCTTTTATTGTTTTCTCCCCTCCTTTATTTATTTTATATTTTTTGTATTTTCTTCCTTCCCTTTTTTGTCTTTTTCACTTCACTCCATTCTTGGCTCTCTCTATGTTTTTCTTTCTCTCTGTTCATCATTTCATCTTCTCCTTGTACCTGTTCTGAATAATCCAGGCATCAGACCAACTGTAGAAACATAAGACATGAAAATGAAAGAGAACTGAAGAAGAAGAAGAACAACAACAAGGAGAAGGAGAAGAAGAAGGGTAAGAAGAAGGAGAGGAAGTAGAAGGAGAAGAAGAAGGAGAGGAAGTAGAAGGATAGGAAGCAGAAGGAGAAGAAGAAAGAGAGGAAGTAGAAGGGGAAGAAGAAGGAGAGGAAGTAGAAGGAGAAGAAGAAGGAGAGGAAGTAGAAGGAGAAGAAGAAGGAGAGGAAGTAGAAGGAGAAGAAGAAGGAGAGGAAGTAGAAGGAGAAGAAGAAGAAGAGGAAGTAGAAGGAGAAGAAGAAGAGGAAGTAGAAGGAGAAGAAGAAGAAGAAGAGGAAGTAGAAGGAGAAGAAGAAGGAGAGAAAGTAGAAGGAGAAGAAGAAGGAGAAGGAGAGGAAGTAGAAGGAGAGGAAGTAGAAGGAGAAGAAGAAGGAGAAGAAGAAGGAGAGGAAGTAGAAGGAGAAGAAGAAGCAGAGGAAGTAGAAGGAGAAGAAGAAGAAGTAGAAGGAGAGAAAGTAGAAGGAGAAGAAGAAGGAGAAGAAGAAGGAGAGGAAGTAGAAGGGGAAGAAGAAGGAGAGGAAGTAGAAGGAGAAGAAGTAGAAGGAGAGGAAATAGAAGGAGAAGAAGTAGAAGGAGAAGAAGAAGGAGAGAAGGAGAAGAAGAAGGAGAGGAAGTAGAAGGGGAAGAAGAAGGAGAGGAAGTAGAAGGGGAAGAAGAAGGAGAGGAGGAGAAGGGGAAGAAGAAGGAGAGGAAGGAGAAGGAGAGGAAGTAGAAGGGGAAGAAGAAGGAGAGGAAGTAGAAGGGAGAAGGGAGAAGAAGAAGGAGAGGAAGGAGAAGAAGAAGGAGAGGAAGTAGAAGGGGAAGAAGAAGGAGAGGAAGTAGAAGGGGAAGAAGAAGGAGAGGAAGGAGAAGGGAAGAAGAAGGAGAGGAAGGAGAAGGAAGGAGAAGGAAGAAGAAGGAGAGGAAGAGAAGGAGAGGAAGTAGAAGAGGGAAGAAGAAGGAAGAGGAAGTAGAAGGAGGAAGAAGAAGGAGAGGAAGGTAGAAGGGGAAGAAGAAGGAGAGGAGTAGAAGAAGAGAAGGAGAGGAAGTAGAAGGGGAAGAAGAAGGAGAGGAAGTAGAAGGGGAAGGAGAAGGAGAGGAGGTAGAAGGGGAAGGAGAAGAGAGGAAGTAGAAGGGGAAGAAGGAGAGGAAGTAGAAGGGGAAGGAGAAGGAGAGGAGGTAGAAGGGGAAGGAGAAGGAGAGGAGGTAGAAGGAGAAGAAGAAGGAGAGGAAGTAGAAGGGGAAGGAGAAGGAGAGGAAGTAGAAGGGGAAGGAGAAGGAGAGGAGGTAGAAGGAGAAGAAGAAGGAGAGGAAGTAGAAGGGGAAGGAGAAGGAGAGGAAGTAGAAGGGGAAGGAGAAGGAGAGGAGGTAGAAGGAGAAGAAGAAGGAGAGGAAGTAGAAGGGGAAGGAGAAGGAGAGGAAGTAGAAGGGGAAGGAGAAGGAGAGGGGTAGAAGGAGTAGAAGAGGAGAGGAAGTAGAAGGGGAAGGAGAAGGAGAGGAAGTAGAAGGGGAAGGAGAAGGAGAGGAGGTAGAAGGAGAAGAAGAAGGAGAGGAAGTAGAAGGGGAAGGAGAAGGAGAGGAAGTAGAAGGGGAAGGAGAAGGAGAGGAGGTAGAAGGAGAAGAAGAAGGAGAGGAAGTAGAAGGGGAAGGAGAAGGAGAGGAAGTAGAAGGGGAAGGAGAAGGAGAGGAAGGTAGAAGGGAAGAGAAGGAGAGGAAGTAGAAGGGAAGGAGAAGGAGAGGAAGTAGAAGGGGAAGGAGAAGGAGAGGAAGTAGAAGGGGAAGGGAGAAGTAGGAGAGAGAGCCGGTAGAAGGAGAAGAAGAAGGAGAGGAAGTAGAAGGGGAAGGAGAAGGAGAGGAAGTAGAAGGGGAAGGAGAAGGAGAGTAGAAGAGAAAAGAAGGAGAGGTAGAAGAGGGGGGGAGAGAAGGAGAGAGTAGAAGAAGAACGGAGGAGTAGAAGGAGAAGGAGAGGAAGTAGAAGGGGAAGGAGAAGGAGAGGAAGTAGTAGGCGTGATGAACCTGTTTGAGCTCCTGCGCCTCCTCCTGACTCACGGTGTTCTGCTGAACATGGAGCTGAACTGGAGTTAGATCTCCTGCAGGAAGCTGTACAGGAACATCCGAGTCTGAACTCGCTCCTACACACACACACACACACACACCACACACACACACACACAACACTTGGTAAAGCAGAACCCCTGCAGTGTGTATGGTCCTGAGATGGAGATTTCCTGGACACACTGTGTAGAAATCAGGAGCTTTGCTGCCATCATGTGGCCAGACTGTGAACTGCAGACTAAACTAACTCAGAGGCACTGTTCTTTTAGAGATGCTCACTGCATAGGCTGCCTAGTCCTGAGTGACATGCACGGCTGGAGATGAGAACACAGTGTGTGAGTCTACTTCCATATAAGGAATTAATGTTCCTCTTAGTACTTTTAGGTCAAATTATTTTAACCTCAGGATCCAGGCACAGTTACAGAACATCGACTAGCGAACCAACATAAAAGCTAAATCTAGCTAACCATTGATTAGTTTATTTTAGTTTTCATACCTGCGCCCCAGAACGCCACGCTCCCTGGTGTGATGTCATCACTGGGCGTGGCCTGGAACCCTGAGTAATCCCTGGCGAATTCTACCTTCTTCTTGTACTGCACTTCGAGGACACACAGCACCTCTGCCATCTTGGCCGAGAGCAGCCTGAAACACACGTCGGGTTTTCCGATGTGCCGCTGTCGCACACAGATGTCACAAAAGCCGTGCACACGGATCTCGTCCACTTCCTGTTTGTGGAAGCGATGAACCAGCCGGCCGCTCGCGTCGCGCACCTCCAGGGCGGAAACCAGCAACACCAGAGTGCCGGGTTTCACATCGGCGGCGTTGATGTCACCGCCGCGGTAAAACACAACCGGCACACTCAGGATCTCTTTAGACGATCTAGCAGAACCTTCAGGGGGCGGGGCTTTATCTTCGGGTTTACCCAGCTCCGCTTGGCATTTCCTGTTCCAGGGAAACTTACCGAATGGCCACCACGCAGGAGACTCCAGCTCCGACAGCAACCTGAATACACACACACACACACACACACATCACCTTTTATTATTTAAGCACTGAAGGCTCCAAATGACAAACCAGGAACCAGGGTCAGTTCTCTGTCCTTTTCTACAGACCAGGAACAGAGTAGAGCTTAGAGTACTGGAGTGGAAACCCTTTAGATACCATTAACCATCAAAAGAACCCTTAAAGAACCTCATTATACTTAAAAGGATAGATAAAGAAAGGTTGCATCTGTAAAACTAATAGCTGTTACTAGAACAGGAATGAGGCTCATCTCTCGGTTCTACGAATCAGACACAGCTGTGGGTGGAGCTTGGAGAGGCAAACAGTGCTGATTGGTGGAGCGGATGAGGTAATTACTGCTGATTTGTTGCTTACTTGTCGGCCACGCCCAGGTCGGACTCCATCTTGTCGATCTGGTGGATCATGTGGTGGAACTGTTCTCCCTGCTGACTCAGTACTCGGCCGGTGTGCGAGAGTGTGTGTTGGCCGTCGTTCACCATGCTGATGAGTCTCTGGCCGCGGCTGAGCGGAGCATGTGTGGAGTGTGTGTGCAGGGCGAGCGTCTCTCTCCAGAAGTGCTGCAGGACGTGGAACACGGCGCTGGCACTGGGCTTCAGGGAGGAGAACCAGTGCTTGTGGGCGTCGCGCTCCTGCAGGGTGACGGCGCTGAAGATGAAGCAGGACGACTCGGTGTTGATGTGTGTGACGCGGGACAGCGGGAGCAGGAGAACCGCACCGCCGTCTCCGCCTGATGACGGGCTGAAGCGGACGGCGCTCGGGGTCAGAGTCAGGCGACCGCTCACCCAGCGCTTATCTCCGTTAACGTAGTACGAACACGGCCAGCTGTGAATCGGAGGATCCATCACGCTGGAGACACCACAACACTCCGGAATAACAGGAACACTCCAGAATATCAGGATCTACAGGAACGCTCTGGAATAACAGGATCCCCAGGAACACTCTGGAATAACAGGATTCACTCGAACACTCCGGAATAACAGGAACACTCCGGAATATCAGAATCCCCAGGAACACTCTGGATCAGTCAGCATCCACGGGAACACTCCAAAATGTCAGGATCAGCAGGAATAACCGGAACAGACAGATCCACTTCCTGTGAGAAACACACACACACACACACACACTTTTGAATACTAAAAGGTTCCACACAGGACCTGAAAGGCTTCTCCAGGGAAACTATTATATTACTAACTAAATATTTTAAGCAGAGCTCTAAAACAAAGAGCTGCTCATTACGAAAGTGTTCTGAAGAGAACTGTGGGAGAACCATTAACTGTACAAAGAACCTTTCAGGAAACCAGACAACAGAGATGTAGAACCAAGCTCTAAGTGTGTTTAAAGGGGAATATTTTTGTCTCCATAAAGGTTCTCCATCTTGTGACTGAAGTTCAGAACCTAGAGCAGAGGGTTCCCCTTTCAGAAAGGTTTCCTGTAGAACCTCTTAAGACACTTGGGATTATTGAGCACCAAAAAAAGATTCTTTTTAGAACCTCTCTAAAGGTACAGGGTTCTTCAGCTGGTGTCCCTGAGGGAACCCTTACTACTAATGTGTAGAACCAACCACACAGAGCTTCCCTTTCAGAGAGGAACCTTCTAGAAGACCTAGAATATCTCTGGGGCTTTTTATACAGGGTTCATATATAAAGAACCCTTGAGGAACCTGTCTTTAAACCTCACAGCTGGCGGAGACATGTTTCTGCTGCAGAGGTTTGGGTTAGAAGGTTGAGGAAGGAAACTGACGTCCATCAGGAACCGAGCGTCTCGCGGTGACTGGGGGACATGATTCTAAAATGGGCGGAGCTTAGCGTTTCTGATCATACGAGTGGACTGGTGATGTTTTCATGGCTGCAGTTTAAGAGGAGATCTTAGTGTAAATGTTCTAGATATTAAAGATGTAAGATTAGATCCCTCGTGGTTATGTACATGGGGGTGATATGAAATGTTTTCTTTTCCCACAAGCCCAATGATTCCAGTCCATTTTTTAGGTGTTGAGACTCAAGACATATGAAGAATAATTCGTGTCATAGTGCCGAGATTTTACCCTCAAACTGCTGACACTGAGACGCTCAGCACCGGGCCGATGATGATGATGATGATGATGATGATGATGATGATGATGATTACTTGAGACCTTCAGCTGGAGTGTTATAGAGATTTATAGCTCTGTATATAAACATAAAGAGGTGTTCATGTCATGTCAAATCATGCTCAAAACGCAGACTGTAATAATCTTTCTTTCTTTCTTTCTAAATATTTATCTTTAAACATTGTAAACGTTGTCATGACTAATTAATGAATTTTACAGCCAGAGTGTGTGTGAATATATATGTATAATGTTTATTAAATTACTCACAGATGTGTAAAACAGCTCAGCTTCAGGCTCGCTTGTTGTAACTGTGCTGTGTTTGAGTTATTTACATCTTTAAAATCCTTATAAACACAAAAACATAAACATAAACAAAAACAAACAGGGGAACGATTCCTGTCACCGCGCTCATGCACGCTGTAAATAAAACATTAGCAAATCCGGTACATCGCTTTAAACTGCACCCCCTTTCAGGACCTCATCATTTTTGGTAGTTTTGTTTTCGCCTGCTTCAAATTCGCGTAATAGAAACCTGCGAGTTAATAAAAACATATAGACTTCTTAACCGCGCTATTTATGTCTTAGTATATATTATAGTATAGTATGACACCTAAAAAAGGTTTGATTTAAAATACAAATATTTATTATAAATACTGAAGACGCAGGTAAAGACTGGACTGCACCAGGAAGTGCATTGGGTGCAGAATATACAGAATATCTAAAATGGTGGAAACACCGGAAGTGCCATGTTTACAAACCGATGTGGAAACGCTCAACAGGACAAAGCGTTCCGCATGAATGAAATAAAAAAAACTGTTTGTAGAGACATAATTATTACGGCAATAATAGACAAAAGTTATAATATCGTTGAATTCTATATTTGTATATATATATTTAAACATGAATGACATTGTGCTTGTTATTTGTGGGTAAATCCTCATGCTGTGTGTCGGTGATTTTCTTCCCCTAGACAACGCACAGTCCATGATTAGATACGGATTATTTTGGCATAAACAACATGAAGCTGGATTTTTAACTGTTTTTCTTTTTTTTGTGAGTTGTAGATCAGTGTAAAATCTGATGTTTTTCAACACAAAAACGAAAAGGTTAGCTGCTATAACGGTCTAAGCATGAGGTGCTTTGATATAAAGCATGCTGAGGAATGAAGGTTATAACTGAGTTATAATAAGGTTATAATCACTTTAGTGCCATGCCATGGACAGAGAGACGTTAGGTGCATGCAGCAGCCTGGTTAAGTGGGACCGTCAGCCGTGTGCTGAACTGCAGCCGTCACACTTCCTGCACTACATCCAGACAGAAATCCCCTACAGCCAGTTCTTCAGCAGATACCTTCTGCCCAACCGGCCATGCATGCTCTCCTCCAACTTCACCCAGAACTGGAGCTGCAGGAACCGCTGGGTCGGCCACGACGGCAAGCCCGACTTCCACACGCTCCTGCAGGAGTTTGGTGAGTGTTACTATTCTACCTCAGGTGTGTGTGTGTGTGTGAGGAGACACACCCCTGTCTAACACTGTTGCTCTGTGTGTACAGAAGAGACGCCGGTGCCAGTGGCAGACTGCAACACCAAAGAGTACAACTCCAACCCCAAACACACCATGAGCTTCAGAGAGTTCCTCTCATACTGGAGAGACTACATCCAGAACGGACATTCTTCACCTAAAGGCTGTCTTTACCTGAAGGACTGGCACATGCACAGGTAAACACACACACACACACACACACACACACACACACAGCTCTAAAGTCACATGCACAGGTAAACACACCCACACACACACAGCTCTAAAGGCACATGTACAGGTACACACACACACACACACACACACACACACACACACACACACACACACACACAGCTCTAAAGGCACATGCACAGGTACACACACACACACAGCTCTAAAGGCACATGCACAGGTACATACATACACAGACCCACACACACACACAC
>JAUCMX010000005.1:8343828-8363828 GCA_033459395.1 Hemibagrus guttatus | reverse complement strand
ACACACACACACACACACATACACACACACACACACACACACACAGCTCTAAAGGCACATGTACAGGTACACACACACGCACACACACACACACACAGCTCTAAAGGCACATGCACAGGTACACACACACACACACAGCTCTAAAGGCACATGCACAGGTACACACACACACACACACACAGCTCTAAAGGCACATGTACAGGTACACACACACACACACACACACACACACACACACACACACAGCTCTAAAGGCACATGTACAGGTACATACACACACACACACACACACACACACAGCTCTAAAGGCACATGTACAGGTACATACACACACACACACACACACACACACAGCTCTAAAGGCACATGTACAGGTACACACACTCACACACACACACAGCTCTAAAGGCACATGTACAGGCACACACACACACACACACACACACAGCTCTAAAGGCACATGTACAGGTACACACACACACACACACACACACACAGCTCTAAAGGCACATGTACAGGTACATACACACACACACACACACACACACACACAGCTCTAAAGGCACATGTACAGGTACACACACACACACACACACACACACACACACACACACACAGCTCTAAAGGCACATGTACAGGTACACACACTCACACACACACACAGCTCTAAAGGCACATGTACAGGTACAAAACACACACACACACACACACACAGCTCTAAAGGCACATGTACAGGTACACACACTCACACACACACACAGCTCTAAAGGCACATGTACAGGTACACACACACACACACACACACACACACACACACACACACAGCTCTAAAGGCACATGTACAGGTACATACACACACACACACACACACACACACACAGCTCTAAAGGCACATGTACAGGTACATACACACACACACACACACACAGCTCTAAAGGCACATGTACAGGTACACACACTCACACACACACACAGCTCTAAAGGCACATGTACAGGCACACACACACACACACACACACACAGCTCTAAAGGCACATGTACAGGTACACACACACACACACACACACACACAGCTCTAAAGGCACATGTACAGGTACATACACACACACACACACACACACACACAGCTCTAAAGGCACATGTACAGGTACACACACACACACACACACACACACACACACACACACACACAGCTCTAAAGGCACACGTACAGGTACACACACTCACACACACACACAGCTCTAAAGGCACATGTACAGGCACACACACACACACACACACACACACACAGCTCTAAAGGCACATGTACAGGTACACACACACACACACACACACACACACACACACACAGCTCTAAAGGCACATGCACAGGTACACACACACACACACACACACACACACAGCTCTAAAGGCACATGTACAGGTACACACACACACACACACACACACACAGCTCTAAAGGCACATGTACAGGTACACACACACACACACACACACACACACACACAGCTCTAAAGGCACATGTACAGGTACACACACACACACAGCTCTAAAGGCACATGTACAGGTACACACACACACACACAGCTCTAAAGGCGCATGTACAGGTACACACACACACACACACACACACACCCCACACACACACACAGCTCTAAAGGCACATGTACAGGTACACACACACACAAACACAGCTCTAAAGGCACATGTACAGGTACACACACACACACACACACAGCTCTAAAGGCACATGTACAGGTACACACACACACACACACACACACACACACAGCTCTAAAGACAAATGTACAGGTACACACACACACACACACACACACAGCTCTAAAGGCACATGTACAGGTACACACACACACACACACACAGCTCTAAAGGCACATGCACAGGTACACACACACACACACAGCTCTAAAGGCACATGTACAGGTACACACACACACACACACACACACACACACACACACACACACAGCTCTAAAGGCGCATGTACAGGTACACACACACACACACACACACAGCTCTAAAGACAAATGTACAGGTACACACACACACACACACACACACACAGCTCTAAAGGCACATGTACAGGTACACACACACACACACAGCTCTAAAGGCACATGTACAGGTACACACACACACACAGCTCTAAAGGCGCATGTACAGGTAAAACACACACACACACACACACACACACACACACACAGCTCTAAAGACAAATGTACAGGTACACACACACACACACACATACACACACACACACACAGCTCTAAAGGCACATGCACAGGTACATACATACACAGACCCACACACAGCTCTAAAGGCACATGTACAGGTACACACACACACACACACACACACACACACACACACACAGCTCTAAAGGCACATGTACAGGTACACACACACACACACACACACACACACACACACACACAGCTCTAAAGGCACATGTACAGGTACACACACACACACACACACACACACAGCTCTAAAGGCACATGTACAGGTAACACACACACACACACACACACACACACACACACACAGCTCTAAAGGCACATGTACAGGTACACACACACACACACACACACAGCTCTAAAGGCACATGCACAGGTACACACACACACACACACACACACACACACACACACAGCTCTAAAGGCACATGTACAGGTACACACACACACACACACACACACACACAGCTCTAAAGGCACATGTACAGGTACACACACACACACACACACACACACACACACACACACAGCTCTAAAGGCACATGTACAGGTACACACACACACACACACACACAGCTCTAAAGGCGCATGTACAGGTACACACACACACACACACACACACACACACACACACAGCTCTAAAGGCACATGTACAGGTACACACACACACACACACACACACACACACACACAGCTCTAAAGGCACATGTACAGGTACACACACACACACACACACACAGCTCTAAAGGCGCATGTACAGGTACACACACACACACACACACACAGCTCTAAAGACAAATGTACAGGTACACACACACACACACACACACACACACAGCTCTAAAGGCACATGTACAGGTACACACACACACAGCTCTAAAGGCACATGTACAGGTACACACACACACACACACACAGCTCTAAAGGCACATGTACAGGTACACACACACACACACACAGCTCTAAAGGCACATGTACAGGTACACACACACACACACACACACACACACACACAGCTCTAAAGGCACATGTACAGGTACACACACACACACACACACACACACACACACAGCTCTAAAGGCACATGTACAGGTACACACACACACACACACACACACACACACACACACACACAGCTCTAAAGGCACATGTACAGGTACACACACACACACACACACACACACACACACACACACACACACACAGCTCTAAAGGCACATGTACAGGTACACACACGATGATAGCCTGCACATACTCACAGCTCTGGGGCGTGGCTATAACTCTGTGGGCATGCCTTTGTGTCTTTAAAAAGAATCTGTACATATGGAAGTGGGTGTGTCCTGAAGATTAGAGAACGAGAATGGCATATATTAAAATATGGGAGCGTCTTTGTGGCCATATAGAGAAATGTGGGCGTGTCCTCATGGTCATATACAGTACCCGTGGGCGTGCTGTGACTTTAACTCTATATATTGAAATGTGGGCGTGGCATAAGGTATCATGTGATGAAATAGGACCTGAAACTGAAGTTCATACATGGAAACACAGGAAGAAACCAGTGGGTGTGACCTATATGCAAATCTGAGCTGGAATTTGATATGTGTATTAATAATCAGCACTCGGTATGTCTGCAGCAGTCCCGTGATGTTAAACACTCATGCTTACTGCAGGATGTTTCCAGAGCACCACACCTACACCACGCCCATCTACTTCTCCTCTGATTGGCTGAACGAGTACTGGGACACGCTGGACGTGGACGACTATCGCTTCGTCTACATGGGACCTAAAGGATCCTGGTAAGAGTTAAACATCATTCTTAACGATCTCATTAATGAGGTCACTGGCAGGATGGTTATCTTTGACTAAAATAACTAAATAATAATGGCAGTAATTTGCCTCAGGACGCCGTTCCACGCCGACGTGTTCCGCTCCTACAGCTGGTCAGCCAACATCTGCGGCCGTAAGAAATGGTTGCTGTACCCCCCGGGGCAGGAGGAGTTCCTGCGAGACTGCTGTGGAAACCTGGCCTATGATGTCACATCCCCCGCCCTGCAGGATCAGAGGCATTTCCCTCGGTTCAGTCAGGCATGTCGCCCCCTGGAGGTGATTCAGGAGGCTGGAGAGATCCTGTTCGTCCCCAGTGGCTGGCATCATCAAGTCTACAACCTGGTGAGGGTCAGGCCCGGGTTCCAGACCAACACACCACCGCTGAGACTTTTACAGACTTCAATTAGTTTACATTATTAATGATTTTATGATAATTCATTAGTGTCATATAGAATTATAATACCTAGAACTTCAGTAAATAATTTAATCCATAATATGAATATAATGCGTGTGTGTGTGTGTGTGTGCGCGCGTGTGTTAGGAGGACACAATCTCCATTAATCATAACTGGCTAAATGGCTGTAACGTGGATGTGGTGTGGGAGTTCCTGCAGGGGGAGCTGTCGTCTGTCCAGAAGGAGATCGACGAGTGGAGGGACACCATGGACTCCTGGAACCATCACTGTCAGGTAACCGTCAGGACAGGTACGATACGATACACACACATCATCATCAGGTAACAGTAAGCACAGGTAAGACATGTTGCACTACATACTCCTCATCCTCAGGTGAGAGTGAGCACAGGTACGATACGTTATGATAAACACTCCTCGTTCTAATTGATGATGTCACTTCAGATGATTCTGTTTGATTAACTGATCGTTTTAACACGGTCCTCGTGTCCCAGGTGATGATGAAGTCATGTACAGGAATCGACTACGCTGAATTCACCAACTTCCTCAAAACCATTGCTAATCACCGTATCTCCTTCCTGTCCTCTGGTCACGGAAACACCTTCTCAGAGACACTGAGTGCTCTGGGGCCTCACCACGCCACCTTTGACCTTCAGAGAGTGAGTCATGTCCTGGAGAGCATGCTGAGCAACGAGGATTTTAAACAAGTGGAAGCGTCGGCGCTGGAGATCAACCTGGAGGAGCTGCTGCAGGAGATCAGAGACACCATCAGCAAACACAACACTGCATACTGAACACCTTCAACACCTTCAGCATCATCACCAGCACCTCCATCACCTCCAGCACCTTCATCACCAGCACCTTCAACACCTCCATCACCTTCAGCACCTCCATCACATTCAGTACCTCCATCACATTCAGCACCTCCATCACCTTCAACACCTCCATCACCTTCAACACCTCCATCACCTTCAACACCTTCAACACCTCCATCACCTTCAGTACCTCCATCACATTCAGCACCTCCATCACATTCAGCACCTCCATCACCTTCAACACCTCCATCACATTCAGCACCTCCATCACCTTCAACACCTTCAACACCTCCATCACCTTCAGCACCTCCATCGCCTTCATAACCTTCAACACCTCCATCTTCATCACCTTCATAATCTTCAACACCTCCGTCACCTCCATCACCTTCAGCAAATCCATCATCTTCATCACCTTCATCATCTTCAGCACCTGAACATCCTCATGCTGTAGGTTACTCAGAGCGAGTGGAGAACCATTCTCACATCTGAGTTTCAGTGTTATTTGAACTTTTACCATAAAAATAATTACCCTGACTGACGTTAGCATGCATTGAGTTCCTGCAAAAATAAAGAATAGACTCTATTTATAAACAAATCTCGCTCACAGACTTTTAATCCTGAACACAACAAACTACTTTAAATATTTCACATATTATAAACTAACCCCAGAAACTCTCACCACCTGAGCAACACAAATACCTCAGTAAGAAACTGTGTCTTTGTTTCATTTGAAACATCATGAAGAAGCAGCTGGAGCTGTGATGTCATTTCCTGATCCCAGCATTTTTATTGAAATAAACAGATTTAACATCAAACAGAAAATTCAGAACTGATTTTATATATTAAATGTCTTTATTTATCAGTAGTGGGAGATTGAAAGTGTTAATATCTTGAGTCTTAAACCTGAGTCCAGTCCTAAACCTGAAGTCGAAGCTAAAATCCAGAATCCGGTTCTAAACTCAAGTCCACTTCCAAACCAATTTATTATTTTTTTTAAGGTGGTGCTTTCAACTATAGATAAGCCTAGGTCTGGTTCTAAACCTGAGACCAGTCCTAAACCCAGTCTAGTCCCAAGCATATGTCTGGTTCTAAACCTGTGTTCAATTCTAAACCTAGTCTAGTCCCAGAACCAAGTCATAAACCAGAGTAATCCCAGCCCGAGTCAAGTTCTAAACATGTGTCCTGTCCAAAACCATGTCTGGTCCGTTCCCAACAGTCCAGTTATTAACCTGATCCTAAATCTGAGTCTGAACCCAAGTCCAGCATTTTAAAGGTATTTTAGAAGGATACAAATATAAAATATTATTTTTGGCACAATAACAGAATCTGTTCAGTGACCCGTCCTTCGTAGTGAAATGTTTATAGTTTGTCATTCAGGTCCTTGGGCCACCAGTCAGGCACCGATGCTGTGAGTGTGACCTTTTCCCCCTGGGTGGACGACACCGTGAGCGTGTCTTTGGCGTGACTGAGTCGTACGAGGCCAAGCCCGAGCCCCCCGACCCCTGACCTGAGTTTCCCCACCGCTTTCCCCTGTGCTGACTCGATAGCGCTCCCCACTAGCAGGTTCTCCACAGGTACAGAGAGGGTGAGGGGCATGAGGCGTTTACGGACCACGCCTGTGTGGTGGGTGCGAGCCGTCAGCTCCTGTCCGATGTAGCAGCCTTTAGAGAAGCTGATCCCGTTCAGGAAGACAAGGTTGGACTCCAGAGGCAGAGCTTCACCTGGGGGGAGGTCCTGTACACCCTCGGGCACACCTGCAAACATCAACACACACCTTTACAACACCTTAACCCACGTAATGTCACGGACACGGAAATACACCACACTGGTCACCTGCTATCACAAGTCAGATGAGGATCATCATCTACTAGATTAACAGAAATTATAGTTCCACTTCTTAGTAAAAATTTGCAATAAGTTACTCTGAGTCCAGTCCTAATCCAGTGTCCAGTCCTAATCCAGTGTCCAGTCCTAATCCAGAGGTGATTAGAGTCATGAGCCTGACTACATTTATTATATTAGTCAGACATCCTTCTCCAGAGTAATTTACATTTATCTCATTTATTCAACTGAGCACTTGAGGGTTAAGGGCTTAAGGGTCCAGCATGAGATTTGAACTCCAACCTCTCAACCACTGGACTACCACTGCCCACTGACCTCACGACTAAGCCCGAGTACTGTCCTAAACCACAGTACAGTCCAAACAGAGTATGAACCCAAACCTAAGTACTGTCCAAAACCAGAGTAGGATCCTTAACCCATGTGTGGTCTTAAACCTGATTACAGCCAGAAACTTAACACCAGTCCTAAACCTGTCTCCGAGAGTATGAGTATGATCATAACCGCAGCTATGTTCATAAACCTGAGTACATTACTAAACCAGAGTGGGGCCTAAGCCCATGTCCAGTCCTAAACCCGAGTTCAGTCCTAAGCCTGTGTCCAGTGCTAAACCTGAGTAGCGTTCTAGGACGAAGTCTGGACCAAAGCCATTAATACATTTATCTGCAAACGTACCAATTTTGTAGCGATGGCGATGATACTCATCAGTGTTGCCATGGTTACAGGCAGTGATTATTTCTGGAGGTTTCTCCTGGTTCCTGGTGATCAGCCTCCAGCCCATCAGAGGGGTTCTGGGATCCTGGACCATTGCCACCACTTCACCTCCCTTCCTCAGCTCGGGTTCCGGTCCGTGTCCCTCAGCATTCAGTCCCAGTAAAGCCCACAGCGACAGATCCGGACACGCCTCCACCAACACCTTACGCCGGATCTTGTACATCTTCAGGTGACGTGTGATGGAGTTTAAGACGGAGCTGTCACACTCGAGGAGGACGCTGCTCAGACCATCACTGCTGTCCTTCAAACTGATGACCAAACATGATTTACACAATTAGTCCATCACACTGAACCGGTCAGATGTGTTTATTGAGTCTCCAGTGTCTGCACTGTGTATCAGATAGAACTTAAAGTTTTCCACATCTTCTGGACAGAGGAGTTTACACTTCTTTGTGGTTTCTATGGTAACATGACCAGCTGAGTTTTTTTCTCTTGAAGAGAGAATAAAGAGACTGAGGCGTTTATAACATAAGAGACAACAGGAAATAACTCACTCCACTGATTAATAAATGCAATTATAAACAGATGAACAAATATAACAGCTGTTCTGTTATTAATATAAACTCATTTCTGTGGTATAAAAAGATTAAAACATGTGGAGATGTGATTAAGGAAAATAAACCAGCTCTATATGCACTGGAGTAGGGCTGAAATGTTCTCATGAAGGTTCAACAGAGCAGATCTTCATTATCTCTCTCAACACCCTCGTTCACTTCACTATGCTTTATTCAGATAGGAAATGTGCTACTGGGTGGAGGGAGGGAGAGGGAGGAGGGGGGCAGAGAGAGAGAGAGAGAGAGACAGGGAGAGAGAGAGAGAGAGAGGGAGAGAGAGAGAGAGAGAAAGGGAGAGAGGGTGCAGAGAGAGAGAGAGAGAGGGAGAGGGAGAGCGGGGGGCAGAGAGAGAGAGAGCAAGGGAGAGAGAGGGAGAGGGAGAGAGAGAGAGAGAGAGAGAGAGAGAGGGGAGAGGGAGAGCGGGGGCAGAGAGAGAGAGAGAGAGAGAGAGAGGGAGAGAGAGGGAGAGAGAGAGAGAGGGAGAGGGGGCAGAGAGAGAGAGAGAGAGAGGGGAGAGGGAGAGCGGGGGGCAGAGAGAGAGAGAGGGGGAGAGAGAGAGAGGGGGAGAGAGAGAGGGAGAGAGAGGGAGAGAGAGAGAGGGAGAGAGAGAGGGAGAGAGGCAGAGAGAGTAAAATACTACAGAGTAGAGTTAAAGGTTTGAACTTCAGCACCATCATACTTTTTATCCATTTCTAGTTACTTTTCTAGGTGAAAGTTCTGAGAAACCCTGAAGCAGTGTGCAATGCTCGGTCCTGGAGTGGTCAGTAAACTGGTCTTCACCTCTGACTCAGCTATGCTGTTCTATTAATCTACACCTTCTGACCAGTGCACAGCTCACCTGTAGATGATGACGTCATACAGGGTTCTGCCCTGCACGCTGAGCAGGTGTGAGTACAGGGCAGTGTGTCCATCCTCCTCCAGCGCTCTCATGTCGTTAGTGATGAGTCCCTGCAGGTAGGAGTGTGTGTCCTGACCGTGGATTTGGACCAGAGCTCTGTGTGTGAGTGTGTGACATGTCCACGCCGTCTCCCGCGTCCTAAAGCCCCTGACCACACCGCGGGGTGCGCGCGCGCAGCGTGACACTCTGAGGGCGCCGCACAGTAATGTCGCCATCTTTATAAACAACAACACATCCCCGTCACCACCAACCGACCGCGGCCATTGTGTGTCCCATGATGCCGTGCGAATCTCTCTCTCACACACACTGTGCAGCTCAGCGATAACGTCCTCTCGCGTTACACTGCGCATGCGCAACACATAGCGTAACGCCTACTGCGCAGGCGCACCGCGCATGCGCACAACGTTTTAACGGCTGGTTTAAAGATGTTTCTCGAGTTGAATATTTAAGTCTATAATATTTCTATAATTATTTTATTCAGTAGATTATTGTATTTAATATAGAAGGAAATTTGTGATGAATATAAAACTCGAAAAATAAAATGTAAAGATGTATTTTAAAGTGAAAGGAGATAAAAAAATAAAATCAAAACATTGTGTTATTTAACAAAGATTAAATTAAAGTAAAATAATAAGCTAATAAAAAAGAAGGATTTTCAGGATAAATACTTGAAAAAGTTCAAATTAAAAAGAAAATTTTTTTTTTTTAAACCATTTAAAAAATAAAATGGTTTAAAAAATCAGTTAGCATCATGAGTGTGTATTTCTGTGTTCATCATGACCATGCTGCCATCTAGTGGTCACTTAGAGTTTATTTAACGCTTTGTCTTTTCACCTTTAAAGGAGAAGTTCACTTTCAGAACAAACATCTACAAATAATTGACTCACCCCTTCCTCATCCAAGATGTTAACATTAAGATGTAAACATAAATTAGCTTTTAGATAATGCATCTTGACTTGACTTGAGTGTTTTTGAGCATATAAATTCATAAGAACAATTAGATAATTAGAAAATAACAAGATTTGAAGGCCCACCGGTTGAGAATCACTGCTCTAAACGATCCCAGCCGAGGAAGATCTAGCCAAACCATTGCTCATTTTCTTAGAAAAATTAAAAATTGTATACTTTTTAACAAAAGCTCGTCTAGCACTAGCTCTGGGATGCGCGCCCATGATGCTACGTACTACGTGATCACGTCGGAAGGTCACACGTGACGTAGGCGGAGCTACAGACCCGGTGTTTACAAAGTGACCGTGCAAAGACCAAGGAAGTGCAAATAAGTCCAATGCTCTTTACTAACAAACAGGTAGAAGGAGAATGTATGGGTGTGTTGATGTCCAGGTGCAGAACGAGTGACCACAGCTTCAATCACTCAGGAGTTTTAAAGGAACTTTTTGAGCAGTCGCTTTCTTTCCAAGCGGACGTAATGTTTTATTCAAGACTCAAGATTGTAAGAACTTTATTAATCCCAGGGGAAATTGTTTAAATGTTTAAGGTCCGATACAAAGTAAGGTCTACAATGCGGGCTGGTTGCAGTGCGGTCAGCTTCTCTCTGGTGTAAACAAAAGAGCCGGCGCCGGTGACTCTGAGAGTTGAAAACAGAAGTCCAGAGGCAAAAATTACAACAAAAACTCTCAAATTGCGTGATTAGAGAGGGAAGATAACTCGAGAATAACTCGATAATAAATTAATGTTTAATTTTTATTTTTCAGTATCTTGAATGAACTAATCGGTGGAAGAGGATTTAAAAAATAAATTAGCTATAAGCAAGGCTAAGACTACTCATTCTTTAACTCTGTATGCCAGGCTAATCACTGACAGTAGCATGCTAGAGATGGCTAACAGATTTAGCAGTTTGCTCAATTCAACTAGTTAAAATACCCTGAAACTGTAAAGGTACACATAGAGAGCCGTTCTGAATAACTCCGAGTTTGGTGATGGAACACACACGGGTGTGACGGTCAGGGGGCACTTACTTTTGGACATGTAGCATATGTTTAAAATGATCTGCTAGTTTGTATGACTGCCTATTACAGGGCTACTCTACATGTCCCGGATATACAATATGCACACGCAGATTTGTTTTTATTTAAATAATATTAAGCAATCAGTTTGAACCCACTGAAATCACTAAAGTAATACACACCCACAGTATGAATCAGGAAGTATAAAAATATGAGCAGATAAGTGATCTGATAACTGACACAGAAATGACTCAGCCAGCAGCAGCTTGTGGTGTGTTTTACACAGGAATCAGGTGCTCACCTGTAAGAGTTAACCTGGGTTTGCATTTTCATTTACAGCATTTGGCAGACGTCCTTATCCAGAGCAACTTACATTTTATTTCATTATATACAACTGAGCAGTTGAGGGCCTTGCTCAGGGGCCCATCAATGGCAGCTTGGTGGACCTGGGATTCAAACTCACAACCTTCTGATCAACAGTCCAACACCTTAAGCTACCACATCCACAGGATTTAATTATCTTCATGTGGGAAGATGCTGTTTCACACAGGCATGTTGCACCAAACCTGACTGTCTGCTTCATGTCTGGTGTTGAGACACTTCCTCTCATCCATGAGGTTCCAGAAAACGTCCAGCAGAGGTCCTCGCCTTCATGGGGAGATTTATTATTAAATAATCCTGAATCATTTAGAAAACTGATGCAGTTCTGCTTCAGCTCCAAATGGGAAGCACATGAAAGCTGCAACTGGCTGATTACATTATCAAAGTCTGACAGTATGTTTAAATTTTCTCCACAGTCCAGCACCGTCCTTTCAGTTCAGATGAAATTCATTGGAAGGATCTTAGATCATGATGTTCCCATTTTGATGCCACCAGTTTCTTCTTCTATCGCCTCTCTGCACTTATAACTTGAGCTCAGTGAGCAAGCCAGGTCCACTAGCCATTGTTCCTCATCCAACTTTTCATCTCCATGTTTGGAAATGAGAAGAAATGTCATTTCAGTGAGCATCTGCCTGAATCACTGCCTCTGTGCTGAGAAATCAGACTTCAGTGTGTTCTGCATCTGACTCTTGTTACTCTGCACAAAATAATCAGCTTGGAAAAGATCTACAGCAAAGTGAAAGTCACTCGATAAACCTGGCACACATTTTGAATGTATTTTGGAGTCTTCTCCTCTTCTGAGTCATGGTCTTGGTTTAGTTGGCTCAATTTTCTGCTTCTGCTGCATCTGATATCTCTAATATGCATCTGTAATATGCTATAACTGCTGTGCACATGCTGTAGGTGTGATTGGTCGTCATGGTAACCGTGTACAAGCACAAGATCACCAGCGTATGTTGGCAGCACTTTGTAGATATCTCTTATAAATCATTAGAGCAGTGCATGAGAAATGACGCTTCATCTTGGAGTTTGTTTAATTTAAATTCATTTTATTTTTAAATGATTTGTGTAATTTCTCTCACTCTGTTAAACTGACTAGCGCTTGTCTTGTGATGGATGTATTCCGCACCCAGGCTGATAGCTACGGTGGCCGAGAAGTGCAAAACAAAATAACAAAACCGAAAACAAAACACAAGGAGCGGAAAAGCTAGGTAGTGTAGCTACCTAGCTTTAAAAATATGCTAGGTAGCTAGGTAGTGTAGTGTGTGAGTGGAATTCTTCTCTCTGATTGGATGAGACGTCTGTCACTCAAGATATACAGGAAGTAGGAAATTGTGCATCTAATGTTATTTCTTGTACATGTGTGGAGTTCTGCCAAAAAGAAAATAACAAACATATATGTTTATCTTTATAAGAAAATGGAGTTCATTCAGCGCTACTTTGAGGAAGGACGTTCATGTGGCGTGATTTTGGATATACTGATAGCGTATCATGGCGTAAAGATTAGTTTGCGATCTCAAAAAACACACCTGGAATGTTGGGAAGACCAAACTATTCCAGATTAAAGGATGTAAGGAGTGTTATAAGAGCTGTGTTCATACACACACCAATCCACTTTCTACTGCTGCAGCCTGCTGGACTTCCTGTATATCCTGAGTGACCGATGTCTCGTCCAATCAGAGGGAAGAATTCCATTCACACACTATACCCACCTTTTCCATGTATGAATTCTCCTTGTGTTTTCGGATTTGTTATTTTATTTTGCACTTCTCAGCCACCGTATGATAGCAGGAGCCAAAATTATTCATACCCTTCTCAATAATCAATAGAAAAGCCTTTATTGTCTATTACAGCAATCAGACGCTTCCTATAATTGCTGACCAGCTTTCTGCATGTCTCCACTGGGATTTTTGCCCATTCATCTTTAGCGATGAGCTTTCAGGTTGGAGGGTCTCCTTGCCATCACCCTGATCTTTAGCTCCCTCCACAGATTCTCAATTGGATTTAAGTCAGGACTCTGGCTTGGCCACTGCAAAACGTTAATGTTTTTGTCTGCTAGCCGTTTCTTCTCCACTTTTGCTGTGTGTTTTGGGTCGTTGTCGTGCTGAAATGTCCACTGGTGCCCAAGGCCAAGTTTCTCTGCAGACTGACTGATGTTGTTGTTGAGAATTTTGATGTATTGCCCCTTTTTCATGGTGCCGTTTACTGTGATTAGGTTCTCTGGTCCACCGGCTGAAAAACACCCCCAGCATTCGGTTCCCTCCACCATGTTTGACAGTGGGGATGGTGTTCTTAGGGTTGAAGGCTTCTCCTTTTTTACGACAAATGAAGGCTACATCATTGTGGCCAAACAATTAAATTTTTGTTTCATCTGACCATAAAACAGAAGACCAGAAGTCTTCTTCTTTGTCCAGATGAGCATTTGCAAAGTGCCTTATCTGGAGAAGTGGTGTCCGTGGAACCCAGCGGTGTGCAGTGTCCGTTGGACCGTCTGCCCTGAGATGTTGCCACCAGCAGAGCTCAGACTCATCAGGATGGCCTTGGTGGTGATCCTTGGATTCTTTTTTACCTCTCTCACTATCCTCCTGGCCAGCACAGGTGTCACTTTTGGCTTCCGACCTCGTCCTCTGAGATTTTTCACAGTGCGGAACGTCTCGTATTTTTTAATAATACTTTGCACTGTAGCCACTGGACCTTCAAAACATTTAGATATGGTCTTATAGCCCTTTCCTGACTTGTGAGCAGCCATAATGCGCAGCCGCAGGTCCTCAGTGAGCTCCTTTGTCTTAGCCATGACTGTCCACAAACCAACAGCAGAGAGCTTCTGTTTTTCACCTGTTGAGTTGATTAAAACAGCTGTTCCCAATGAATCAGGGTAATTAGGATGCTTTAGAAGAGCTTGGATTATTTGGAATGGTATAGAACTTTGGATTTTCCCATAGACTGTGACAGTTTGAGAAGGGTATGAATAAATTTGGACATGCCACTTTTTGTTGAAATGTAAATAAAAGCTGAGAAATATTTTTTCCACAATGATGCCTCTTGTATATTATCTAGAGTGAATAGAAAAGTTTACAAAACACAATTAATGACAAAGTCAAAAAACAACAACATTAAAGTTCAGTGTCACAGCAATCCTAAATTTATTATTTGTTTTAAATTACACATCACAGTTACAGTCGTAAGGCACATTAGCTTGTGCATTTAGCATATCCTCATTAATTATTTATTTCTTTTTTGCTAGTGTCAGTCATTGCATATGTTCTATTTTAATTAACTTCTGCACAGAAAAGGAATCAAATGCCTCTCTAGAACTTAAATATTGTAAACAGCTAAAGCTAGGTACCTCATCTTCACTAGCTATTAAATAAGATCTCCACGAGTCATGTTAGATAAATTAGCTAAAGAAAAAAGCTGGTGTTTAGCTGCAATTATTCTAAAAAAAAAAAGTCCTTAAAGTGAAAGCTAGTTGTAGCTGCTGATGCTAACTCCGATAGTTTTGTGTAGCTGGATTGTTAACTTTGCTAGCTCTCATGATTAGCATACAGACGTAACGAAAGTTCCTGTTCCAATTATATTCTTATTTACAAGAATCAAATAAACCTCTGAGTAAAGTCTGCGCTTAGATTTATTTTCCAAAACATTTTAACATCACAACCTTTTAGGATTTATTTACACTGTTAGATGCTTTTTTTCCACTCAGTAACTAAGTGCAAGTTTCAACTAAAAAAATAAATAAATAGAAAATATTTACACACACGTCACAGCTAGTTCATTTATCTTCATCTCTTCTAGAGAGTTCAACTGAACATCATGAAAAAAAAAAAAAAATCTATACAGTAATCATGAACTGATCATCAAATGTAGGATATGCCACGATCCCAACGCTTTACAATATCACTGCTTCCATTTAGATCAGGGTTTAACTCGCTCGTATACAGTAGAACATACTCTAACTCTATAACACAACTCTATGCTAATTCTACAGAGTCTGAAGTGATGAATGTTAAACATGCAGAACATCATCAACAGCTACAGTTAATACACACAAGAACAGAGAAATTATTATTAGTATTAGTAAAATTATTATTACTTTTATTATTATTATTATTATTATTATTATTATTTTTATTTTTATCATTATTTACTAACCCTGACAGATCTGTTCCTCTTCGATTTTACACACGTCAAAATTGTCAACATTTAAAAAATTCTTGACGTAAAATATAATTTATTATCATTTATATTTTATTCTATTTTTGTAATGTATAATATTAGGAATCATGTTTATCTGTTTATTTATTTACAGCATGAGCCAAAAGTCATTTCCTGTTGTTTTTCTATAGAATTAAAAACTCCTTCTGAAACAATAAACCAGAAGTGGGTGTGTCAGTGGGCTGGGCTTATTTCCACCTCAGCCAATCACGCTGAATCTGAGTGTTTATTGATTCTGGAGCTGATTAGTTGTTTGTTGTTTATTTCTGTGAGGAGTTAGCGTGTTATTATTAAGTCATTTAAGTAATTGTCCCAGCTCTAATAATAATAATAATAATAATAATAATAATAATTATTCTGAATTAATGGTCAGTGCTGGAGTCTAAATCCACACAGAAGTTTTCCCGTTCCTCACTATAGTCCCACTTCTCCCCAGTTCAGCTTTGGGCCTCGCTCCCTGTCTCTCCTGCTCGGAGTTGACTCGGTTCTGCTCGGATGCCGGGCTGCTGGTTCTGGACATGGGAGAACTTTTGGTGCTGTAGGTCCTAAAGGCCATGTCCAGCTGCTCCTGAGCCACGCGCAGATGATGATGTAAACTCGCCAGGTCTGGTGGGACATTTTCATCCGGACTGGCACAGTTCTGGTCCTGGTCCTGGTTCTGGTTGTGTGGGACAACACCACTGTGGTTCGGCTGCTGAGACAGGACGCTGTTCTGATTCTGTTGATTAGAGAAGACACCGTTTTGGTTCTGGTGGCCCGTTTTCTCCGATTTAACCACAAAGTTGTATCCCGGAGGTGAGGCCGGAATATTACGAGCATATGGAAAAGCGCAGGAGCGCAGACTCCGGTCACGGATCCGTCGTCTTCTGAGCATGTCTCGGAAAGCACCGATGCCAAGGTGGAACATCTCGCAGATGTTGAGCAGCAAACAGAGGCAACTGACCACGTACATGACCAGCAGGAAGATGGTTTTCTCGGTGGGACGAGACACAAAGCAGTCGACTCGATGAGGACACGGAATTTCATCGCACACATATGAGGGACTGACGTGGAATCCATACAGCAGGTACTGACCCACCAGAAAGAAGACCTCGAAAATGGCACGTGATAAGAGCTGGAGGATGTAAATCTTCATCAGACCTTCTTGCATGATCCTGCGACGGCCGTCATGCTTAGTGCCATCTCTTTTGGAGTTCTTCTCCATCTCGGTTTTGGTTTCCTGAAGCTCCAGCACATCGCTGTACATCATCGGTTCCATGTCGTCACAGTCACCGGCGTCGTCTTCCTCCTCCATCCGGTCCACATCCTTCCATCTGCTCCTGAGGTTTCTCCTGTTCCGCTTCTTCATCTTCTCCTCATCATCCTCGGAGGCACGGGCGATTCTGTGGATGGCGTATCCGAGGTACATGACGGATGGTGTGGAGATCATGATGATCTGGAAGACCCAGAAGCGGACGTGCGAGAGCGGAGCGAACGAGTCGTAGCAGACGTTGTCGCAGCCGGGCTGCTTGGTGTTGCAGGTGAACTTGGACTGCTCGTCAGAGTAGATGGATTCTCCGCCCACCGCCGTCAGAACAATGCGGAACACGATGAGGACCGTCAGCCACACCTTCCCCACAAACGTGGAGTGATTGTGGATCTCCTCCAGGAGACGGGTGAGGAAACTCCAGCTCATGTTGAGCTTGTCATAAATCAAGCTCAGCTATGATCTACAGAGAGAGAGAGAGAGAGAGAGAGAGAGAGAGAAGTGGGGATTAATACTTTATCTCTGTGTCCGAGTTTTACTCAATGTTTTTTGCCTTTTTAAAAATAAATCTTTTCACAACATAAAAGACAATCAGTTTTTTTTTTTTTTTTACTAATAAATCAGTTTTAGCTCCAGATGTTCTCCAGATGTTCTCCTCCTCAGTGTTGATGTCATTAAGGATGGTCTAAACACTGGGGGTGGAGGTGTGGAGGAGAAGTGCAGTGAGAGATCATCCTCTTCACAGAGATCATCCTCTTTGCTAAAAATGGAAGAGAAATGAGAACTGAAACTGATAAGAACACAGGAACTCCTCCATCGTCACTTAGAGAGGCTTTTAAAGCTCTTGTGCCACATGTGCCAGTGGATGGAGGAGTGAAAGCAGGAGACGAGGCTTTCATGTCGTTTGATATGTGTCCGTGGTGGGCGTGGCCTGTTCCACACGCTCTTTTAGTTCCAATGAGGAATGCTAGTAACTCCATATATAAGCTAGTCAGTTAAACAGAAGACATTTGTCCAAAATGTCTCTTTAAACATTTACTAAGTGATGATACATTACAAGAATTTTCTTCTGTGTCACACACCTTAAAAGTTATGATTATTTCTCTCGACTCGGACTTATCTGATACCGGATTTCGCTATCCAATTTATTTTAATGTTACATTAATGTGTAAAAAGAAGGGTTCTACCATCATGACAGACTGAACTGTATAAGTATGTACCAAGAATACACACCGATCAGCCATAACATCATGAGCAGTGAGAGGTGAAGTGAATAAGACTGAGTATCTCCTCATCATGGCACCTGTTAGTGGGTGGGATATATTAGGCAGCAAGTGAACATTTTGTCCTCAAAGTTGATGTGTTAGAAGCAGGAAAAATGGACAAGCGTAAGGATTTGAGCGAGTTTGATGAAGGGCCGAATTGTGATGTCTAGACCACTGGATCAGAACATCTCCAAAACTGCAGCTCTTGTGATGTGTTCCCGGTCTGCAGTGGTCAGTATCTATCAAAAGTGGTCCAAGGAAGGAACAGTGGTGACCTGGAGACAGGGTCATGGGTGGTCAAGGCTCACTGATGCACGTGGGGAGCGAAGGCTGGCCCGTGTGGTCCGATCCAACAGACGAGCTACTGTTGCTGAAATCGCTGAAGAAGTTAATGCTGGTTCTGATAGAAAGGGGTCAGAATACACAGTGCAGGACAGTTTGTTGAGTATGGGGCCGCATAGCCGCAGACCAGTCAGGGTGCCCGTGCTGACCCCTGTGCACCACAGAAAGCACCAACAATGGGCATGTCAGCATCAGAACTGGACCATGAAGCAGTGGAAGAAGGTGGCCTGGTCTGATGAACCACATTTTCTTTTACATCACGTGGTGTGTGTGCGTCTCTTGCCTGGGGAACACATGGCACCAGGATGCATTATGGGAAGAAGGCGAGCCGGTGGAGGCAGTGTCCTGCTTTGGTCAATGTTCTGCTGGGAAACCTTGGGTCCTGCCGTCCATGTGGATGTTACTGTGACACATAGCACCTACCTAAGCATTGTTGCAGACCATGTACACTCTTTCATGGAAACACTATTCCCTGATGGCTGTGGACTCTTTCAGCAGGATAATGCACCGTGACACAAAGCAGAAATGGTTCAGGAATGGTTTGATGACCACAACAACCAGTTTGAGGTGTTGACTCCGCCTCCAAATTCCCCAGATCTCCATCCAATCCAGCATCTGTGGGATGTTATATAACTTTTAAATGTAAAGCTGTTCACGTGTCCAGAGTACTAGGCTCTATAAATATAGATAGCTAGTCAAAAAATATTTATTAAACTATGAGTTTTGACAGTTTGTAGCCTCTTAGCTCCGCCCACTCTGCTCTCTGTGAGCCAATAGTGAGTGGTTTCAGTCAGAACAATGATCTTATGATAGTGTATTCTGTTAAATTGTAAAATATATAAATAAACCTCCCACGTGTGTAGTTAATACTCTAATTCTCACCGCTAGATGGCAAGAAACACAAACACAACAGTTTTCCTGCAAACTGAAACACTAGAAGAGGTTTAAAGTTCATCAGAGTGAGTGAGGATCTTTATCTCACACACAATCCTCTCTAACAGCAGCTCTGACTGAAGTGCACACACACACACACACACACACACACACACACACACACACACACACACACACACACGCTATAAAATATCAGGAGAATGAGTTCACTGAACACCCCTCACTCTGTACACACACACACACACACACACACACACACACACACGCTATAAAATATCAGGAGAATGAGTTCACTGAACACCCCTCACTCTGTACA
>JAUCMX010000005.1:8338828-8341328 GCA_033459395.1 Hemibagrus guttatus | reverse complement strand
TTGGAATGTTTTCTGAATATAAATGTGTTCAGAATCATTTTACAATAAAAAGACTCGGGACCTTTAGCACCCAGAACTCCAGGACTTAAACCTTTACTCACTGAAATCCTTCAAGAGCTCGAAACATCACTCCACTTAACTGTGGAGCCCAAAGTCTCCGTGAAGAGAAGAGCAGGAGACGCTGGAGAAACGATCTGAGAGCCAGCTGTTCAGCCTCAGCTTCCAGACCACCACAGAAGAAGAAGAATCAGCAGCACGTCCCTGAGAGAGACAGCAGCTCTTCATCACAGCTGTACACACCTGGAGAACCCAGAGAGAACCGCTCTCCATTCAGCTGGAGCTCCTCCACGTGCTCGCTGATGAAGTCCCTCAAGTGTACACTTCAGCCTGGTTAATGAGCGCGACTCCACCACGACTTCCTGCTGCAGATCATCCGTTCAGCCCTGAAGTGCTCCGAGCAGAGCATGGAGGGGGTGTGTGTGTGTGTGTGTGTGTGTGTGTGTGTGTGTGTGTGTGAGAATGTCTGAGAGCGTGTGTGTGTGTGTGTGTGTGTGTGTGTGTGAGTGTGTATGTGTGTGAGTGAATGTGTGTGTGTGTGTGAGAGTGTGTGTGTGTGTTTGAGAATATGTGTGTGTGTGTGTGTGTGAGAGTGTGTGTGTGTGTGTGTGTGTGTGTGTATTGCATCAGCCTTCAGTAAGAATGAAAAAAACTGAAGAGGAAGAAGAGAAGGCTCCTCCAGCAACACGGGCCCTGAGACTGAGGGTCAAAACATCCGTCTAATCCCAGTGTGCACTTCAGGGAGTGTACTTATTCAGAGTGTGCACTTCAGGGAGTGCACTTATTCAGAGGGTGCACTTCAGGGAGTGTACTTATTCAGAGTGTGCACTTCAGGGAGTGCACTTATTCAGAGGGTGCACTTCAGGGAGTGTACTTATTCAGAGGGTGCACTTCAGGGAGTGCACTTATTCAGAGGGTGCACTTCAGGGAGTGCACTTATTCAGAGTGTGCACTTCAGGGAGTGCACTTATTCAGAGGGTGCACTTCAGGGAGTGCACTTATTCAGAGGGTGCACTTCAGGGAGTGCACTTATTCAGAGGGTGCACTTCAGGGAGTGCACTTATTCAGAGGGTGCACTTCAGGGAATGTACTTGATTCTAGTGTACACTTCAGGGAGTGCACTTGTTCCCTCTAGCACTTTAAACACACAGTATTTGGAGTTTCAGCTCGTTCCAGTTGATGAGGGAAAATGAAACGTTTCCATCATGTAGAGGTTTAATGGTTTTTCCAGGATTCCTCGAGAGATTCTGTGATTGATAATAAACATGAAGAACTCATGAAGAGCTTTCTTTACTGATAAAATTGTCATGTGAATGAGACAGGAACCATGAGGAACCATGAGGAACCATGAAGAACAACATGCTCCATTAGAATAAACGTCCCGAGCACCAGAAAGACATTAGAACCTGATTGTCTTTTCAGGAGGAACATCAGCACTGCAGGTTCTCCACATCAGCTTTCTAAAGTCCAGAACCTTCAGAACTCTCTTACGCTGATGGAGCTGAATGTGTTTGATGTTGCTGAGATGTGATAATGAGTTAAAGTGGAAATGATGAGAAGAAAACTGAGAAACTTGATCGTTGTCCCTCCGGGATAAAAGGCCATGGCCTTCATGGAAACTTCTGGATCTTTAACAAAAACCAAAGTGAGTTATTTCTAACTTTTCTGAATGTGACGGAGAACATTATCAGGAACTCGGGGCTCTAGGCTCTCTGGCTGTAGATCCGCTGGTGTGTGTGTGTGTGTGTGTGTGTGTGCACGTTCCATCACATGGTGTGTCATAATATTTAGACATGAGGCCGGGGAGTGTGTTTACACTGTGAGATCCTCACAGTTCACTCAGGAACACTGGATCTTCTCGTTCCTGTGTCTCCCGGCAACAGCTGTGGTCAGTGCGCTCCTCGGCGTGATGTTCTGCCCAGTACAGCAGTGTTTGATGTCCTGGCTCGTCTCCACACTCTGCATCAGTGAAATGGAGTGTTATGGCCTCTGTGGATTAGCACGGAGTCAGTCTGTGGAGCGTTACTCCGGCTCTGCCTTCTCTCACCTCCATTATTATTCTCTTCACTGAACATCCTCACAGAGACCACGACACACACACACCAGCTGTGTACACACACACACACACACACACACACACACACCAGCAGTGTCTGCACACACACACACACACACACACACACACACACACCAGCAGTGTCTACACACACACACACACACACACACACACACACACACACACACACACACCAGCAGTGTCTACACACATACACACACACACACACACCAGCAGTGTCTACACACACACACACACACACACACCAGCTGTGTCCGCACACACACACACACACACACACCAGCAGTGTCCACACACACACACACACACACACACACACCAGCAGTGTCTGCACACACACACACACACACACACACACACACACCA
>JAUCMX010000005.1:8316328-8326328 GCA_033459395.1 Hemibagrus guttatus | reverse complement strand
TGGCCAGCAAACTGGAGATCTGAACCCCATAGAGAATCTGTGGGGTATTGTCAAGAGGAACATGAGAAACAAGAGACCAAAAAATGCAGATGCTCTGAAGGCCACTGTCAAAGAAACCTGGGCTTCCATACCACCTCAGCAGTGCCACAAACTGATCACCTCCATGCCACGCCCAATTGAGGCAGTAATTAAAGCAAAAGGAGCCCCAACCAAGTATTGAGTACATGTACAGTAAATGAACATACTTTCCAGAAGGACAACAATTCACTAAAAATGTTTTTTATTGGTCTTATGAAGTATTCTAATTAGTTGAGAGAGTGAATTGGTGGGTTTTTGTTAAATGTGAGCCAAAATCATCACAATTAAAAGAACCAAAGACTTAAACTACTTCAGTCTGTGTGCACTGAATTTATTTAATACACCAGTTTCACAATTTGAGTTGAATTACTGAAATAAATGAACTTTACCACCACATTCTAATTTATTGAGATGCACCTGTACACACACCTCCTGCATAACACACACATATACAAATACCTCCCAAATCACACACACACATATACACACACCTCCTGCATAACACACTATATATAATATATATTTTATATACACACACGCGCATCACGCACACACACACAGACCAGCAGTGTCTACACACATACATATGCACACACCTCCAACATCACACACCCACATATGCACACACCTCCAACATCACACACCCACATATAAACACATCCCCTACATCACACACATACACACATATACACACACCTCCTACATCACACACACACACATATATACAAAATATATATATATATATATATATATATATATATACACACAATTTATGTGTGTGTTGGAGATGTTTGTATGTGTGTGTTTGTGTGTGTGTGTGATGTAGGAGGTGTGTGTGTATGTGTGTGTGTGTGTGTGTGTGTGTGTGTGTGTGTGTGTGTTGGAGATGAGTATCAAGTGAAGAAAAGATGAAGCTGTGTCAGATTAAAGTGTTAAACATTCCAGCTGGACTCTGACAGAATAGTGATTCGTTTGTGAATGATTCAGTCTCTCTGAATGAGTCAGTGTCAGTGATTCATTCAGTGAGTCATTTCTGTCGTTCAGTCTCTGATGAAGATCCTCGGCTCGACGATATTTTCACAGCTGCACACAGCGGACATGAGACTGACCGCCTGTTTACAGAGACTGTACACAGATGTGTCACATGTTTATCTCTCTTTTTACACCTCAGTGAAAAGTTGAAGGTTTTACCAGACCTGCATTTTCACCTGACTCCAGACCAGTTCAGTGAATCAGTTGAGTCATTTAGTTATATATATTTAGTTATATTAGAGTCTTGTGTCAGTTCACTCAGTAAAGTGATTCAGTGTAGGATGTGAGAACAACTGCCATTATACTTTTATTTATTTATTTGTTCTTTAAACAATTCTGTGAACAAACACAAATGAATCACTTCATAAATATTTAATTGACTTTAATCACTGAAAAGAAATAAAATAAAGTCAAATTCAACTGGCAGTCTATGATGTCATAGTGCACTTCATGACCCTCAACCAATCAGCAGCTTTGCTTCAACTCAGAAACACTATACAAGTTATCATTCTCTTTCTTTCTTTCTTTCTTTCTTTCTTTCTTTCTTTCTTTCTTTCTTTCTTTCTTTCTTTCTCTCTTTCTTTCTTTCTTTCTTTCTTTCTCCCTCCCTCTCTATCTCTCTCTCTGTCTCTCTCTCTCTCTCTCTCTCTCTGTCCTTCATGTGATCAGTAGGAGTGTGTCCTGGCTGAGGGAGTGTGTGTTGTTGTGTGGTTGCTCTGGGCCTGTTGCCTACATCACTTCAGTGGAGCAGAGCGATCATCGAAGTGGACACAGAGGACAGAGGGACAATAATGAATAAACAAGAGGAGATGGGCTCAGCCAGGGCGGGGCCTGGGGGAAAGCCCTCGGTGTGAGGTCATGTGACCTCAGTGTGTGTGTGATAGTGTGTGTGTGATAGGGTGTGTGTGTGTGTGTGTGTGTACACTGCACACCGCAGGCCCTCTGTGTGTGTTTACTTGTTTATTAGTGCGTCGTCTCTGAGGGACACTGAGAGGCTTCAAGACAAGACCAGAGAGTTTATTTATTTATTCTCTCTAGAGATTTTATTTATTCTCTCTCTGTTTCTCTCTATCTGTCTCTCTCTCTTCATCTGTCTGTCTGTTTAGGAGAGAGTGTAAAGTAAAAATCCACCCTTAAGATTGTTGAGATTAAATGTTCATGTTGGTGTATATAACGGTTAAAATACCCACAATGCAGTGGTGCTTTAGTCCTTCATTTTTTAGTCCTTTAGCATTTTTTTCCAGCTGCTCTGACTTTAGGAGTTGCTCATTTTTAGTTAGCATTCGATGCTAAGTGTATTATATTAGCCAAACTGATGATGTTCTTAGCACATGACTAACAGATCTGAGGTAATAGTAGGCGTCCTGGACGATTGTGTCTCGTTTTTGTTCTCACTGTGTCTTGACTAGGTATTTGTTAGCTAATTCATTAGCTAGGTTATAATCAACATTCCTGGATTCAGTTGCCTAGCAACAGAGATTTAAATGTGTCTGTCCTGGCTTTCTGGTGTCCTAAGCTTTAATGAAGTAGTAGTTTTTTGAGCACAACAGGAAATTTACACAAAGATTTAAAATGTTCTACAGCTGGTCTGAGAGTAAAGGGATGTTCATGTTTAAACACAGTGTTGGTGTGAAATACAATAAAATACAGAAAATCAAACCTTTAGAAATCTGTTGTAGTTGATTTCTGCACCACTAGGTGGAAGTCCATGCTCATTCAAGCCTTTAGACATACTCACTGCCTCATATTCATATGTCTATAAACATCATTTCAGTCCATTGTGGAGTTTTATTATTTATTTATTTTCCTGAGGATCAGGATCAGGTTCTTCAGATCCCTCCGATGGAATTACACCTACAAAATCAAAATATTTTCAGTTGTCTACAGGTCAGGAGATCATGGAGGCTCAGGTATGTGGAAGCACAAGCATGGACTTGTTGAGTTATAGTGGCTGTATGTCTGGGGTTGTTGTCTTGCTGAAACATCTCTCCTCTCTCCACACTGTTGGTGGTTAATTTCTCAGGAGATTAAGGAGATGAAATTCTTTACATTGGTGCATCACATTGGTACATCACTGCTGCTCTCTAGGGCAGATAAACAAACTTGAGTCCTTAAACACTGTCCGATTGCAGATTTATATTAAGTTAGAATGGAATGTAAGGGGGTGAGAGGTGATTGACCAGCTGACCAGCACGCTGTCTCACTGATACAGGTAACTGAGTGTTTGAATGTTGTGTTCGAACAACATTGAGACTGCCCTTTCCCCGAGAAAAAAAACTAGATCATAGTGAATGCACAGCCAGCAACTTTGATCTGAAGCTAGGACTGTTAAATATAAGATCTCTTTCATCTAAAGCACTTATTATTAATGAACTGATTACTGATCAGGAGTTTAGTGTTCTGTGTTTAACAGAAACATGGATTAAACCAAACGAGTGTGTAGCATTAAATGAAGCTTGTTCTCCTGGTTATAGTTATATACATCAACCACATCTAACAGGCAGGGGAGGAGGTGTCACAGTTATTCATGATGATCCAGACATCAATTTAACACATTTGAAGTTCTTTATACTAACTTAACTTATGTAGCCACACACAATAAGTTCAGAGTCGATTCCACTAATTGTTATTTACAGAGCTCCAGGGCCATATTCTGAGTTCCTCAGTGAATTTGCAGATTTCATTCCAAACCTCGTTGTTTCTTTAGACAGAGCATTAACTGTAGGAGACTTCAACATTCATTTTGATAAGTCAGAAGACCCTCTAAGAACAGCAGTTGTGTCCATCTTAGATTCAGTAGGTGTTAATCAAAATGTAATAGGACCCACTCATAATGGAGGTCACACTCTGGATCTTATTCTAACATTCGGCTTAAATATAGAAAACATAGTCACTCTTCCACAGTCGGAAGCTATCTCAGATCAGTCAGATCACTATCTTCTTTCATTTAAAATGCATCTTAGACACGAGATGTGCAATGTGCCACGTCTCCATATTAAGTGTACATTTACGTCTGCTACTGCAGAGAGGTTTACCAATAATCTCCCAGAATTATCACGCATGATTGGTTCACCGTCTGACCCCACAGAACTTGATCAGGCGACTGATTACCTGGAGTCAGTGTTTCGCAACACGCTAGATACTGTAGCTCCACTCAAAAGGAAAATAATTAAAGAGAAGAAACTAGCACCCTGCTACAATGACCACGCACGAGCCAACTAAATTGGCAGTGTTTCAGTTAGAGTGGAAGGAAAGCCTTCTGAGCTACAAAAATTCTCTACTGCTAGATCAGCGTACCTCTCTGCCCTCATCAAAGATAACAAAAACAATAAATTTTTATTTATTACTGTAGCAAAACTAACGAGGAGTAAAACCACTGAAGAAAAACACACACCTTCTTTATGCAGCAGCAATGACTTCATGGATTTTTTCAATGGAAAGATTGATAATATCTGGCAAAAAATTCAGAGTATTCTTTTAAAAATAAATTATTTGATAAATAATCCTTTAGATAATATAACTATTTCTGATCAGATCTTATCATGCTTTACTCCCCATCAAGAGTCTGATCTAGTTTCACTAATTTCATCTTCAAAACTTTCAACCTGCATTCTAGATCCTTTCTCCACGTCTTTCCTTAAACAGATATTACCAGTAGCCATCAGCTGTCCAACTATAGTCCAATATCAAACCTGCCCTTTATCTCCAAGATCCTAGAAAAGGCTGTAGCACAGCAGTTATGTTCAGACCTACATAGGAATAACATTCATGAAATGTATCAGTCAGGATTTAGGGCTCATCATAGCACAGAGACAGCACTGGTTAAACTGGTAAATGACCTGTTACTGGGTTGTGTCTCCTTACTGGTGGTACTCGATCTCAGTGCAGCTTTTCACCCCATTGACCATGCTATTCTATTTGATAGGCTAGAACATGTTGGTGTTAAAGGAACAGCCCTCTCCTGGCTCAGGTCTTATTTGACAGGTCGTTATCAGTGTGTAGATCTAAATGGTGACTTCTCTATGCATGCTAAGGTTATGTTTGGTGTTTCACAAGGTTCTGTCTTAAGCCCACTGCTTTTTTCCTTATATATGCTACCCCTTGGTGCAATTATTCGTAAACATGGTATTAGCTTCCACTGTTATGCGAATGACACACAGCTATATGTTTCAGCTAAGTCAGATGAGAGACACCAGATTATTAGGATTGAGAATGTGTAAAGGACATTAGACAGTGGACGGTCACTAACTTCCTCCTGCTTAACTCTGACAGACAGAGGTGCTTGTACTAGGACCACATGCAGCTAGAAGTAAGCTTTCTGATTACAGAGGAACTGTGGATGGTCTTTCTGTTTCATCTTGTCCAGCAGTAAAAGATCTTGGTGTGATTACTGACTCTTGTCTTTCGTTTGAAGCTCATGTAGATAATATCACTAGAGTAGCCTTCTTCCATCTCAGAAATATTGCTAAGATAAGGAATATGATGTCACTTCATAATGCAGAAAAACTAGTTCAGTATGTTCCAGTAGGAGCATGAACAAGCTCCAGTTAGTCCAGAACACAGCAGCTAGAGTTCTAACTAGAACCAGAAGATATGAACACATCACTCCTATCTTAGCCACACTACACTGACCCCCAGTCAAATTCCGCATTGATTATGAAATACTGTTACTGACCTATAAAGCACTAAATGGTCTCGCGCCACAGTACCTGAGCAACCTTTTGGTTGTTTATGATCTGCCACGCCTACTCAGATCAAAGGGGGCAGGTTATTTGGTAGTACCTCAAGTAGCAAAGGCTACAGCAGGGGGCGGAGCTTTTTCTTACAAAGCCCCACAGTTATGGAACAGTCTTCCAATCAGTGTTGGGGATTCAGACACAGTCTCAGTGTTTAAGTCCAGGCTGAAGACACATTTCTTTAGTCAAGCCTTCACTGTATAGTTTTTTTTAGGTAAAGGAGCAGATCTGGAAGGTTCATGGGCATAGAGTGTTTGGTGTACTGGGATGTCTGGATGCTGTCGCCTTACCATCCTCACAAGGTGCTCAGGTTTGCTGACTGTGAAGTGTTTGGACGCTTTATGTTGCAGGAAGCCTTCATGTCTGTGACCTTCTGGCTCTCCCTTTTAGTTATGATGTCATAGCTAGTTCTGCCAAAGTCCCTGCCTGCACTTTACACATCCCCAGCCCAAGACCTTGCGATATCTCTGAACAACTCCATGATTTCCCCTTCAGCCACTGCTCCCAACCTTGGGGTAACCATGGACAATCAGCTGTCCTTTTCTTCCCATGTCACTAATGTGACACGCTCATGTCAGTTTCTTCTGTACAACATCAGAAGGATTCTGCCATTTCTATCCACACAGGCTACTCAGGTTCTTGTTCAATCTCTGGTCATTTCGAGATTGGACTACTGCAACTCTCTTCTGGCAGGTCTACCTCTGAACGCAATTTGCCCACTGCAAATGATCCAAAGTGCAGATGCACCACTTGTTTTCAACCTGCCTAAGTTCTCCCACACCACCCCACTGCTGCGTTCTCTCCACTGGCTTACGGTAGCTGCACACATCAGATTCAAAACACTGATGCTTGCCTACACAGCTAAGAATGGACCAGCGCCATCTTACCTCAAAGCTCTCGTCACTCCTCACACTGCACCTCGCTCACTCAGATCCACTAGCACTGCTCGACTGGTCCCACCATCTCTCAGGGAAAAAGGTAGGTATACATCTCGACTCTTCTCTGTTCTGGCACCGAGGCGGTGGAACGGACTTCCCCTAGGTATCCGTACGGCCGAGTCTCTGACCGTCTTCAAACGGCAACTGAAGACTTACCTCTTCCTGAAGTACTTACACTAGCTCTTATTTTTCCCTGTTTATGTATTATGTTGTTGTTTTAAAAAAACAAACAAACAAAAAAAAAATCAGTTTTTAGGCTAATGATATCCCAAGTTTGTGTCCTATTGAACCAGTCTGTCTTTCTCTGTCGAGCTATACGTCCCACTCCTGAGCTCCCAGTATTCTGAGTTTCCAGTGTGACCACTTGCTCTACCCCTGGTCGGAGTCTCGTCGCTTGGTGGTGCTCACTGATGCTGTGGATGGATCTGTGTGGACAGCCTGTGACCAGGAGACAGCCGTGGACTGAGCCACTTGGGGACTATAACACCATCACAGAACTGCTGTTACATCTGTCAGCTTTGACAGCAAGAAATTAGTGTCTATAATGAACTCAGAAACTACACTGACCTAATAGTTCCTCATGGGCCTTTGGTTTCTGTTGTAGAAAGGACACTATTTACATTTACATTAGTTACTGTCCAGTGTCACCCAAATGAGGATGGGTTCCCTTCTGAGTCTGGTTCCTCTCAAGGTTTCTTCCTCATATCATCACAGGGAGTTTTTCCTTGTCATCGTCGCCACAGGCTTCTCATTAGGGATAAATAGGGATAAAATAGTTTAATAATTTAATTTAATAATTCTTTTTTGTTTCATACTTTCTGTTTTTCTACTTTTGTAAAGCTGCTTTGAGAGAATGTCCATTGTAAAAGGCGCTATACAAATAAATTGAATTGAAACATTGACTTGAATGTAACCTGTCTCTCTCGGTTCATGTTAACTTTTGGGAAGGGTGCACTGACCACAGTGGGCTATATAGTGAGTAGGGCATGTGAATTAGGACACACCCATAGTGACCTGATGATAATGTTTACTTGCCCTATATAGTGAACAGAGCGTGTGGTTTGGGACACCTAATCCTTACACCTTACAGGGAAGTCCATATTAACAGTTGTTTTTTAATTTTTTTTTTGATAAATAACAATAAATCCCTCTATAAAAGTGGTAATGTATTAGAATGAGTGCATTAATATAAAGCTGTGATTTGCAGCTGCACTTCTGTCAGAGCTGCTGTTATAGAAAATTAATCAATACCTCCTGACCAATCAGAGTCCAGAATTGAACACTGCTGTGGTGTTTATATTCCCTACATAGTGAACAGAGCGTGTGGTTTGGACGCATGATGGTGTTTATGTGCCCTATGTAGTGAACAGGGCGTGTGGTTTGGGACGCATGATGGTGTTTATGTGCCCTATATAGTGAACAGGGCGTGTGGTTTGGGACGCATGATGGTGTTTATGTGCCCTATATAGTGAACAGGGCGTGTGGTTTGGGACGCATGATGGTGTTTATGTGCCCTATATAGTGAACAGAGCGTGTGGTTTGGGACGCACTCCAGTGCACTACAGTATAGTGAATATTTAGAAGTGTTATTGCAGGGGACTCGGGGAACAAAGCGGGGGACACCTTGGATGGGTTGGTAACTTATCACACACACACACACACACACACACACACACACACACACACATACACAAACACTGACCGATCACAGGTTTATATTTAGTTAGAATGGAGTGTGTCGGAATTCAGAGTCCCCTCTGAGTGGACACTCTTCTGGGTGGTTCTGAAGTCTTCTGCAATTACCTATATTATCAAATACTTTGCTAAATTGTAAGAAAGAAAATAATGAAACTTCTTCAGGCTTGAATGAGAAGAATCAAACCAGCTTTATTGGCACTCAAAAACACAGCTTCAGGCCCGATGCGGTCAAGTGCAAACCCCCCCCACACACACGTCTCCTATATATAGGGGCCTTTCCACCCCTCCTTACACTTGTTTGTCTGCGCTTGTTTTGACGATAGATGATTATTCTGCTGAATATGCCCCATAAAATCAACCCCCCCCTTCATTTGTCCATAACTGGTGGCCTTAAGATTACCACCCGCTGGCCTCAAGGATACCAATTGCCGGGCCTTTAAGTCAGGCCTAGGCCTGTCTATCACAGTTAACAGGTCACAGTATTTGCAGAAATTAGGTATTTACTGACTTATACTGTAGGAACCTATTTATCATATCCCCTATATCACAGTACTTGAGGGCTTGCTTTGTGGGGATATTTGGCATTTATTTAGAGTATTAAGATGCTTCCCCTCCCAAAATTTAATTAGTCTTTTATTCATTTATCCTTGTTCATTGTTGGTTTTATTATCTGAGGGCTTATATAACTGATTAACGTAGATATCAGTCTAATTATTATTAAATGCTTAAATGATTCAAGTAGATAGTAAATTAGATTAAATTTATTTAAAGACTACTAATTTAACTGACTAAAGTAAATTAGAGTAACAAAGGATTTAATGATTAATTTTTGTAGTTATAATAGGATAGAAGTAGAATTATGACTTGATTAGAAATTGATTTGTGCAATGCATGATTCTTCAAGGAAATTTTCAACAAGTGTCAGGGGGTTAGAGGTGATTGACCAGCTGACCAGCCGGTCACGCTCTCGCTGTCTCACTGATGCAGGTCCTGACTTCTAGTGACTGAGTGTTGGAATGTAACCTGTCTCTCTCGGTTCATATTAACTTTTGGGAAGGGTGCACTGACCACAGTGGGCTATATAGTGAGTAGGGCATGTGAATTAGGACACACCCACAGTGACCTGATGATATTGTTTATGTACCCTATATAGTGAACAGAGCATGTGGTTTGGGACGCATGATGGTGTTTATGTGCCCTAGATAGTGAACAGTGTCGGAACTTGGATCCCGTCCAAGTGGACATATCGCAGGGTGGAAGTTGAGTTTGTGTCTGTTTCCCCTTAGTTTTCCATGATCAATTAAACTATCAAATCAAACTCAGTAAAATATCACATTCAAATTATATATGAAACTCAGTAAACTATCAACTCTTAGCCAAAGTAATGAGAGGTCAGTCTGCAGATGAGAAGGAGCAGGTCTTTATTCTGTAATGCATATAGTTACATGCATCCCTGAAGAGAGCAGCCGGTCCGAAAAGCCGGTCCGAAAAGCCAGTCTGAAGAACTTTCAAAATTCC
>JAUCMX010000005.1:8303828-8306328 GCA_033459395.1 Hemibagrus guttatus | reverse complement strand
CAGAGGAAATAAAAAAGTATATATACTAAACAAAAACATGTGTGTGTGTGTGTGTGTGTGTGTGTGTGTGTGTGTGTGTGTGTGTGTGTGCCTCCATGCAGTGTTCACAACACAGCTCCACATTGACCTGACTAGTTCAGCTGAGAAGTAGATGAGTCCTGCAGCCTGGACGCTGCAGATCCGGGGTTTATTACAGCGCTGGTCACAGGGATTGAGTTAATGAACATCCCAACCCCCTCTCCTCTAAAACACTCCAATGCCTAGTCCTTTTATTCTCTTCTCTTTACATGATGTCCCAAACCAACACCTTCTCTACTCAAAAGCCTCACCTGCTTTTCTTTTTAGAATTGTAGGTCTTTTCCGGACACCATTATCTTTTACTTTTTAACAAGTTCATTCAAGTTCCATTCTTGTTAAAAATTTCATTATTTGATTATAATGAAAATTTCCAATTTCCATTATAATCAAACTTTTGAGGTCAAGCATAAAATAAATAGGCGTCTTTAATCTGATCAGTGGGGTTTTTCCAGCTCACAGTACAGACACTACAGTGAAATTCTATTATTCATCAGAGTAGCTTGAGGACAAAGTGCAGCGTCAGTTACAGTGGTGTGAAAAAGTGTTGGCCCCCTTCCTGATTTCTTATTTTTTTGCATGTTTGTCACACTTTAATGTTTCAGATAATCAAACACATTTAAATATTAGTCAAAGATAACACAAGTAAACACATCATGCAGTTTTTAAATGAAGGTTTTTATTATTAAGGGAAAACAAAATCCAAAACTACATGGCCCTGTGTGAAAAAGTATTTGCCCCCTAAACCTAATAACTGGTTGGTCCACCCTTAGCAGCAACAACTGCACTCAAGCGTTTTCCATAACTTGCAATGAGTCTGTTACAGCGCTGTGGAGGAATTTTGGCCCACTCATCTTTGCAGAATTGTTGTAATTCAGCCACATTGGAGGGTTTTCGAGCATGAACCACCTTTTTAAGGTCATGCCACAGCATCTCAATGGGATTGAGGTCAGGACTTTGACTCGGCCACTCCAAAGTCTTCATTTTGTTTTTCTTCAGCCATTCAGAGGTGGACTTGCTGGTGTGTTTTGGATCATTGTCCTGCTGCAGAACCCAAGTTCGCTTCAGCTTGAGGTCACAAACAGATGGCCGGACTTTCTCCTTCAGGATTTTTTGGTAGACAGCAGAATTCATGGTTCCATTTATCACAGCAAGTCTTCCAGGTCCTGAAGCAGCAGAACAGCCCCAGACCATCACACTACCACCACCATATTTTACTGTTGGTGTGATGTTCTTTTTCTGAAATGCAGTGTTACTTTTACGCCAGACGTAATGGGACACAGACCTTCCAAAAGTTACATTTTTGTCTCGTCAGTCCACAGAGTATTTTCTCAAAAGTCTTGGGGATCATCAAGATGATTTCTGGCAAAACTGAGACGAGCCTTTATGTTCTTTTTGCTCAGCAGCGGTTTTCATCTTGGAACTCTGCCATGCAAACCATTTTTGCCCAGTCTCTTTCTTATGGTGGAGTCATGAACACTCACCTTAACTGAGGCAAGTGAGGCCTGCAGTTCTTTGGATGTTGTTGTGGGGTCTTTTGTGACCTCCTGGATGAGTTGTCGCTGCGCTCTTGGGGTAATTTTGGTCGGCCGGCCGCTCCTGGGAAGGTTCTCCACTGTTCCATGTTTTCGCCATTTGTAGATAATGGCTCTCACTCTGGTTCGCGGCAGTCCCAAAGCTTTAGAAATGGCTTTATAACCTTTTCCACACTGATAGATCTCAATTACTTTCCTTTTCATTTGTTTTTGAATTTCTTTGGACCTCGGCATGATGGACCTCGGCATGATTTGAGGATATTTTGGTCTACGTCACTTTGTCAGGCAGGTCCTATTTAAGTGAGTTCTTGATTGTGAACAGGTGTGGCAGTAATCAGGCCTGGGTGTGGCTAGAGAAATTGAACTCAGGTGTGATAAACCACAGTTAAGTTATGTTTTAACAGGGGGGCAAACACTTTTTCACACAGGGCCATGTAGTTTTGGATTTTGTTCTCCCTTAATAATAAAAACCTTCATTTAAAAACTGCATGATGTGTTTACTTGTGTTATCTTTGACTAATATTTAAATGTGTTTGATTATCTGAAACATTAAAGTGTGACAAACATGCAAAAAAATAAGACATCAGGAAGGGGGCCAACAATCTAGCCATGGGGGTCACAGTCCAGTGACTTCTGTGCCGGTCCCAAGCCCGGATAAATAGAGAGGGTTGCGTCAGGAAGGGCTTCCGGCATAAAACATTGCCAAATTTAACCATGCAAATCGTCAGTACGAATTTCATACCGGATCGGTCGAGGCCCGGGTTAACAACAACCGCCATCGGCACCATTGACCTACAGGGCGCCGGTGGAAATTCGGCAGGAGGCGAAGAGGAAGGCCAAAGAGGAGGTATATGGATGGAATTAATGAGGATATGAAGCTAGTGGGTGCA
>JAUCMX010000005.1:8223052-8298328 GCA_033459395.1 Hemibagrus guttatus | reverse complement strand
ACTTTTTTTGTAATGAAATGAATATCGTAGGTCATGATTGTAGCAAGTGTAACAGAGGCCAGTGTTAGTTGCTGTGCAGGTTAACCTCATGCCCCTGATCTCAAGAGGCGTGATCCCAGAATGTATGAATCCTGGAAGGTAGGGGGTTTTCCATGAGCATGTGAAATATCAGGAACTTTATACATCATATAGAGACATTTTATTTTATTTTATTTATTTATTTAAGAAAAAGGGGGAACAATGCATATTAATGAACAATAAGACAATGTAAATATGCCAGATTATAGCCTTAGGCTAATTTCCATCTGCAGACCCCCTGGCAGGTAGATGTTACACATGAAAAGAAAGAAAGGAAAAACTATACACGACACAATAAAACAAAGACAGACACGCTAATACAACAATCAATTTTAAAATACACAAAGGAACAGCGACAAGTTAATTAGAGGAAGAGAAAGAAAATAATTTACAGTTCATCTGTATTGCACTGACTCTAAGAGAGAAAAAAAAGTAATAATAAAAATATGAATATTGCACAGGCCCATCTTACAAACTAATTAGAATGCAGTTCACATATGATCGCATGTTTGGATCTCTCTCAACCACCGATTCAATTGTGTTTTAAAAGTAAGAAATGTTGTACATTCCCTCACTGAAAGTGGGATGCTGTTCCAAAACCTTGAGCCCTGAAATGACAGAACGTTTTGAGAAAAGGATGTACGTCTAACTGGGGGCTCACAGTCACCTCTAACAGTGGCTCGTGTTACTCGTGAACCAGAGCCACTAAGAGATTTCTGTTTGATAAACTCATTCAATGGGGGAGGAGCCAACTTGTGAATAACTTTATAAATCAGACAAGCAGATTTAAATGTTTTAAAATTTGAAAAACTTAAAAAACTATATTTATCAAGAACGTTACAGTGGTGGTAAGAAAAAGGCTTCTTATCCAGAACCTTCAATGCCCTTTTGTAGCATGATTCAACAGGTCTAATGACAGAATAACCAGCGTATGACCAGCTGGTAATGCAGTACTCAATATGAGACAGAACCATTGAGTGCAGGAAAGTGAATGCTACTCTGTCTGTCAAAGATGCTCTAATATGTTTAAAATTCCTTATATTAGAGTTAGTTATTTTTACAATGTTTTGAGCATGCTTTTGAAAGGACAGTTTTGAATCAAAATAGACCCCAAGGTATTTAAATACTTCAACATTTTGTAGTTCTTGTCCTCCCAGGTATACCCTTGCTGTAGCTAATGGTGTTGTTGGTTTAGAGAAGAACATGGATACAGTCTTTTTAACATTTAAGCAAAGACAAGAATCAATTAACCAGTTCTGTAGATCATCTAGAGCTTTTGAGAGTCGTTGGGCTGCTTCACATGGATTTTTTGCATATGTAAAAATAACTATCATCAGCATACATAATAGTGTCTACATTTTTGCATACATTAGGTAATTCATTGACATAAAGCGAGAACAGTAGTGGGCCCAGAATTGACCCTTGGGGGACACCTACTGAATAATCCAGGTATGGCGACTTACTATCACATACCTGCACATACTGCTTTCTATCTGTTAAGTAAGACTGTATCCATTTAACTGTGTGATCAGTAAAGTTAAATGCGAAAAGTCTGGTAAGAAGTTTGAGGTGGTTCACTGTATCAAATGCCCGTTTAAAATCCACGAAAACAGCAGCAACACAACTATTTCTATCCAGATAAAATTTAACCTTTTCAATAAAAATACAGACAGCTGTTTCAGTTGAATGGTGAGATCGGAAGCCAAATTGCATTGGGTGTAAGGGTGGACCGTCACTATTAAGGTGCTCTATAATTGATTTGGCCACCCATTTTTTTGCAATCTTTGAAATAACAGGTAAAATGCTAATAGGCCTATAATTAGAGGGGTCTACTTTATCGCCAGATTTATAGATGGGAATTACTTTTGCCACCTTCCATTTCAGTGGAACAACTGCCTGTGATATTGATAAATTAATTAATTGAGTGACAGGACGTAGAAAACAGGTTTTAAAACGCTTCAGAAAATTAGTATCAAATCCAAATTCATCCCTTGCTTTAGAGTTTCTCAGTGCGGAGATTATATTCAACACTTCTTTTTCTTCGATTCTTTTAAAGCCTTGCTACAGACTGAGGTAAGACGTTACCATCTAAGTCATTGGTTAGAGGTCCATCATTACCTAAAGTTTGAGTGTTAGAAGGATTTACAAAAAGTTCTGTAATCTCATTTATAGTATTTAAAAAATATTCATTTAATCTAGTTGCAAGGACAACAGGCTCAGATACCAATTCATTATTAAATTTAAGTTCAAGGCCTTTTCCACTGTGTTTTGTTTGTTTGCCAATCAATTTGTTAATATTTTCCCAAACTAATTTACAATTTCCTTTTGCACCCTCTATCACAGTCATAAAAAGGTTTGCTTTTGCCGTTCGTAGAGCTCGAGTAACCTTGTTTCTCGCTGAAGCAAATTTTAATCTATCAGTAGTTAGGCCTGATTTTAGAGCTTTTTTAAGTAATTAATCTCTATGTACCATGAGTTGTTTACATTCGCTATTAATCCAGGGCAAGGAGTAAACTCGCTTTTTGTAATTTCTCCTTTTTAGAAAGTGTGTACAAACATCTTTAACCGAGGAATATAAGAGATTACAGCATTTATCAAGGTCATTACACAGAGTCATTTCTGACCAGTCAAGGTTATTCAAGGCTGTAAATAAATATTGTTCTTGATTCTTAAATATAAAATTTTGTTTGGTATTATGACTCTTAAGATTAAGTCGTTTCTTGGTAAGTTTTCTAGATATAAAAATTGCATTATGGTCCGACAGGCCAGTTAAAAATTATATGATTTAACTATTCTTTCTGGTTTGTTTGAGAACACTAAATCTATTCAAGTTTTAGGACGACTTGTTATTCTAGTAGGGTCATCAATGATTTGTGTAAAGCCAAAATGATCTGTGATCTCTTTAAGCTTTTTTCTATCGCTTTTGTTGTCCCAATTTACATTGAAATCTCCTAGAAGAATAACTTCCTTGTTGATATCACAATATGTTAGAAAGGTCTTCAATTCAGTATAAAAATCTACTTTTGCCGAGGGTGGCCGATACAGACATATTACAGTAAAAGTCATTTCTGCACTTAATGACATATTAACTCCAATAAATTCAATTGAAATTTCATCTGGTACTATAATTTGTGTACATTTTATAGCATCCTTCACATACAACAAAACACTACCTCCCCTTCCCTGAAGCCTGTCCCTTCTATAGACATTATAACCTTGTAGCATTACAGCTGCTTCTGGAGATGAGGATTTAAGCCAAGTTTCTGTTAACCCCAAAAAATCAATGTTAGAGTTAATAAGAAGATGCTCCAATTGTTCTCTTTATGGCTTCATGCTGCGTATATTCAAGTGGCCGCCTAACAGGCCTCTAATTTTATAACGTGGGTCCCATATTGTCCTCGCTTGGTTAAGAGTTTGAAATAGCTTAATAGACCGGTGCTTTTTCAATATAGGGTTTCTATGCCTATGTATTGCTGTTGCGAGTGTTTGTTGTAGCTTAGGTGTGTGATCAGTCTGTTGCTGGATTTGAGAGGCCGCTGCTGTACCTGTTGGTAGTGGCACCCCACCGAAACCAGCACGCTCCGCCGTCCTCGCCACGACACCCGCCGCCACGTGCACCACGGAGCGAGCACCAGCACCAAATCCATCCGTCACTGCCATCCGCGGCCACCGTCCCCACGACGCCGTGCACAGCAAACGCCGCGCCGCGACCCCGAAGAGCCCCCGGATCCAGCCAACGCCCAGGCCAGGTGCGCAACCCAGACAGCCCCGCCGAACACCACAGCAGCAGGTGAAAGTACACAGCGCTGGCTTGTTGTTGTGTTAGCGGAATTAGCTGTAGAGAATACAAAAGCCATTGTATCTGGTATAGTGGTTGAGTTAACTGTGAACGAATGAACCATTCTTGTTGCAGAAGTTGCCAGCCCAATTGAGGGGACTGGGGCGAGAGCTGTAGAAGCCACAATAGTTGTTGTTGTAGTGGCTCAATTAGTAGCGCAATTAGCCACGGTGCTATCCCAGTTAACAAGTGAAGGAGCCCGGCTTGTTGTAAGTGTGGCATGAATGCACCGGCTCTGGTCAACTGGGGTAATGGGATCATAGTTTCCAAGGATAGGGGCCCAGGATTTTGTTCCACATCTCCTGCTAAGAGTAAAATAATTACAAGATTTAACACTCCTGCAGAGCGGCCAGGTTTACTGGTTGGTTTCCCCATTGGAGCGCTGCAGCCAGAGTTTGAAAGCCTCATGTACAAGACATATTGACTTCTTCGCGCAGGGCTAAAAATTAGCTTTTTTGATAGTGCACAAGCACGAGAAGTGCACGTTAACAGATAGAGCATTACAATACAGATTACCACTGTCCGCTGTAGCAAATATGGCGATTTTTTATGCGCTGTAGTAAGTTTTAGAGGCAGACGCACAGGACCTGCCTGCCAGCGCGTCTGCATAGCGTCCGCCATTGTTTTGTCACCCCAGTCCCCGGACATGTTTATTAAATCTACAACAGTTATGAAGTGAAACCTTGAACTGAACATCTTTGAACTGTAATGCCAAAACCTGACAACTTGAGTATTTTTAATAATGCTGGTTCATATCATTTACTTGGTGTATACTCACTGTAACTTTGAAACTGATGCCAAATATATAACATTATTAATTATATATAGACATTATACGAATCAAGTGACATTTGCACTTCGCAATTTTCAAAATTTTCATTAAGAACAAACTTTCTTTAAAAAAAAATCTACAAATTGAAAGACATGTTAATCCTCCAAAAAACATATTTTCCCACCTCAGGCACAAACTCCTTATTAATATTATCCTTTTTCTTTAAGCAAAACAAGAAATAGCTTTTTAAAATTTTATGTTTTCCTAGTAGCAAAATGTCCCTTTTTTTGAAACCATCAATAGAGAGTATGTAATTTAATTTATTATTTTTGTTGAATTTGACATTTCAATGAACTCACTGTAGAGAAAAAACAAATTCACTTAAAAAATACAAATAAAGTTGCGTTTGTTTGATTAGCTCACACAAAAAGAACATCATTCAACATGAATGTATGTAACATTTCAATTTCTTTCCATAAACTTTTAACAAAATGACCCTGTGAGGCGGTGGTAAGTGATGTGACGGGGTGGTTCACTGTGACAGGGTGGTATGGAGTGTTTCTCTATATGAACTGCTGGTTTTAAACTGGAAGAGGAGCAACAGTAAAATAAGAGATGTAATGGAAAACGTGCTCATGCTCTGAAAAACTGAAATGAGCATGATAACAGTGACTGGGAGAGTCGCATCCACACATCCTTCTGGATTTCCATGTGGCGCAATGTCACAGGCTGTAGTGCTTGAATGAGTTCAAGCACATCATCAAAGAGATACCACAGGAAGTGATCTCTTGGAGGCCAGAAGAACCTGTTGGCCGCAACACAGTGCATACATTTTACAAGGGCATGTGTTTCATCTGTATCCATGATGATCCCAGGATAAAGGTCATTGTCATATTTAATCACACACCACTTTCCAATTAGATTTCCACTTTCCCAATCAATTGCTTCTGTTGGCACCTTTTGCGCTGTCTTGTTAACAGTGAAATGCTGTGTGTTGAAGCACTGACATCTCAGCTGCTTTTGCGTGGAGCTCATGCAACTAACTTCCCGGTAAAGGATTTCTCCTGGAGTGAATGTGACCACTTGGTGGATTTTCATTGTGGATGACACTCATGGAATCTGGCCTGGCATCCTTTCCATGGCCTGCTCAACTGCTTCAGATGCTACATAAAACAACTTGTCACTTCCACTTTGTGATGTCATTTAAAGCAACACATTAATTAAATTAAATTATTAAATACATTAATTATAGATAAAAAAAAAAGTTAGTGTGATGGGATGGTAAGTCACACTGAGGGACACACACACATCATAAAATATTTACAAAAAAATAAGGTTAATTTTGAATAAGTTTATCTTATTCAAAACATATAATCCTGAAAATAAAAGAAGATTGAAAAAAAAAGAAAAAACGTATTTGGTGATATTTTAGATGAAAATGGTGCTTCAACAAAGTATTGATCAAAGGCTGTGAATACTTATGTACATGTGATTTTTTTTCACATTCTTATGACTTTGGATCTGCAAGAGATATTTTCAAAATTCAAACCGTTTCAGAATTGTCTCAATGAGATCTTTTATAAAGCATCAAAAATAAGAATAAAATACTAAGCTGAAAATTTGATGGTGGTTGCTACATCAATATTTCTTATTATATACAGTATATTGAGCTAACTGAATGAATACATCAAACAGTTTAACTTTTATCATTTAAAAATAAACAGTAAAGAAAAAGTAGATCAACAGCAAGATAAAGACTAATAATTATGACTAACCATATTAATTATAATTTAAAATACTTATTAATATATACACTGTGTCTGATATAGGGAATAATAATAATAATAATAATAATAATAATAATAATAATAATAATAATAATGATTATTATTATTATTATTATTATTACCTACATTGTAGTCAAAATCCAAAGCTCACTAGTTTAAAGTGAGTCTCGGTGCCTGTCCTCAGCATGTTGCCATCGTACTGGAAAGCAGTGTGACAATTAACCAACAAACACACACTTACACTCAGAATGGAGCTGATTTTAAATACTGAAATATTCAAATGTTCTAATGCATCTGGTAACATAACGTTTGCAACATAATCACAATCTGACTATTTAATTTTTTACTGGAGATGAAAAATAAAACAGATTCTTAATATTTCTAATATTATTTACATTTACATTTACTGCATGTGGTAGACGCCTTTATCCAGAGCCACATACAAAAGTGCTATATATATTATATATTATATGTTATAGTATCTCCTATTTGCACTACCTCAACTGCTGTGAACAATCAATTATTTGCACTATTCTTAAAACTGCTGCTACCACATCTTGCACACAATGGTCATGCTGCTATGCATTATATCCATATATGTAATGCACATCACATTGATGCCAACATCGCACATGTTTTGTGTCCTGTCTTGTGTTTGTGCTTGTCTTGTCTTTGCACTGTTTGCACACTTTGCACTTTATGTAGCTAGAACAAACTTCGGTCCTAGCTCTGTGTTGTTGTTTCAGTTTTGTAATTAGATGATGTGTGTTGTTTTTAATGTAGCACCAGGGTCCTGGAGAAATTTTGTCTCATTTCACCATGTACTGCGTCAGCTATATGTGGCTGGAATAACAATAAAAGCGTCTTTACTTGACTTGACTCTTGCTTTGAAGTCTCTATCAGTGAACACATCAGCACTGGTTCATTAGGGTACAGACTTAGGATACCATCAGCCTAAAACTCTGTTAGAAGGAATTACAGCACAATTTATTTACTTATTAAAAAATACATAAAACAAACAGGGATAAATAAGCACTAGTTTAAATACTTCAGGAAGAGGTAGGTCTTCACCCGTCATTTGAAGATGGTCAGTGACTTGGCTGTTTGGACATCTAGAGGAAGTTGATTCCCCCACCTTGGGTGCCAGAAGAGAACAGAGTCTAGATGTATACCTACCTCTTACCCTGAGAGATGGTGGACCAGTCATACAGTCCTAGTAGATCTGAGGGAGGGAGGTGAGGAGTGATAAGAGCTTTGAAGTAAGAGGGAGCTGGTCCATTCTTAGCTTTGTAGGCAAGCGTCAGTGTTTGAAATCTAAAGCGTGCAGCTACAGCCTTTGTGGCACGCTCGTTTTTGGCTACTCAAAAACCTACTCAAGGCACACTACTGGACAAACAAGACTTTTTTGCTGTCTCTCTTCATTAAGAAAGAATTGCTCAATCAACTGAAGCACAAAGGGACAATTACCTGAGGATGTTATTGAACAGTTTGTCAAAAAGACAGACGCATGAACTTTATTTACAAGCAGGGGTGTAGCCTCGACTCTTAGGCCCTATGCAATGCACTGCAAAAACTGAAATCTAATTAAAATAAAATAACTTAAATCAAGGCAATATATGCTTGTTTTTTGTGTGACAAGATATTTTATCCTAACCAGGCCGTTTTTATGTGAGAACATTTCACTAATTTCAAGCTTTTTTATCCGATATTATCTTGATAAGTTATTATACCTTGTCAGTGAGATTTTATTACTAGTTCTGAGTCTTAATGCTTGAAACAAGATTTGCCAGAATTATAAAGCTTTTGGATCAATAATGACAAGTACAAAACTACTTTGTTAAAGTCCTGATTTCTTATTTTAAGCATTTTCCTTTTCATCTCTTCACATGGCCAAACTGAATTCACAGTTTTATTGTCATTACAGCATGGCTATCATGTATTCCTCTATACAGTACAGTACAGAACAGTACAGAACAAAGTTTGCCATTACATTCATTTGACCAACACCATGTGGTAATAACTGATGATGTTGTACCATTAAATTGACACATTTTATGTAATATACATTTAAAACAACCTCAAAGAAATCGCACACAGGCAGTATTTTATAAAGATTTGGATTGCTTATTTAAAGAAATCACACAGTGCAATTAGTAATGCACTACAAACAAGTTTGGAACCAAATATCTTCTGAGTCTATACACTGAGTCTATCCTGAGTCGGGCCTTAACCAGCCCAAGATTACAAGATTGGTTTAAGAGCATTAAGGCTTTTTGTATCTGGGGAACACATTACGAGTCATTTGAAATGTTGTACAGTTCTATTACATCCCCAAGATGGTATCTGACTTGAACATAAGTTTGGCCCTTGTTGCACATTGTGTAATAAGAGGTAAAATCAACCAACTTTTCAGCATCCACTAGTTCACTAGTTGTGGGACCTCAACTTGATAAGCCATGACATTTTCATCAAAGTGTATAGTGTCAGAGTTTAGGCTTAGTTATGCTTTATTTTGACCACTAGAGGTCGCCATTGGACCCTCATGCCAATAATTTTCACCTTAGTTATCAGCTCTATTGTTTTCACATGTGTCTCGTTCTGTGTTGTGTATTTAAGCTGTGCTCTTTCTCTGCCTCTTTGTCTGGTTATTGTGATTCTCTAGCCAGTTGCTGCCGTAAGTGTTCTCCCGTGCGCTAACGTGTTCTCCCGTGCGCTAACGTGTTCTCCCGTGCGCTAACGTGTTCTCCCGTGCGCTAACGTGTTCTCCCGTGCCTTTTGGAGTATTTTCCTGTCTTTGTTTTTTGGAAGTTTTTCCAGAGTTTTTGTTTGGAGATCATTGATGTTCCGTGTGGATTTCTTTCTTCCTTTTTTTGACTGGCTACTCTTATGTTTTGTGACTGCTTTGAAGAAAGGGATTATTTTACTCTTTTCTTTGTTTCAATAAACTCTTTGGAAGCAACTTAAGAAGGCATCTGACTATTGGGTTCATCTCCTGTCCGGGGGCTCAGTGGCAACTAAAAGACTGTCACACCAGAGACCTGAGTTCAAGACCTGATCCTGACAGAATAACCAGACCAACATAATGAACCCAGAGACGCCTGATCCTCAAGAACTCCTTGCCACAGTGGCTCAGCATGAATCCACCGTTCAATGCCTCGAGGCAGCTCTAGCTCAGCAGGAAACCTTAATGGCTACACACTCACAGGTACTGACTGAGCTCATGACTTCTATCCGTCAGATTTTTGACCGACTGCCTTCTACTTCTGCTACTGCTTCTGTGCCCCTCCCAGATTCTCCAATGCCTTCCCCTTTGGCTGAGCCTCGTCTACCTCCCCCGCAACGTTTCTCGGGTGATCCCAGTGCATGCGATGGGTTCCTGACTCAATGCTCTCTCACGTTTGAACTGCAACCATCCTCCTTCCCTTCCGATCGGGCCAAGATTGCATATGTTATTACCCTCCTTTCTGGTAAGGCCCTCTCCTGGGCAACGGCTGTCTGGAAGGCACAGGCACCCTTCTGTTCAAGTTACACTAGGTTCGTAGAGGAGTTCAAACGAGTCTTTGACCACCCTCTCAGTGGCCGGCAAGCCTCTAAGAACCTTCTCACCCTCCGACAAAAGAATGGCAGTGCCACTGAATATGCCATACAGTTTCGGACAATTGCAGCGGGGAGTGGCTGGAATGATGAGTCTCTCATGGTGTGTTTCCTGAACGGGCTATCTGAGGCGATCAAGGACGACCTGGCTATCAGAGAACCTGCCCGTGACCTTGAGAACCTTATCGATCAAGCAATCCGGCTGGATAATCGTTTGAGAGAGAGAAACCTGAACCTCCTTGTGTTTCCGCCCTGTCTGCCAGCCCTACTCCTGCTCAAATGCTACCAGTTCCCCAAAATTCTCCCGAACCTATGCAGTTAGGTAGGACTCGACTTTCTCCTTCAGAACGAGACCGCCGTATGAGGGAGCGCTGTTGTTTATATTGTGGATTGTATGGTCATTTTCGTCCCACCTGCCCAGAACTCTCGGGAAACGCCCCGTCCCGCACAGGCAAGGAAGGACTGTAACGGGACTAACAAGCCCAAGCCAGAGAACCTGACCCAGGAGGAGGGCCCACTAACTGTCTGTTTGTCCCGAAAACGGTCCGCTCCCAGATCCTCCAGTGGGGTCACTGCTCACGCCTAACTTGTCATCCAGGCACATCACGTACTCTTGAGTTCCTCCAGAGACGGTTTTGGTGGCCAACTATCAAAGAGGACGTCACAACATTTGTAAAGGCCTGTCCCACATGCAACCAAGGTAAAGCCTCTCACCGTTCACCCCAGGGGCTATTGCACCCTCTTTCAATACCACATAGACCTTGGTCTCATCTTTCCATGGATTTTATCACTGGATTACCGCTATCACAGGGCAACACTGTCATCATGGTCATAGTTGACAGATTCTCCAAGGCAGCCCGGTTTGTTCCCTTGCCCAAACTGCCCACGGCAAAAGAGACTGCTGATTTGATTATAACCCATGTCTTTCGAGTCTTTGGCATCCCACAAGACATTGTGTCGGATCGAGGTCCCCAATTTTCCTCTCGTTTCTGGCGAGCATTTTGTCAGTCTTTGGGGGCTTCAGTGAGTCTATCTTCTGGGTTCCACCCAGAATCCAATGGGCAAACAGAGAGGCTCAATCAGGATCTTGAGACTACCCTGAGGTGTATGGCAGCTAACAACCCATCCTCTTGGTCTTCCTTTGTCATGTGGGCAGAATATGCTCACAACACCCTTCGCTCCTCTGCTACAGGCATGTCCCCTTTCGAGTGCCAGTTCGGGTATACTCCTTCACTGTTCCCTGAGCAAGAAGTGGAAACTGCAGTCCCCTCCGCTCAACAGTTCATCAAGCGCTGCCGCCAGACATGGAAAAGGGCCAGACTTAAGCTCCTCAAGACCTCTCAGCAGTACCAGCACCAGGCTAACCGAAGACGCAGGTCTGCCCCCACTCTGCGCCCGGGCCAAAGAGTCTGGCTCTCCACCAAGAACATTCCCTTGCGGACGGAGTCCCGTAAACTTCATCAGGCCTTTTAAGATCTCCAGGAAAGTTAACCCAGTTACTTATCGTTTATACTTACCTAAGTCTTTAAAGATAAATCTCACTTTTCATGTCTCTTTGTTAAAACCTGTTTTGTCTTCTCCTTTTCTTGCGAAAGGTAATCCTCCCTCTCCTCGTATCATCGGTGGCCAGCCAGCCTACACAGTCCACCGAGTACTGGATGTCCGTCAAGTACGTGGGTCCCGGCAGTACCTTGTGGACTGGGAAGGCTATGGCCCTGAGGAGCGCTCCTGGGTTCCTGCCAAGGACATCTTAGACCCCAAGCTCATTCAAGAATTCCATGCTCGCAAACCCAGTCACCCTGGAAGGAACGTCAGGAGTCGTTCCTAGAGGGGGGGGTCCTATCAGAGTTTAGGCTTAGTTATGCTTTATTTTGACCACTTGAGGTCGCCATTGGACCCTCATGCCTATAATTTTCACCTTAGTTATCAGCTCTATTGTTTTCACATGTGTCTCGTTCTGTGTTGTGTATTTAAGCTGTGCTCTTTCTCTGCCTCTTTGTCTGGTTATTGTGATTCTCTAGCCAGTTGCTGCCGTAAGTGTTGCCCTTGTGCTAACGTGTTCTCCCGTGCCTTTTGGAGTATTTTCCTGTCTTTGTTTTTTGGAAGTTTTTCCAGAGTTTTTGTTTGGAGATCATTGATGTTCCGTGTGGATTTCTTTCTTCCTTTTTTTGACTGGCTACTCTTATGTTTTGTGACTGCTTTGAAGAAAGGGATTATTTTACTCTTTTCTTTGTTTCAATAAACTCTTTGGAAGCAACTTAAGAAGGCATCTGACTATTGGGTTCATCTCCTGTCCGGGGGCTCAGTGGCAACTAAAAGACTGTCACACCAGAGACCCGAGTTCAAGACCTGATCCTGACATATAGATTGAAATGGTTGATATTCTAAACAATAAAGCTTAGACTCCACAAGAAAAATGTTTTTGACCAGTCCAAATTCTGGCTATGATCATTTTGTAATTTGGCAAAGGTCATGGACTTCTGAGGTACATATTTATCACAAGCCATTTGACTGATACAGCTTGATCTAGCCATGGGGGTCACAGTCCAGTGACTTCTGCGCCGGTCCCAAGCCCGGATAAATAGAGAGGGTTGCGTCAGGAAGGGCATCCGGCGTAAAACATTGCCAAATTTAAACATGCGAATCGTCAGTACGAATTTCATACCGGATTGGTCGAGGCCCGGGTTAACAACGACCGCCATCGGCGCCGTTGACCTACAGGGCGCCGGTGGAAATTGGGCTACTGTTCGTCGAAGAAGTAAAGGAGGGAGGAGACTGCACAGACAGAGAGAGAAGAGGAAAGGTAAGAGTGTAGGACTGAGAATAGGAACTCTGAATGTTGGTACTATGACAGGGAAAGGTAGAGAGCTGACTGATATGATGGAGAGAAGGAAGGTGGATATACTGTGTGTACAGGAGACCAGGTGGAAGGGTAGCAAGGCTCGTAGTATAGGAGCAGGATTCAAGCTGTTTTATTATGGTGTGGATAGTAAGAGTAATGGGGTAGGTGTGGTCCTGAAGGAGGAGTTTGTGAGGAATGTCCTGGAGGTGAAGAGAGTGTCAGACAGGGTGATGAGTCTGAAGTTAGAGATTGAAGGGGTGATGTTGAATGTTGTTAGTGGTTATGCCCCACAGGTAGGTTGTGAGTTAGAGGAGAAAGAGAGATTCTGGAGTGAATTAGATGAGGTGATGGAGAGTATTCCCACGGGTGAGAGAGTGGTGATAGGAGCAGATTTTAATGGACATGTTGGTGAGGGGAACACAGGTGATGAGGAGGTGATGGGCAAGTTTGGAGTTAAGGAAAGGAACCTTGAAGGACAGATGGTAGTGGACTTTGCTAAGAGGATGGACATGGCTGTGGTTAACACTTATTTTCAGAAGAGGGAGGAGCATAGAGTGACTTACAAGAGTGGAGGTAGGAGAACACAGGTAGACTACATCCTATGTAGAAGAGGCAATCTGAAAGAGATTAGTGACTGTAAAGTGGTAGTGGGAGAGTGTGTAGCCAGACAGCATAGGATGGTGGTGTGTAGGATGACTTTGATGGTCTGTAAGACGAAGAGGTCAAAGATAGAGATAGAGAAGAAAACCAAGTGGTGGAAGCTGAAAAAGGAGGAATGTTGTGAGGAATTTAGACAGAAGTTGAGGCAGGCTCTGGGTGGTCAGGTAGTGCTGCCAGATGACTGGGAAACTACAGCAGAAGTGATCAGGGAGACAGGGAGCAAGGTGCTGGGTGTGTCATCTGGAAGGAGGAAAGAAGATAAAGAGACTTGGTGGTGGAATGAGGAAGTTCAGGATAGTATCCAGAGGAAGAGGTTAGCCAAGAAGAAGTGGGACATGGACAGGACTGAAGAGAATAGACAGGAATACAAGGAGTTACAGCGCAGAGTGAAGAGGGAGGTGTCTAAGGCCAAGCAGAAGGCATATGACGAGTTGTACACTAGGTTAGACACTAGAGAAGGAGAGAAGGACTTGTACAGGTTAGCTAGGCAGAGGGATCGAGATGGGAAGGATGTGCAGCAAGTTAGAGTTATTAAGGATAGAGATGGAAGGGTGCTCACAAGTGAGGAGAGTGTACAGAGGAGATGGAAGGAATACTTTGAGGAGCTGATGAATGAGTAAAATGAGAGGGAAAAAAGAGTAGAAGGGGTGAACTCTGTGGAACAGAAAGTAGATAAGATTAGGAAGGATGAAGTCAGGAAGGCTTTGAAGAGGACGAAAAGTGGAAAGGCAGTTGGTCCTCATGACATCCCGGTGGAGGTCTGGAAGTGTCTGGGAGAGGCAGCAGTGGAATTTTTAGCTAGTTTGTTCAACAGGGTTTTAGAGAGTGAGAGGATGCCTGAGGAATGGAGAAGAAGTGTGTTAGTGCGGATCTTTAAGAATAAGGGTGACGTGCAGAGTTGCAGTAACTATAGAGGGATAAAGTTGATGAGCCATACAATGAAGCTATGGGAAAGAGTAGTGGAAGCTAGGTTAAGGAAGGTAGTGGAAATTTGTGAGCAGCAGTATGGCTTCATGCCCAGAAAGAGCACAACAGATGCAATTTTTGCTCTGAGAATTTTGATGGAGAAGTATAGGGATGGTCAGAGGGAGTTGCACTGTGTGTTTGTAGACTTGGAGAAAGCGTATGACAGGGTGCCAAGAGAAGAGCTGTGGTACTGTATGAGGAAGTCAGGAGTAGCAGAGAAGTATGTCAGAGTGGTGCAGGACATGTATGAGAGGAGCAGGACAGTGGTGAGGTGTGCTGTAGGTCAGACAGAGGAGTTCATTGTGGAGGTGGGACTGCATCAGGGATCGGCTCTGAGCCCCTTCCTGTTTGCTATAGTGATGGACCAGTTGTCAGAGGAGGTCAGACAGGAGTCTCCTTGGACAATGATGTTTGCAGATGGCATTGTGATCTGTAGTGAGAGTAGGGAGCAGGTGGAGGAAAACCTGGAGAGGTGGAGGTTTGCGCTGGAGAGAAGAGGAATGAAAGTCAGTCGTAGTAAGACTGAGTACATGTGTGTGAATGAAAGGGAGGGAAGTGGAACAGTAAGGTTACAGGGAGAAGAGGTGAAGAAGGTACAGGAGTTCAAGTATTTGGGGTCAACAGTCCAGAGTAATGGAGAGTGTGGGAAAGAGGTAAAGAAGCGAGTGCAGGCAGGTTGGAATGGGTGGAGAAAGGTGTCGGGAGTTCTGTGTGATCAGAAAATATCAGCGAGAATCAAGGGGAAGGTGTACAGGACAGTGGTGAGACCGGCCATGCTGTATGGTTTAGAGACAGTGTCACTGAGGAAGAGACAGGAGTCAGAGCTAGAGGTAGCAGAGCTGAAGATGTTGAGGTTCTCTTTGGGAGTGACAAGATTGGACAGTATTAGGAATGAGTACATCAGAGGGACAGCTCATGTTGGACGTTTGGGGGACAAAGTTAGGGAGGCCAGATTAAGATGGTTTGGACATGTTCAGAGGAGGGAGAGTGAGTATATTGGTAGGAGAATGTTGGACATGGAGCTGCCAGGCAGGAGGCAAAGAGGAAGGCCAAAGAGGAGGTATATGGATGGAATTAATAAGGATATGAAGCTAGTGGGTGCAAGTGTTGAGGATGCAGAAGATAGGGATAGGTGGAGAGAGATGATTTGCTGTGGCGACCCCTGAAGGGAAAAGCCGAAAGAAGACGAAGATTTGACTGATACAGCTTGGTTAACTTCACTGAAACCTAGGAAGTCCCTCAATTTTCCACGCAAATATTGTAGATCCTTAAACTCAGATACAGGCCCCATCTCCCGTTCATTTGAAAAAAATTGGGTGCATGGTAGTGTCAACATTTTGGCAGCTTTCATATAGTTGGTTTTGTTTTATCAAAGACTTGCAAATATTTTTAAAATTGAGCTTGGATGCCCATTGTTTAAAGAAACAATGTTTAGACTCGAACCGCATACACATATGTCTAACCATGAGACCCAATAAAATGTATCATATAATGCTGTTTTAGGTGTAACACTGTGGTCTGGAAAAAGCTCCTTCCAATGCTTCAAATGATTCTCAATGACTAACTTCAACCTAGGCACAGTTGCAATGCTAATAACAGGTCAAACACTATCTGTACAATTTCTATTAGATCAATTATTAGTTGTCTATAAGCACTGACTTCCAAATCTCCAAAACAAATGGCAATATCCTTAGCAGCACAAGCATTTGCCAAGATGACTGTTTTAGTTTACCATCAATTGACATTAATGTATTAATAGAAATTGGGGATGGACGATTTCTAACATCTATAGGGGAATAAGGAAGAGATCAATCTGTCCTGACTGAACAAGATGATTCCAAACACATTCGATTTCCAATGGGGCTATAATCTCCAAAATCACATGCATAATATCTTGCGGAGTTTGTTGCATAATGTCAAACGCTAGGAATTCAACTAACTTGCTCCTTCTATTAATTCCATATGTTGTTAAATAAATTCCATCAACATGTGGACTTTGCTACGAGAGGCACGAACACACTGGATCTTGTTTATACAAACATTTCCGGCGCGTATCGTGTGGAGCCCCACCCCCACCTTGGCTGCTCGAGCATACAGACCTCTCGTCAGACGCTCTAAACCGGTTCTGAAACAGGTTAAAACCTGGCCAGCAGGAGCCATCTCTGCTCTTCAGGACTGTTTTGAGTGCACTGACTGGAATATGTTCAGGGAGGCTGCAACCAACGGCAACTCTATCAACTTGGAGGAGTACACAACATCAGTGACCAGCTACATCGACAAGTGCATCGATGACGTGACAGTCTCCAAGACCATCACCACACGCTCCAACCAGAAACCGTGGATGACTGCAGAAGTGTGTGCTCTCCTGAAGTCGAGAGACTCCGCCTTCAGAGCTGGGGATAAGGAGGCCTTAAGAACAGCAAGGGCCAAACTGTCTCGAGCCATCAAAGAGGCGAAGCGCATGCACGCTCAGAGAATCCATGGCCACTTTCAAGACAGCGGAGACTCCCGGCACATGTGGCAGGGCATACAGGCGATCACAAATTACAAGACCACACCATCTGCCTGTGACAGTGACACCTCCCTCCCAGATGCGCTGAATGACTTCTACACTCAGTTCGAGGCACAGAACAACGTAGCAGCGAGGAAGACCATCCCTCCTCCCAATGACCAGGTGCTCTTTCTTTCCACGGCTGACGTGAAGAGAACCCTATGCAGAATTAACCCATGGAAGTCTGCTGGACCAGACAACATTCCTGGCAGAGTGCTCAGGGAATGTGCAGAACAGCTAATGGATGTCTTCACTGACATCTTCAACATTTCCCTGAGCAGTGCCATTGTTCTTACGTGCCTCAAGACAACGACCATTGTCCCTGTGCTGAAGAAGTCTACAGTTTCATGCCTTTTTTAAAAGGACTATCGTCTCGTTGCACTCACACCCATCATGATGAAATGCTTTGAGAGGCTTGTCATGAGTCACATCAAGACATCAAGACTTGCAGTTTGCGTATTGTCCGAATCACTCCATGGACGATGCCATCACCACAACCCTCCATCTGTCCCTCACACACCTGGACAATAAGGACACATATGTACGAATGCTGTTCATAGACTTTAGTTCAGCATTCAACACAATCATCCCTCAGCACCTGATAGAGAAACTGAGCCTGCTGGGCCTGAACACCTCCCTCTGCAACTGGATCCTGGATTTCCTGACAGGGAGACCTCAGTCAGTCAGAATCGGGAGCAGCCTCTCCAGCACCACCATACTGAGCACTGGAGCCCCTCAGGGCTGTGTGCTCAGCCCACTGCTGTTCACTTTGCTGACTCACGACTGTGCAGCAATGCACCATTCGAACCACATCGTCAAGTTCACTGATGACATGACTGATGACACTGATGATCGTGGTGGGTCTCATCAGCAAGAACGATGAGTCAGCGTACAGAGAGGAGGTGCAACATCTAACAGCCTGATATAAAACCATCAGCCTGTCTTTGAATGTTGACAAGACTAAAGAGATGGTTGTTGACTTTAGGAGAGCACAGAGTAACCCTGTGGAGATCGTCACAAGCACCAAATTCCTTGGTGTGCATCTAGCGGAGAACTTCACCTGGTCACTCAACACCACCTCCATCAGCAAGAAAGCCCAGCAGCACCTCTACTTCCTGAGGAGGCTGAGGAAAGCCCATCTACCTCCCCCCATCCTGACCATGTTCTACAGAGGGACCATCGAGAGCATCCTGAGCAGCTGCATCACTGCCTGGTTTGGGCATTGCACCGTCTCGGATCGCAAGACCCTACAGCGGATAGTGATGACAGCTGAGAAGATCATTGGACTCTCTCTCCCCTCTATCACGGACATGTACACCACACGCTGCATCCGCAAAGCAAACAGCATTTTGGATGACCCCACACACCCCTCACACACACCTCACACACACTCTTCACCCTCCTGCTGTCTGGAAAGAGGTACCAAAGCATTCGGGCCCACACAACCAGACTATGCAACAGTTTCTTTCCACAAGCCATCAGGCTTCTTAACACCCAGAACTGAACTACCAGCTCTCTCTCTCTCTCTCTCTCTCACACACACACACACACACACCTGTATGAGCGGACTCTTAATATAATGTATCTCCTATTTGCACTACCTCAACCGCTGTGAATGATCAATTATTTGCACTATTTTTAAACTGCTGCTACCATATCTTGCACACAATGGTCATGCTGCTATGCATTATATACATATATGTAATGCACATCACATTGATGCCAACATTGCACATGTTTTGTGTCCTGTCTTGTGTTTGTCTTGTCTTTGCACTGTTTGCACACTTTGCTCTTTATGTAGCTAGAATAAACTTCTGTCCTAGCTCTGTGTGGTTGTTTCAGTTTTGTAATTACATGTTGTGTGTTGTTTTTAATGTAGCACCAGGGTCCTGGAGAAACGTTGTCTCATTTCACTATGTACTGCGTCAGCTATATGTGGTTGGAATAACAATAAAAGCTTCTTGACCTGACTTGAGGTTTTCCAATAGTGATGTTTGATACTGCTGTACCCCCAAAACAATGTCATTCATGCTTTTCTGAAAACACACACAGAAATGGGGTCGGGATGTACCTGAGGATATCTGGGCAATCAGCTACCATTGTTTGTTAAGAATGCACTGAAGACCATTCATATGACCAAAGGCAGAGAGTACATGATCAAGAGATGTGTTAGTGCTCAGGGAATAGATTTTGGTGAAGATGACAAAAACTTGTACTATGGAAAATTCCCAGTGGACTTTCAGGCCAGTGGACTGAGAAAAGAAAACGGTGGGGTGATGGACTACAACAATTTCTGGAGATGATGCATCAGTTAACGTTATCTCCTTTATCAAATGTGACAAACTACATGTCAAATTCAAATTTCTTTAAAAGATATCTCAGCGGGAAAGGGATATTTGGTGTTTCTGGAACACTAGGGGGAGATGTAGACAAGGGTTTCCTGGCAAGGCATTACAAAATGGGCAGCTATGTCATACCAGCTCATCAGCATCAAAAGGTTACTGAGCTGAATGCAGTCCAGGTGAGAGGAGGTACTGAACAATGGATTCAAACTATTTGTGCCACGGTCTCAAAAGTCTCTAAACAAGGACAGGTGGTATTAGTCATTTGTGAGGATGTCAACACACCAAATGTCACAAGCCGGAAGACGGAGCAAGATGGAGCAGACCCAAACGCGGGGATAGACTTCAGACAGGGGTTTATTGAAATAATAACACTGATACATAGGCACATGGAGTTAGAAGACTAAATATAGAATGGAGGGAAAGACGATGATGACGAGGACAATACTAACGACATTCACAACTACATTAAAGACGAGGACTAGCCAGGAACACATACACAGACACCACTATAAATAAGGAACATAATCACTGGGAACATTAGGAACAGGTGAACAGAGGCGGGAACACATTAGGATAAGGCAGGGCTAAAACAAACACATGGCATAAACAAACAAAACACACAACCCCTTCTGAAAGCCCCCTAGTGGTCCAACGGGGAGCTTTGCCAACCGTAACACCAAATGAGCTCAATGACAAAATTGCAGCAGAAACCCAACATTTAGTTACCATGTACACAATGAGTGAGAATCACAATATTGAGAACCAGGAGTTCAACAGGGGGCAGATCATTATTACCACTAACCTTGGAGGACATGGGACACAGAGGAGATAAATCACTGCGGCAGTCTCTTCTTCCCCAGTAACCAAAGAGATGAGAAACAAGTCTTTGGACAATTAGGTCGAAAAAGGCAGCCCGGGAATGGTCCAGATAATACTGAACCATGATTGCCCAGCAATGGCCTACAGACATCATTCTGTTGAAGTCGTGAGGGAACTCAGAGAAGAATATGAATTAATCAAATAAAAGGCATGGAGGAGAAGAAAATTGAAATTGAGAATGAAGAAAATGAAGAGATGTTCTCTACATTTTTTTCAGTTTCTTAGTGACATTGACAAGCATTATGAGCATCTATCAATAAAGTCTATCTATCTATCTATCTATCTATCTATCTATCTATCTATCTATCTATCTATCTATCTATCTATCTATCTCTCGCTCTCTACCTATCTATCAATTATAGTAGAAGAGAGAAGATAGACCTCTTTGAAGTGAAAGTAAAAGATGTCCCTCATTACTTTGAGACCTTTCACAGTATTTTGTGATTTGAAGGAATCATGGGGTATATGGCTGATACACAGATCAAATTAATGTACACAATGACCTTACAGAACTGAAAGAAAACCTCATCCAGCACTTGCAGAACAAAATGAACAAACTATTACAAGGTCACTGTGAAAACCTTTATGAGCACATACAGCAGGCTTTAGGAAGAACTGCCTTGCATCTTCAAAACAAAAACAAATGTGACTATGGAGCAAAAACCTACTGGAAAAAAGCCTCTGAATCAGATAACTACTACAGAGCTGTTGCACTGTATAATCAGGCCTACATTACCATTAACATGGCCAAAGAGGGCTACAAAAGTGAGGCATGTTAATTACTCGAAGAGGCAGAGAAAGCCATAGACGACTGGCTCATCTGGCTAAGTCAAGGGGCATGGCAGCTGGGCATTGAGATGATGATGATGATGATGATGATGATGATGATGAATCTTCCAAGGTTTAGAATCTGAATCTGACTGAAAATGACAAAACTTGAACAGCTAGTAAAGTAATTACAATATATTTTGTAGTGTAGGAAATTTTAAATAACAAAATTTGATATAAACTTAAGGAAAAACAATTAACAACAAAAGCTATGAGCCTCTCAGATTGACTGCAAAAGCCAAGCGATTTTGAGGAACGTACAGGCAGTGACCCTGGCGGACAAGAAAAAGAAAGTGAATGTAAGTGTGACGGGGCATCGCCGGAGGTGGAAGTGTTCGGATCCATTCACCGAGCTGGCGATAGGGGACGAGCAGAGACGAAGTCGGGGACAGGCACAGAGTTCGGCAACGTGAAAACAGTAATCCAGAGCGTATAATCCAAAAGCGATAGGCAGAAACGAAAGTCCATAAACAGTCCAAGTTCAATAAGCCAAATACAGAAACAACAGAGATAATCCAATAGAGAAAACGGTAAACAGTCCAAGTCGGTAACAAAAGGCAATCCAATAACAAAACGCTCGGTACTTCCCATGAAAAGATACTTCGCGGCATGCATGAAGTGCGCACCGTATTTATGCCCAGGGCGCAACCCGGAAGTAGTTTCAAAAAACGGGCGAGAGATCCCTCTCGCGGTCCACTCCCGGGCGGGTCGTGACAGTAACACAGCACAGTCAGTGGAAAAAGCTGAAAACCAGGAAACAATGCGGTCATTTTTGGCCAAAAGGAAAATTATTTTTACACCATTATCACTATTATCACTAGAGAATATTAAAGAAGAGGGCCAGAAAATAGATTTAAAACAAGAAACCTACAGCAGGCCTACTCATGAAGCGAGAAGAGGAAACATGATTAACTTTTAAACTATAATTTATCATTTTTATTCTATGTTTCTATTTTTCTGTAAATATACAAATAAATTGTAATTGAAAAGTGACCCTTTTTGGAGATAACCAGGAGTTTGTGGAAATGCAAGAATGGAAAACCTGCAAGGTGAAGGCCAGATGAGGAGACAGACTAAAATATAAAATATTTTTATACAAATGTTGTGTTGTAATATCTTATTTAATGGTACTTGTTTTTAGAAATCAGTTATTTTTGTTTCAACTTGAGTGTTAACCTCTCTCTAGTGGTGTATTTCCAAACTCTTACATAGCCACATGCTCAAATGGTTGCTGTGTTTAGGGGTTGGATTATTTTGCTGTTCTTTTTTTCCATATTATGTAAACCTGACATTTGGTTTGCATTTTTGGTTACAGTCTCCATTGAGTGCACTTTGGCTGGGAAAAAAGCACCTTATTTATATTTATTTTATACACAAGTTTGTGGAACTAAACATACAGTTAGGAAAAGGGTACCCTAACCCTAACATTTTCTGGATGTCAGTTTGTATGTTATGCAAAGCATAGAGTAATATTAGTCTGAATCAATCTAACAGGATGATCAATCTAGTCAAGTTTGTTTTCTCATTATTTCATTAATTCTCTTTGATTTCTTATTCTTAAATTACCTGAAATTACTTGAGCTTGGTAACTAATTTTAACTAGCATTAGATTATGTCACCTTACACCATCAGATTAGCTAAAAGGCTAATTATAGCAGTTAATATAATTATGCAACACTTTCTAAATTTACTTTCATGTGCTCACTGCTAAGAGCCTGGGCTATTTTGTCTCCAATGAAAACCTATATGGTCACAGGTTACCAGTTTCTGGGCTCATTTCTGAATATCCTGTTAATGATGGGTGTTAAATACCTTGCAAATTAAAAACAGACATGAACATGCCATCACGTCATTACTTGATAGTTTGCATTAACATCCTGACTTACAGATATAAACTAGACGGCAGGTGAATGTAGAAAACTAGAAAAGCACAGGTTGAAAACAAGGTAGAAGAGAAAATATGAAATGAAAAACAGTATCTTCCTGTTTTACTCTAATGCATTTTTATTCCTGAGATTGGTGGGGCTTTTATACTGTCCACGTCTAAAGTATTGAAACAGCAAGGGCAATTCTATTATTTATGCCACACTTTATATTTAGGTCAGAAATCAAAAGATGAGACGATCGAGTGAAGGCCATTTTCATCTGTACAACACTTACGCCTGAAAATCATGTGCTGAGTATCCAGTCCTATTTAGGAGTGTTATGTGATGTAATGAATATTTAAATATAACTAAATTTTTATATCCTAGAATATAAAGGACTGCAGTAAGAAAAAGGGTGATCTTAACACTTTCTAATGGATATACTGTGTATTAATTTTTTCATTCATAGTGTATATTAATTCATGGTATTTTAAACCTGTGCGCATTTTTATTAATAAAGATTTATGTGCATAAAAAAATAAAAATAAATCAGTGATTTGAAACCCAACACACTAGGGCATTTACTGAAACGTAGGGAATGAATCATCATTTTCTTGACCAATAACAGACGGGCTGTGAATAGTGTCACATGAGACCGCACCGAGTGGACAGGACCAGAAAACGCAGGATGCTGAGACGATCACCGTGACAGTAAAATCAAGACGTTAAGGATGTTTTAACAGTCTAGGACATTTCTCCAGAAGATTCCCCACCACTGAAAAGGTTGTAAGTAATGGCTTTATTTTAAAAGATGAATCTTAAAGAAATGCGTTATAAACATACAGAAAATCGGGGTGACGTTAATTCTATTTTCAGATGAAAACATCGATAAAATTGACGCTCAAGATTCATGCAAAAAAAAATTGAAAGCGGTTATTTTATTCATTTCATTCATCCTCCATCCTCTGTCCTTTTCCAGTCGCACCACCGCTCCTACACGGAAAATTCTTATCAGGTTTGCTGGAGCAGATTCACTTTCGTTTTAACAGACTGCTGCAGTGTGAGATGGGTGTGGTTTTGGAGTGGGGGAGATTTTACGACTTAAAGTTGAAACCTTTTCATCCTCTGAATTCTGGTTGTCTGTCTTGCATGCCCACTTTCAATTAGTCAAACAATCAAAGTGAATGATTGACCTTTATGTTCAGGGGATATACAGTGGTGTGAAAAAGTGTTGTACCCCTTCCTGATTTCTTATTTTTTTGCATGTTTGTCACACTTTAATGTTTCAGATAATCAAACACATTTAAATATTAGTCAAAGATAACACAAGTAAACACATCATGCAGTTTTTAAATGAAGGTTTTTATTATTAAGGGAAAACAAAATCCAAAACTACATGGCCCTGTGTGAAAAAGTATTTGCCCCCTAAGCCTAATAACTGGTTGGTCCACCCTTAGCAGCAACAACTGCAATCAAGTGTTTTCTATAACTTGCAATGAGTCTGTTACAGCGCTGTGGAGGAATTTTGGCCCAGATCGGTTTGCAGAATTGTTGTAATTCAGCCACATTGGAGGGTTTTCGAGCATGAACCACCTTTTTAAGGTCATGCCACAGCATCTCAATCGGATTGAGGTCAGGACTTTGACTCGCCACTCCAAAGTCTTCATTTTGTTTTCTTCAGCCATTCAGAGGTGGACTTGCTGGTGTGTTTTGGATATTGTCCTGCTGCAGAACCCAAGTTCGCTTCAGCTTGCAAGCATGCAAGCTGATTCCCCTGAAGGGGTTACCCAGCACCATGGAAACAGCTAATGCGTTATTTCAACATGTGTTCAGGAATTTTGGACTGCCAGAGGATTTAGTATCGATCGGGGACCCCAGTTTACTTCACGAGTTTGGAGAGATTTCTGTAAACAGCTGGGAATCCATGTAAGCTTGAGTTTGGGATATCACCCACAATCCAACGGCCAAGCAGAATGCCTTAACCAAGAGATCGGGAGGTTCCTCAGGTTATATTGCAGCCGAGAGCAACATTGCTTTAGTGAGTTCCTCCCCTGAGCCGAATACGCCCAGAATTCTCTCACACATTCCTCCACTGGCCTCACACCCTTTCAGTGTGTGCTTGGATATCAGTGAAACCTTTAGATTGAAGAGTGGTCATGGCATAGTCAAGAAATCTGGGAACGAGTGCATGTTTGTCTACAGAGAGTGATAAGGAGGCAGAGGATCCAAGCAAATCGACACCAACGCCAACATCCCACCTACAGGATGGGACAAAGTGTTTGGATGTCAACCAGTAACCTGAAACTACAACTGCCATGCCGTAAGCTCAGCCCCAAGTTCATCAGACCTTTCAAAATAGTCTGACGGGTTGACCCGGTTTCCTATCTACTCCAGCTCCCCTCTACTTATCGCATTTGCCCTACATTCCATGTGTCCTACACATGTATTCCTCACAATAATACTTATAAACAATGTAACAAAACACAAAGGTCTAAATAAACTCATTTAGACATTACACTATCTTAAAATACCTCAAACACATTTTAATTTACTACAATTATTCTGTACTCAGAGTCCCGCTCTGAGTGGACACACTACAGGGTGGTTCTGAAGTGTTCTCCAATTACCTTTTACTGTTAAACACAAACAAAACTTCAATAAAGCTAAAAAAAATAAAATAAGAAAATTTCTTCAAGCTTGGATGAGAAGGAGCTAACTGCCTTTATTGTAGCAAGACAAAACGGCACTCAAATACACAGTCTCAGGGGCGATGTGGTCAAGTGCACCCAAACCACCTTACCCAACCCTCCGACCCCCCCAAAAAAAATCCTCTCTATTTAACCTGGTATCCTTACCCCTCCTATTGGTTATTTGTCTCATGATTGTTTTGACTCTTTGTTTTTGAAACAACCCCTCCTTCCTTTAGCATCTGTCTATCTTTTTATATAACTGATGACCCTGAATTCCAACTACTGACCTTTAAGTTAGGCCTATTGCTGTTTATCACAACTCTGTTTTATTATTATAAGTGTTAGTATTTTATAAGTATTAGTATTTACTAAAAATTAGTTATTACTAATAATATCTTAGGAACTTATTTACTATTATATCCTATACACTTGTGTACTTGTATTGTGAGAATAATTGAGGTTACCTTACATTTAGGGAGGTATACTCTTAAGGGAGGATGCTATTCTTATTTACTTACTTACTTAGTTTTACTTATTGCTTAGTTGTTTAAACTTATTTGCTCAGCTTATACTGTAGTTTAGTTTAGTTTAATCCCGTACTTCATGCACTATCACGTATCTTAGTATCAGGCCCTAGTTTCACCACATCTGTGCTTGACTGCCATTCACTACAGTATTTTTGCATTTTTTCGCTTTATTCCCTCTGCTCTGTGCACTCACTGTGATATATCTTGATTTTGCACAATGTTCGTAAAGTATATATGAATTTTTTACTCCTAATTTTAATTTTACATTCAGTTGTTTTGCTCTGCTATGAGTCTCATATCTTACTGGTGATCAGCTCTAGGCGAACGAGTTGGATCTGTTTTTTAACAGATTTGACTCTGTTCCCACTTCCTCTCCCACACTGCATTCTCCTTTGTTGAAAATTTTCTGAAAATGTACTCAGTTTCATGAATCAAAGCCAAATATGTTTGATTACATATTAATCACACTTATCTTAATCTAGGCCTAAGAAGTATAATCAGCAGCTGAGGCAGAATTAATCCCATAGCAGGGTAGTGTAGAATAGCATATAAGAGAAAATAATCAGAATATAATAATAATAATAAAAAAAGAAGCTTATTTTGTAAATTACAGTAGATTCACTACAGAGGAAAAACACACAGAGAGGCCTCAGGCCCGTGAAGCCATGTCCGCGTAAGGGAAAAAAGCTGAGTCAGCAAGGCCGACGTGCATTTTCTCAAAACAAAATGTACGGCAACCCTGAGAATAGGACAGAGGACTATCATAACAACCCTCAGATAGGACAACAACAAGATATGAAATGCCTGATGAAGCAAAACAACCGAATGAGAAACTAATATTAAGAGTAGAAATTCTCATATACCAGTATGTAAATAGGTAAATAGGGAAATTGACTTATCCAGGTAGGAGGTAAGGTGGAGATGACCTGTAAGGTTTCCATGGGGAGGGAAAAACACTTGATAGAATTGGGGGGAAAAATGTTAGGGCTCTAAGTAAATGCCAGGTACAAAGCATCCCACAAAGCCAACACTCAAGTATACTGATGTATGGGATCCTAAAGTATTACCTAAAATAAAGTCTTATTCCAGTAGTACCCCATTTCTGCAAATACTGTAACATGTTACATTAAAATCAGACTGTAATAGACAGGCCTAGGTCTGACTTAAAGGCCCAGCACTTGGTATCCTTGAGGCCAACAGGCGGTATCTTCAAGGCCACCAGTTATGGGCAAATGAAGGAGGGGTTGAATTTTTGGGGCATATTCAGCAGAAAAATTGTCTATAGTCAAAACAATCACGGACAAACAACTATTAAGAGGGGTAGATATGTTTATATATGGGGTAAATTTATATGGGGGGGCGCACTTGCACTTGACCGCATTGGGCCTGAAGCTCTGTTCTTTTCCTGAGTGCCAATAAAGCTGGTTGCGAATTCTCATCCAAGCCTGTAGTGTTTTTCATTATGTTCTTTCTTATATTCTTATATTTTCTTTTTTATAAATTGGCAAAGTATTTGGTAAATATAGGTAATTGGATAAGACTTCAGAACCACCCTGTAGAATGTCCACTCAGAGGGGACTCTGAGTTCCGACATTAATTGGTGCCGTCTCTCCAGGGAGACGTCCCGGAGGCATCCGAAACAGATGCCTGGGCCACCTCAACTGCCCCCTTTCGATGTGGAGGAGCAGCGGCTCTACTCCGAGCTCCTCCCGGGTGACAGAGCTCCTTACCCTATTTCTAAGAGAGCGCCCCGCCACCCTACGGAGGAAGCTCATTTCAGCCGCTTGCATCTGGGATCTTACCCTTTCGGTCATGACCCAGAGCTCATGACCATAGGTGATAGTAGGAACGTAGATTGACTGGTAAATCGAGAGCTTTGCCTTCCGGCTCAGCTCCTTCTTCACCACAACAGAACAAGCAAACATTTTTTCTAAAATATTTTTTTGAAGTAATATAGTGTAAGTCCCACCAGTAGTTTGGGGGAGTCTGTGTGAATGTGTATGTGAAAGAAAGTCTCGTGGATACTGCTATTCATAGTATAAAGAGCATGTCCAGATGTGATGAGATACTCTGTGAACAGGTCTGAATGGGCGAGTGGTTTTTGGATCCAGTGAAAAATTCCTGTGGATACCGCTGGTGTGTGGGGGCCGGGGAAATCCCACTAACCAGGACTGCATGGGCAGGTGGAAAGGATACACGGTTCGAGGTAGAACAGGTGTGCTTGGTAGGGATGAAGAGGGCCCTCTGGCTGACGGGTTAGTCAGTTACTCCTTGTGTGTTAAAGAGTTTATGATTTATATTCATGGTCTGTTGATAGGGGCATTGGTGGCTCAGTGGTAGGTTTCTCGCCTATCATGCGGAAGGCCTGGGTTCGATTCCCAGCCACTGGATACAGGGCCGGTCCCAAGCCCGGAAAAATGGGAGGGTTGCGTCAGGAAGGGCATCCGGCGTAAAACATCTGCCAAGTTGTTGTGTGGACCAGTTGGTCCGCTGTGGCAACCCCGAACAGGGAGCAGCCGAAAGCAACTTCATTCATGTTCTGTTGATGGTCATATTGATGATCGGCTAAAATAAAGCGTACGTATTGGAGTGGTTTCGGAGATTTGTGTTTTGTGGAAAAGGGCTGGTGCTGTGTTGCTGGTGTGTGGGTGATAAGATAAGTGATTGTTGATGGTTTATTTGGTGAGAGGGGGTGAAAGAGGTAAGTATAAGGCAGAATAAGTAAATATATATTTTCATGTATATTGACTGGAAGTGCTATTTGAGGTATTTGTAGTGATAAAGTGTTTAATCTAGCCATGGGGGTCACAGTCCAGTGACTTCTGTGCCGGTCCCAAGCCCGGATAAATAGAGAGGGTTGCGTCAGGAAGGGCATCCGGCGTAAAACATTGCCAAATTTAACCATGCGAATCGTCAGTACGAATTTCATACCGGATCGGTCGAGGCCCGGGTTAACAACGACCGCCGTCGGCGCCGTTGACCTACAGGGCGCCGGTGGAAATTGGGCTACTGTTGGTGGAAGAAGTAGAGGAGGGAGGAGAGTGCGCAGACAGAGAGAAAAGAGGAAAGGTAAGAGTGTAGGACTGAGAATAGGAACTCTGAATGTTGGTACTATGACAGGGAAAGGTAGAGAGCTGGCTGATATGATGGAGAGAAGGAAGGTGGATATACTGTGTGTACAGGAGACCAGGTGGAAGGGTAGCAAGGCTCGTAGTATAGGAGCAGGATTCAAGCTGTTTTATTATGGTGTGGATAGTAAGAGAAATGGGGTAGGTGTGGTCCTGAAGGAGGAGTTTGTGAGGAATGTTCTGGAGGTGAAAAGAGTGTCAGACAGGGTGATGAGTCTGAAGTTAGAGATTGAAGGGGTGATGTTGAATGTTGTTAGTGGTTATGCCCCACAGGTAGGTTGTGAGTTAGAGGAGAAAGAGAGATTCTGGAGTGAATTAGATGAGGTGATGGAGAGTATTCCCACGGGTGAGAGAGTGGTGATAGGAGCGGATTTTAATGGACATGTTGGTGAGGGGAACACAGGTGATGAGGAGGTGATGGACAAGTTTGGAGTTAAGGAAAAGAACTTTGAAGGACAGATGGTAGTGGACTTTGCTAAGAGGATGGACATGGGTGTGGTTAACACTTATTTTCAGAAGAGGGAGGAGCATAGAGTGACTTACAAGAGTGGAGGTAGGAGAACACAGGTAGACTACATCCTATGTAGAAGAGTCAATCTGAAAGAGATTAGTGACTGTAAAGTGGTAGTGGGAGAGAGTGTAGCTAGACAGCATAGGATGGTGGTGTGTAGGATGACTTTGATGGTCTGTAAGACGAAGAGGTCAAAGATAGAGATAGAGAAGAAAACCAAGTGGTGGAAGCTGAAAAAGGAGGAATGTTGTGAGGAATTTAGACAGAAGTTGAGACAGGCTCTGGGTGGTCAGGTAGTGCTGCCAGATGACTGGGAAACTACAGCAGAAGTGATCAGGGAGACAGGGAGAAAGGTGCTGGGTGTGTCATCTGGAAGGAGGAAAGAAGATAAGGAGACTTGGTGGTGGAATGAGGAAGTTCAGGATAGTATCCAGAGGAAGAGGTTAGCCAAGAAGAAGTGGGACATGGACAGGGTTGAAGAGAATAGACAGGAATACAAGGAGTTACAGCGCAGAGTGAAGAGGGAGGTGTCTAAGGCCAAGCAGAAGGCATATGACGAGTTGTACACTAGGTTAGACACTAGAGAAGGAGAGAAGGACTTGTACAGGTTAGCTAGGCAGAGGGATCGAGATGGGAAGGATGTGCAGCAAGTTAGAGTTATTAAGGATAGAAATGGAAGGGTGCTCACAAGTGAGCAGAGTGTACAGAGGAGATGGAAGGAGTACTTTGAGGAGTTGATGAATGAGGAAAATGAGAGGGAAAAAAGAGTAGAAGGGGTGAACTCTGTGGAACAGAAAGTAGATAAGATTAGAAAGGATGAAGTCAGGAAGGCTTTGAAGAGGATGAAAAGTGGGAAGGCAGTTGGTCCTGACGACATCCCGGTGGAGGTCTGGAAGTGTCTGGGAGAGGCAGCAGTGGAATTTTTAGCTAGTTTGTTCAACAGGGTTTTAGAGAGTGAGAGGATGCCTGAGGAATGGAGAAGAAGTGTGTTAGTGCCGATCTTTAAGAATAAGGGTGACGTGCAGAGTTGCAGTAACTATAGGGGGATAAAGTTGATGAGCCATACAATGAAGCTATGGGAAAGAGTAGTGGAAGCTAGGTTAAGGAAGGTAGTGGAAATTTGTGAGCAGCAGTATGGCTTCATGCCCAGAAAGAGCACAACAGATGCAATTTTTGCTCTGAGAATTTTGATGGAGAAGTATAGGGATGGTCAGAGGGAGTTGCACTGTGTGTTTGTAGACTTGGAGAAAGCGTATGACAGGGTGCCAAGAGAAGAGCTGTGGTACTGTATGAGGAAGTCAGGAGTAGCAGAGAAGTATGTCAGAGTGGTGCAGGACATGTATGAGAGGAGCAGGACAGTGGTGAGGTGTGCTGTAGGTCAGACAGAGGAGTTCAAAGTGGAGGTGGGACTGCATCAGGGATCGGCTCTGAGCCCCTTCCTGTTTGCTATAGTGATGGACCAGTTGTCAGAGGAGGTCAGACAGGAGTCTCCTTGGACAGAGGAGTTCAATGTGGAGGTGGGACTGCTTTGGGTCCAGCAGATTTTGTTCTCTCTATGAGAAAATATAGTAAAATATAACATTTAAAATAGATATAATATAAAATAGAAAAAGTATAATTATACAAGTCTAAAGGAAAAAAAGACAGAAAAAATTAAAGCAAAAAATATTCTGAGCCTAAATTTAACACAAAAATTGTTTTTCACTTTTCCAACTATCTACACATTATTACTAATACCACGTATTAATTCTCTACACCACATTTTTTTACTCTTTTAACCACACATTTAGCATGGGGCCTGGCAGCCCCATGTCCAACATTCTCCTACCAATATACTCACTTTCCCTCCTCTGAACATGTCCAAACCATCTTAATCTGGCCTCCCTAACTTTGTCCCCCAAATGTCCAACATGAGCTGTCCCTCTGATGTACTCGTTCCTAATCCTGTCCAACCTTGTCACTCCCAAAGAGAACCTCAACATCTTCAGCTCTGCTACCTCTAGCTCTGACTCCTGTCTCTTCCTCAGTGACACTGTCTCTAAACCATACAGCATGGTCGCTCTCACCACTGTCCTGTACACCTTCCCCTTGATTCTCGCTGAAATTTTCCTATCACACAGAACTCCCGACACCTTTCTCCACCCATTCCAACCTGCCTGCATTCGCTTCTTTACCTCTTTCGCAGCAACATTAATGTGTAATCATATAAAAATGCTGATAATTGCTTTAATAATTGTCTTTCATGCATAAACATGAAAGTTGACTCTAAGTTTAAAATTAAAATACTTACTAATTTCCTGTGCAGCATAAATATCTAAAGTAGATTATTTTATGCATCCAACACTGTATTAGAACTGTACTAGTTTTAGTGTGCACACGACGCTCCTAGACACGGACGCATGAATCGGCATACTGATTTTCGTGCGCACACACATGTACTTGTATAGCACACACACATACACGCGCACCGATCATACCCCACACATAAGGAGAGCAATGGTGCCCCCTGGGGGAAATGGCAACAATTGTGAATTGTACTGGTGCAGTATTGTGGTAGTGTAGTAATATTAAGCAGTTATTGTGGCTACTGAATAGAGAGCATATTGAACAGTAGATAGTTGGTGCCTTTGGATTCTAGAGTTTGGGTTTGCTGGTGGATTAATTGTTTATTAAATTTTGTATGATTTTTTCTCCTTCCTATCTGGTTTATGTATGTTTTCTGATCCCCCTCCCCTCCTTCTTTTCCTTCCATTGCATTGTTTATTGCTTTGTGGATTATTATTACATTTATGGATGCCTTGCTGCTACTGCTGATGATTATTGCTGGATTATAGCATTACTGCTGATTGATTGATTATTGCTGTTTATTGCCCTATATTAGATAGAGGCATTGGTGGCTCAGTGGTAGGTTTCTCGCCTATCATGCGGAAGGCCCGGGTTCAATTCCCAGCCAATGCCTCAACCCCAGCCACTGGATGCAGTGCCGGTCCCAAGCCCGGAAAAATGGGAGGGTTGCGGCAGGAAGGGCATCCGGCGTAAAACATTTGCCAAGTTGATGTGCGGACCAGTTGGTCCGCTGTGGCGACCCCGAACAGGGAGCAGCCGAAAGCAACTTCTTATTGCCCTATATTAGATATTGCTTATATTAAACATTATATTGCATATACTAAAATGCACTAGATTTCATTGCTGGTTATACATTATATGGGTCACTGATATTTCTATCTCCTTTGCAGTGGTTTTTCAGCTGCTTGTTTGTTATATCCTGATTAATGCATGAACTGCTGAACTGCTGGTGGATGAATAACAATTGAGTATTGCTTTAATTATGGAAGGAGGGGTTAATTGTTGATTACTAAAATATTAATTGGTTGAATCTGTTGAAAATATTAATGGTTGTGATGAGAACTGAATTGGTTTTCTTGATTATACTGTGGTATAAGGTTGGTTCTTTTGATTATAAACTGTTATAGTATTAGTGAATTTTACTTGGGTGACCTTTGACCCTTGTGGGCTTGCTGCTTAAATTGTCTAAGCTTTCATCCTTTTTTATGTTGCTAAGAACATAAGAGCAATTAATGGTAACAAACTGACAATAACGTCGCTGTGTGGTTGTGGTCTAATCTTCTTCTTCTTCTTCTTCTTCTTTCGGCTTTTCCCTTCAGGGGTCGCCACAGCGAATCATCTCTCTCCACCTATCCCTATCTTCTGCATCCTCAACCCTTGCACCCACTAGCTTCATATCCTCATTAATTCCATCCATATACCTCCTCTTTGGCCTTCCTCTTTGCCTCCTGCCTGGCAGCCCCATGTCCAACATTCTCCTACCAATATACTCACTGTCCCTCCTCTGAACATGTCCAAACCATCTTAATCTGGTCTCCCTAACTTTGTCCCCCAAACGTCCAACATGAGCTGTCCCTCTGATGAACTCGTTCCTAATCCTGTCCAATCTTGTCACTCCCAAAGAGAACCTCAACATCTTCAGCTCTGCTACCTCGAGCTCTGACTCCTGTCTCTTCCTCAGTGACACTGTCTCTAAACCATACAGCATGGCCGGTCTCACCACTGTCCTGTACACCTTCCCCTTGATTCTCGCTGATATTTTCTGATCACACAGAACTCCCGACACCTTTCTCCACCCATTCCAACCTGCCTGCACTTGCTTCTTTACCTCTTTCCCACACTCTCCATTACTCTGGACTGTTGACCCCAAGTACTTAAACTCCTGTACCTTCTTCACCTCTTCACCCTGTAACCTTACTGTTCCACTTCCCTCCCTTTCATTCACACACATGTACTCAGTCTTACTACGACTGACCTTCATTCCTCTTCTCTCCAGTGCAAACCTCCACCTCTCCAGGTTTTCCTCCACCTGCTCCCTGCTCTCACTACAGATCACAATGTCATCTGCAAACATCATTGTCCAAGGAGACTCCTGTCTGACCTCCTCTGACAACTGGTCCATCACTATAGCAAACAGGAAGGGGCTCAGAGCCGATCCCTGATGCAGTCCCACCTCCACATTGAACTCCTCTGTCTGACCTACAGCACACCTCACCACTGTCCTGCTCCTCTCATACATGTCCTGCACCACTCTGACATACTTCGCCGCTACTCCTGACTTCCTCATACAGTACCACAGCTCTTCTCTTGGCACCCTGTCATACGCTTTCTCCAAGTCTACAAACACACAGTGCAACTCCTTCTGACCATCCCTATACTTCTCCATCAAAATCCTCAGAGCAAAAATTGCATCTGTTGTGCTCTTTCTGGGCATGAAGCCATACTGCTGCTCACAAATTTCCACTACCTTCCTTAACCTAGCTTCCACTACTCTTTCCCATACCTTCATTGTATGGCTCATCAACTTTATCCCCCTATAGTTACTGCAACTCTGCACGTCACCCTTATTCTTAAAGATCGGCACTAACACACTTCTTCTCCATTCCTCAGGCATCCTCTCACTCTCTAAAACCCTGTTGAACAAACTAGCTAAAAATTCCACTGCTGCCTCTCCCAGACACTTCCAGACCTCCACCGGAATGTCATCAGGACCAACTGCCTTCCCACTTTTCATCCTCTTCAAAGCCTTCCTGACTTCATCCTTTCTAATCTTATCTACTTTCTGTTCCACAGAGTTCACCCCTTCTACTCTTTTTTCCCTCTCATTTTCCTCATTCATCAGCTCCTCAAAGTATTCCTTCCATCTCCTCTGTACACTCTCCTCACTTGTGAGCACCCTTCCATCTCTATCCTTAATAACTCTAACTTGCTGCACATCCTTCCCATCTCGATCCCTCTGCCTAGCTAACCTGTACAAGTCCTTCTCTCCTTCTCTAGTGTCTAACCTAGTGTACAACTCGTCATATGCCTTCTGCTTGGCCTTAGACACCTCCCTCTTCACTCTGCGCTGTAACTCCTTGTATTCCTGTCTATTCTCTTCAGTCCTGTCCATGTCCCACTTCTTCTTGGCTAACCTCTTTCTCTGGATACTATCCTGAACTTCCTCATTCCACCACCAAGTCTCCTTATCTTCTTTCCTCCTTCCAGATGACACACCCAGCACCTTTCTCCCTGTCTCCCTGATCACTTCTGCTGTAGTTTCCCAGTCATCTGGCAGCACTACCTGACCACCCAGAGCCTGCCTCAACTTCTGTCTAAATTCCTCACAACATTCCTCCTTTTTCAGCTTCCACCACTTGGTTTTCTTCTCTATCTCTGACCTCTTCTTCTTACAGACCATCAAAGTCATCCTACACACCACCATCCTATGCTGTCTGGCTACACTCTCTCCCACTACCACTTTACAGTCACTAATCTCTTTCAGATTGCCTCTTCTACATAGAATGTAGTCTACCTGTGTGCTCCTACCTCCACTCTTGTAAGTCACTCTATGCTCCTCCCTCTTCTGAAAATAAGTGTTAACCACACCCATGTCCATCCTCTTAGCAAAGTCCACTACCATCTGTCCTTCAAGGTTCCTTTCCTTAACTCCAAACTTGCCCATCACCTCCTCATCACCTGTGTTCCCCTCACCAACATGTCCATTAAAATCCGCTCCTATCACCACTCTCTCACCCGTGGGAATACTCTCCATCACCTCATCTAGTTCACTCCAGAATCTCTCTTTCTCCTCCAACTCACAACCTACCTGTGGGGCATAACCACTAACAACATTCAACATCACCCCTTCAATCTCTAACTTCAGACTCATCACCCTGTCTGACACTCTCTTCACCTCCAGGACATTCCTCACAAACTCCTCCTTCAGGACCACACCTACCCCATTTCTCTTACTATCCACACCATAATAAAACAGCTTGAATCCTGCTCCTATACTACGAGCCTTGCTACCCTTCCACCTGGACTCCTGTACACACAGTATATCCACCTTCCTTCTCTCCATCACATCAGCCAGCTCTCTACCTTTCCCTGTCATAGTACCAACATTCAGAGTTCCTATTCTCAGTCCTACACTCTTACCTTTCCTCTTCTCTCTCTGTCTGCGCACTCTCCTCCCTCCTCTACTTCTTCGACCAACAGTAGCCCAATTTCCACCGGCGCCCTGTAGGTCAACGGCGCCAATGGCGGTCGTTGTTAACCCGGGCCTCGACCGATCCGGTATGAAATTCGTACTGACGATTCGCATGGTTAAATTTGGCAATGTTTTACGCCGGATGCCCTTCCTGACGCAACCCTCTCTATTTATCCGGGCTTGGGACCGGCACAGAAGTCACTGGACTGTGACCCCCATGGCTAGATTTTGTGGTTGTGGTCTAATACAATAATATATTATATTATAATTTTATGCATTTATGAGAGATATTAGATATTTATAGAGATATTTATATATCTTATACCTGCAATAATTATTAGAGTTATTGTTGTGTTGCATTGTTGTATTTTTGTTCCATCTTATAACAGATATTCTAATTAGGAAGATAAACACACCCATCCAACATGGTCAGTCATAAACAGAAACCCAGGTCCTAGTTAGTTAGTTAGTTTGAAAGATAGATAGATAGATACAGTGGGGCAAAAAAGTATTTAGTCTGCCACCAATTGTGCAAGTTCTCCCACTTAAAAAGATGAGAGAGACCTGTAATTTTCATCATAGGTACACTTCAACTATGAGAGACAGAATGAGAAAAAAAAAATCCAGAAAATCACATTGTCTGATTTTTAAAGAATTTATTTGCAAGTTATGGTGGAAAATAAGTATTTGGTCAATAACAAAAGTTCATCTTAATACTTTGTTATATACCCTTTGTTGGCAATGACAGAGGTCAAACGTTTTCTGTAAGTCGCCACAAGGTTTTTACACACTGTTGCTGGTAGTTTGGCCCATTCCTCCATGCAGATCTCCTCTAGAGCAGTGATGTTTTGGGGCTGTCGCTGGGCAACACAGATTTTCAACTCCCTCCAAAGATTTTCTATGGGGTTGAGATCTGGAGACTGGCTGGGCCACTCCAGGACCTTGAAATGCTTCTTACGAAGCCACTCCTTCGTTGCCTGGGTGGTGTGTTTGGGATCAATGTCATGCTGAAAGACCCAGCCACGTTTCATCTTCAATGCCCTTGCTGATGGAAGGAGGTTTTTACTCAAAATCTCACGATACATGGCCCCATTCATTCTTTCCTTTACACGGATCAGTCGTCCTGGTCCCTTTGCAGAAAAACAGCCCCAAAGCATGATGTTTCCACCCCCATGCTTCACAGTAGGTATGGTGTTCTTTGGATGCAACTCAGCATTCTTTCTCCTACAAACACGACAAGTTGAGTTTTTACCAAAAAGTTCTGTTTTGGTTTCATCTGACTATATGACATTCTCCCAATCCTCTTCTGGATCATCCAAATGCTCCCTAGCAAACTTCAGACGGGCCCGGACATGTACTGGCTTAAGCAGGGGGACACGTCTGGCACTGCAGGATTTGAGTCCCTGGAGGCGTAGTGTGTTACTGAAGATAGCCTTTGTTACTTTGGTCCCAGCTCTCTGCAGGTCATTCACTAGGTCCCCCCGTGTGGTTCTGGGATTTTTGCTCACCGTTCTTGTGATCATTTTGACCCCATGGGGTGAGATCTTGCGTGGAGCCCCAGATCGAGGGAGATTATCAGTGGTCTTGTATGTCTTCCATTTTCTAATAATTGCTTCCACAGTTGATTTCTTCACACCAAGCTGCTTACCTATTGCAGATTCAGTCTTCCCAGCCTGGTGCAGGTCTACAATTTTGTTTCTGGTGTCCTTTGACAGCTCTTTGTTCTTGGCCATAGTGGAGTTTGGAGTCTGACTGTTTGAGGTTGTGGACAGGTGTCTTTTATACTGATAACGAGTTCAAACAGGTGCCATTAATACAGGTAACGAGTGGAGGACAGAGGAGCCTCTTAAAGAAGAAGTTACAGGTCTGTGAGAGCCAGAAATCTTGCTTTTTTGTAGGTGACCAAATACTTATTTTCCACCATAATTTGCAAATAAATTCTTTAAAAATCAGACAATGTGATTTTCTGGATTTTTTTTCCCCTCATTCTGTCTCTCATAGTTGAAGTGTACCTATGATGAAAATTACAGGCCTCTCTCATCTTTTTAACTGGGAGAACTTGCACAATTGGTGGCTGAATAAATACTTTTTTGCCCCACTGTAGATAGATAGATAGATACATACATGCATGCACGCACGCACGCACTCACGCACGCACGCACGCATGCACACACACACACACACACACACACACACACACACACACACACACCATACATACTTTATTTATCCCGAATGGGAAATTTACATGATTTAGTGATAAGAAGACCTAAAGAAGACAGGGACGAGTGTTCTCACACCTGCTGGAGTTGTAATGGCAAACCACATGGATGCAAGCAAAGACATCAAGACATACATGAGGAAATGGCATGATTGAACAAAAGAGGAGTTGCAGTGGCCCGCAAAGGGAACATTTGAGGTGATGAAGTGCATGAAAATGAAATCCAGGATAGAGTGCTGGGGTGAAGCAAAAAAAGAAAACAGCGAGAAAACAAAGAGGAAACTAGGCATTATACAGTGGTTTGAGAAAGAAGGCATGGAAGGAAAGGCAAAAAGAATGCGAAAGAACTGGGAGTGAGGAATGGAAGGAGGCTAGAATTTGAACAACAAAGGGAAAAGATAGAAACAGCCCAGGATAGAGTGCTGGGGAGAAGCAAAAAAAAAGTGAAAAGAGGAAATTAGAAATTATACAGTGGTTTGAGAATGAAGGACAAGAAAGGAATGAAAGGGAAAGGGGAAAAAATGAAAAAAAGAAGTGGAAGACAGAAGAGATGCTAGAATTTGGACAGTAGAACTCCCTACTCCAGTCCAGCAACCACCCCCCAGTCTGGGGGACTGTCTTCACCTACACCTCACTCACACCTCACTACACTTCCCTTCACTGCTCCCTCTACATTTTCACAACCTTTCACCCTCATTCACTCATCTCAGTCCTCTCACACACCCCTCTCCTTAACAAAAGGCCAGGTGAGGTATGAACTGATCCTGCAATCCTACCACCTGCCCACTGGATCCAATTCCTTCAACAATGCTCCAGACCATCTCACCTGACCTCCTGCCCTTCATCACCACAGCCATCAATTGATCCTTAACATCTGGTCATGTATCAACTGCCTTTAAGAAAGCCAGGGTCATCCCCATCCTTAAGACACCTGCTCTATATCCCTCAGACATCAGCAACTACAGACCACTATCATTTCTCTCATTTCTTACAAAAATTCTCAAATGCATTGTTTATAATCAGCTGTCTGACTATCTCCTGCAGAATAACTTCCATGGTCCCAACCAGTCTGGCCTCAAAGCAGCACATTCCACAGAGACTGCCCTTTTGGCAGTCACTGAGCAACTACATGCTGCTAGATCAGCCAAACTGTCATCAGTCATCATCCTCCTTGACCTGTCTACAGCATTTGACACAGTAAACCACAAGACTCTCTTGTCCACCCTCAGGAGTCTTGGAATTTGTGGAACAACTTGGTCCTCTCCTTTTTTCCCTCTATACTCACTCTCTTGGCAAAGTTATATCCTCACATGGCTTTTCATACCACTGCTATGCCGATGACACCCAACTTATGTTCTCCTTCCCTACTTCAGATACCACGGCTTCTGCTCGGCAATGTCTAGTGGACATTTCATCTTGGATGATGGCTCATCAGCTGAAACTCAATCCCAGCAAAACTGAGCTGCTGGTCATCCCAGGTGATACATCCCCAGTCCAGGACCTTGTGTTATCTTTGAACAACGCCATGATTTCCCCTTCAGCCACTGCTTGCAACCTTGGGGTAACCATGGACAATCAACTGTCCTTTTCCTCCCATGTCGCTAATGTGACACGCTCATATCGGTTTCTTCTGTACAACATCAGAAGGATTCGGCCATTTCTATCCACACAGGCTACTCAGGTTCTTGTTCAATCTCTGGTCATCTCGAGATTGGACTACTGCAACTCTCTTCTGTCAGGTCTACCTCTGAATGCAAATGATCCAAAATGCAGCTGCATGACTTGTTTTCAACCTGCCTACATTTTCCCACACCACCCCACTGCTGCGTTCCCTCCACTGGCTTCCGGGAGCTGCACGCATCAGATTCAAAACACTAACGCTTGCCTAAAAAGCCAAAAATGGACTAGTGCCATCTTATCTCAAAGCTTTCGTTAATCCTCACACTGCACCTTGCTCCCTCAGATCCACTAGCATTGCTCAACTGGTCCCAACTTCTCTCAGGGCAAGAGGTAGGTATACATCAAGGATCTTCTCTGTTCTGGCACCGAGGTGGTGGAACGAACTTTCCCTAGATGTCCATGCAGCCGAGTCACTGATCGTCTTCAAATGGCAACTGAAGACCTACCTCTTCCTGAAGCACTTATACCCAACTCAGTTTTTAGGCTAATGGTATCCCAAGTTTGCGTCTTATTGAACCAGTGTTAATCTATTCACTGATAGAGAATTAAAGCACTTTTGTACATCGCTCTGGACAAGAGTGTCTGCCAAATGACAGAAATGTAAATGTAAACTAAGAAAGATAAAGGCAAGGAAGACTGCAGGGCCAGATGGAATTAGCCTGAGACTGTTCAGGGACTGTGTTGACCAGCTATGAGGGGTGGTCAGGTACATTTCTAATCTGAGCCTAAGCCTGGAGAAGGTCACAGTGCTGTGGAAAATGTCCTGTATGGTTCCAGTACCAAAGACTGCACACCCCAGGGAACTAAACCACTTCAGACCTGTTGCCTTAACCTCCCACCTGATGAAAACCATGGAGAGGATCATCCTCTGTCACCTCCATTCCTTAGTGTGCACAATGCTCGACCCACTGCAGTTTGCATATCAGCCTGGCATCGGTGTGGACGATTGTTGGATGTGTATGTGACAGGAACAAACAAGAATACAGGGACATCATCAAGGAATTTGTTGACTGGTGTGAGTGTAACCATTTGCACTTGAACACCAGTAAGATGAAGAAGATGGTGATTGACTTGCAGAGAAGGAGAACACCACACCACACACCAGTGAAAATCCAGGGCTTGGACATTGAGTTGGTGGATAGGTTCAAGTACCTGGGTGTTCACCTAAACAATAGACTGGACTGGCTGGATAACACTGATGCTCTGTACAAGAAGGGCCAGAGTCCCTGGACCAGGACCAGAGTGAACAAGACTTTATTAAGTACTTTTTATGATACTGTGGTGGCCTCTGCAATTCTCTATGCCATAGTCTGCTGGGTGGGAGGCAGTACAGAGCAGGACAGAAAGAGACTGAACAAGCTGGTTAGGAGAGTCAGCTCTGTCCTGGGCTGCCCACTGGACCTGGTGGAGGAGGTGGGTGAGAGGAAGATGTTAGCCAAGCTGAGATCTATTATGAACAACACCTCTCACCCCCTGTATGGGACTGTGGAGATCCTGTGTAGCTCCTTCAGCAGCAGACTGCTACATCCCCAGTGTAGGAAGGCGCGCTACCACAGGTCATTCATTCCAGCGGCTGGTACTAATACAAAAATTGCATTACAGTGATGTTTAAATGTGCAATATTCTATAAGTTTGTATATTTCCTACGGTGGCTTGGTGGTCAGCACGTTTGTCTCACATCTCCAGGATTGGGGGTTCGATTCCTGCCTCCACCGTGTGTGGAGTTTGCATGTTCTCCCTGTTCCTCAGGAGTTTCCTCCCCTGATCCAAAGACATGCATTGTAGGTTGATTGGTGTCTGTAGTGAATGAAAGTGTGTGCCCTGCGATGGGTTGGCACTCCACCCAGGGTGTATCCTGCCTTGATGCCTGAGATAGGCACAGGCTCCCCATGACCTGAGAATAGATTGGATAAGTGGTATACAATGAATTAATATTTCATAATTTTTATATTCCATAATTTTATATAATCTTACTTTCTTTTACTATTTGTATTGCTATTACTGTGTTACTATTTGTATTGTGCAATATTTATTTTTTATAATTTTACATAATTTTCTTTTATTAACTGTGTTTTTAAATTTCTTTCTTTCTTTCCTTATCTTATCTTATCTTATTCAATTCAATTCAATTCAGTTTTATTTGTATAGCGCTTTTAACAAAGAGCATTGTCTCAAAGCAGCTTTACAGAACATAAGAAACAATAAACATACAAACAAACAGTCCTAGAAGTTAGACAAAATTTTCCCTAGTGAGCGAGCCTGAGGTGACTCAGGCGACTGTGGCAAGGAAAAACTCCCTCAGATGGAATTAGGAAGAAACCTTGAGAGGAACCAGACTCAAAAGGGAACCCATCCTCATCTGGGTGACACTGGAGAGTGTGATATGAACAATGTCCTTTCTGCATTAGTTGTGTGGTGCAGATACAGCATGTGTTATGTGTAAAATGTCCACATAGGGTTGGCAGTGCTGCTTTGATTACTCCAGTCCTCAGAAAGCAGAACCCGGCTGGAGCTGGTCCCTCTCTGGATGCCACCGGAGCTGGCACAATCTCTGTGTGACTCGGGGATGGGTAGAAAAAGGGAAACAAATGGAAAGGGATTAGCGTAGCTGCTATTTATAATATTAGGAGGCACTAGATGATGATGTGCATTTAATCGGATGTATTGGAGTACAAGGTTATGGGATTTATTAGGTGTATGCCTGGCTAAAGAGATATGTCTTTAGTCTACGTTTGAACTGGGAGACTGTGTCTGAGCCCCGAACACTGTCAGGAAGACTGTTCTAAAGTTTAGGAGCTAAATACGAAAAAGCTCTACCCCCTTTTGTAGACTTTGATATTCTGGGAACTACCAGAAGTCCGGAGTTTCGAGATCTTAAGGAGCGTGATGGATTGTAATGTGTTAGAAGACTGGCTAGATACGTGGGAGCTGAACCATTCAGAGTCTTGTATGTAAGAAGTGCTAGTTTATAATCAATTCTAAACTTAACAGGTAGCCAGTGCAGGGATGATAATATTGGTGTTATATGGTCATACTTTCTTGACCTGGTAAATCTTATCTTATCTTATCTTATCTTGGGACTGTTATGACTTTCTTGTCTCCTAGGCTCAAGGTTTCTGTACATTTTGTTCCTAGCTTCCTTCCATTTGTCTATTTAGCAAGGACATACATGTAGGCCTTGTTGACAGACTTTTCCAACCTGTTTTTGGACATGGTCATGAGACGTGCTTCGCAGGCCAAAGTCCCTTCTATGGTATCCTGAGAAGCTGTCTGACAAGCGGTCGCATTGTGAGGCTTGTGGCAACTGAAATTAACCACCTCCTGGCTGGTCTCTTGGATTGTTCCTGCAACTGCTGAGGCCTCTACTCAAACTGAGCCTGACACCAATGGTTTCCCTGATGTCATTGATCTAACTTGGTCCCCTTCCTCCTAGTATTCCTCCGATCACTCTCCAACTCCTCCAGCTCCTCTGGCTTCCCCAACCTGTCCAACTTCTCCAAACTCTCCAACTTCTCCAAGCTCTCCAACTTCTCCAACCTCTCCTACCTGGGCCCCATGGCTTATGACTAAGTTGATAATTGCTTATCTCTGTTTTTTTTTTCCTGTAACAAACCTACTGGGTTCCCTACATTAATTATTTTACCTAATAAGCTATGTGTTTTACTTTATGTGATTATGTGTCCCTATTTTTCTTTATATGCTATTCTAAAGTACTTCTCATTATATGGTTAAGTTTGGGGGGCACGGTAGCTTGGTGGTTAGCCTGGAGGTGTGAGGCAGTCACACCTCCAGGGTTCGGTTGGTTCGATTCCCACCTCCACGAGGTTTCCCAGGTTTCCTTCCCCAGTCCAAAGACAAGCATTGTAGGTTGATTTGGCATCTCTAAATTGTCCGTTGTGTGCGTGCGTATGTGTGATTGGGCCCTGTGATAGACTGGTATCCTGGGCAGGGTGTACCCTGTCTTGTGCCCGTAGTCTCCTGGGATAGACTCCAGGTTCCCTATGACCCAGTAGTAGGAGATGGATGGATGGCTTTTGCCATAACTGATGATTATACTTAAGCTTAAGCACAGATTAAGATAAGTGACATTAATATATATGTAAATCAAAAAAAGTAGAGATTTAAAGTTAAATTAACTCTGGATTCTGGAATAAAATAGTCTTAGATTTAATTTAGCTTAACTGAGTAAATTTAAGGACTAAACATTAACTTTTGATTTAATGATTAAAGTAGACTAGATTTGATTTAATGATTAAAGTTGATTGGAATTAGATTTATAAGTTGATTGGAATCAGATTTATGAATTGACTGGAATTAGATTTATGAAAATGAGTACAATTCTCAGAAAAATTTCAACAATCCGCTAGCATAGCTAATTCAGCTACATTCCAACCACATGTGTGACAATGTAGTAGAAAAACAATGAATCTGTTTATTTCCAGTATTCACTTTTTTTGCTGCAACATATCCCAGCAGTGTATCTGGAAAAACACTTAAATAAACTTTAACAAGGATGTGCAGTCAGGGGAGGCATAAAAAGTATGGAAAACTAAGAATTATAAATTTGTGCACTGGTCTGTGCTATAAATTTGTTTTCTGTATGATTCCAATCATTTTAATCATTTTAATAGTCAAAATAGCTGAATTTGTGCATTTCCTGTTCAAATACTGGGGAGAAATGTGAGGTGTGTCAGCAACTAGCCTCACCTCACCTCAGACTGCCCTATCCCTCACACACTGGGCTGATGCATGTGTAGCTGGTTTAATAATTATAAGTTGTCAAGTGAACTTCAATCAAAACTTAAACCTTTTGTTTTTAATTTATTGTATGTTTTGAGTTATAAGGTATAATGTACATAATTCTTTATAAGCGCATATTGGTGACGCACATGATACATAATTGCCACCGATGGGGTTAGAAGTGTTCTCTCTCGCTCTGTTAACGAGAGTTGTGGTAAGAATGTTTTAAAGTGTATTATATGAGTTCAATGCATTATTTCATGAGATACATAACGTCTAAATGCAATGGGAGGTTGTGATGTCATGGAAGCGAATGTAAATGATTGTATTTTGAGTGTTTACTATGACTACCATAGCTTACATGTTTTCTCCGTTCTGTCTGAGCAGAGTAAAGGAGAGAGGTGTGTGTGTCCGAAAAAAACTCATTGTGCTCTGCGTATTTCTGCAGGTATGTTGTATGTTTACTGTGTTCTATGTTGAAAGATAAGGTTGAACGTGTTTAAAATTAACTTTATATGAGTTTGATATAAAAAGAAAAGTGAGGTCTGTCTGTAAAAATAAGGTTAGATTGGATATTGTTTTTTGATACATTTATCTGCATTTTTATTTGATGTATTAATTTTGATATGCATGTTTTACACATTCGTAATTGTGTTTATTTGTGTACAATTTCGGGTGTTCTATATTCTTATGTAATTACTCACTGAGATGAGTAGGCCATAAAGAAATTGTATTCTTCATATAGTACATTTATATAGATAATATAATATCTTATGTCATGTAACAGTGATATGTATTTGATTGGCTTACTCTATTCTGTGGATTCTTTATTTATTTACTTTTATTTTTCCTGGTTTCTTTATTTGTTGTATCTGTTATTGGCAGTAGTAGCAGAGCTACAATTGCCACTGACTGGATTAAAAGTATTCTCTCTCGCTCTGCTAACGAGAGTTGTGAGTGAAGGAGAGAGGTGTGTGTCCAAAAAAACTCATTGTGCTCTGTGTATTTCTGCAGAATAAATGTTCTGGACCTCATTCATCGGAATTGTCCTTATTGGGTGGAAACACAACCAGAGTAAAACCACTACAAATGCAGTTGGAACATGCCTGTTGCTGTCTCTCTGTATATTGCCAATATAATGTTTGCATTCACGTTTATTATACACCCTGACTTTCTATGTTCTAGCTAGAGGCATTGGTGGCTCAGTGGTAGGTTTCTCACCCATCATGCGGCAGGCCCGGGTTCGATTCCCAGCCGCTGGATGCAGTGCTGGTTCCAAGCCTGGAAAAATGGGAGGGTTGCGGCAGGAAGGCCATCTGGCGTAAAACATTTGCCAAGTTGTTGTGCGGACCAGTTGGTCCGCTGTGGCGACCCCGAACAGGGAGCAGCCAAAAGCTTACACACACACACTTTCTACATTCTAGCTAACATCTTTAATGAATGTATGTGACATTTAGTCTTGCTGATCAGACATAAAGCAGTGAAAAGGCATAAGGTGAGGCAGACAGTGCTCTGCCGCACTGAAGGAGGCCGATGTGAGCTCAGCAGGTGCTTGTTGTGGCCGTTCTTCTACGCAGAACCTTTGGGCACCAATAAGTTAGCGATATCAGAAGGTAAAGTTCACTGCAGCGGTCCGTTTATTTCTATTTTCTGTTCTGACTGACTGCCAAAATGGAATATTATATGTCTAAGCTTAAAAATTTCTCAAAACTGGACTTTCGGTCAAAACAGGAAGTAATAAATAACAGAAGACCAACAATGGAGCTAAACTGTTTGCTTGAAATTAATGTTAAATAAAAGATAACTTGCTCTTTTGATTGATTAAAAGAGGCCCGTGGTAGGTCTCATCAGCAAGAACAATGAGTCAGTGTACAGAGAGTAGGTGCTACAACTAACAGCCTGGTGTAAAGACAGCAACCTGAACGTGGAGAAAATAAAAGAGATGGTTGTTGACTTCAGGAGAGCACAGAGTGACCATTCTACACTGAACATCGACCAGTCCAACGTGGAGATCGTCAAGAACACCAAATTCCTTGGTGTTCATCAGGTGCAGAACTTCATCTGGTCACTCGACACCAGCTCCATCACCAAGAAAGCCCAGCAGTGCCTTTACTTCCTGTGAAGACTGAGGAAGGCTCATCTTCCACCTCCCATCCTGACCATGTTTTACAGAAGGACCATCGAGCATCCTGAGCAGCTGCATCACTGCCTGGTTCGGGGATTGCACCGTCTTGGATCGCAAGACCCTGCAGCAGATAGTGAAGACAGGTGAGATCATCGGAGTCTCTCTTCCCTCTATCACGGACATTTACGCCGCATGCTGCGTCCACAAAGCAAACAGCATTGTGAATGACCCCACACACCCCTCACACACACTCTTACACACCCCACACCCCTCACACACACTCTTCACCCTCCTGCCATCTGTTAAGAGGTACTGAAGCATTCTGATCTTGATCTTCTGAACTGATCTTGTTTACATGCACACCTCATTTTAAATATTTTGAACTGCACTTTAACTGTTTTAACTAAAATAACTATTTCTGCTGCTATCACTTACTGTCCCTTACCGTTTCTTTTTGCACTCACTGTATGACCCTGTTTTTTTTGCACACAGTTGGCTTTGTGTGTCTTGTTTGTCTGTACTGTCTCATCATCCTCTGCACTTATCTTGTATGTTGAGTTAAAAAAAATTCTGCATCTTGGAGTATAGTTTAGATCTATGTTTGCCTGTGCCACCCTGTATATTGTTTTTGTTCTGTGTAGCACCTCTGGTCCAGGAGGAATGTTGTCTCATTTCACGGTGTACTCCATCAGCTATATATGGTTGAAGTGACAATAAAGCTTCTTTGCCTTTTTGGTGAGCTGGGTTTTTTGAGGTAACAAAACAATTCCCCAAGACAGTATCCCAATAAATCACAGTGTTAAGTTCTCTTTCCCAAAAACCCTCAGTCAGAATGTTTAAATACTGTTGTACCACAAGTGATTTATAAATTGTACTCACAATACCTCTAGAAGCCATACTAGAATCTTTCCAGTTTATCATTGGATGAGGAGACATTTTAGTCGACCTTACTCCTTAAGCTTTCAGTACAGTCTTAAGTAAAAGAAAAAGGAGAATCCTGGGAGAGAGAATTCATCCTTTAGAATCTAAAAGGACTTACGCCCTTAATCATTGTACAGGTCTTTTAAAGTGTAAATACCACATTCAACCCAGCATCTGGAACCAAACAGTTTTTTTATCAGTAAAAAGATTATTATGCCAAATAGGGGTAGAGTCACTGTAAGAATCTGAAGCTCCCATAATCTTTTCTGCTTCTTTCAAGGTTTTGATGGAATGGCAAATAATTGGACCAAATAGGAAGGAGATGGGCTTTTGTAGGAAGTAGAGACATAGGCTTTCTTACTGATGGAGCTGCTGATCTTTTTATGATTTTAACCTATATAAAAGTATGAAAGACCTAAGAAAATTCCATCAGTTTTGGTGCTATAGGGAAGCTGTCTGCTTTTTTTTAAATGATTAATTGGTTTTGCACCAGAGTTCTTTATTCATCTTATTTATTTATTTATTTATTTATTTATTTATTTATTTATTCACTTTCATGAGTTAATGTACAAAAATGCCATCAGAAGACAAAGTCTCTCTCTCTCTCTCTCTCTCTCTCTCTCTCTCTCTCTCTCTCTCTCTCTCTCCTTCTTTCACAGAAACGCAGTTCTCTGAAGTTTTATAATAAGAGACCGTAAGGAACCGCACATTGCATGGACAGCTGTGTAAGATCTCCTTCAGACGATAATCATGTAACTTTTAGTATATCTGACCAGCTGTAGTGTTCCACTGGTGTTTTATTAAGAGTGTAACAATACACTCCGGCAGTTCAGTTCTATTCATGATTTCAGATGATCTGAACAATGTTTTCATGAAAATAATTATGAATAAATATGACGTGTCATGATGTGTCATTACACCGCTAGTGTTAATGACCCACTACAACAAAGTCTTACAGATTGAAAAAACTGTAAATATTTTGAGTTTTGAGGGCAGTGGTGGAATCACAGTTTATATCTGCTATAGACAATTGGTAAACCTTCCACAACATTACATGTAATAATAAACAGTTAAACTGTGATGTGTTCTGTGATAAATATGAAATTGCAATTTTGAGAAAAAATAATAAACTTAAGAATTAACAGTAACTCTGCTTCTCCACACCAACCAACACTCAGTATTTTACTATAACAGCAACACAAATATTGTTTTATTACTAATTTATTACTGTCAAAACTTTCATTTCAGAATGGGGTTCCTGGGAGGAGACGTAACTGTCCACAATAAAACTCAGTACAAATGGACCGTCTGCATTCAGTTTCAGGAGTTGTGGCCTTTGCCCAGTAGATATTTTACAGTAATGCACACAGTCAATATATTTGCACAAGTTATTATAACATTGGAAACATATTGTGTTTGTTTCTATCATTTTACATGCATTTCAATATTTAGGCTTCAAAATCATATATCTGTTTCTGTATGTTTAGTTCACAGTTGGAGGCTATGGAAAAGAAGTGATAAATTTCATTGCACCCATCACCTTCATGAGTACATTCTACATCAAAGTGAAGTATGGCGAGTGCTCAGAGAGTGACTGTTACAAAAATCCACATTTGTGGTACATGTTTGATCCAAAAGATGATCCATATTTCACAATTCGAGAGAGTGGAGACCACCAGCAAATATATCTGGACTGCAATATACATTATGAGAAGAAGAAATCAACATGCCCAAATTATGGTATGTCATTTCTTTCAGAAGAATTTCTGGAATATTTTATAAAGCATCTTCTCTGAAGACACCACCATGCACCCTAGGTTTGTCACTTTTTTTTTTCATTGCACAGTCACGCTGTTTAATTTTTAATATCTCTGGCTGTTTTCAGTTGCATTCAGGCTGATTTAGTACTTAAATTTAAAAAGCAGTTTTAAAAGACAGGGACAAGCATTTTCATTCATTCATTCATTCATTCATTCATTCATTCATTCATTCATTTTATTTGTTTGTCTGTTTGTTTGTATTCTTGCTGTCTTTCTGATGGGCATTGGGGAGGCCACAGCCTGAGAAGGTTAGACTTCTCAATCACAATCTGTTCATGTTTACCTTTCATGTCTTTTACTTGTATTTTCTTATGTCTAATAATATAATCTTAGGGCTATATCCTTCCCAACTGACACTCTGCTGGTTAACCTTTTATCTACTGCTACATTTAAAAAAAGATTATTAGGTTGCCCTCCTTGCATTCCCATTGCACTTTATTTCTGTTCCATCAGCACTGTGTATGTCATACTGTTGAGTTCATAAGTTTGCAACCCCTTGCTGAATCTGCAAAATGTTAATAATTTAAAAGAGATAAGTGGAATTGTATAAATTGCAGTTTGTTTTTCATTTAGTTCTGCCCTGAATAAGGTCTAAACACATAACAGATGTTTGCATAAAGTTTATAAGACTTTTTTTAATTTTTTTATTATTTTGTTTTCTCGGAAGCATGTAAATATCTAATGTTTTCTTGAGCATCAGTGAAAATTTTCACCTTTTATGATAGTTGCGTATGAGTCTGAGTCTCTCAGTTGTTCTTACATGTTTACATGTTTCCCATAACACAAAATAATAACAGTTTGTATTGAGTTGTCCTCAGTGTGAAAAGATGGATCTCAAAATAATATAACCACTGTTGGAAACAGCACAAATATACAGATTATGCTGGACAAACAAACAATGTGCAGGTCCTGAAGGATTTTTCTGAAAAATTATGGGCAGTTTAACTGCTCAGGACAAACAAATGACTCATGACTTGTGTTCAGGAAGCAGGGTCTGAAGCTCTGTGAAAACACGCCAATTTATTGGCATAAGGAAGTCTAGACCCTAAAAAGGCATCTACGTCACACCTCTCCAGCTTCTAATTGTCTGAAGAAAGCATGATGCCTGGTGAGTGGCAAATGATGAAACATATTGTTCCCTTCTCAGGGAAATGGGTTATATACGTAACACGTCACGCTTTTGAGGAAACTTGACAATGCATTAGGCTTGACGCTGTGAAAGCGTCAATACCAATGCCTCCACATACCGGAAGATGTCTGCCCGCAGGGTTGTAAGAGCAGCATGGGTGACTACGGTAGCAGACCAGTGACTAGTGCTGTAGGACGTGGGACCCAGGGGGCACTGGATGAGGCAAAACTTCTAGTAGAGTGAGCCCTAACACCTAGGGATGAAGACATGCTGTGTGCCTTGTAGACCCAGGTGATAGCTTCCACTACCTAATGCGCAAGGCACTGCTCAGAGACCAGGATGCCTTTGTTGCAGCCGCAGACAAGGAGAGAAGAGACCACAAGCTCGAGTGGATGGTGCAGCCTCTCCTGCTCTGAAACATCTCAGAAGCTGATGCTCTGGGCTCAAAGGGGGCTTCTAGCTGCTCCTCCAGGAGACCCTGAGAAGTCTCAAGAAGGGAAGCCAGGGTCTGTATGAAGGCCTCAGCCACCTGGAACCATTCAAAAAGAGAAACACTGGGAGATGTCTCCCCAGGGAGGCCCCAAGGATAGGTACATGACTGGCAGCAATGGCTGCCATGTAAAATTTCTATGTGGAGGGTGTTAGAGAGGCACATCTGTAGGAATTCCAGCACTATACCAACAGAGCTCTCTCCCCAAAGGCCAGACCCAGAGTTTTCATATCGCAGAGCAAGGGGGGAGAATGTCAGGGTTGCCACATCTGTTTCATGGCATCCAGCCCTAGAGGGGCTGGAGAGGAGAGGGAGAACCATAGGAGACAGTCGGTTGACTCCTCGGAGGGGAACAAATCCACTTCTACCTGGCCACTTCTGCCATCTCCACCTGTGGGTGGAGATGCCATTCCCCAGGCTTCAGCCCCGACAGGAAGTCTGCTGCTTGTTTTATTGCCCCAGGATGTAAATTACTCTCAGTGATAACAGACTGGTCTCTGCCTAGATCAGGATCTGGAACCCAGCAAATGCAGACCACCTTGATGATTGATGTAGGAAACCACCGTAGTGTTGTTTGTACAGACTATAACATACGGTAGCTTCTGAGTTGTAGGAGAAAGTGTTTTAATGCTAGAAACACAGCCCTCATTTTGCAATTTAGTGGCAATTTATGTTCCACATGAGATGAGGACCTTCCCACACCACGTGCAGGGCAGCCATTTAGGACCATGCCCATGCCCTTGAGGGAGGTGTCTGTTGAAAGAGCCTTGCAACAGCAACACACCCGGAAAGTGGGACCCAAGGTAAGGGTCTTTTCCATGTAAGAAGGGTATAAAGTGCAAGAGGTGTAACCCTTATGACCCTGAGAGGGTGATTGTGCATGAATACCCCTACTCCTATGCCAGAGCTGAAATGGTCTCATATTCAGCAGACCCCAAAGGATAATGTTGGCTGCTGCTGCCATGAGCCCCAGTAACCTATGTGCCTGAGTGGTAGAGAAGTGCTGGCCTAGTTGAATGTCTTTAACAACAGAAAAGATGAAGTTCACCAGAGTGGGAAACAGACATTCCTGCATCATTGTTAAATCCTAGATTACCCCCTGAAAGGTGGTTCTTTGGGAGGGAGACAGGACAGTTCAGTTCAGTCATTCAGTAGGATCTTCTTAATCATAGGATCTTCTTAATAGTATCTTTAACCTTAGGCAGTCCCGCATACCCATATTCTCTGGGGCCTATGACCACCAAAGAATTAGAGGAGGTCAGAGTAAAGCCGAGTACAGGCTTTTCCATGACCTGGACACCTCGGTGTGGAGGTTGGGAAAAAAGAGGAAGTTCCTACATACATTCTTACTCCTGCTACATGGGACACTTTCCTGGAAAATACAGTGAAGCGAGAGCAGAGCCTGAAGAGAGGAAACCTCTCACAATGTACGCAATCAGGTCTTCCTGTGTACTGCACACTGTATATAACCATAAAGATCTACCTTGAATTCCACCTGCAATATCAGTGACTAATTTATTTGTTTAGCACTTTTAACAAGGGACATTGTCTCAAATAGCTTTACAGAGGTCTATAAACATAGAAAAAAAAAAGATCTGTTACAGGCTACATTAGCAAGTGTATAGATGATGTCACTGTCTCCAAGAACATCATTTCAGGAGGCAACCAGAATCCATGGCTTACTGCTGACGTTCTTTGTTCAGAATGTATGATTCTGCATTCAGATCTGGTGAAATGGTAGCACTTAGAACGACAAGGTCTAACACGTCTCGGGGTCATTGGAGTAGTAAAGCACATTGTATGTGTCAGGGCATTCTGAACATCATGAAATACAAGCCCATAATACACACTGGCAACTGCTAAGCATCCTTCTCAGAGGTGCTGAATGAATTCTACACAGTGCATCATTAATGGGACATTTCAAGGCCTTTAAACCTCACTTAACACTTACCAGTGTGCATATAGTTTGATTTTTTTCAATTTTCAAACAATTTGCAATACAGTAATCTCACAGTATCACAATCTCACTACAATGATTCATGGTATGTAACTGAGAGTTCAGGATATGGATGTGGAGTTTGATTGATACTGGAGCAGACATTAGTGTCATATCAGAGCAAACTTACAATGCTCTCAAGATGAAGCCTGCTTTGATGTTAGTTAATACAGTGCTGGACTGTCCAGAAGGGGATTGTCAAGTGCAGAGAACATGCAAAACACAGCGTTTGGTGGCCTGGAATTAGCAAAGAGGTCCCGGTATTCACAGAGTACTGTGCATATTGTCGGACAAATAAACCTGCACAACATCGAGAAACTCTGATGACTACCCTGTTACCAGATGGACCTGGGGTGAGAATTGCGGCTGATTTTTGCGAGGTTGACAATAGACACTACCTTGTTGTTGTTGACTATTTTTCTAGATTCATCAACATCTTATCTTATCTAGATATTTGCTTATCTTCCAGACATGTCAGGAAAGACAGTGACGTTGAGGTTGAGCAAAATGTTTGCCAGATGAGGTTGTCCTGATACCCTTCTTACTGACAATGGTCCACAGTTTAGTGGTCAACAGTTTCAAGATTTTGCAAAAGCCTACAGGTTTCATCACATCACCACAAGCCTGTATTTTCCACAATCAAATGGAGAGGCCGAAAGAGCAGTGTGAACCGCAAAGCACATTCTCAAGCAAGAAGATCCTTTTTTAGCTCTTCTCGCATACAGAGTTACACCTATCCAAGTGACAGGATGCAGCCCTGCACAGTTGATGCTCGGACACCAGTTGAGAACACCGGTTCTTGTCCTGGAAAAGAAACTGTTGCCTGAGTGGCCTGATTTCTCACAGGTGAGAGCAACAGACAATAAAATGAAATCCAACTATAAGCTGTATTATGATAGATGCCATGGTTGCCATCTATTGCCCGAACTCAAACCTGGAGATCCAGTTGCAGTCAAGACCACCGTGAGAAATACTGGAACAAGACTGCCACCATTGTTCATAAACATACTACTCCGAGATCTTACATAATTCGCATAGAAAATGGAAACAGAAGAAGGAACAGAAAACATGTACATTTTTTCAACTCATCTTCACATCAATGTGTATTCGAGGAACAGAGGAGATTGGATCAAGAACAAACAAGCCGAACAGCAACAAAATGTCCAAATTCAAAGCAAAGAGCAGGATGTTCCAGAGTTACATCCAGACGAAGAGTTGTTAGACAGCCTGGATACTTCAAAGATTTTAGAGTTAGTACATAGATTGCTACATGTGGTAGAATAATCCCCAGCATCTATGTGGGTGACCGGTAGTCTACCCGGAATCCCTAGATAGTCCTTTATGTGTCTTGTTTTGTTGCCATTGTAAGAAAACACTGCAGAAAAGGAACTGTTTTGCTTGTTCATTCTGTTCATTGGTATTATAGTAAAACACTACCATGCTGATATTGCACAATATTTTGGAAACTCAAAGATGATGGGAAGAGGGGAAGATGTTATGATATTAGGTTATATATGGTAATATAGCAAGTAGCTCATACTTGTGACATGCGCAGCTAGTAATGGGAATAGGGTGGTCAGAAGGTGAGCCGGGCATTAATGAATGCATGTTAAGAGATTGCGACATTATTATTATCAATAAAGGGTCAGAAATGGAGAACAGCTGTATCGCCTCTTTTATATGCCATCCTAAAAATAAATGTTACTAATAATATAACACAAGTAGCTCTTGGCCAACTTCATTTTGTTAAAGTAGATCTCAGAGGAAAAAATATTGGAGCTCCCTGATATAAGCAAACAATGTGTAAAGACTCAGCTTTTTTACCAAACATTAGAATAAGCACTTATTTAATTTAATTTCTTTGAATTTTCAGGGTTTTTTTTTCATTTTGATGTCTAATATAGCAGAGTGTGCTGATATTATACCTTAATATAAACCAACATGAATGACTGAAGTGATGGCATAGCCTAAATATGTACTTCTCTATTCAGATGCATAACTTACTGCAGGTAAGAGATGTACATTATGGAGAGCAGCAATTTTTCCTATAAAATATAGGTTGAGTGCAAATGTTAACAGCTGTTTACAAATATGTTCATTTGGTACATTACTGTGGCTAATGTGGTCTGGCTGTCAGCTGCTGACAGATTAGAGGCAGGTAATGAAGCGGGAGCAGGTAATATGTGATGATTTTCACCTGTGTCTTGTTACTAACCGTTTACTTATTTGGGTTCGTTGATCTGTCACTGAAAGCACAAAGAAACACATAAATAAAATGGCCAGTTTCAGTGCACATGTATTATTACTCTGTGAATGTCAATTACATGGCTGCCACATCAGAAAGGAAAAAGTCTTTATTTACTACTTGTGCATTAAATTTTTTTTTGCATATCTTATTAGGAATTTGGTGTCAGAGCATAATGTCAAATCATGATACAGCATCCCTGCTCAAGGGTCCAACAGTGGAAGCTTGGCAGTGCCAATCCAGGGCCTTAAACACTTAAATTAGGACTAGCTTAATTTACTAATACATATTCACTTTGTTGAAACCACACTGATATTCAATATCATACATTATTAAAGCTTTGGATAGCTTTGGTGTGACATACACTAATTCTTATAAAAGCTAAGCACTATGAACCTTAGTCTTAGTCTAAGGTGTCTTTACTTTAAAACATAAACAGACATCTTTTTATTTGTTTTCTCGATGTTTTTGGAGTGATGGTAAATGTAATATTTTACTCTCAACCAGGGAAAGCTGAAGATGATGCACAGGAGGAGGAAGAGAGAAAAAGACGAGAAAAAGAGGAGCAGAGACAACAGGCCCAGCTTGAACATGAAAAAAGAATTGAGGAACAGATTAGAATGGAAAGTGAGCTTGCTGCTAAGAAGCTTTCACAAGCCACAGAGACACTGAAGCAGAAACAGAGTCTCAGAGGCCATGAACTCCATCACCAAACTCATATAATGCAACAGACCGTAAATACTGAAATTGAGAGAGATGAGGTACTGTAAAAAAAATTTGAGATTGATATTTGATTATTAGGGTCTAACAGTTATTTTATATGTTATATAATATAGCAAAAATTACTATTTGTTATGCTTCAGCTGAGATATGCATAAGATATATGTTTTACAGGTTGCAGAAATAGAGGAGAAATTTACAGACCTCCTGGGTGAATATCGGATCATTGATGAGGAAGACCTAGAGGAGACATTAAAAGACAGGATGAAAACCCTGCAAAATGAGTTAATGGTGGAGTACTGTAAGAAACACAACCTGTCCAGTAGCTGTGTGTTTTCTTTCGACACTGCAGTTGGTTATGAGACTCTGCCTCTACAGGATAGACTTACAGTGCTTGAGGCGGTAATGCATTTAGTTTTTGAGGAGGATGAAAATGACCACACACAAATACATGACCGGGATTTCCTCTTGGATGTGCTCGAATTGTTGCAAGACGATCATCCATCACTTTCATTTAATCTTTTACAGAGCGTTCTTCAAACTGATATGCAACTTTCTACACAGAGTAAAGAAATTCTGTGTCAGATTGCGTTCAACAACATGTGGAAACTTCCAGAAATAACAGATTTCATGCATTTTGTTGTTGGGAAAGACAAAGAACAAGTGCAGGCAATACTTCATATTGCACAGACCTACAAGCTGGATTATAGGATTGTCTTCCCTGCTTTAGATTCACCTGACCTCCTCAGATGGCTGAAAGGTATGTTGACACAGAGAGAGACAAAAATGCTAATACTATTATTAGTGAAATGCGCAACGCAAACTACCCTGAGAATGTCCTGACAATACTAGAGGATGTTCTGCTATATCTGGAAACAGAGCTTCCAAAACACACAAGAACTGATCTCCATAAAAATGAAATCCAGAATGTGAAGAAAATGGTTAAAAAACTGGATTTTATCAATCCAGACAGACAAGTTCTCAAAAGTGTACTAGTGCAAATGTCAGTTGCAGTAAAAATGTGCTCTGGTCTCACTATACTAAGGGGAAAAAAGGAAATAGTCATTGAAGGATATCTTCCCAGATTAACTCAACTTGCAACATTGGTGGTTTTCCTGCTTCCAAAATCAAAAACCAATACAGGTTGTCTTCTTGAAATTGGAACAGGTGAAGGGAAATCTTGTATCTTAGCCATGCTTGCTGTGATCCATGCCATTCGTGGTGTAAAAGTGGACATTGTGACGAGCTCTCCGGTCCTCGCCCGCCGTGATTTAGAGGAATGGAACAAGCTTTACCACATGTTCGGCATAACGTCATCTGCTGTTCCTCCAATGCTGAATGATGTCTCATCAGAAGAACAAGATAAACTGACTCAGGAAGCATACAAACAAGATGTAGTGTACAGTACTGTTGGAACTTCGCTGCAGATACACTGAAACAAGAGTTTGAGAAGAAAGCAACTCGTGGAGACAGGAAGTTCGAGCTGGTCCTTGTGGACGAGGTTGACTACATGACCTTAGATAATGGAGTTCAAATAACATTTCTATCCCATGAGTCCAGTGGACTCCAGCATTTGGAGCAAGTCCTAGCCAGCATCTGGACCATTATATCTGCATGTAGACCAATTGAGGTAGAAGAAACTGGAGATATTATGTGGACAACAAGAGTCCAGAATTTTCACACAGCTGCCCTGATAGCAATGATTGGTTCAGATAAAAATGATACATTTTCACCACTGGAAATTTTGATGCCAGGTATTGAATTAGGCTTTTACTCTGAGGAAGATTTTGAAAATTTGAAGGTCTCTATTAATGAAGAAGGAGAAAAGGAACATGGGGCCATTGAAAATGAGGCATGGAAGACCATCATGGCCAAAACAGGAATAGAACAACAGTATGACCTGCTCACTGTTCTCGAGATGGGGATGGAGCACAAGGTAGCATTTAACTGTTATATTTATCAGTCAGAAACTAGAAAAGCCATTCAATTTGGAGAGAAAAAAAAAAATGACCAAAACATCAACATGCTGCTTGTTGAGAATGGAAAAGCTTGTGAGCTCTTGTCTGAAAGTGTGCTTATTGAAGCCACTGTTAGCGAGGTGAAATCCAAGATTAAATATTCTAAAGAATGCAGTTCAGAAGAAGATGAAGAGTTTCTTGTAATCCCTTCTTTCTTAGAGAAATACCTGGACAATCAGCTGCCACTGTTTGTTGAGAATGCACTGAAGGCCATTCAGATGACCAAAGGCAGAGAGTACATGATTGAGAGATCTCTTAGTGCTCAGGGAATAGATGTTGATGAAGATGATCAACACATGTACCATGCAATAATCCCAGTGGACTTTCAGGCCAGTGGAATGTTGGAGAAAAGAAAACGGTGGGGTGATGGACTACAACAATTTCTGGAGATGAAGCATCAGTTAACATTATCTCCATTATCAAATGTGACAAACTACATGTCAAATTCACATTTCTTTAAAAGATATCTCAGCGGGAAAGGGATATTTGGTGTTTCTGGAACACTGGGGGGAGATGCAGACAAGGGTTTCCTGGCAAGACATTACAAAACAGACAGCTATGTCATACCAGCTCATCAACGTCAAAAGGTTACTGAGCTGCCTGCAGTCCAGGTGAGAGGAGGAACTGAACAATGGATCCAAACTATTTGTGCCACGGTCTCAAAAGTCTCTAAACGAGGACAGGTGGTATTAGTCGTGTGTGAGGATGTCAACACAGCAAATGCTCTCAATGACAAAATTGAAGCAGAAACCCAAAATTTAGTTACCATGTACACGATGAGCGAGAGCCACAACATTGAGAACCAGGAGTTCAATAGGGGACAGATCATTATTACCACTAACCTTGGAGGACGTGGGACAGACATAAAGGTCACAGAGGAGGTAAATCGCTGCGGCGGTCTCTTTGTGCTACTCACGTACTTCCCCAACAACCGAAGGGTCGAGAAACAAGTCTTTGGACGAACAGGTCGAAAAGGCACCCCAGGAATGGTCCAGGTAATACTGAACCATGATCGTCTAGCCATGGCCTATCAAGGTCATTCTATTGAAGTCATGAGGGAACTGAGAGAAGAATATGAAGTTAATCGAATAAAAGACATGGAGAAGGAGAAACTAGCTGAAATTGAGATGAAGGAAGAGCTGTTCTCTACATTTTGTCAGTTCCTTAGTGACTTTGACAAGCATTATAGCACAAGCGAGAAAATAGATCTCTATGAACTGAAAGTAAAAGATATCCCTCATTACTTTGAGACCTTTCACAGTAAGATGGACTACCATCCAGCACTGAATGCTTTGAAGGAATCATGGGGTATATGGCTAATACTTCACACAGACCAGATTAATGTACACAATGACCTTACAGAACTGAAAAAAGATCTCATCCAGCACTTGCAGGACAAAAGTAACAAACTTTTACAAGGTCACAGTGAAAACCTTTATGACCACATACAGCAGGCTTTAGGAAGAACTGCCTTGCACCTTCAAAACAAAAACAAATGTGACTATGGAGCAAAAACCTACTGGAAAAAAGCCTCTGAATCAGACAACTACTACAGAGCTGTTGCACTGTATAATCAGGCCTACATTAACATTAACATGGCCAGAGAGGGCTACAAAAGTGAGGCACGTTCCTTACTAGAGGAGGCAGAGAAAGCCATAGATGTTTACATATCTGAAACAACCAGAACATTGAGCTTCTGTTCTTTGTCTGTTACTCCAGATTTTGAACCACACCACAGTTTGGGAGCTGTAACTTCCAAACACAAATACAGGCAAGGATGAACATATTTAACTCATGGAAACAAAATATAAAAAAAATACTTGAAATGCTTGGATCGGGCAGCGAAGACTTCAAAACCGAGGAGTTGACACTTTACAGCTTAGCAACTGAGGAGGATTTTGTGTCTTCTAGTGAACTCTGTCTCTTTCGGAATTATGGCCTTGCAGTTGTGTTTGAGGTGAAACAAAAGCCCAAATTCTCATTTGATGCCCTGATTTGTTGTTTTCTTGGTGTGCTTCAGGTCGTAGCAGGAGTTCTGGTGTGCACTCTGTCAGCTGGTTCCCTGTCCTCATTTGGTCTTGGTTTAATCTCAGAAGGTGTGTCTGACATGATCAGTGGAGTCATGGGTATGATAAATGGCACATTTGATTGGGCATCGTGGGCAATATCTAAAGCAATTAGTATAGGTATTTCCTTGGTTTGTGGAGGATTCCGTGTTTTCAAAAGATCATTCTCTTCTGTGAAAAATGCTGCAAATAATATTCTCAATGGCACCACATCCCTAAAAAGTGTTGCATCTAGTACCCTCAAATCAGGAAAAAACATGTTTGTTTCAGCATGTAAATCAGCCAAATCAATGGTGTCAAGTGTAAAGAATATCACAAAGCCCATTGGTAAACTGAATTTAAAATATGCAAGTAAATATGCTGTTCAGGAATTGGCAGTTCAAGGGGTAAACACTGCTTTGAACACATACATCGATGCTGCAGTTCAAAAGACATTCCAACAAGGATTTCAACTTCATTTCAAGGAATCTGTCCATTCAACATTAAAAGACAATATAGACTTTGTCCAAACACTCACGAATTTCATCAGCTCAGGAATTCCAAAGGCCGCCTTGCAGAAAGAATCTGGTTCTTACAAGATTAGCAAAACCCTGGAGAAGGAAATGAAGAACCATGTGGTTTTTAATACGAAGGTTGTCATGAATGATCTCATGGTAAACTGTAAACAGATACACCAGGTGATTAACACACTCTCACAGGTATGGGACAAATCAGCAGAGTTTTTTTCACACCACACCCATGCCTGTATCAGGAGTCTTCTGAGTGCTGCAAGCATGTCCACCAACATTTATGAAATGTACTCCTCCATCCCTACTAAACAGACCATTGACAGTAATTTTGTTCCTGCTTTTTTGAAATCCCTGGGTGATATATCTTTATTTGAGACATATGACAATGATGGAAGAGACAAACTGGAAAATGTGGAACAGCTTAAAGATGAACTCATTGATTTAGTTTCAGAAATTATTTCCCAAACCATGGTGGAGAGTTTTTCTGGGTTTGCCACATCTATGTTCACAAAAACATTCACTCAACGACTAAACTCTGTTACTGGAAAAGTAGTTGGTAATTTACTGGGAAGGCATGAAACCCAAAGTTTCTTTGTAAGTCAGCAGCATCATCATGATCTGAAATCTGCCACTGAATGCAAGGAAAGATCTCTGACTGAAGAAGAACTAAATGAACTCACATGCTACGCTAATAATATAACTGATGAACAAAAGCCAGCAACAGCTTTAGAGGTCCAGGTCCTTACAAAAAGTAACTTGCTGGATGGAAAAGGAATTTGTCTGAATGTAGTAGATGATAAAGGAAAGGTTCTCACAGAGGAGACTTACCCAGGAACTGACCCAGCAGCTGGTACTATCAAACTTGTGCTGACAAAAACACCTCAGACTTCTTCAGGGTGAGCTCAAACTGTATTGAATGGAAAACAGTAAAGAAAAACAAATTTTTAGTTTTTTAGTTGATGTGCTTGTATGCATTGTTGTTCTTGTGTCTTATAGAAAAACAGAATTATTGAGTAAACTGACAGACAGAGTTATGGGTAAAGACGCACCACAGAGTGGCCACATTGACATTATTCGCCCTGACGGCTCAAAGGAAACTGTGAACTCCTCAAATGAGAACTGTCTGTTTCATGCAGTCATCCAAGCAACAGCTAAGGACCCAAATGTTGATATAAAACAAAAAGCTGTAGAACTCCGCTTGAAAGTCAGTGAGGAGGTAAGTCCTTAAAAAAATTGTATATGGAAAGTATAATGTCTATGCCCATTAGTGCAGCTTTAATGGGTCCTGCTACTGGTATCTTAACTCAAATCTTTAACTAATATTGCTTTCTGACTTCCTCTTTCTTGCAATATTAATGGAATCACTAATGGTATTTATCTCTAAACAATGAGTTTCATAAATATTTGGACATTTACAGTATTGTCTGTCTACCACAGAATATCACAGTTGAATCTAAAATATTTAATATGCATTCAAAGTGTAACACTTGTGTTAAAGTAGTGGTACAGTGCTTTCTGGTCCTTGATGACCACATCTTTACTTCTGCTTCAAAGCCAGTATGTTGCAGCAGATCTGTTCCACAGAAAAATAATAATCTACTGCAATATTTTGCAGTAGATTATTATTCTCATTAGCTGAAGTTGCCATCTTTGTCAGTACTTCAACATCAGCCAATAAACAGAGACACAGAGACTGAAAGCAAACTTCAGTTGCCATATGATCCTGTGGACAATTAAATATAAAAAAAAAACATATAGCTGAGATTGTGGACTAATATGCCATTAGGAAATACATTCTATTTGGCATATACTTTAGGTGAATATTGAATGTTAATGTTATTGGTAGCAGGCCTTAAAACAGACATTTAAATTAGATTTTTATTGTAGAATAATACTGCTAAAACAATCAATTTTGTTACAAATTAAATATACCTTAAACAGGGAGAAGTAGTGACAGAATGCTCAGTCATGTAATGTATGTGCATGAATGTGTAAGTGGAATAAACTATGTTTAATTATGTAGTATACAGTGTACAGTATAATATTTATTAGGATTTCAGGACATTATCATGCTGTCTCCTCTAAACCATTTAAAATTTTGGGCTAGAGATGCTTATCTGACTTCACTGTCTCAAACAGTGTCCTTAGTTCACAAAGTGTCTTCAGTGGATCCAGCTGGATTTTTAACAGAATTGGCCTTTCTCAATTTGTTGCTTTCTATAATGTTGTTGTTCTTTTGGCTGCTCCATGTTCAGGGTCACCAGAGCGGATCATCTGGCCCATGCATTTGTTTTGGCACAGTGTTGTTGTTTTTTTTGTTTTTTTTTTTTTACATTAGATGCCCTTCTGAGAGTTAACTCTTTAGTGGCTGGCTTAGATCTCTGCCTGGGAATAAAACCTGGGCCATGGCAATGAGAGGGATCATGATGCTGGACCAACAGGAGGCTTGCTGCATTTTTATAATTCATTCATTCATTTATTGCCAACCCATCGCAGGGCGCACACACACACACTCTCATTCACTCATGCAGTCACACACTATGGACAATTTAGACATGCCAATCAACCTAAGTTTAAGTGCTTCAGGAAGAGGTAGGTCTTCAGTTGCCATTTGAATACGGTAAGTGACTCGGCTGAACGGACACCTAGGGGAAGTTCGTTCCACCACCTCGGTGCCAAAACAGAGAAGAGTCTAGCTGTATACCTACTTCTTACCCTGAGAGATAGTGGGACCAGTTGAGCAGTGCTAGTGCAGTGCGAGGAGTGACCAGAGCTTTGAGGTAAGATGGCGCTGGTCCATTCTTAGCTTTGTAGGCAAGCATGGATCACCTGGGATGACCAGCAGCTCAGTTTTGCTGGGATTGAGTTTTAGCTGATGAGCCGTCATCCAAGATGAAGCCGTGGTATCTGAGGGAGGGAAGGAGAAGATAAATTGGGTGTCATTGGCAGAGCAGTGGTATGAAAAGCCATGTGAGGATATAACTTTGCCAAGAGAGTGAGTATAGAGGGAGAAAAGGAGAGGACCAAGTACTGAGCCTTTTGGGACACCAGCAGAGAGTCTGCATGGAGCAGATGTCAATCACTTCCATGTTACCTGATATAAGTGACCATCCAGGTAGGAAGCAAACCATTCCCATGCTGTTCCATAAACTCCAAGACTCCTGAGGGTGGACAAGAGAGTCTTGTGGTTTACTGTGTCAAATGCTGCAGACAGGTCGAGGAGGATGAGGACCGATGACAGTTTGGCTGATCTAGCAGCATGTAGTTTCTCAGTGACTGCCAAATGGGCAGTCTCTGTGGAATGTGCCGCTTTGAAGCCAGACTGGTTGGGATCATGGAGGTTATTCAGACAGCTGATTACAAACAATGCATTCGAGAATTTTTTAAAGGAATGAGAGAAGTGATATTGGTCTGTAGTTGCTGATGTCTGAGGGATCCAGAGCAGGTTTCTTCAGGATGGGGATGACCCTGGTTTTCTTAAAGGCAGTTGGTACATGACCAGATGTTAAGGATCCATTGATGACTGTGGTGATGAAGGGTAGGAGGTCAGGTGAGATGCACTGGAGCATAGTTGAAGGGATCTGATCCAGTGGGCAGGTGGTAGGATTGCAGTACCTGATAATTTGCAAAATCTCTTCTGCTGCTACAGTTGAGAGATGCTTCAATGAAGGAGTAGCGGAGTGCTGACTGTGATGAAGATGAAGTTGGGGCAGAAGTGAAGGTCTGGAAGATCTTCTCAGTCTTATCTGTGTAAAAATTGGCAAAATCTTCAGCGGTCAGGGAGGATCGAGCAGGTGGAGCCGGAGGGTTGAGTAGTGACGAGAAGATGTTGTGGAGCTTTCGGGGATCTTGTTGTCACGTCCTATCAGCAGTATAAACTTCCTAGGGAGCCTTCACCCGAGTTCTAATTAGTCACGTGCCTCACTTCCGGGTTACATGGACATTTAAGCCGCACGTACAGTGTGTTCCACGCAAAGTATCATCCTCTCATGACATTCCAAGCGTTATTTCTACTATGATTAGTTTATTGTGTTTGACCTTCTGCCTGTTTAACGTCTTCCGAGTTTTGTCTAACGTCTTTGTGGATTTTCTGTGTTTGACCCTGCCTGCCTTTCGTTTTCTGATTCTCGCCTCATGTTTTGGTTTCATTTTCTTATTAGTGTGTATTGCCGGTTTTGACCTCCGTTTGTTTTCCCGTTTTCGATTTTGTCCAGTGCCCGATCTAATAAACTGCTTATGGATCCTACATGAGATGCCAAAGGTTCTTCCTTACACTGATGAAGAAGTTTCAAGCTTTTTCTTGTAGAAGGAGGTCTTTGCAGAAGTCACATCCAAGGAGAATTTGGACAGGAGCATATGATAAGAGATGAGATCTGCGTCAATTTGAGATTTCTTCCACTTCCTCTCTGCTGATTGTAGTTCTCTCGGATTGTTGCGAAGCACATCTGAAAGCCAAGGAGCAGGAGAAGTCTTCCTGCGTTTTGTGGACAAAGGGCAGAGAAGGTCCATGGTTGAGGAAAGAGAGGACAGAAAAGTGTCTGTAGCTGAGTCCAGGGGAAGGAAAGAAAAGGAGTCATGGTCAGGAAGAGCTGGTTACACTTTCAATATAAATTAGTAAGCCCTGCCCACAATTCACACCTTAAGGGAGACCAAAACTACTCTTGATTATTCACCTACAGAAACTTTTCTCTCCTCTCTTTTCTCATGCATGGACCTTCTCTGCCCTCTGTCCACTAAACCCAGGAAAACTCCTGCTCCTTGGCTGTCAGATATCTGACCACAATCGGAGAGAACTATGATCAGCAGAGAGGTAGTGGAAGAACTCTATGTGGATCTCACCTCTTTGTGTGTACTTCTGTCCAAATTCCCTTTGGATGTGACTTCTGCCAAGACTGCCTTCTACAAGGTAAAGCTTGAAGCTTCTGCACAAGATCCTCATAAGCTCCACAACATCTTTTCTCACTACTTAATCTCCCAGCTCCACCTGTGTCATCCTACCTGGCTGCTGATGGCTCAGCCTCCTTTTATGAAAAGGTTGAGAAAATCTGCCAGACTTTTACTTCTTTCCCAACTACGCATACATTTTACAGCCAGGACTCTGCTACTCCTAAATTGTCATTTTTCAATCCTAGCAGCAGAAGAGATTCTACAAATCATCCAGTCTCCTGACCTTCATCACCAATCATCCATGGATCCATAGCATCTGGACATGAGCCAACTAGCTGCAAGAGAGCAAGGGTTATCCCCATCCTGAAGAAACCTGCCCTGAATCCCTCAGACATAAGCAACTACAGACTGGTATCACTTTCTTTTTCAAGAATTCTTGAATGCATTGTTAATAATCTGTCTATCTCTTGCACAACTACCTCCAAGATCCTAACCAGTCTGGCTTCAAAGCACCACATTCCACAAAGACTGCCCTTCTGGCCATCGCTGTGAAACCAACTACACGACTTGTTTTCAACCTGCCTAAGTTCTCCCACACCATCCCACTGGCTTCCAGTAGCTTCATCAGATTCAAAACACTGACGCTTGCCTAGAAAGCCAAGAATGGACCAGCTCCCTCTTATCACTCCTTGCATGGCACCTCCTCCCTCAGATCTACTAGCACTGCTCAACTGGTCCCACCATCTCTCAGGGTAAGAGGTAGGTATACATAAAGACTCTGTTCTCTTCTGGCATCGAGGTGGTGGAATGAACTTTCACTAGATGTCCGAACATCTATGGCACTGGCTTTCTTCAAGGAAAGGGGTGAAGACCTACCTCTTCCTGAAACACATCCACTAGCTCTTATTTTCCCTGTTTGTTTTATGTATTAAACATAATATAATATAAATATAATATAAATTAGAAAATTATAAATAAATTGTGCTTGTAATTCCTCCCAACAGAGTTTTAGGCTGATGGTATCCTAAGCCTGTAACCTAGTGAACCAGTGTGTTCATTGTTAGAGACCTCAAAACACTTTTGCATGTCTCTCTGGATAAGGGTGTCTGCCACATGCCACAAAAGTAAATGTAAATCATTACTAGTTATTAAGTTACTGTCATTACTGAGTTTATCATAAATTTTTAATGCAATTTGCATTAAAAATTTGCAGTTTATTTTAAGCTGCTCAGCAAGATGAGTGTGACACAGCCTGTGCATTTTATAGGATAAACATCTAAGGTCATGATCATGTGGTGGTAATTTTTAAAAAGTCCACAGCTAGTTCCAGAAGAAATCCTGTGGCTTGGAAGGAAAATTAAACACCTACAATGATATAGTGTAACCTGATGAATGTTTGTGTTTACATTTCTGTAAAGTTTCTTTAACTTTATATGTAGTTTAAATTGAACTTCATCAATGTAGATTTGGCTTTCCTCATTTTTTGGGTGCGAGGAACACTTATATGCTTTTATAGGTTTTCTGCTTATTATATTTGTTGATGTATTCTTTTGTTACAGATTCTTACAAATCCATATAAATATGCAGAAGCTGTGAAGATCCAGATCAAATTCAACCACACAAACAGCTCCAATCAATTTAAAATTGAGGCTGGAATAAGGCCAGGCGATAAGGAGGAGTTTATAAAATATAAAAAAAAGAAAACTAAGGATGATGACAAAAATTATTGAAAACTAAAATGTTGGGAGAAGCAGGAGAATAAAAAAAGAGTAACTTAATTTGTTTTTTTTTACTTTTTATGCAATCATGCAAAAGAGAGATATATTTTTGTATATTGAACCTGTATATTGAACCTGTAGCTGCTCTATGTATATGTTCATCATGTACAGAAAATCTGCACAGTACTAAAGTTGTTTTTTTATCTTGTGAAGACTTACAAATGTTGTTAAACCCACCCCTGGAGTGGTCGAGGCAGATCACATTCCACCAAAGAGTAGTTTACAGAAAATCTATGAGAAATTCAAAAATAATCCAGCAGATATGGAGTCATTCAAAAGAAACAATGAAGCACTCTATGACTTAGTGATGAAGAACAACAATGGCGTGATGTTTTCCATGAACACTCTGCGCTGGGATCAAAAAACCGTGCACTGACTACTGGTCACAGAAAATGAATCCAGAGCATGCAGGTTTCGTCTCCACACCACTCTGAACATTTGTCCAAATATCAAAATCTGCTGGTCAAATTTAAGTTCCTGATATTAACTAATGTTTAATATTTATGTCCCACAGAAAACTCCTGACAGAGACATTTGAAAAAGGAGATGTGGTGAAAGCACTGAAGCTGTCATTAGTAATGGCCCACCCGGCAAACCCCGGACTACATCCGGGAAAAAATGCGTAACTATTGGTTTTAGTCTTTCTTTCTCACTCATTATCTTTAATTGGGATCATCACCAGTAATTATTGAAGAGACACAAGTGAATCAATTTTAAAACAATACATTACATATTTGCTCACATTCTTACCAGTAACTTTGTATATTAGAATTTTACATTTATTTATAAAAATGAAGCTTTTTCTAATAAAATGTATAATTTTAAAAATAAAACAGTCTCTCTCAAATGAAAGATATTTACAGAAAAGTTATGTGGAAAATTGTTTCCATATGTCAAGTGCAGGACTGAAACTCAGGTCGCAACCGCTAACTCTTAGCCCTTGTGCTATAGAACTGGATAAGGACAGGTGAGCTGTAATCAGAGGAGCCATGTGATTAGCGAAAGAAAAGGAAACACTGTGAGGACCTTTAGGGGCCAAAACAAGAAAAAAAAATCAAATACACTCTATTGTAAAATTATAAATACTACAGATAATAAGATACTGTGATTTTATTAAAAATGTTATAACAAAAACTCAAGAGCAGTGGATATCATTAATATAATACAGTTTAGGGGAGCATGGGTTGGGGTTCGATTCCCGCCTCTGCTATGTGTGTGTGGAGTTTGCATGTTCTCCCCGTGCCTCAGCGGGTTTCCTCCGGGTGCTCCGGTTTCCTCCCCCGTCCAAAAACATGCATTGTAGGTTGATTGGCATCTCTAAATTGTCTGTAGTGTGAGATTTCGTGAGTGAATGAGAGGGGTGTGTGTGTGTGTGTGCCCTGTGATGGGTTGGCACTCCGTCCAGGGTGTATCCTGCCCTTTATGCCCAATGACGCCTGAGATGACAAGGGAGAACATGCAAACTCCACACACACGGCAGAGGTGGGAATCGAACCCCCAACCCTGGAGGGGGTGAGGCGAACATGCTAACCACCAAGCCACTGATTATAATGATTATATAGTTATAGTGGACTGAAAGAGGCAGAAATACTGGATTTTGTGATTATTAACCTTTAAAATATCTGAGTTTTTCGTGCGGACCAAATGATCCGCTATGGTGACCCCAAACAGGGAGTAGCTGAAAGAACAACAACAACAACAAAATATCTGAGGTTTTGTGAAGTAAATTCTTTCACAAGTTTAAAATATCTTTTACCTTTACTGTACATAATCATGAAAACACTGCAATGCTTGAGTTTCCACACTGATCTAACCTAAATTATTCTCTGTGTCTAATTTCATTGCAGGTCGACCTAAACCTAACAACACTGATTCTGGACTGACAGCAGAAAGTACTAACAAATACTACAAAAAAGGATTTGAGAATATTATAAAGGAATATGAAAAGATCAAAGTGATCGACCAAAACCAAGCAGATCGTCTGAGGAACTGGGTGCAAAGGGAGGAATATTTCCGCGAAAATGCACAGAAGCATGTAGAAAAAATAACTGAGTTTTACAAGGAAAACCAGCATCTCAACACCAGCATCTCAAACTCTCACAGACGTGGCCGGGGATCAAATCCCAGACAAGGAAACAACACAGACACTGTAGCATTAGCTGTCAGTGCCAGTCCTAAAAGGATGTGTAAAAAGGCATCTGCCAAAAAAAAAGTGCCAAAAGAAGTATTCAGAAGGGATGTTTAGAAAGTAACTACATCAATAGTTTTAGGGAAAATATAACTGAAGGAAAATAGATTAACGCACTGCTACTATATGTTAACTGATCAACCTAAATATTTAGCACCTTATTTACCTTTTGCCACATTATTACTTTATATTATTATATATCTACACATCTGAAAATCTAACCAATAATCATGTCCTAATATTAGACAAACATGACACATGTCCGTAATGTAACTGAAATGAAGTGACCGTGTATGAAAAAAACAAACATAATGTATGATTATAACTACAAATAAACATTAAATCTGAACATTAAAGGTGCTGTAGTTCCTGTGTTCAAATAATCTGACAGGTGTTTCTGCCATCTTTTAAACTATACCCATTTTTATATCAGTAATTTTGTGCAGTCGTTTTCTTTTATTGTATTTTTCACTTTTCACTTTCCTCTTTAGCTACTCTTCTCTTCTCTTCTCTTCTCCTCACCTCTCTTCTCTTCTCTTCTCTTCTCCTCACCTCTCTTCTCTTCTCTTCTCTTCTCTTCTCTTCTCCTCACCTCTCTTCTCTTCTCTTCTCTTCTCTTCTCTTCTCTTCTCTTCCCTTCCCTTCTCTTCTCTTCTCGAAATTAGCTAGGCCTTTGGGGGCTTCAGCAGCACAGGTTAGATGTATACCAGGAGTCAGGGCACCGGACATAGTAGGTAATCTTAGGGTCCTAGGCAAGCTTAGGTTCTCGAAGGTAGTTTTCCATGTACAGGTCGTTTCCACAACAGGAGGGCAATAATCTGCATTAGTAGCACTGATTCCTGTGTAATCTGCATGGTACACACTCTATTGTAACACAGTGACCGTGTTAAAACTCCTGACCTCAGAAAACCGTGTGCAGTTTGATAATTTCTACTCCAGTAACAATTTTATTCAGGTTTTACTCAGTGGCTAGAATTCATTCTGTCTGTATAAAGGCCTCGTGTTTGTTTTTTATTGTCTTTGGTTTGAATGTTGCATGAAAGCATGAGTAGGTGTAAAAGTGTATGAGAGTGAATAACAGGCTCTATTTAAGTATGTGTGTGTGTGTGTGTGTGTGTGTGTGTGTGTGTGTGTGTGTGTGCGCGCGTCTGTGTCAAGCTCATGAATTTCTTGATCTGTGATGCTACAGCAGGTCCAGCAGAGGGGGCTATTTACTTTCCTTTCTCTTTGTGTGTGTGTGTGTGTGTATGTGTGTGTGTGTGTGTGTGTGTATATTTCAGTTTACATATATCTGAAAATGCCTGAGACTCAACACCAGAAAGAGGGCGAGGCAGTGCCTGGGGATGTCTGGCTGTTGTTATAGGTTTGAACCTAATATTTCAGACGTCACCAGTTTGCTGACTGACCCTCGCTAATAATGGGGTGTCAGGTCAGTGGACAGATCCGTGTGAGCAGACTTTCTGTGTGTTCTGCTTTGTGTTTCCGTTGTCAAACTATTTGAAACTTCTATCCATCAGTCCCTGTTTCAACATGCGAAGGAAGACAACTGAGCTCACAAAGAACCTGTGAAGCCTGACAACCTGCTCGAGACAGATGACTGGTTCTGTGTGAAGATTCACAATCGAAAGTGCGCTGAGTCAAGGGTTCAAGAGCATACATGGTAATTCTAGCAACCAGGTACAGCAGTTAAGGTAGACAGACTGAGACTGTGTATCCACCTCAGTCACTGAAAGGCCTGGTAGGTCTCTGAATGAGGTAATCAAGCACAGAGAGGAAAGGACGAAGTAGGACTAACCATTCCTCTGACCTCCAGTGCGCAACAATGTGGTGTAAGATTACAAGGGGCAGAGGAGGAAGAAGAAGCTATTCATTAAGCTTTATTTAAACTTTAATATTCATTTTGATAAGTCACAAGATCCTCTGAGAACAGCAGTTCTGTCCATCTAGCAGAATCATTTATAGAGCACGAGAGAGAGAGAGATGAGAGAGAGAGAGAGCAGAGAGAGATTCATAATGGGTCATTCAGGAAGAGTCATTAGAGAGGAGTAGAAGAGTCATTTAGAAAGGAGTCATTAAGAGAGAGTCATTTAGAGAGGAGTAGAAGAGTCATTTAGAAAGGAGTCATTAAGAGAGAGTCATTTAGAAAGGAGTCATTCAGTGAGAGTCATTTAGAAAGGAGTCATTTAAAAAGGAGTCATTCAGAGAGAGTCATTTAGAAGGCGTCATTTAAAATGAGTCATTCAGAGAGTCATTTGGAAAGGAGTCATTTAAAAATTATCATTAAGAGAGAGTCGTTTAGAAAGGAGTCATTTAAAAATGAGTCATTCAGAGAGAGTCATTTGGAAAGGAGTCATTCAAGATTCAAGATTGAAAGCTTTTCTATGTGAAGGACAGTACAGTGAGCCGAGTACAGTGGAATTATTTCAGCATTTTAGAGTGAGTCGATGAGCAAGCTGAAAAATTATAATTATTCTACATTTATTTGGATTAGTAGACATATCAACAACCAAAATTGAGCTAAAATAGAAATATATTTTACATCTAAAATGTAAGATATATTAATAAAGTTCAGGATTTTTTCCTCTTCTCTTTCAGCTTTTTACTTGAAATGTTTTAGATTTTGCTCTCATGATGTTTTAAAATGTCACAACATTTTATAAAACAGTTTGCACTTTTATTACTGAACTAACTCGAGAGTAACCTACTGCCCTCCGCTGGTGTGTTTCCGGAAATGCGTTTAGAGTGTTTATCTGCCTTTCCCTCTGAATTTTACTGTTCAGATTTTTAAAAAAATAAATGTTCAGTATCAATAAAAATCAAAAACCTTCTGGTCTAATGCTCCTGTTTTTAGTTCTCATTTTACATTATCACCCAATAAATAAACATTTACTGTAACAATCTAGGGTGGCACGGTGGTTAGCACGTTTGCCTCACACCTCCAGGGTTGGGGGTTCGACTCCCGCCTCTGCCATGTGTGTGTGTGGAGTTTGCATGTTCTCCCTGTGCCTCGGGGGTTTACTCTGGTTTCCTCCCCCGGTCCAAAGACATGCATTGTAGGTTGATTGGCATCCTCTAAATGTCTGTAGTGTGTGATTGTGTCCAGTGTGGCACTCCGTCCAGGGTGTATCCTGCTTGATGCCAATGACGCCTGAGATAGGCACAGGCTCTCGTGACCCGAGAATAGTTCAGATAAGCGGTAGACAATGAATGAATGAATGAATGTAACAATCTACCCCTAGTTATAATATCATGTATTGGAAAAAGTATTGGAACATCAAAGCCTGTTTTTTTTTCTTTTTTTTTGGCTATACACTGAAGACGTTTGTGTTTTTATTTTAAAAATGAGTGAAGATGAGATCATATAATCATCAGCTTTCATGTCCTGATATTTACATATAGTGGTGTTCAACTGCGTACATGGTACCTTCGGTGGAACAACCCTAACCTAAACCTAACCCTAACCACACAATTTTTAGGTGAGCAAAAGTATTGGAACAATTACTCTTTAAGAAAACATTAAAGTAAGATATATATCAAATAATATATAAATAAAAATATCAAATTTAGTGTTCCTAAAGCCTAAAAAAATGATTTTTTTTCAGAGGTTTTGTATAAGTGATGATGTGTGTAAATGAATGAGAATTGTTAATCTCAGGCTTCAGTGTGGTTTTGTGGCTGTGTTTGAAGTATAACTCCGTTTCTGGGAAACTAAATTTATAACCAGGCCTCAATAATTACGTCTATTTTATGACCAAAAGTCTGCTTCTGTCGCCAAAGACCACATGAGAGAGAGTATGATGTCATTTCCTCTGCTGAGCTCCAAAGACGTGAACCAGAACCTGCTCGAGAAGATGACTGGTTCTGTGTGAAGATTCACAATCAAAAGTGCGCTGAGTCAAGGGTTCAAGGAGCATACATGGTAATTCTAGCAACCAGGTACAGCAGTTAAGGTAGACAGACTGAGACTGTGTATCCACCTCAGTCACTGAAAGGCCTGGTAGGTCTCTGAATGAGGTAATCAAGCACAGAGAGGAAAGGACGAAGTAGGACTAACCATTCCTCTGACCTCCAGTGCGCCAACAATGTGGTGTAAGATTACAAGGGGCAGAGGAGGAAGAAGAAGCTATTCATTAAGCTTTATTTAAACTTTAATATTCATTTTGATAAGTCACAAGATCCTCTGAGAACAGCAGTTCTGTCCATCTAGCAGAATCATTTATAGAGCATGAGAGAGAGAGAGAGAGAGAGAGAGAGAGAGAGAGAGAGAGAGAGAGAGAGAGAGAGAGATTCATAATGGGTCATTCAGAAAGAGTCATTTAGAGAGGAGTAGAAGAGTCATTTAGAGTGGGTTCATTAAGAGAGAGCCATTTTGAAAGGAGTCATTAAGGGAGAGTCATTTAGAAAGGAGTCATTCAGGGAGAGTCGTTTAAAAAGGAGTCATTCAGAGAGAGTCATTTAGTATGGAGTCATTTAAAAATGAGTCATTCAGAGAGAGTCATTTGGAAAGGAGCCATTTAAAAATGAGTCATTCAGAGAGAGTCATTTGGAAAGGAGCCATTTAAAAATGAGTCATTCAGAGAGAGTCATTTGGAAAGGAGCCATTTAAAAATGAGTCATTCAGAGAGAGTCATTTGGAAAGGAGCCATTTATAAAGGAGTCATTCAGAGAGAGTCATTTGTAAAGGAGCCATTTAAAAAGGAGTCATTCAGAGAGAGTCATTTAGTATGGAGTCATTTAAAAATGAGTCATTCAGAGAGAGTCATTTGGAAAGGAGCCATTTAAAAATGAGTCATTCAGAGAGAGTCATTTGGAAAGGAGCCATTTAAAAATGAGTCATTCAGAGAGTCATTTGGAAAGGAGCCATTTAAAAAGGAGTCATTCAGAGAGAGTCATTTGGAAAGGAGTCATTTTATTGTTCTATGTGAAGAACAGTACAGTGAGCCGAGTACAGGAATTATTTCAGCATTTTAGAGTGAGTCGATGAGCAAGCTGAAAAATTATAATTATTCTACATTTATTTGGATTAGTAGACATATCAACAACAAAATCAAGCTAAATAGAAATATATTTTACATCTAAAATGTAAGATATATTAATAAAGTTCAGGATTTTTTCCTCTTCTCTTTCAGCTTTTCACTTGAAATGTTTTAGATTTTGCTCTCATGATGTTTTAAAATGTCACAACATTTTATAAAACAGTTTCACTTTTATTACTGAACTAACTCGAGAGTAACCTACTGCCCTCCGCTGGTGTGTTTCCAGAAATGCGTTTAGAGTGTTTTTATCTGCCTTTCCCTCTGAATTTTACTGTTCAGATTTTTTTTTAAATAAATGTTCAGTATCA